>OY720391.1:11285000-12004097 GCA_963082905.1 Oligia fasciuncula
GGCGGCCGTCGGTGGTTATTCCAACCAGCTTACCTCCCTCCAGATGTTGATTAAGTCTCCTGGTCTGCTGAGAACATCTGTGTAAGGTCTGGGTGGTTTCTGACCTAATCTGGGTGACGCCTGTGCACACAAAGCGCACATGCGCATCGGTTTCATCAGCCTCCATGCAAGCCCTGCAAGGGACTCTCCGATAAGCCTATTGTATTGTAGTAAATTGAGGTGTTTTAATATTTGACGGGATGAAAAACTATAGTGCAAAAAGACCACTGTGATGAAATTTTTTATTGAGAAATTAAAAATTCCATTTAACCCCTACCCCCAACCCTTCTCAATAAACATTTTCCTAAGAAAACTCCATTTCCAATTTGTAGAATGATATAATTTCATTAAAATAAACCCCCAGAAGACATTTCTCACCCGCCATTACGACCTCTGGGAACATTTAAAAGATTCATTTTCCATTACAGCTACAGTCGACTCGCTAATCCCTATTTTATATTTTACGCGTTTTTATTTCATATTTTTCATTTTCATTACGAGGGAAGGTCATGGCTTGGTGATTGGTGACAGAGTGTTTACGATTCTGTTTATGGCGACCACATCCACAAGAGTTTGGTGTCGTAATCTCCATGAATTAAATACATAAAGAATTAACAACATATTTTATGGAGGGAAATAAAAAGAAGAGTGGTTACGCCTGTAAGACCTTGGTATAATTTTCGATCTGGAAATAACCATGGTTGCTATCGCTTTGGTCGTTATTCAAGAATAGCTAAATATTCGCCATGGTGACGGTGTCAATAAAAAACCTCGCACACGAAGGGTTCCGTACCACGAGGCAAAAAACACAAAAGGCAACCTTTGGGTAGATTAGGAACCCTAAAAATTAGCGTGATTGATGGGCAAATACCAAAGTGATTTTTTCAATGAATTTACGTGTTTTCTAAGTTTATCTTGGATATTACTGACATTGGTGAACGAAAACGTCGTAAGAAAACCTGGACTTATAGTCTGAAATATATAAGTCTGAAATCCCCCGTCTAAAGCTAGCGTGGTGGTCAATGTGACTGGCTTCTGCCCGTGACTTCATACCCGTGAAATTTGTGGTTCCCGCGTTCTTTCTTAGTTTTTTGTTTTTTCTCGGCTCTTAAGGGTCCTAGCGTGATGTTACTAAACATACGTTGACTATAGCGTTCCTCAAAAAATGGGCTAACAAATGCAAAAAAATAAATTAAAAATTCGACTGGTAGTTCCAGAGATTAGCGCGTTCAAACCAACAAATAAACTCTTTAGCTTTATTATTAGTAGGTATAGATACAGATTATGATTGATGAGGCCGCCTGCTTTGAGTATTGGCATTTGTAAGGCAAGTGGACTACGAATCTACAGATTCGTTTGCACGTAAACGTTTCTACCTGACTGTGGAGCCCCAAGTCACAGTAAAGATATGAACAGTACGGAAACTACGTACTAACGCGATAACGTTCGAAACGGCACACTCACTCAGACGCGCGCATCTTAGTACGGCATAACGGCACCCCTAAGCGGCATCCGTGACTGAGAGCACCGTGACTATCGCTAGGGACTCCGGGGTTTTGAGACGAATCGTTTACTTACGCCGACATGTTTAGGTACACAGACCTTTGTTTAATTCGGCGAGACCGTCGTAAAACATTATATACAAACTTTAAACATTATATACAAAGATAGATTACAGCAAAATAGTGTGGAAGCTCACCAAGCTTTGAGACTAGCTTTCCAAGTGCAAATTGAGTTGCGTGGGAGACGCCTCACAGTCTACATTCTGAAGGAACTAATTAAGAAGTCTAATTACTTGCCAATACAAACGTCTAGCACGTAATGTTTTGTAAACTCTGCAGTAGAAACATATTTTCAGTTCTATATTTAAATTCGTGATCAGTCAGACTTTACCCAACTATGTTGGGTTCGGCATCCAGTCTAACCGGATACTGAATTCGTCATATTTTATTGAAAGCAAACAGTAGGTATCTAATAAAAGTAGATCCTTCTAACGATCAATGGGAGACATAACGTATCTTTGTTCGATTATTCTGAATATTTTTGTTAATTTTATATTAGAAAAGCGAATAAGAGGAGGGCTTTCTGGCTAAGTAATAACAGCCGCTTGGGTCGATCGATCAGGTTAAGCTACGCTTGCCGCGGTTAGTCCGTGGATGGGTGACAATCTTTACATACCAAGACCCTCCGTGCGTCGGAAAGCACGCTAAGCCGTTGGTCCCGGCGTCATTCGTGGATCAAACAAACAGTCGTTACGGGTCGTCAGAAGCCCGAAAATCTGACAACCAGTCTTACCAAGGCAAGGGGTATCGTATTACCCAGTAGCTGGGTTGTGGAGGTCAGATAGGCAGTCGCTCCATGTAAAATACTGGTATTCAGCTGCATCCGATTAGACTGGAAGCCGACCCCAACATAGTTGGGAAAAGGCTAGGTAGATGTTGAAGAGCGAATAAGAGGGCAGTTACAATGACGTATTCTACATGACGGCATTATAAATATCGTCATCATTCGAGACACATCATGCCTACTTTGAGAACACTTCCTACACAAATCACGACTCGTTAGTAGTATGACATATGTAGTCAATATGACAGTTTATTCAGTATGTTCATCCTTATTTATAAACGTCTTTTAAAGTTGAATAAAGTGAGAAGACACTGTTTAGCGAGTTAAGAGGTTGCTAAGCAGTCATTAATAGCTGTAAAAATCAAACACTGGTGCACTGTTAAAACTATTTTAAAGGTACTTACATACATACCTTATCAGCCTATAATGTTCCCACTGCTGGGACACAAGCCTCCTTTCTGTGAGGGAGTGGACCGTAATCCGTAATCGAATTTTTGGTTCTTGGATGGTCGGATAGGCTTCCTCACGATGTTTTCCTTCACCATTTTGAAAGCAGTGATGATGTAATTATTTACACGTCTGAGGCGCTTTACTTTATAGCACCTCACACCTAAAGAGGTAGCGAGACCACCTAGACGCGTACCTACTGCTAGAGTTGGATTGAGGTGGCCCCGAAAAATGTATCATTATAATCATCATTTCAGCCGAAAGACGTCCACTGCTGGACTCTCTTGAGCTTCTAGAACTTATGAAGCAATGGATTAGCAATTTGCTTCAAAATGATTCAGATTCCGATTGATAGTGTGATACGCAATTAGGATGCAGGCTATCGTAAAATGATCAGTAGTTTTCGAAACTTTGAAAAGAACACCCACAATTTCAGTACTACAATGTTATACGGCGGTATACCTCTATGCCATAGTATAATGCCACAGAGTCGGCCACTTCGTTAGCTGGGAAAATATTGGTTCTATACGTCAACTGAGCGTTAATGGACAGCTATCGTCTTACCAATCTTGATTGTGGCTATATTTTTCAGTCAGTGAAGCTGAAATGTGGATGTTCGAATTGAGTTTGTACTGATTCTACGAATTAGTGAAGTAACGTTTAGGAGATTGAACTCCATTATATATTGATATTAATAGCTTACATAGTGTAAGTTCTTGACTGATTGATCTGATTGATTGGTCCTTGGCAGCTGGCAGGATAGAGTGAGGTGGAAAGAGAGTAGGGAGGCCTTTTCCCGGCAGTGGGACATGAATGGCTAATAAAAAAAATTTTTTTTTGACACACTGTAGTTTTCCTTTTGACTTTAGCTCTAGACCGAAAGGTCTTGTAATCATGGAACCTTTTAGCCCAAGAGGGTTAAATAAACAGGCTAACTCGGTAACAGTTCGATTTCCCGTTGCTTTAGGTATTTTAAATCCACTACTGCACCCTAATTACGTAACACACTATCAATCGGAATCTGAATCATTTAGAAGCAAATTGCTAATCCATTGCTTCATAAGTTCGAAAAATTTGTCAGCTCAACACGTAAATAACGCAAAGAATGTTGTTGAACTGTCAAAATGAAACCGATTCCGATTGATCTGTTACGCAATTGCCCCGCAGGGTCCGCATGACCATTTCGCTGAACCTGAAAGTATCTATAAAAGTAAAAGCCTCGTGCCTCCTCTTTTGAAATACGACAGGACAGCCTTTGTTCTGTTGCCCGTTATCGTTCGTGACTCGTAAATTGAATATCAAAATGGAACAACTCTGTATCCACAGTTACGAGTACCACCTAGCGAGAGATACGTGCTGAGGATTTTAATGAAATGAAAATCGCTTTTCCTTTTTTTTTTGTTTTTGTGGAAATGGCCAGTGACAAATATTCTTGGGGAGTTTTATAAAAGAGCATTTCCTTACTATTACCATACCCTATTACCAAGGACTATACAGTTGTCGCGTTTTAGCATGACAATAGCGGTAATTGACTCATCTAAATTTTCTAGCAGTTTTTATAAAACCACTATACATAACTTTTAAGGTATTTTGTCTATTTTTTTGTAATATGCATCTTTTTTGTGCAGATTAAACAATTTTTATTTCTTACGCAATAATAACCTTAGTCATTTGCACCAGGACACGGTACAACCAAGCACAGCAGTACATTCAAGAAGCTTCACGTTCCGAACATCGACCCGCCTCGCCTTCAGAGATAGATGAAATTACATCATAAATACATAAGGTGCATGACAGTACAGTCGCCGACACACCTGCCTCTGACACGAAGACACCTGAATCACGGTTGTTTTGCATATTGAACGCCGCGTGCGACGGTCGAGCTTAACATTGTGCATTGTAATGACTCAGCAAGGTACTGTCACTGCGCTGGGTACTCGGAAAAGCTTACGATGTTATAAGTACTCACTCATGAGCATACCTATTGGGTTATTATTCTTGTAAGTATTTCTTTTACAATTGCATGAGTAATAACGGGGTAAAAAGACTTATAGTGACGCCGATTGTCACTAGTACTCCCAATCACCCTGATAATTTTTAGGGTTCCGTACCAAAATGGTAAAAACAGAACCCTTATGGTGAGACTAAGTCTGTCTGTCTGTCACAGCTGGATAAAAATATATGTATATTTTTTGCAACAGGGACTGAAAGGGGTCTGAAAAAAAATCTGCTGTTCCCTACATTTATGTTCGTATAATTACTAAATTAAACGAACTTACCTAAGTGAAGTTCTATTGTAATTATACGAAGTGCTTAGTCCTCGATAATTATCCTGATTTACTCTGTAGTTCCACTACTATCCATCGTGTACACGCGAATATTCAGAGAATAAAATCCTGCAAAAAAAAATTTTTTGCTGGCAACTATATCCAGCTTATGTCATTCTATTTAGAGTAATCTGCAAAGAGAGAATTAAAATTACCAGACAATAATTTCCCAACTTCAGTCCCGGGGTCAAAAAACAAACTATGGCCTTGTTTAGGGCTTGGGAGGGAACATAGTATCGAGGACTAAGCACTTCGTATAATTACAATAGAACTTCACTTAGGTAAGTTCGTTTAATTTAGTAATTATACTCATGCTTAGTCCTCGATAATTATCCTGATTTACTCTGTAGATGTTTAGAGAGATGAAGTTGGAAATTATAAACGTCACTTTTAAACAATAAAACATCAAATAACATAAAACCAATCTTTTATTGTACTTAACTGAAATACTTTTCAAAATATTTAAACTTAATTCTCTTCTAATTATCCCTTAGGTATTATTCACCATACTTCTTTGGCTTAATGTTAATTATAATAATTAATAATATTAATTTATGACTAAATCACATCAGTCTGTATTACAAACAGTCTTGGCAAAATGATATTTATCATTTTCTTTAATCAGAGGTCTATTATAGTGGTTTGCAAAAACTTTTGATCCTACGGACCAACCAGCTGTTTTAAAAATAGTATCTATCGTCACACCTTCTCTACTTGCCATTGAGGTGGATGCATGACGTGTTGAGTGGGGAGTAAATTTTTTAATATCTATGCCACTGTCCATCATGGTTTGTTTCATCCAACGACTAATTGTTTGGCTAGTTACACAATTATGAGGTTTTTTAAAACTAATCAATAATTTTTCTGTATTACCTAACTCTGGCTTCCTCAATTTGTGTGTATAATTTATATAATATTGTAATGTAATCACGGGACAAATCTCAGGTTTCATTTGAAAATAGGGTAACATAATACTTATTTGCTGTTTTCCTGGCATAGATGTTTTTAACAAATCCGTAATTTTTATGTTAACACCTGAATCAATAAATTGAATGTTATTCAGTTTAATTACTGATAAGGTTTGTATTCTTTGTGCACTAGTAAGAGCTAAAAGAATAACCAACTTTTTGGTTACTTTGTCAAGCGATAATTCTTGTAATGGGTACCATCTTTCTATAAATCTCAATACCGTTGATGGATCCCACGTTTCATTGTATTTAGGACGGCTTGGCCGTAACTTAAAGATACCTTTAAAGAACCTCTTAATTTGAGGATCTGTTCCTACTTCAGAATTTATGATCAATGACAATGCAGATCTATTAGTGTTGAGTGAAGTATATGAACTGCCATTGTTGAATTGTTGTGTAAGAAACTCTAATATTTTAGAGATTGAAAAGTCATAGTAATTTTTACCATTACAAAAAATCCACCACTTATGTAGTGCTACTGAATACTGTTTGACAGTGTTATCTGATAAAGAAGATAACATGACTTGAATGGTGTCATCTGGTATCATTTGCTTCTTAAACGCTTCCCTGATAATATGCAGGCCCCCAGGGAAAGGCTCCTGTGCAGAGGATGCAGTATTCTGGAAGGTGACAACAATAAATGGTTTGATGGTTTGAACACTTTAATTTCTGATATGACCATGGAATTAATAAATGGATACCAAGGTTGTGATGGCCACATAGGAAAAACTAAGATGCCCAAAGCTTGATCATCTTTAATTTTTTGAATAGTTTTTGTAATTAATGCAAATGGTGGAAATGCATAGAATAATGGGTAATTTTCCCAATTTACTGTAAATGCATCTATATTTTCTGCAAGTGGATCTCTATGCCAGGACAGATATCTATCACACTTAGTATTAGCCCTAGTAGCAAATAGATCAATGGAAGGATTTCCAAATAATCTCACTATGTCCTGAAAAGCTGCAGGAGATAGTTCCCACTCACAATCAATGTTTTTATTTCTAGACTCAAGATCAGCTTCTATGTTGTCTTTAGATCTTACATAAGATGCAAATATCCAAACTTTTCGAGCTTCACACCACTGCCATATTTCCCGAGCTAGGCAATTAAGATTATCAAATTGAATACCACCCATTCTATTGATGTAAGCGATGGCTGTAGTATTGTCTATACGTAATAAAATTTGGCATGAATTTAAGTCTTTGGCAAAACATTGTAGACCAAGAAAAGCCGCTAAAAGTTCCAAGTAGTTGATGTGATTTTTCTTGTCTTCTTCTGTCCAAAACCCATTTGCTACCTGACCATCACAAAATATTCCCCAACCAGTGCGAGATGCATCTGAATAAATTTCAATTTTAAATTGACAATTTTTTATAGTGTTTTTAGCATTTTTTATACATTTATGCCACCATTGTAAGTCTTTTTTACACTCCATATTTATGTTCATAATTGAATCAAAGTCATTATTGTGTTTAAATAACTCTGCACATTTCTGTTTCTCCAAAATTTTTGTGTATAGGAAACCATAACTCACAGCTGGACAACAAGCTGTTAATGTTCCAATGAGTTGTGCAAAGTCTCTGATAGAACAATGACTCTTATTTAAAAACTTTTTAAGTAATAAACTAATTGAACACCTCTTTCTATCTGTCACGGACAAGGTCATATTCTTTGTATTAATCACAAATCCTAAGTACTCAGCAACTTTTTCAGGTTGGAGATTACTTTTATCCTTATTTATATAAAAACCAAGGCACTCCAAAAGAGTGATAGTTTTATTACAATTTTCTAAACATTCATAATAAGATTCTCCAATACAAATAATATCATCAAGATAAATCACAGATTTAAATCCCCCACTACGTAGATACGATATTACTGGTTTTAGTATTTTAGTAAAAGTCAGTGGGGCAGTACACAAACCAAAGCATAAACAATTGAATTCATAAATGTTGTTTTTAAAATAAAACCTCAAATATCTTTTGTCATAATTGTCCACTGGTATTAAAAAATAGGCATCCTTTAAATCAATTGTGCACATGTAATCATTTTTAGAAATAAGTTTACATAAAGTCCTTAAGTCTTCCATTTTAAAATGTTCTGTATGGATAAACTTATTCAGACACTTTAGATTTAATATAAGCCTGGTACCTCCATTTTGTTTGGGTACAGCAAATATTTTTGATAAAAACTGTCCACTGACAGGTGCACACTTATTAATAACACCCAAATCCAACAACCTATCAATTTCTTTTGATATAATAATATTTTCAGACTCTGAAAATGTACAATTTTTTGGTAATATGTGTTGTGTAGGAATTTCCTTAAATGGAATTTTATATCCCTCTAGCCATAACAAGATAACTTTATCTTGTGTGATCTTTTGCCAACAAGAGTAAAAATATTTAAGGCGGCATGCAAATGTCTTTACCTCTATGTTTGACGTACATGTTTGTGACGGTACATCTTGCCTGATGAGGTCCTCTGCTGTTGCTGCCTCCCCGTCCTTGGTTGATACCTGCCCCCCCTCCCCTGTTTGGCTCGACTCAAATGTGGGGGGGCATTGAAGTTTTCCTTATTTTTGTAATAATATGTTGATTGCTTAGGTTGTGTCTTACGTAGGAAATTGGATTTTTTAAGTATAGTTGGGGCTGCCTTCTTGATTGCATTTGCAGACTTGACATTTTCATTAAACTTTTCACCAAACAGGAAACTGTCCCGTTTTGTAGCGTCTGTTGTTTTTATAATGTTTTTGTCCAGGTTAACTGCAACCAATTTCCTCCGAGTACAGGTATCATTATAATGCAAATCACTTAGTAATCTTGAGACATCTGTGAGAATTTCTATATTAGTGTTTTGGTTGGTCTTTATCAAACTATTGACAACAGTTAATACTGCAGACAACGCAATCCCCAACTGCTGTTGGCGGTCCTCCACCCTTTTGTCCCTTTCCTTGATGGGGTCACTCAGCAGACCCTCCAATTCTGAGTTCAATTTTGGAGCATCCAATAATTGTAAATTCTTGGGTACAAGATATTTTTTACATAATTCTTCTTTGATGTCTTTATCCAATCCGCTTGTCAATATGTTTTCCACACGTTTTATTATTTCTGGATGGATGTCATCAGCGTAGGGTTTTTCGGAGCTAGATGGATTTCCCAAGGCCGATAGCACTGTATCATCCAAGTCCATTAAGCCATCTTCCTTTGATTCTTGAGTATCTACAAAATACACAATAATCATTAGACTTACTAAGTCTTATGATACGTGCTATTATGTGTAGAAATCTGTTAAATGTTTACCAATTGTAGGTAATAATAATTTCTCACGAGAGAAACAATATTAAGTAGGTACATGCATATCATAGAACTTCTAGAAATGCATTATATTTTGTGCTTTTTTCCCCAACTTGAGGTTTCGAGATTACCCTCGAGGTCCTGTCGTAACACGAACTTCATGTTACATTTTACAAGGACGCATGCACGTGCACCCAACACAAGCAACATGGCGGACAAATAAAAGCATTTGTTGCATGCAATCCGAATCAATCCTCGTCATCCTGTGGAATTATTCATTCAATAACACACATACATACCTGCGTTTTCTTCCTCATTTACAGTATTAGATGTCTTTTCCTGTTCGGCCTGTAATACTGAATCCAAAGAGGACGTCGATGACGACCTTAGCCGACGTCGCGCTCGAGCTCGCCTACTCAGTTTTTTTTCAATTTTCTTTAATTTCTTCCATAATTTGTCGTCTGGCATTGTTTATTGTTAAAATAGTATAAAAAAAATAAGAATCTTTAAGAAAAATCGATATTTATCTTAAAGCAACGTGCGCTACACGACGCGAAAATAGTGAATGACATAAGCTGGATATAGTTGCCAGCAAAAAATTTTTTTTTGCAGGATTTTATTCTCTGAATATTCGCGTGTACACGATGGACAGTAGTGGAACTACAGAGTAAATCAGGATAATTATCGAGGACTAAGCATGAGTATAATTCGTCAAAATGTAGGGAACAGCAGATTTTTTTTCGCGATTTCAGGTTTGTTCCCATAGTAAAAGTTGTTCATAATGATGAGTACAATGACCTCTTAAGAGGTTAATGTTTTACCAATAACACTGTATATTTTTTGACAACCATTACCTTGAAAAAAACGTGCTGCGCTGAACCCAAATCAATTGGGACGAGGCGGATGATGAATTGGATTGATACTACAGGCAATCCAGATAGTGTTTGAATGGTCTCGTATGAAAAAGATATTTCCCGATCCATTTTAAGCTAGACCCCACTCAGTCAAGTTATTTTTTCATAGTCTTATTTCCGGTGGTTTGTGGTGGAGATCTGTAGTTTCTACCTATTCCCATGGGAAGAAGATGTGGGTTTATGTATGTGTGTATGGTTGGTTCAGGTCTTGGGGGAAATAACGATTTATATTTGGACTGCATACAACTATTCTTGCTGAGTTACAGGTGCACACGACGCCATATGAATATGATGCTTTAGATTTCCAATTTTGGCTGACCTCACATTGTATCTAAAGGCTTTTCGTACAATGAGAAGTCAGTTTATGGGTCATATTCAAAATAATTGTATATTTACTACTGTCTTAATGTCCAACCCAATTATTTTCATAACGAGATGCAACTGACTAGAATTTCATAAACAAACAGATAAAATATCTATTTGAGCTTAATAAAAAACAACGAAACATTTGGTAAACCTAAACAATTCATAAAAAAAAAATAAACCAGACATTGCGTAGGATCCGTTTCATACAAGTATTCTATGTCCACGTCTTTAACGGTAAACTAAAAAAAATAATTTAATTATGAACCATTCTACAAAAGTTAAAAAAAAAAAATATTCAGAGAATATTGTTTAAACTTTCAACACTTTACTAAACAAAATATAAAATACTATTTAGTGTACTCCAAATTTAATTTATTAATGAGTGTCCTGATTTTGCACATATCTGTTATTCTTCTCTGTTATGCTATTTTAACATTATTTCCATGGCAATAAAGAAATTTGAAATACTGGCAAAATTAGTTCACTAGCTGTTACTACACGACGCGTAAGAATAAACGCTTTGCCATTTTGTTCAATATAGTTTTTCAGCTCGTTTCGTTGTCGAAGAAAATTAGACTTTTAAAAGTAAATATTCAATGTGAGTCGTTTACAGTAGCGGTAAGTACTTACTGTTTTATTACTCATACTAGGAAAGGGCTGTATTGTGATATTTGTTATAACTATAAAATATTCGTATAATCATGTGAATTGGTGTGGAAATAAATAGATTTGTAGGATAGACACGTGCAATTAATTCATATACGTTATTTTATCTGTCACTTTTTTCCGTTACGTAACAGATATGAATGATTAGGCGTTATTCACATTGTCTCATGTATGAATTAATGAAAATAAAATATTAATAGGTACTTAGTGCACCGCAGGTTAGCCAAAACATTTTTTTTACTTACTTAAATTTATTTGAAGTATGTAAAGTTTGCGTATATTGTGCCATGTATTGCATTGCTGTGCCATGTATTGTCTGTGTGTGCATGTTTTACTGCGTATCCTCAGTCCTCACTGCTTGAGCCTTTTATACTAACCGCGCAGCCTCGCCGAGGCGTACCCAGCCTCTCGTCGGCCGTCTCAGTACCTATCAGTTAAGGGGGATGCGCCAAGGTAGCCCGCGAAATTCAAATTGACTCAGGTTTTTTGCAATTTACAGGTCAGTGTAAAGTTGTATGTTGATTAAAATATGATTCACGACCGTAACAAATATTTACATAATTCTAATCATTAGAATCCTTTTGCCTTAATATTAATATCAAAATTTTAGGCTCGGTAGTTTCGGAGATAAGGCATTATGGCAATGATGATGATGAATTTATGGCAATTATACCAACTAAAATACGATCACCAAAATGTTATTTCATTATGTACCCACCTAGCGACCCACACCGACTTCGCACTCGTAGCCTGTTATAAACGTGTGCTATTTAAACTTGCCCTAATAATTCCTTTCTGTTATTTTTCTGTTACAATCAAATAATATTCATATCTGTTTCCTATCCGTAACTTACAATTATTTTGAATATGACCCTTATGCTAGAAATGTATAGCTTGGTATGTCGCCGTGCGTACCTACACTTTGTATTTTGTAGGCACACAAGCATAACTCCGTACCCGTAGAAATAATGTGTTATTTCTACGGTTCTGGAGTTATGCTTTTGTGTAACACAAACTTGGTACCCAAAGGTAAATGAGTGCTCGGAACGTAGGGTCCATCTTGGTATGCGTGATGAAATAAGCAGTACTGTGGCATAGCTACGAAATTCTGCTTAGTTACTCAAGAAATTGAATTTTAGGTAGACGCTTGCAGGGTTATGAAAAGCAGACTGTTTTAAAAATATAAATAATATTACCTTAGAGAATTTATCGGACGTGCGACAAATAAATAATGAGCTGCAAAAAGTATGAAAAGCGCTTCAATTAAAAAATAGCTTCGGAATCTAAAACGATGTTTTACTTTCTACTACTTTGTACTGTATCTCGATAAAGTCAACTGCAATATTTCATACCATAGCTTCGTTATAATGTTTATCTACGAGCAATTTATGTACTCCGTAATATTTAGTAGGTTCTTGTATCCTTTGTTCCGCTACAACCGAGTTTGGCACGCTACATTTTTTGGAAATTCCATCAGTACAAATGCATTTTCTGTTATGATTAATAGTACAACCGGGAATTCTTTGCAGATTCCGTGTTATGTTGAAAAATATATGTAAAATCCAATATCCGACCCAGGTGCTGTTTTTACACAGCGATATTCAGTTACAAGAATTCAGTTTAATTAAAGTAAAAAATGCCTTCAATTCTCTTTGTTTCGTTACGTATGTACTAGTCATGATTTTTCACGAAACTAATTGACTATTCGGAAAATTGAGAGAATGTTATACAAAACGCGTGTCGCTACAGCAAAATGTTTGAATACTTTTCAGATCTAGACTGCTTCAATTAAAGTATTTTTTACAGTAAGTACGATAGGTACTTAAAAGTTTTAGTAGAATTGCTTTAGGTAAAAATCATTGCCCTATTTATTCTACTTACTTACTGTAAGAAAATGTATCGTTGGAATGAAAATGCTTTTAATTTCCATATATGAAAAACGTTACCAAAGATTTTCCAAATAATTCATTTTGTTCAATAGCGAAACAAAAGACAGTCACGAAATTGGAATTCTAATTAATTCGATTGTTTTGTATCCTATATTTTAATAGAATTTCCTCACGTACTTGTTTTCGGTAGGTTAATTACTTGTATTGTAAAATCAGGGGCAGTGGCGGTCCAGTGTTTACGGCCCCGACTTATGAGCTGAGGTTGTGGGTTCGAAGCCAGGCAGGCGCTCTTATTTGTGTAAATAATTTCATCACCACTGCTCGCAAAACGATGAAGGATAACATCGTGAGGAAACCGGCATGTCCTAGAACCAACAATACGAAGACATGTGACATCTACCAACCCATACTGGGCCCGCGAGGTAGATTACGGTCTACTCCCTGTCACAGATAGGAGGCCTGTGTCCCAGCAAGGGAACATTATAGGCTGATTATTTTCAAATCATAGTTTGGCCCCGTTACAGTTTGTAGGAGACTTACAACCTATTTGACAAGTATGAAATATTTATGTGCTGTTATTAGTCATCTTGAGTGGAAAAGCTCGACTTTCTACGCAGGTATGTAATGTAATATTAGAGGTTTGACATTATGTTGAATGGTAGACCAGAAGCAGTTAACAGTACTTACAACGTTGTAGGTTGTTTTATGACTGTAAAAGTGCCAACAGTATAGTGAAGTGCAACAGTGAGAAACAAGATAAAATGCAAATAGGTACAGTATTACTCGCATTTTATATCTCTTTTACATTTAAACCGTCTGCCTTCAAAGCAAAAATGAACAGGCATTTTCTAGGTACGCTCGTTCCATCTGCATAGACCTCATCCATCACTTTCCACCTGACGTGATCGCGGTCAAGATCAGGTAGTAAAAATATATACAATATATATCTTGTTATCTCTTGTTTGTCACTGTTATTATCTATAACTAACTACTACTATAACTAACTAACTTTAGAAATGTCGTGCAGATTTCTAAAGTTGGAGCTTTTTTGACTTCTTGGCGTCAAAAAAGCTCCAACTTTAGAAATCTGCACGACATTTCTAAAGTTGGAGCTTTTTTGTCACTGTTATTAAAGATAATAACAGTGACAAACAAGAGATAACAAGATATATATTGTATATATTTTACTACCTGATCTTGACCGCGATCACGTCAGGTGGAAAGTGATGGATGAGGTCTATGATGGAACGAGCGTACCTAGAAAATGCCTGTTCATTCTTGCTTTGAAGGCAGACGGTTTAAATGTGAAAGAGATATAAAATGCGAGTAATACTGTACCTATTTGCATTTTATCTTGTTTCTCACTGTTGCACTTCACTATACTGTTGGCACTTTTACAGTCATAAAACAACCTACAACGTTGTAAGTACTGTTAACTGCTAACATCTCTTACGAACGAGGTGCGAACATAAATATCTGAGTAGATAGGTCCGTGTTAGACGATCTATACCAGGAACACAATGTTTACATTCTCTTGATAGTGTTGGTTTTACCAAATTGATTTGTTTGGTTTGAAAAAACCCACATCGCTTCTCATGAAAGAGGCCAGTAGTTTATTTATTTATTAATTTCGTGGGAATAACTTTTATTGACATGGTTTTTGGCCAGTTTATACAGCAGTCTTTTAGACCAGTTTTGAGGAATGAAATGGCTTCTTCTCCGAATCTGTTACTACGTGTAAGTAAACGGGAATGTACATAACTGAAATAAATACATAAACTCATATGTTTTTCCTGTGGAGGGTAGGCAAATACTACAATACGCCACATATAGTCGACCTCGAAATTGGTTTACCACTTTGAAAAAACTCCCAGTAAATTGAAATTTCACTGGATTAAAACTATATACAGTCCGGCCGGCAAGAGAATGTGTTCCTAACACTTGTCAATGCGACAATTCTAGTATCGAATACCTAAAGATCAAATTCGCAAAACACGTATTCGTTTGTATGAAAGTGACGGGTGTCAAGATCGCATTCTCTCTACAGACGAACTGTAACATTGGTCTTAAAGCAAAAATAGACCTTGAAGTTTTATGACCTGCTGGTGACATTCAACCGAAGTGTGACAAAGCGTTAAAATTACATTTTTTGCACACCTATTTATCTAATACTACGCCTTTTTGGACTAACAGTAAGGTCAGTGTACTTTGTACTTAGTTATGTCCTACGAGAAGGTTGTTCCAGAAACATCCATCTTATCAAATCCTTTCCTCTACTACTTAAATTTTTCAACAATTTCCTTTCAATTTCCCATGCCTCGACTGCAAAATTAGCTGCACCTTCCTCTATAAACACATGATTATACACACATACCTAGTAGCATATGTGCTCGCAAATAAGGGCTACGTAACGTATCAGATGGTAATATAACCTACCATGAACGCGCGCAAGTATTTTATCAGAGGAATTTGGTATGTAATAATATATAAGGGGAAATTTGGGAAGATAGATACGAAGCCCGGAAATGACAAATTATTACTGTGTTGTCGACGAGGTCGTTGTATTAATGTAGGAGGGACCGACTTGTGAGTGGTTGCTCCAATATTTGCTATTAAATATTTAGGTATATTTTGGCTGATGATACTCTTAGGGTTGTCGAATTGTTTGGATGCAGAGATATGAAATAATGTTTGATAAGATTATTAAATTACGATAGTTGTGATTTTAACGTTACAGTTATGAATAAACGTAATATTAGTTACGGGGTTACTGAATTCTCTTTGCAAAATTAACTTTCTTGCAAGCTATTTTATCTTTCAAAATATCTATTCCTTCTCCCAAGGATGTCAGATTTTACATCATTAAATGTAAGTAGGCGGATAAATACCAACATTTAAATTAAACTTAGGCTACAAATCGAACAAGAAATAAAAAGATTTTAAGAGATTATTTTGAACACCTACCTAGATACTACCTTCACAAAAGTTATTGCAACAATTGTTCTTGGGGCGTGAGACAAAGATGCCATATTACACAATAAACGTTCACGAATGGTGATATGACCGATATTCGAGACAGTTCAGATCGATGTTCCGACACATTTGGTTCATAATGTATTTGAACGATTGCTCCCTGATAATCTCTTAAGATCTGAATCAGCGTAGACACAATCTATGATTGATGGGCTTATTATAACGCCTATCGAAGAATCAATCAATAATATTGATTCCTCTTTTTACTTACACACTAAATCACATAAAACTACAAACGCTACACCAACACAAATTAACTCACACTCACACAAGCACACAACACACAGCCAAATTCAGTCTTGAAAGTTTCCATTATAGTTACGTTATTTTAATTACGTCACGTTCTTTTTCATCTTATTTGTACTGCTCTTTATTATATTATTATTTCTCTTCAGTCTCATAAAAGCACACAATGTAAGCTAATACATAAGCGTCGTCCTGACTTGTACCACTGGCGTTGCTTGCCATGCCTATTTCAAGAATTTCTTTCACAAATGTAGATTTAAGCACTACTATAGTACACACGCCAGCACACCAAGCTACCCGAAACTGTCAAATTTTCCCAAACAACTTTGAACCTTATGCTATAGCGATAAAGTTGAAAAACTATTAAAGAAATTTGACAGCTTGTAGTAGGTTGATGTCTGTACATTTGTGAAGACAATAAATATACTTATACTCTTCATAAGTGGTTACGAGATCTTTATCTAAAATCTCATTAGTTGGATTTCTGGACAACATCTGACCGTGATTCTCGAGAGGGTCCACATTGTAAGGACCTTTCATTAGTATATTTTGTACCTGTTCATTAATACAATTTACTTCGGTCCTCGTAAATCTTCATTCGTCAGTCTGGACACGTCATTGAGACATCGATTAAGTCCAGTCGTGATCCATTGTAGAAGGTACGTCGTGTAATTACGAACCTATTTCTATTTGCGCAATTATTGTGTTCCAACTTCTGACTGCAAATTACAGTGTTTCTGTACCAGGCCGTTTCGTGAAATGTGTGATGAAACCATTCATTCACTTTATGTCTTTGTTTTATGTTATTGATAGTAGAGCATTGTGTATTAAAAACAGCACCTGTCAAACTTCAGCGTAATAACACTTCTGTTAAAAATAGCACCTGTCAAACTTCAGCGTAATAACACTTCTGTTAAAAATAGCACCTGTCAAACTTCAGCGTAATAACACTTCAGTCACGCCCATTAGTCATTAATGCAGTCTTTTTGAAGGCACAATATTAGGCAGTGGACGGGTATCAATCTTGACGTTGATGGTGATTTTAATTATACTTTAGGCCGTTCACTGCTCTCATTGTTCATTTTACGTCCAACTTTTCCACAACTCATAGTCCAACTTTAAGGACCAAAACGGGTCATTTGTTCCAACTAAAACTTTTTATTGATAATAGTACAATAAGATACATACATGTGTGCTATACACACGCGTTTCATACGACGTTTCTCAACACACTTGCGAGGAAAAAAAACAGACTTGTATTGTTATTATCTTTTATGGAAAATGTCACGCTGGTTTTGTTTTTCCGCGCGCCGCGCTAGCTATGCGCAGGTGCAAATAAAAGCACGGGCAAAACCGCTAAACAGCCTATATAAAAAATATAATTAACATAAAATAATGTTTAGACTGATCGTCGTGTATACTATGTCAAATTGTAGTTTAGTTAGGATGGAATTAGAAAGTACTATTGGCATAGAGATACATTAGTTCAGTGAGAATCCGCAATAATCGAACGCCAGTCAGGGTCTTTTCCGTTTAGTCCCCGGATCCAACGGACAATTTAAGGTAAATACATTTTAACTCATTTTATTTTTATTTTGTTTTATTTTAGAGTTTTTGGAAAACTTGCAGCTAAACACTTTTGCACGATTGAGAGTAACAGAAATAAGGCCAATTACAAGTTTTCACAGATAGAAGAGCATAGTATTTGAGAAGGTAGACAGTTTTTGCGTAGAACCATTACCTATCATAAGTTAGTTAAAAATGTGTTTCAAACAGAGTAAATTGTTACAATTATTTACTCTGTCCGAAACACATTTTTGTGATCTCTTTCTTGATTACGCAAACTGATATATTCTATCAGTTTACGTGATCAAAAAAGAAATCACAAAGAGTCCTTTTTAATTTTGAAATGCGGGTACTGAAAACGTCGATGGGACTAAGGACAATTCAGACTATAAAAAAAAAAAGTGAAATATGGCCCGCGGATTCGAAAAAAAGCTCACATCTCCGACTAGTAAATAGTTATCTGAGGCGTTACCGCACTAGTGCGGTAACATAAAGTAAAAACCTAAAAGCGGCCTCATTAAGAGCCACTTTATGAGCAAGTGTGATAAAAAAACGTTTTATATCGCAACTTCACCGATAAAGGTCGGATGGAGGAATCCCCATATTCCTAGATAAAGCAACTTCTATACAAACTTTACATACGAAGCCGTAAATGCTTTTTATGAGTAATGAATCCGACCTTCTTTACCAAACTTTTATTACTTGATAGTCTTCGACCGTTATTTTTTCTGGAAGAATATAACTGAATGTAGCGAGAGTCTGAACGACTATCACAACTTTAAAAGTACACAAAATAATTAGCTAATAAAAGTGGACTTTACTTTTCGCGAAAGTTCTGCTGCGGAGTGCTTTTACAAGATAACGTTCATATTAAAAATGTTGGTGACTCGTAATTGAAGCTGCAGTTTTTGGAACATACCTACGTAAGGATATATACTTCCTTTCTTTTTTATAATTTTGGCAATGAGTATTCGTACAAGTAATGTAATCGGTCGTCCCTCAACTGAAAGTGGCCTTCGTCGAACTTTATTCGACCCAAAGCAATCTGATTTACTTGAAGCTTTGAATTAAGTATGTTATCCTATTTCGAAGATTGCAAATCACTTTGGTGCGGTTTTTGTTTCTATTACCAACACAATAAAAATTCCTTGAATGTTTTCGCATGTGACGAAGAACTTCAATGTCGAAGGAATTTTCTAACAACAAACTTCCATTTTTGTGTGTTTTTATAGTTAAGGAGCAAAACAAGTTTTCAAATTAATATTGTGTTGTATTTTTAATGTGCTTGACAAAGTCTTTACAAAAAATTGAATACGATAAAAAAATCATGATTCGTATTGCTTTTTGCACATGCCATTGCCTCATAACAATGGTCTCACTTCGGTTCGGTACACACTTTGGGTACGCATACATTTTATAACGATCATAATGTCTCAGAATATCATCACGATTCGAGATACTCATTTGAATTACAGAAACGTTTATGTACTTATTTATGTACGTAGGTGCATGACAATTCGAAGAACAAGGTGACAATGTTAATAGAAGATTTCCTGTTTGTTCAACATAAAGTAGAGTTGAGAATTCTTTTAATCTCAGAAAAACTAAATGCTTTTTACTTTAATCGTCAGATTTGAATTATTAATATTTGCTCGGGTGAGGTTGTAATTTGCGCTAGGAAGGAGAAAATGGCGAAGAAATTGCATCGTACTGTATCTGTTGTAAAACATTTTGTAACTAATGTTTAAAAATTCTAACATGACCATAACCATAATCAGCCTATAATGTTCCCACTGCTGGGACACAGGCCTTCTCTCAATGAGAGGGAGTGGGCCGTAATCTACCACGCGGGCCCAGTGCGGGTTGGTGGATGTCACATGTCTTCGAATTTTTGGTTCTAGGACATGCCGGTTTCCTCAGGATGTTATCCTTCACCGTTTTGAGAGCAGTGGTGATGAAATAATTTACACAAAGTAAAGCACCTGTCTGGGTTCGAACCTAAGACCTACAACTCGTAAGTCGTGTCCGTGACCACTGGGCCACCACTGCTCTCTTTCTAACATGATTCTTGAATAAACAGATATTTAATGAAAGTGTGTTTTACCCAACAGCGGTGAGCCCAATAAGAAGGTTAAAGGAAGGTTCTTAACTAAGCCCGAATAAATTATTAGAAGAATAGAAATATATTACAAACTAGCTTCCGCCCGCGGCTTCGCCCGCGAGGTATGTCGATAAAAAGTATCCTATGTCCTTCCCCGGGATGCAATCTATCTCTCTGCAAAAATTTATTTAAATCCGTTCAGTGGTTTAGGCGTGAAAAGGTAACATACAGACAGACAGACTTACTTTCGAATTTATAATATTAGTATGGATGTCTAAAGTGGAAAAGGGAGAGGGAGGCCTTTGCCCTGCAGGGGGCCAATATAGGCTAGTTAGTTTGTTAGGCTATTTAAGAACACGATTGGTATCATGTGCATAGATATCCCATCATGTGCTTTAAATTGTTCATATTTATAGTGAAAATTCCCAGACGAAAGCACTCCGAGACGATATGCCGTTCCTTTATAAGTCAGATCTACATAAACAGCTTATTGGAAAAACGTCTTGGATGCAGGAATCCCGAGATCGATGCCATAAAAGACAAATAGCGAGACAAATGCACAGTTTTCACATGTATGAAAATGTGATGATGTCCAAAGGAAATGCGAATTCATATTATTATCACATAAAAATATTTGCGTTTCACTAAACAAATTGCAAAAGGCATTTCAATACTATATACCTACGCTATTTGTTTAATGGCTGTGATTGGAATATTCGAAGAAAATATTTTTATAAAAAACATTTGACCTGAAAACTCGTAATTTAATACCTATTGTGCAAAATAAAATTCTATTCGCGTGTATAGGCGTAGTCGTAGCCGAAGCTACCTTTCTTAGAGATATTGTTTGGTTGAAATTGAGGAGCGTTTTTACAAAACGATAACATCGTAAAATAATATTTTTTTTCAATAATGTGATTCATGGAACCCTATAGAAATTGAGTACGAAACGAAATAAAAAACAAATTTGAGTTTTTGTTTGATGTATCGCTTTGTGAAAACGCTCCTCAAGTATTATAGGCACAAAATATATTTCATCGGTCATGTCCGCCAAGGGTTTTTCTGCACATATTGAGATCCTGACATCGCAAATTCTCAACGTACGACTCCTCCGTCTTCTTCTTCTTTATCTTTACATAGAATAAAACAAAGTCGCTTTTCAAGTCTGAACGGCACAATGGATTTTGATGCAGTTTTCACTATCATTTAGAGTATTTAATACGGAAAGTTCATGTGTATAGTAAATTAAAATATTAACCACCTTACTAATAAACGTTGTATAGCGTCTGTATAGTTACACAACGCTTCGTCTTCTTCTTTCGAAAGTCAAATTACTGACGACCTGACGACTGAAAGAGAGAAGTCGGTATGTAGTTACTCATGTTGTCATGGTGAGATTTTTAATGAACATATCGGCTGATATCACAACGCACAACACCTCAGCCCTAAGTTTTCAGTGCTATAACGAGCACCAATTTTACCATGTTACATACCTACTTAGTGTCGCTCGTAAGAGACTAGGTACTGTAGTGAATATGAGTACTCGTACATTATTTGTATTAATTTTAAATTTGATTTATCTAATTTGTGTCTTGATGTTGTATTTATATTGTATTTATTCGTTTGTATTTATTGTTATGTGTTTTTGTATAGACGTTTTCTGATTTCAGGTACCTACCTACCACATACTATTTGTACGGGACGGAAGTAAATTCCCTTCCTAAAGCTTTATGCCAAGCAGATTTAGTGCAGTATGTGGTCGCGGCTCGCCCTAACATCCGAAATTTCCACTATTATATCTATGCAATAAACATCTTAAGTACGTCGTTAGAAAAGAGAGGATTAAAAGCTACAGTTTTAATTTATAAGGTATTAAGACCATTTCGCAAATGCAAATGCATGCAAATGGATAGGTTTTATTTTCGCTATCTCTTTCCCGCATTTACCTGGTGAAGGGAAGGGAGAACCGTTGAAGACAATTAGTTCAATAAATGTAAATTGCTTTGTGGCTACTGAAATTATTTTTAATGGAAAAACCCTTTTATTTCAGTTATTAGTATGATTAGCAACTGGAATTAATTCAGAATCAGAATTAGATGTATTTTTTTTACAATTTACCAACTGGGCCTCCTAGCACAGTAACGATACTGTGCTCCTAGTGTACTGTTTTTATTTAATTTATTAGGGAAAACAAACAAAAAAGGTAGGTACGGCCAATGTGTAACCAACAAAATTTTACAAAAAATAAAAAATATCGGTATTCAAATGTTACTCTGATGTTTTTTCTCTTATGCTGCGGCCACATTGTCGCGATAAGGCTAACGACACTTCGCGCGCTCGCTCTCGCAAACCGCCCGAGCGACGCGACGTCTCGCAGTGTAAACAGAGAGCGCTTTATTGCGACATTAGTAGTTAAATATCTAACAAAGAAAATCTCTCTATCATAAAATTTGACGTAAGTAAACTAACATCAGAAAAGGGGAAAGACGAATAAAGATCGAAAACTGCAGACACGCGATAAATGTTCCATTACCACTCTGTAAGTATTAAAAAAAAACTAATAACTCAAATCTCCGATTGGCTACGACAGGTTTGTCAATATCAGGAGGTCGGTTCCAAAACCAATTACTCGCCGCAATTCGAATAAGACGTATTTCTTTTTGACGTGAGTTTTGTCCTTGCTTTATTTCTACCATTCACTGTTTGCTATATAATAAATCTCTATATTACTGTAGGATAACATTTTTTGCGTTTGGGTGACCAATTCCTTGTTCCGTTTTGTGACGTCATTACGTATCACGACTTTTCCTAGGATATGCACTGGTCATGCTTCCGTATTGGGTGATATAGAACTTTAAGTTTTTTCCTAAAATACAGTGTTTTTTCGGTACGAGCCAGTTTGTGTTTATATTTTTATTTTTGCTATGACGCCAGTTGCACTGCAGGCTCCTACGATCTACAGTTCGTTCTGCAACTAGAAAGGCTTTAATACTATTACGTTTGTGGCAGATGCAACAATCATCGAAAGCGCCGCGCAAGCGCGAAGCGTAGTGTACTCGATCTGCGAGGGCGAGCGCTTGGAATACTCGAAACTGCAGGACAAAGGTTAAGTTAATTTGTAAAATGTTCTTCCAGTATCATTGCGTCAGTACCAATTTCACCGTAAAATGTATATGTGTATAATGCTATAGAAAATACGTAATGCTATAGAAAAATGAGCACAAAAATATTATTATTTTTCTTATGCTTTTTACCTCTTTTCATCGAGCGCGTCTTTTTGTTCCAAAAAACGGTAGGTATGAAGGTATCTTTAACGGGAACGTTATTCTTTGCATCATCATCATCATTTCAGCCGAATGACGTCCACTGCTGGACATAGGCCTCCCCCAAGCATATCCACTGAACCGGTTCTGTGCTTCTCGCATCCAACGGGTTCCTGTGGCCTTCAGAAGGTCGTGGGTTCAGCTTCTGGGAGGCCTTCCAACGCTACGTCTTCCGGTACGCGGTCGCCACTCCAGAACCTTTCGGACCCATCGGCCATCTGTTGCACTGCCCATTGCCACTTAAGTTTGGCAATTCTTCGGGCTATGTCGGTTTTCTCCTGCGGATCTTTTCATTTCTGATTCGATCACGCAGAAAAACTCCAAGCGTAGCCCTCTCCATTGCCCTTTTTTTTTTCGGATGGGAGATCATCCGTCCTTTCCCATCCATCCAATCAATCCATTGCCCTTTGGGTGAATTTTTGCCTTCTAATAAGGCCCATTGTGAGCGACCATGCTTCAGTGACATATGTCACCAGTGGCAACACGCACTGGTCAAAGACTTTTGTCTTGAGACACTGCGGTATGTGGGACGAGAAGATAATGCGTAGCTTCCCGAACGCTGCCCACTCGAGTCGGATTCGATGATTGGCCTCTTTCTCGAAGTTGGACCTACCCAACTGGACAGTAAAACCTAGGTAAACATGTAACTCGTCCACGACTTCGAGTGTAGCGTCTCCGATCTTTGAGTGTGGGTGACATGGGCATTTGACATGACCTTTGTTTTGTCCATGTTCATTTTAAGATCCACTTTTTCGGAGGCTCTACTGAGGTCCTCCATAGTCTCAGCCATGACTACGATATCGTCGGCAAATCGAAGGTTAGTTATGTACTCGCCATTGATGTTAATGCCAGCCCCTTTCCAGTCCAGAACCTTGAAGACATCTTCCAGTGCAGCGGTGAACAGTTTCGGAAAGATAACATCTCCCTGTCTCACACCTCGCTGCAGAAGGATCGTTTTCGAGGTCTGATCCTGGAGTCGGACTGATATAGTGGCGTTTTCGTACAGACACTTCAGCACCTCGATGTATCGATAGTCGATCTGGCATCGTTCAAGAGACTGCAGTACAGCCCATGTCGCGATCGAATCAAAGGCTTTCTCGTAGTCCACAAAGCTAAGCAGAGAGGCAGGTTATACTCTTCGGTCATCTGTATTACCTGTCGCAGCGTATATTTTGTGGTCTACGTTCTTTTATATTTCTTTTGTAACTGTTACGAAGTGAACGTCCAATTACTCACAAACATTTAGTTGCTATGACTAAAGTATACGTTCGTAGCTTAACTGATTTTAAACATGGCTGGCCAGCATCATTTGTCAACGGAAACAAACAGTTAAAAATGGTGCCCAAGTTAATATCCGGACAGGATAGGAGATGTCTGCTTGTTAGCGAAGCAGTTAATGCTTAGTAATGATCAAGGACAATAGGATTTTATCTTCATCAATTCCGACACGACAAAACGTGCAGAATTAAGCTGTTGACTCGTTATAGTGCAACGTTGAAGCGCCTTGTTACTAAGTTTACTTATTGCATTATTAGTTAGGTATTATTGGTTTTAAAATAAGTTTCGATTTTTTTACTATAGACACGTAGAGGAACTTTGTATATCTGAGTGTAAGATAAAAAAGTAAAAGTGTGTTTCATAAACATGTTTTGATTATATTTTTATTGATAAAACCTTAATTTACTAATCGAAATTGATAAACTACAATAACACTGGGTAATAATATTGTTCTTATATAAATAACTATCGAATATAGGAAACAAAAATGAGGGTAATATAATTCGGGAAATTCAAGAAACTTCAACGCAAACTGAAACCAAATTAAGCCCAGATTCAAACTGCAAAACAAATATATGTACTTAGTAACAGAGAATTAAAAGGCGGTTACAGGAATTTAATTTCTGGGAAATCAAAGTGATTTTGTTTGAGCGCAGAACAATCACGGTTCCAGGCTGCGGTTCTCTCATTTCCTTCATTATCTTCGGTTTTATGACTTTCGTTCGCTGTTTCACCTCAGACTGCTCAGCTGTTTCCCTAAGATGGGATTACTTTTTGTTCCACAGTTAATTGAGAATTCCTTGGTGGTTTAAACCTTTGTTGGAAGAAATTTCTAGAAAAACTGTTCTGTTTTGGTTTGGAACGTGAATGTTATAGTGATAAATGGGAATCCATTTAAAGAATTAAAAATAAATGTCAAACTGTCGACCCGTGACGGGTTTTTTATTAACTCGCGCCATTTAAAAAGTGCAGTCTATTTGGTTCGTGGAAAAAAAGAAACCTAAAATGGAATCCATAAAAATGTTGGACGCCATGGCGGCTGTCAACAAATCGACGTCGATATACATTTAAATTCTGACCACACTGGTTTGTCGGCAAATCTGAATTCTTTTCAGCTGTCACAGTCGGTTTAATATTATTCATGAACCAAACAAAAGGTTTTGTATATTGGCGATCGAGATAAAATATTGTCACTCACATCATACTCTCTACCGCTGTTTGCATGCAAATGTTATTTATTTACTAAACCATTTTCCTAAACCTTTTTACTAAACCAAGATTTTCCAATGTTATAAATATGTGATTCCTTTGCTAGACGTCGACGTCGCGCTCGCACAGTCATATTTTATGAGAAAAGTTTGTGAATCTGACGTAAAATGCATGGTACCTCAGTTACAAGATAAATTGAGGAAAGGTTTAAAATGCAAACGTGGAAATTAAACGTATTTTAACCACTTTGAGTAATATTTTCAACTGAATATTTCAGAGTGAATTGAACTTGAACTGCAGATAGAAATAAAAATCACAGTGCTTTTGAAGAGTTCTTGAAGCGAAACTGTAATTTGATACTAGAACTGAACTCCTGAAAGCGAGCTGAACTTGTGAAAGCGCTACGATTTTGTATATTCTCTTTTATTTAATTCAACACTATCACTGATCGTGATCTGAAGACACTGTCATATTGTTAGTCTAGGTGTCTGAGCTAGGTACCTTTTTTTTTTTTGTTTTCGGGGCGAAACCTTCAAAAGGCACCCGACCTCCGGGGAGAGAGGTCGGGGAGTGTGGGATTTTTACCTCACTAAAACCACCCCGGTGATCACTATCTGCACATAGGGGTGGTTCCGGTTGAGCTAGGTACCTACATACGTCTTACCGACTGCCAAGCACATTATGATTTCATTCACAGGAAAATAACTTGAAATCCAGAAATGGACTTATGGTTACTTTTCGTACGGAAAACCATCGACTACGGAAAGCTCGCAAAACCGAGCCACAGTCCTTAATCAATAAAAGTTAAATAATCTCGAAACGGTTTTTATTAAGGCATCCTTATCTATATAATTATGTGGATAGCTACCAATCTTTTACATGACATCGTATAAAACTTTGCGTTTGTATTTCTATACCCCTAATATTACAATTGACGGGCTCGTGGTCAAAAGTCAAAGTCAAACAGCCGCACGGGTCGATGGAAGGTTAAGCTACGCTTGCTGAGGTCGGTTCGTGGATGGGTGACCATCCATTACATATCGAGATCCCTTCGTGCCTCGGAATGCACGTTAAGTTGTTGGTCCCGGCTGTCATTCGTAGATCTTTGACAGTCGTTACGGGTAGTCAGAAGCCCAAAAGCCTGGGGTATCGAGTTACCCAGTAACTGGGTTGTGCAGGTCAGATACGCAGTCGCTCCATGTTAAATACTGGTGTACAGCTGCCTCCGGTTGGACTGGAAGCCGACCCCAACATAGTCGGGTAAAGGCTAGGCAGATTGATACTCCTCATATTACAATCAAATTGTCCGTATAGTTCAAACAAAAGTCATTCAACGGTGAAGGTGTTATTATGTCAGAGATGAGGAATTTGTGTGGCACCTATATAAGATCCTAGTAATAATATTGCATATCCAATCGCATTATTTGCTAGTCAATCAACCTCGTATACCACTTTATCTTAGAATTATTGCGCATGACTAACAATAAGACAAACAATGCAATGCTATAATTATCGTTAATTGCTAAGAAGCGCATTAAAATCTTTCATATAAATAAGTCTGGTTATCCCAATCTAAATATTTAGGTACGCTAGAATATTTTCCTGCACTAAATAAACACCCTTACTAGTACACGTTGTATAGCGTCTGTATAGTTACACAACGCTTCGTCTTCTTCTTTCGAAAGTCAAATTACTGACGACTGACAGAGAGAAATCGATGTGTAACTATTCGTCTGATATAATACGTTTATTAGTAAGGGGGAAAGTCTAGGAAATCGTTTATTTAGAACTAGCTTCTGCCCGTGGCTTCACCCGCGTGGATGGAACAATGAAAACGGCGTATTAGTCACACCGGTATTTTTTTTGTTTTATTTGTCTTAAGTGACACTTCAATTTTATTTGTCTATTATGTAGGCAGTATGTGTTGTATAAAAAAGAAGATACTTCGTAGTTTAAAATATATCTAGTAGGCAAAGCAAATTTTATTGCCGTAAAGACATCAAAGCGCTTTGCAACCAATTTATAAATGAAAGATACGGGTACGTATCAAAATCACGAATTTTAAAAGACCGAATTTTACAATACCGATGGACGAAATCCCGAAAATTGAAACGCCGAATGGTTGTTTGGTCGAAAGTTTAAAATCCCGAAAGTTCATATGCCCGAAAGTTTAAAAAGCCGATGTTTAAAATCCCGAAGTTCAAAATCCCGAAATTTCCACCGTTTCTGAGAAAAATGATTTTTTGTAAACCTAACCTCAAAACACTTAAAAGTTGCCTAAAAAGCGTAGTCGGAGGTTAGGTTCATCATAGGGATCAACTTTCTCAAGAAAAAGCGAGCGAAGGGCACCCCGAGGTTCGGTTTTGTTAGGTTACTTTAAACCCTTTACACAGAAATAGGGGCCCCGCGAAGAGGGGCTCCGTCGAAATAGGATGCAAAAGCGAAAATACCGTCACCGCCCGGCGGGGGCTCCGCCGTCTATGTCGACGGAGCCCCGCTTCGCGGGGCCCCTATTTCTGTGTAAAGGGTTTAAGGTAACCTAACAAAACCGAACCTCGGGGTGCCCTTCACTCGCTCTTGCAGCATACGTCGCCTATTGCGTTTGGGATTTCATCCATCGGTATTTCGTCCATTCGGGATTTCGTCCTTTCGGGCATTTGAACATAGGTATTTTGTGTTTCGATATAACGACTATCGGCATTTAAAACTTTCGGTATTTTGAATTTCGGTCTTTTGGACGTCGGTATTTCAATCATCGGTATTATGAATCTTCGGGATTTTGATACGTACCCAAAGATACGCCGTTCATACTGAGCGACCGACACGTTCTGTATTGTTGCGTTGTTATTACAAAGTACTTACTGCGATAGATAATTCGGAACGTATGACACAGAAAGAGCTACAACAATTGTCTGAATTTGTCTGCAACAATTTGCGCGCGCTAGTGCCATATCTACCTCTTAAATATAATATCATTGTTTGCAACCATCCGTCCAAATATGTTAAAAATGTAGTATACTGAGTTTAAAAGGGAAGAGACAAAAACCATTTAGAAGTATCACGTAACGTAAAGGCTAACTTTTTTACGACAGACTCCCCTGTGATTTCGGACAGCCTTATTTGTAATTTAGTCTTCTTCAACATTGCTAAGAAAACTGTGAATGTTGTTAAGAAACTCGAGAATTTTCTAATAAATCAAGAGACAGTTTGCTTAATTCGCTGTGGGTACCGAGATAATTTAACTTACTCACGACATCTCAGATTTCACCGCTGCGCTGGCAGTTTTGATTTTTCAGTACCTACATCTGTTTCATTTTCTGTTTGTTTGCGGAATGAGTTAAGTTTAATGTTTTTCTTTGCGAACAAGTGTCTCAGCACGCACGTAACAATATCGCGACGGGATTTTATCCCGCACTGGGTTATGAACTCTCGGTGTTGAGCCGAGCATTGAGAATCCAACAGAGCACAGCCCCCAGCACGTCATTAACAACACAGTGTTGGATTCTCAACTCTCAGCGCTAAGAAGTGGGTTGAAAATCCAGTGCACGTAAAAAAATCGCCGCGGGAAAAACACGCCCGTACGAACCTGGGCATATTGTAAACGCATTAATATAACCCTGCAGATAAGGCCTGCCGGTATATTCTGTAAAAATATCACCGGGCAGACTGAGGTGAAGTGAGCTTAAAGTGAGCAGCCGGTCGATTCTGTAAAAATCTCACCGTGAAAACTTAGGTGATGTGAGTTGGTTTTTGCTAAGAATTGACACTATTGACAGCTCACTTCACCTAAGTTTTCATGGTGAGATTTTTACAGAATAGCACCGCTGTCATTCCACCTGATGCTATGGATTGACACTATTGACAGCTCACTTCAAACGAGCTATCACGGTGAGGTTTTTACAGAATAAGTAGTTATGCAGCATTTTTTGTTTTTTGTTACTAGCGTTTATTGGACCTTGATGCGATTGAGGATATTTTGTGTGCAAACTAGGTGGTCACTACATCCTTATATTCGTGTCTTTGGTTACCGTTTCTTAGCAAAACCACGCGGAAACAGACGTCAGACAGTAAACGCATACCTACCTTTTCTTTAGAAATAAAATAAACCTCAACATTTATTTACCTGTCCGTTATTTCCAGTGACATTGACATGACTGTGATTACAATAAATTCCAGCTTACCTAACAATGACCTTATCTTTTAATGTGAATTCTATTTTAATGTATAAATTAATTCGTATCATATTGCTAGAACATTAGATGTAAGTCTGAACCACAGATATAGATACACCTAGATAACACAAGAGCAACTACTTCGCGTGCCAAAAATCGCACCAGCTTACGTTACAAAAATCGTAAGCCGCCACGCCACTTTCGCGCTCAGTCCCGAGTACTGCTGGCTGGGTGAGCGTGAGCGCTGGCACTAGGCCCTGGGGGTGGAGCGAAACGGGTTTCGCACGCGGCATCTTTGAATCGATTTGATTTTCCCATCACTAAATAGTGCTTGTGACGTCATAGTAGTTAAAACTGGCACGCTTGGTTTTAATACAGATCGTGACACTTGCGTTATCTAAGTCTATCTATATCTGTGGTCTGAACATTAGCATACAATCGCCGTCTATAAATCATTGTATGTTACTACTTGTCATCGTCTATAAACAGCTTCGATCAGCTTTTATTGTTTACTAAACATACAATATTCATTGCTTCAACTTTTTATAGACTTCAAGTAAGTGCATGCTTAATTGCTGATGCCATAAAACAAGGAGTCATGTTGACAGGAACCTAATTGCTGTCGCCATTTATGAGTACGTTGACAGCTCAATACCTATAAAAATAAATGCCGCGAATCATTTGCCTAGCCTTTTCCTAACTGTGTTGGGGTCGGCTTCCAGTCTAAACGGATGCAGCTGAATACCAGTATTTTACATGGAGCGACTGCTTATCTGACGGCCACAAACCAGTAACTGGGTAATACGATACCCTTTGGTAAGACCGGTTGTCAGAGTTTCGGGCTTCTGACGACCAGTAACGACTGTCATAGATCCACGAATGACAGTCGACCAACGGGTTAACGTGCTTATTGAGGCAGGGAGTGGTCTCGGTATGTAAAGATGGTCATCCACGGACCAACCGCGGCAAGCATAGCTTAACCTGATCTATCGACCCGTGCGACTGTAATTACTTAGTGAAAATGCCACGAATTTAAAACAAAAAGCTGTTTTAGGGTACCATAACAGAACAAGGGATCCACACAGACCGTCTTTTTATCATCGTTACTCACAACATTGTTTCCCCAACATCGTAACCAAGAATTTGATTAACGTTACTCATTAAATACTATATAGTAGGTACCTATGAAAAATATGATGCTATTGGGTAGGTAATTAGGTATCGTTCTTAAAAAATAGGTACCTTCTACATTTTCGCTTTCTTGTACAATTGAAAACCAAATATACAAGGAAACAAAAACACACCATTTACCTACATGCTTAAAGCATTCCAGAAAAGCATATAATATTATTTCCAGGCTGAGATAAATTAATCAACACGTCCTTTACCACAAACGAGCGCTGAATTCAGGAGAAAATGACTTCGTTCAGAATTCACGACAGTCGTTTCTCTTAATTATTATAAAACCACGTAACTACGCGTATATCGTAATAAAACCACGTAACTACACGTATATTTTACTTGAAATGAAACTAGCTAAGAAATTAAACAGTAATAAAATTTTATCAGGCTAACATTTTGGTCCGGAAAATTGGCTCTTGGGAGAATGTTATCGTGGTGCAAATCTATACAGAGGTTTATGGTTTTCCTACGTTCTCTAGTTATTTTTCTATTATACAGCGTTGTTCAAAATGTGTTGTCATCAGTGGCGAAGGTTCCATACAAAATGGCACAGTCAGTATTCTATAGACAAATCATATAATCATATAAAAGTTATCTACTCCGGCTTACCTCTTACAAAAATTGACCCTTCGCTACTGGTTGTCATATTTAAAAATAATTAGATTTTTTTTCGCGATTACTATGTTGGTCTCTTGGAGAAAAATGTTCAGTTTGATGTGACCATACATTTCTAAATAATCAGCCTATAATTTTCCACTGCTGGGACACTGGCCTCCTCTTGAGAGGGAGTGGGCCGTAATCCACCACGCGGGCCCAGTGCGGATTGGCAGATGTCACATGTCTTCGAATTTTTGGTTCTAGGACATGCCGGTTTCCTCACGATGTTTTCCTTTATTTCTAATGCACGCTGTATAGATTTAGTGCTCTCTAAAAGTATATGGTAGTTCTGTATGCTTATAACAATAAACTATGATAACTCATTCACCTTTTGAGCATGGCATACTATTAGTTATTGTGGCATGGCTTGGACTGATCCCTCAAATAGTATTTTTTGTACTTGTTTTTGCGGTTTTGTAACATGGCTGCTGTTTTGGGAGCATCATGTTTAAGGCAGTAGGAGTCTACGTAACATCTGGTAGTGCAGTGGGATGCTTCGATTTACTGTCAGATCCTACGATATTTTTGTTTTTCGATTGGCTGCTCCTTAAACGGAAACAACAGTTTTTACTAAACGTTTAATTGCATATATTTACGATCGACCTTACGATAAAGCTGTCTATTACGCTTTTTATCATACAATAACAATAGAATCGATATTATCTAAAAGCACGATTTACTAGCATCTGCATAATACCGCCGTTTAGAAAAACGATTAGTTAAATGTGGTATTGTTTTTAACCGACGAAAAAACGGAGGAGGTTCAAGTCGACGCGTATATATACCTATATATTTTTTTAATGTATGACCACGCATAATTAGATTGCAGTATTCTCAGCAACGAAATAGACGCTCCGTTTTTGTCTGATCATCGACTATTGATAATATAGGTACCTAATAAGTCAATGTGGGTTTTGGCTAACAAATCTAATCTTGACTCTATGAGAAATTTTTTGCACATATGTTTTTCACGTATGTACCCAAGTTAAACATTTTAACGCGGTTTTTTGTTTAGCCATACAACAAGATGTTATGACCTGTTTTACATTTCTACTGTAGAGTACAGAGGCTGAAACTTATCCTTTTATGATTCTCCAAAGTGGCCTTTTTAGGCCCCCAGTCCCAACTGACGTGACGGAGCGCGTTCACGAATATGACACATTTTTTTTTTGTTTATGAACACTAATTGTTATTTTAAGTACCATAAATTATTTTCTTTTAAACAAAGTCCGTGAGTTGGCAACCCTTCTGCGGCGACTGCCATAGATCATAGATAATAAAATATATTAATAGGTACTCGATAAAAGGCGAACACAAATTATTAAATTTATAGTATAAATGTAATGTAATAATATTACTAAACTAAATTATGGTGACTTTTAGTCTAGTTTAGAGGCATTTGTGGCAAGAGAATCGGCACCATTGTCGCATTACTCCGGTAATTTGTTTGTTGAATCATAAATTCATTTTATTATGAATATATAATTTTTTGTGCAATTTGTACTTTAACATTTTTGGAGCTCATGGGAAAGATTTTATTTAATTTGGAGCCGCCGCCGCCCGGGAATAAAATTTCGGAGCGCCTGGGAATAAGCCGGATCAACACCTTTTAGCTCAATCATTTCAAAGGGAACCGAATGACATGTGACCTACATGTGACTGTTCCTAAATTACCCTAGGCTGATAAATTTTTGGTTTTTCCTAATTATGTTAATATTAGAGTTAAGATCGACTTTTCCTGTGGGAGAGAGACCAGGCAGACCATCTACCATCACATACACATACCAGCTACCATTAGCGAGACATTTGAGTGAGCATGACTTATATCTCAACTACCAAGGCACATTCAAGACAATGAGAGACGTACCGAGTAGATGGTGGATTTATAGTACTGCACACATGTGCTATGCAATTATGTAGTACAAGCTCAATGTCAATCACCAGTCATTACATAGCCGCAATGTTTCCAATACCACAGACAGGTACAGAACACTAATTGGCTGCCAAACCTGGTATTTTAGGTGACTGTACGCTTTCCACAAGAGAGTTACGCGCATGTGTGTCTTTAGTAATGAGGATATTCCAAAGTCAAGTGCAATCATAGGTTCAATTTAGTTGTGGTATCCCAAGTGCCTCTATTGAAACAAACATGAGTCATACGGTTATTTTTGATGTAAGCTTTTTGTCTGCTCTATGAAGTTCAAATATAACTTATCATGATCAGGTTTTTTACGGGTCCTTAGTGAGAATTTTAAAGATGTTTGACTTCTGACTCATACGTCGTACAAACATCTTAAAATATGAGTTCTTCTTTTAGGATGCTTGTAGACGTACGTTTGAGAGGATCTCAATAAGTACAGACACTTGCCGATTTATTCTATAAAAATCTCAATATGAAAACTTTGGTAAAGTAGGCAAAAAAGTATAAAATAGTGTCAATCTGTTGAAATTTTTGGAGAATAGACCGGCTAATGCTAGGGATTGATACTATTGACAAAGAGTTTAAAAAAATAGACCATCTGTAGTCAACGCACCTATTGGTAAACACAAGTACCTAAATCATACTCACTGATTACCCTACTGTGCTGTGCTGCACAAATAGTAGGAACAGCAGGGTAGTGAAAATTGTCTTAGTACCCACTTACTTCCAGATCCATTATCAAACCATGTGTGACTGCTGTCAAGCATGGTTTGATAATGGACACCTGTATCACCATCACCAAAGAGGTCTTTTATACTAACTAACTTGTAGTCGATTGGCAGTCTAACCAAATAGCGGCATTTGGTTAGACTGCCAATCGACTACAAGAAGAACAGAATAGGTAGTAGCAAAACTTCTTATAAATACATAAAGGTACGGTCAAAAATAAAAGCTCTTCTGCAAGGAGTTCAAGATAATTCTAGATAATAGCAATGCAGGCGGATATGGAGTAGATTCACCTTTTTTTTTTTGGGTGTGAAATCATCAAATGACCCCTCCCGCTCTGGGCGGAGCGGAAGGGAGTGTCAGACTCTTACTGACTAAAACCCACCCGTGTTCCTTCACTTGCCTGTGCCAGGGGCCACGGTATCTCTTTCGAACAACCCGCGACCCCTCGAACAACCCGCGACCCCTCGAACAACCCGCGACCCCGAGTAGATTCACCTAAGGCTTCTATTTTGATACTGACACATATGTCGGACACAGATGTTAGAGTGCATTGAGTTTATTTTAGTCGGGAATAGCTTCGTTTTATTGATCTGCACTGACATTTTGAAAAAGAGAGAAAGATAGAATACTGTTTATTATGTACACCATGAAAATGACAGATTTTTTAATAAAAAGTGGAGGTTAAAATAAAATAAGGTTATAAACTTCTAGCAGTAGCCTACTGGAACAATAAAATTGTTATTGTTGTTTTATTCATAACAAAAATAAAACAGGTATAAAGTCCAAATATTTCCATACAGAAAATTGAAAATTTTATAATAAAGGAATCCCTGTAGACATCTAAAAACAATTTAAAAAATGTAATGTTTCGACAATTTTTACTGCGTATGTATGTTGGTATAACAGAGAATTTTCACAGTTAGGTATATTACTTATTGTCCCAAGAGAAAACTTTCTACGGTTTCGTTAAAAATTGGTCGGAATGTGTTGAGAAATATGTAGCAAATAAGCAAGAAAATTATTAAAATAGAAAAGGTTCACAAAACCATTTTATTACCTATAATTATGTAGTTCCCGAGAGGAATGTTTGGTAGGTTAAAAGGGTAGTAGTTAGAAGTTTAGAACATAGTTTTGGTAAGATAGTAAGTTTACCTAAAATGCAAATAAAAGTCTAAGAACCAAAAGGTATTTTGGTATTCTCACTAAATACTTAAATAAGATGGCCGATGGGGCCGAAAGGTTCTGGAGTGGCTACCGCGTACCGGAAGACGTAGCATTGGAAGGCCTTCCACAAGGTGGGCCGACGACCTTGTGAAGGCCGCAGGTACCCGCTGGATGCGAGAAGCACAGAACCGGTCGAAGTGGAGGTGCTTGGGGGAGGCCTATGTCCAGCAGTAGACGTCTATCGGCTGAAATGATGATGACCTAAATAAACTTTCAAGAATGGTAGAGCTGTACCTTACCAACTTCTTACTACTATAACACCGTTTTTATCAATTGTTTAGGATATAGCATACACAAAATGTCGTATTTAGCTTTTAAAAACGACATTTATGTATGGAGTGTGGAAATTGGTTGTCATCGTATGGGCCATGTGATGCGGCGAAATGAGGAAAATGTCGAGAGGAAAGTTTTAAGTATGAATGTAAGAAGTGGCTCTAAGAGTAGAGGAAGATTAGAGAAGCGATAGATGGACTGTGTAAAAGATGACATGGCATGGCTAGAAAGGGGGGTGCCTACTGAGATGACGACCAATATATGTCTGGAAGAAAAAAGGTTGTGTCGACCCCAAATAAATTAGGATTAAGGTATGAATGGTAATGATCGTTTATCTATAGTTTGACGTGAGAGTGACAAGAGAACAAGTTTTAGACTTTTAGTGGTAATACATTTCATAGGTGCCTGTTTTGGCTATTGTAATTATGACGCATAATAATATTCAAAGAGCTAAACTGGTAACGCTGTTTATATGAAATGATGTTAGAATAATACTATGTATTATTAATGAACAGTGCATTTCATATTTGATTTTAATATTTGCTTTAATATTGTTCACATAATTGAATTTAAATTTAATTATAGGGTAGCGGCTCTGAAGCCAGCACGATAAAGTACTAATATAATTATTAATGTTTCATTGTTTATTCTTGTTTATAGTAATATTATTTATTTAGGCAAGTACAGTAATGTACTGCTTCATTTAATTCTACTTCCTTACTGTATAAGATCGTGAAGCTGAGTCCAAAAATAGAATAAAATACTTTTAATCGCATCCTAGGAGAACTATTTAATTTATCTTTATAAAATGATTTGCATATTTGGATTAAGGATACGGTGTACAGTCACGAGCATAAGTATGTATACACTTGGCTTTATTCAAAGACGATTTTCTCCTTCAGTTTTGAATGAAATTTTATGTTATTACGAACAAAGTATTTTCGAACCCATAGGTTTGTGTAAAGCGTCGTATTTCAACGTTGCTTTCGTTATTTCACGAAAACGCCGCAATTGAAAGTTGCCAAGTGTTGACATATTAGTGCTCGTGACTGTACCTGTATACCAATTTTCATTCAAATCCGTTTAGGCGTTTATGCGTAAATGAGTAACAAACATGCAAACAGTTACATGAAAAGAGTACTACCTAATTTTTCTCACTATCCAGAATCTCCATCTCCCTATACAGGCTGGCACCATTGACGAGAAACTATAACCATAAATTCAGCACATGAATCTGAAACCCGCTGCTGAAATTTTTCGTCGAGTAAAAAAAAACAGTTCCATACATTTTGACCGCTTAGCTTATTGCACTTTTCTATGAAACAGCTGATTTTTTTTTGATAGCCGGCGAAATATTTCTACGCATGGGAGTCTAAAATCATGTGCTGAATTGATAGTTACAAATTTGCGCGTCGATGTCCTTGCCTGCCACCCTGTATCTCTATCAATGTATTTCTAAGTGTACAATAAATTAAAGGTACACTATCTCTCCAATCTCCCATTCAGATCTCCTTGAGGTTCGCTAATTAGAATGTAAATTATTTAATAGTACATGATTATTACGCCACTGACATTATTTTCGAGGTTACAAGACCATTGTTTCGGATATCGAGTGTGTTCCAACGATGGACCGTCGAGATGCAACACTGCACACTGCTGCGAATTACCAGATAACAATGTTACAGATTGGATCAGAATTGTGCAATGGATTTTATGGTGCGCCATTATTTGATGGAGATAGAAGCGATTGTGTACCCATAACAATATGCTTTAGTTTCATCATGTTTCAATTTGTAGATTGGTGCTTGTAATAGGTCAAATGCCTTAAATGGGTTATGACCTTCAACGTGGCAATGCTGCCAGTCATCTGGGCTTGTTTCTGGGTGACAGTGATGCGGACGAGCACTTCGACGCCTAAGTAACCAAAAAACAAAAGGATTTATTTGTATATTGAGTTAGTTAGTCAATTAATTTAGTCCTAGTGTAAATAGTTAGTTGCGTAATATATTGTTTGTAATACACGTATTATATCAGATGAATAGTTACACACCGATTTCTCTCTTCCAGTCCTCAGTAATTTGACTTTCGAAAGAAGAAGACAAAGCGTCGTCTTACTATACAGACGCTATACAACGTGTACTAGTAAGGGGGTAAGTCTTTACATCTTTGTGTGTATCATCAAAATGTCAATTAGCTAACTAGATTTATGTAGTACAAATGTACAAAAAATAACATCTACGACAGTCTGTTGCTACATTGAAAATCCTAATACAAAGAACGTATCTAATAAAGTCCTAAAATTCCGTTGCAACAGAACAAAAGCTCACAGTACTAGAACAAGAGATAATTAGCTGACATGTGCTTGCACAGACGGCATAAGCCCGTTCCGCCTTCCGTTCCCCACAAAAAAGACGCTACAAAGTATTTCTATAAGAAACTTTCAACCTTTCCGGCTTTTATAGGTCCAATCGGTTCGAAGGCATTCTTTATTGACAATATTATTGAATTCCACCACCCTGCGAAGGGACTTTGTTCCAAGAAACATCCAATTTTAACCGCCAATGCTTTCGTGAAATATTTTATTTATGGTTCTTCATGATCCTCTATAGAGAATAGAGGGGTATTTTCAACGGAATAAGGACAAGATACACCATTTTTGGTGAAGATATTTTGAGTAATGCTATGTTGCATAATTCTGTGTTGAATGTTTTAGGAAAATGGCTTTGTAAAATCGTTGCGAGCTATATTTTCCTGGGTAAATTTCAACGCCAAAAAGCGCTTGCTTTGCGTTTTCAGTTATCTTGTTTTGCACGTACCTAATTAGAAATGCGAAAAGGATTTTCGTGTTTGTAATCTTTGAAGTTCTGTAAAACTCCTGTTCAAAGTAGATACTAGAACTGGAAATCTTTAGAGTTACGTGTGTACATTGTTTTTTATAAAGACTTCTGAGATTCATGCAAAGACATTATGAATCAAAATGAAATAAATTTTCAGATAAAACTTTCTCAAAAGTTGTTGTATTTACTTTGACAATACCTATTCTTTTTATCAAGCTTTCATACTGCCATGATAATGATATCGTTAATGTAAACTTTCTTCGCTGTGTAAGATTATGGGTTCCTTACGCAGTGGTTCTGGGCCCGATACATTCATTATTATTGCTTCTTGTTATTTGAATAATTGTCAATTGCATTAAACTGGTAATAGGGAAGTTCTGTCGCCCGATTCCCTAGTAAACTGCCGTCAATAAACCAATTCAGGTGAATACTCGTATACGCTAGACTTCAGAGGGGTGCAGGTATGTAAATGTAAAAGCATAAATTAGCCAGGAAATAATACCAACTGCGAATACTGTGGCCGTCCAAAGTGTTTGCGAGGGTTACGGAGCCCTGATGTGGTTTTTGAATTTACATTATTGGAGTGCATGAATGGAAATGTTGTGGATTTTATTCCTGTAGAACGTAGGTAGCATAGTATCTAGTGGACTGGAAACATTTTGCTGTTGACTTACTGGCAAATTACGAGTCCGAAAGTATGGGATGAACTATTAAAAACTGTAAACGGTTTAGCTAGATTGTTAGAAAAACTTGAAATGTTAATTAAGTACCAATTTGCGAACGTATAACCCGTTTATTTAATCGTCTTTGTTATTTACCCCGAGTTAACTATCAGAAAACAAAGTGAATTTGTTAAACAAATTAATTGGAGCAGGTATCGCTTGGTAAGGTGTTCAACTCTACTTGAAACTTTGCCTCCGTCGTTAAAGTTTACGCAAACGATAGCGCGCTGCCAACCTTTATATTTTTTACCTTATTTTCAATGCAAAGTCGAAGCCTCTGTTTGCTGCCAGGTAAGCGGCTTTGTCAACAACATAGCTAATTGTACAAACAAATTGTAGATAGCACTGAACATTGCTGTGGAATATTTTCTATACAGGCAGGCAGTGACGCACAACCCGTTACCATGAATTCAGTAAGTATGTAGTCAACAAAAGAGATAAGTATGCAGGATCGTCGGATATAGTTGAAGTTTAGTAAGAAACCGATGGATGTTGTCGACTGAAATTTAATTTGATAAATGAGCTGTTTGAATTCTAGTAATAAAATAAAATTTTATTCAAGAACGTCCATCGGTTTCTTACTTCAACTATATCCGCAGATCCTGCATACCTATCTCTTTTGTTGACTGTACATAATTCTGTGTTGAAATTTTTCGTCCGTTATTAAAAAAAAATTGCTGTTCCATACATTTTGACCGCGTAGGTATTGCACTTTTCTATGAAACAGCAATTTTTTTTTTTGATAACCGTCTGAAAATTTCTTTGCTACGTCTAGGATCGTGTGCTGAATTCATGGTTTCAGTTTGTGCGCCGATGAGGGGCTTGTGGCTAAGTAATAACAGCCGCACGGGTCGATAGATCAGGTTAAGCTACGCTTGCCACGGTTGGTCCTTGGATGGGTGACCATCTTTATATACCAAGACCCCTCCGTGGCTTGGAAAGCACGTTAACCTGTTGGTCCCAGCTGTCATTCATGGATCTTTGACAATCGTTACCAGTCGTCAGAAGCCCGAAAGTCTGACAACCAGTCTTACTAAGGGGTATCGCGCCAGTAACTGGGTTGTGGAGGTCTGATAGGCAGTCGCCATGTAAAATACTGGGATTCAGCTGCATCCGTTTAGACTGGAAGCCAGCCCTAACATAGTTGGGAAAAGGCTAGGCAGATGATGAGTTTGTGCAGAAAGAAAGACGGTATAATTTCAAACGAAGCGAACGAAAGCCTACACAGTATGAATAAAAGATACAGAACTCCATTTACATCACCGGACAATTAACACAAGTGTCATTTTATTGAGCGTTATGATGCTGGCCTGTTTACAAATCATTCTAATGAATGTTTATTGCTACAATAAATTGATTGAAGTGCATATTTATTACCTGTTTCGCATCAGTAAGTTTATACATGGTGTTGTCGCTTTGTTGGCAGTGGCTATCGGCGACAGGAATCCGTTGTGAAGCATTCTTTAGATGAATTTATCGACTGGCTGAGCAGTAGCTTGAACTGGTGTGTCAAGGCGACGCCAGGGTAGCCCGCGAAATTCAATATTTTTTTACGTTTTTTGCAATTTGCTGGTCAGTATTAAGTTGTACTTTGAATATAGTATGATTCGCGACCGTAAAAAAATTGTATTTAAAGAATTCATTAAAGTCATCAACACAACTCTCTACGACCAAGTAATCCTGACATTTTAGGATTATACTAACAAGTTGTATTACTGATTCTAATGATTATAATTCTATAAATACGTATTTTTTATGGTCGCGAATCATATTTTAATCAACGTACAACTTATTACTAACCAGCAAATTGCTAAAAACGTAAGAAAATTTGAATTTCGCGGGCTACCTTAGCGCTTCCCCCTTAATAACTCATTCTGCAATTAATAGCGTTCATGTCAAGCGTGCATTTTGTATAATAAACAACAGTTATTTTTTTGTTAAGTGAGACTATCTGAGGGGCAATTCTCGTAATATTAAGAACGTTCACAGTCTGATCTCAGTCTCAATCTGTCAAAAATACCTGTCATTTCCCTACATTTTTGGCAAGTTTTTGGCATTAACTGTCGCTGAGATGAGATTGCGACTAGATTTTGAACGATTTTTTAAAGATTTTTTTAATTACGGGAATTGTGCTTCTGTTCACGACCTGTAACATGGCAAAAGAATTGGCTTGAAATATAGTTCGTATTTGGTTTTTCATGTTGATGGATGGAGAGGGAGAGGAAGGCCGAAGAAAAGATGGATGGATTGTGTGAGGAATGATATGAAAGAGAAGGGAGTGAATGACGTGACGGTTGACAGGGGAGAATGGAAGAAGAAAACGTGTTGCGCCGACCCCAAGTAACATGGGATAAGGGCAGGAAGATGATGATTTGGTTTTTCATACGGGTATTTATTATTCAATCAACCATGGGTAGGTACCTACTCACAACTTGCTAAATTGTCAAGTTCTATGGAGAAATATTTAACTGATCCCTAAACTTTCTGGTCTAATGATGCAGCTTTTTTTAAAATTAATGAACCTCTAAAACTGTTGGGCTTCTAAATGATGTGCACAGTTTTTTTTTTATAAAAGAGCCTCTTTTTAATTTTCTTACTTTTTCTCTCAGTAGGTCGCAGTAACTAAGCTGGGTTAGGTTATAACCGTGACCAACAACACGCGAGTCGAATTGGTCCACCCCGACCAAATGGGTTCGGTTAGAACTGTGACCAACCACCGGCAGAAGCCGGCGAAGCGATACGTTCATATTCGTCGTAGTTATTTGGCTATTTAGTATTTTTAGGACCACGAAATAGGAATTATTAGAGGTTCACAAAAAGAGGCGCAATCATTAATTTAAGTGTTCGATAATATTTTTATAATGGGAAATACTTTTTTTTGCGCTGTCCCACTCCTGGGAAAAGGCCTCCCTCCACTCCTTCCATATTAAGGTTCGATTAATTACCTACATGCCAATTCCATGTACCTCATTGAGATTGATAGGGTATCTAAATTATCAGTTGGGTAATTAATACAGCGCCAAAGGAATTAATTTAACTCGGTGAAGTAGTTGGCAACACCTATCAGAATATGTCACTTTTATCAAAAGCTCAACACAATTTTCAAATTCTAAATTTTTATGTGTGACACTTATGTTGTGGTACATGCATGATGTTAAATTAAAATAAAATTTGTTTATGCTAAGTCGCAAATATTAAAAACTAGCAGCGCCCCGCGGTTTCACCCGCGTAAGTTTCGATCCCGTGGGAATATTGGGATAAAAAGTATCCTGTGTATTAGTCCAGGAAATGGTCTATCTATGTGCCAATTTTCATCCAAATCTGCTCAACGGTTTACGCGTGATTGAGTAACAAACATCTTCACAAACTTTCACATTTATATTATTAGTAGGATAAATAATGTAAGTATCTAACTTTTGGTGAATATAAAATAGATTTGATTTTGGTAAGCTTTTCGATAATACCTACTAAAGTCTTTAGGGTCAGCTCACACCGCGACGCGACGCGGCGCGCAGTTTTCAATATAGCAATACAATTATAGACATTATCTACTACACTAAAAGGTACACAATTCAGTGAGGTGGTGTCTACTACGTCGAGCTACGCCGCGCGGCCCACCTCACTGAATTGTGTACCTTTTAGTGTAGTAGATAAGGTCTATAATTGTATTGCTATCTTGAAAACTGCGCGCCTCGTCGCGTCGCGGTGTGAACTGACCCTTATTGAGCATAGCCGTACAGTACTTTCACCTGCACAAAATAGGTACTTAAGCTAATGGTTCAGTGATTTTTTCGATTTCAAACTTTTGTTACACCATAAAAATAAATTAACTCGCAAAAACGCTAAAAAGAAATCATTAGTAACAAAAGAGTTCTCAAAAATCTGGACAAGTACCGCAGTAATCGTTTGAAGTCACCAAAAATTGTTTTGAAAGTTCGCAAAAGTCATTGAATTTCGACGATTGCTTTTATCCATTTTGTTTTTTGTACCTTTTTTTCGCCGTTACCGGTATTGGTCGCAAAGTAGGAGCAGCATAAAATGGCGACCATTCCATGAAACATTCATGAGTCGCATCCCTTTCCTCAAAATATTCAAATCTATAGATTTTTAGGGTTCCGTGCCTAAAGGTTGTCAACGGGATCCTATTACTGATGTTCCGCTGTCCGTCCGTCTGTTACAGGGTTGTATCTTCTGAACCGTAATAGGTACAATCGAAATTTTCACATACTGTGTACTACTATGGCCGCTATAACAACAAGTCATAAAAATATGTAATGTGAAATATTGTACGGTGGTACGGAACCCTTTATGTGCGAGTCCGACTAGTACTTGACCGCTTTTGTGACTTGTTTTTTGAGTTGTAATTCCTTGTGAATACATAAAAACAGTTCATCGAATAAAGCTGTGGCTTCCACGATGTTTTTATTTCATTATATCATACAGGGTAGTCAGAAGCCCGAAAGTCTGACAACCAGTCTTACCAAGGGGTATCGTATTACCCAGTAACTGGGTTGTGGAGGTCAGATAGGCAGTCGCTCCATGTAAAATACTGGTATTCAGCTGCATCCGGGCAGACTGGAAGCCGACCCCAACATAGTTGGGGAAAGGCTAGGCAGATGATGATGATATTATACAGGGTGACAGGGACATCCACACACAACCTGTTACCATGGATTCAGAGTACTTACCTACATGATACTGAACACCGCTTTAAAAATTTACGTAGGTTATTAAAAAAAAAATTGCTGTTCAGTACATTTTGACTGCATAGGTATGGCACTTATCTATGAAACAGCACATTTTTTTTTTGATAACAAAGTAAAAATTTAGTTCTAGAATCATGTGCTGAATTCATGGTTACCGTTTGTGCGTCGATGTCTTTGTAATTACAACCGACGACGAATTATTTAGGTTTAGAATCCACCACAGACATGCCTGCTTTTACTCACGTATGTTTTCCGTGCCACAAAGAAGTTTTAAAAGATGAAATAGGATTTCGTGGAAGGAATGCTAGGTAAACTAAGTATTAGCGAATTAATGTGGCCTTGTGGAATTAAAAGGGGGATGCGCTAAAGGTAGTCCGCGAAATTAATATTTTTTTGCAATTTGCAGGTCAGTTTTAGGTCGTATGTTGATTAAAATATGATTCGCAATCGGAACAAATATGACTTTACAGAATTATAATCATTACATTCAGCGATACAACTCCTTATGATAGAACTGATCTCAAATGTCATGATTTCATGAAATAGTCATTCAATAAGGTAATATGAACTTAGAGAGTTGTATTGATGTGTTTTATGATAACAATTTTGTAAATAGTATTTGTTACGGGTGCAAATCATAGAAATCATAGATATTTAGATCAACATACGACTTGATACTGACCTGCAAATTGCAAAAAACGTGAGGAAAGTTGAATTTCGGCGGCTACCCTGACTCTTTCGGCTTAAATTGTTTGCCCGGTACCCGTGTGACTAAACCATATATTTCTCTTTCATCCATCACCTACCTATTTTTTTATACAGTTAAGCACAGATGACGTAGCTTTAGTTGTTATAAAATACGTGCAAGAATTATCTTAATTGATTGCCGGGTTTTTATTCCCCGGAAACAATTCAAACCTGTTTTATTTCAATTGCTAAGATTTATATCTAGAATATAATTTAATATTCATCAAGAATTATTACACATGTTTACACAAAGCCATTTATTAACAACAACTGCACGGGTCGATTGATCAGGCTAAGCTAGCTTGCCGCGGTTGGTCCGTGGATGGGTGGCCATCTTTACATATCGAGACCCCTCCGTGCCTCTGAAAGCACGTTAAAGCCGTTGTTCCCGGCTGTCATTCATGGATCTTACAGTCTTTACGGGAAGTCAGAAGCCCGAAAGTCTGACAACCAGTCTTACCAAGGGGTATCGGATTACCCGGTAATTTATTTATTTTTAAAAAACGTTGCCCCACTCTAAGAATTTCTCCTGTATTGTGGGTGCGTTTACAAACATTTAAACTCACAGACACAAACAGCTAGACCCGGAACAACTACTTGTAGGTCATACAAATAATTGTTCCGCGCGGGAATCGAACCCGCGACACGCAGCGCAGCAGTCAGTCGGTTACGGAGGTCAGATAGGTAGTCGCTCCATGTAAAATACTGGTGTTCAGCTGCATCAACTGCATCCGGTTAGACTGGAAGCCGACCCCGATAAAGTCGGGAAAAGGCTAGGCAGATGATGATTATAATAATAAAATATTAATAATATAGAAGGAAGTTTAAACGAACATCATATTGAATAGATATTTATTGCAATAGAACACTGTTCCTGTGCTGATCGCCTTGAGAAACTTTTATTAACTTTAGCTAGACGATAATATAAAATAACAAGGCGTAAAATCGAAGTTACAGCCTCGATACATCATACTTCTTATCACACACTGCCACAGCATGAAGAGCGATGACTCGATCGGAAAATGTTTCAGAGAAAAATAGAAGCTAATCGAAGTTGCTTTGTAACCGTAGTCACAAAATACAGATAGTACAGAAGGCAATCACATGTATGTACTTCCCTTTTCATATACCTACGCTCGGCGGTCGCGCTAGGGTTGCCAACTTTGGCTTATGCACAAAAAACTATCGTGTCGTAGTAGTGGCACTCGTATCTAGTTGTTTTTTGATTTATTGTTGAGCTTATTCTACAATATTAATACAAAACAATAAACATAGTATATTACAATACAAAAAGTGTAACAGAACAAAAACATATAAAATTTTACATTTGTCAATTTTCACTATCGACAATCCCTAATAACTTCAAAACGGATTACCCTATTTACACAATTTATTTTGCCCTATCCGTTTTAGACCTAAACCTATCAAATGACACTAAGGGCTATATTTCACCGGGACATCATGGCGGCGCAACCAGTCGCCGCTACCAACAAAATGAATGGTTGGTTGCGCAACCAAACGGACACCAGGTGAGTAACCCTCACCGCCGACGCCGCCATGGTGTCCTGGTGAAATATAGCCCTAAAAACAACACAATATTCCATCACAATACCAACCCATCCGAGATAACGTGTCCGCAAGCGGTGTCTATGTGTGCGTTGCTCGAGCGCACTTTGTATGTAGATTGCCTTCTGTACTATCTGTATTTTGTGCCGTAGTCTTGCGTCGTTCTGCAATTAGTGTTACATTGTAGGTAACTGATACGTTAATTGCCACTTACGTAATCATTACTTTAAGACAAAAATTTGGACATCTTCAATATTTAGAGGCCTTGTTGGTGAAACTACATAGGTAATACTGGATATTTTTCTGGAATGTTCTTAACCGGTCAAGCTCCGCGCGTATGTATAGTAGTACGATACAATAGAAAATCAGTGGTGTCTCATTAGCGGAGCTTGAGAGGTCATCTCTTAGACTGTATCTTTATAATTTCATGTTTTTATTTTGCATGCCTGTTTAGTGTTTAGTTTTATCATTAACACATTTTATAATTGATTGTACCTATAAAATTGTAAGCGCACATCGCAATGGTTTTTATTAGTTGTCTTTACAGCATAATCAGCCTATAATGTTCCCACTGCACTGTTGGGACACAGGCCTCCTCTCTGTGAGAGGGAGTGGGCCATAATCCACAACGCGGACCCAGTGCGGGTTGGTGGAAGTCACACGTCTTCGAATTTTTGGTTCTAGGATATGAGGTTGCCACACGATGTTTCCCTTCACCGTTTTGAGAGCAGTGGTGATGAGATACTATACATTTAAAAAAAGCTGCCCAGTAGTAACGGCCGCGACTTACGAGTTATAGAACTCGTAAGTCGCGGCCGTTACCACTGGGCCACCACTGCTCACCTTCATCTGCCTAGCCTTTTCCCAACTATGTTGGGGTCGGCTTCCAGGCTAACCGGATGCAGCTGGATACCAGTATTTTACATGGAGCGACTGCCTATTTGACCTTCACAACCCAGTTACTGGGTAATACGATACCCCTTGGTAAGTCTGGTTGTCAGACTTTCGGGTTTGTGACTACCCGTAACGACTATCAAAGATCCACGAATGACAGCCGGGACCATCGGCTTAACGTGCTTTCCGAGGCACGGAGGGGTCTCGGTATGTAAAGATGGTCACTCATCCACAGACCAACCGCGGCGAGCGTGCGGCTGTTATTATTTAGCCACGGGCCCCTCACTGGGGCCACCACTCCTCACCTTATCTTTACAATATGTGGAAAATGTCGTGGGTCATTTACTAACTCTATAGCTCTGTAGCTGTGTTTGTTGTTTTTTTTGTAACTCTTTATTTTCCCAAATAAATTATATAAGTAAAGCATGTCATGGTAAGTTTAAATGGATCAAATTACTTAAATGTTGTCTTATAGGTAGGTATGAGTGTAATATAGTGTAGTAGATAATTTTGAGGGTCAGGTAAATTACTCATAGGTATGACGAGTAATGAATATACTACCCACATCTGAAGGTTGGCTGATGTACTCTGAGCTGAATTCATTATAATTTGGTCGTAAACGTGGACAGAATAAATACATACCTAGGACATTTAGTATAATTTTATTCGAAAATTGTTGTTAATGGGAAAAACAAAAGCAAAACGATTTACACAAAAGCCTTGTTAAATGATTTCCTATGATTGCAGTTTCGGAACGAAGTTCCTTATGTTCTGCACACTAAATAGTGGCCCAGTCGTAACGGCCCCGACTTACGAGTTGTAGGTCGTGGGTTCGAACCCAGCCAGGCGCTTCAATTACTTATCGTTTTTGTTTTTAAAATAATTTCATCCCCGCTGCTCTCAAAACGGTGAAGAAAAATGATCTTGAGGAAACCGCATGTCCTAGAACCAAATATTCTAAGACATTTGTCATCTAACAACCCGTACTGGGCCCGCGTGGTGGATTACGGCCCACTGCCTCTCTAAAAGAGAGGAGGCCTATGTCCCAGGTAGCAGTGGCTCATAATAGGGTGATTATGCTATATCCTGTACAGGTACACTTGGTGAATGAGAGCTAGATCACAAAAAAGTGTAACATTTTGACCGTCACGACACTTTCTTTAGGTATACATAGTGTGTGCGTTTTACAAGCGCATGTTACTTAATGTAGGTAAGTTCTTATTAAATATTCTTATATTAATTAATAACTAAATGTTTAACAAAAAAAAAATGTTACCATCTTCTGTTTTCACATAATTACTCTCAAACGTTGTCAATTTATTTCATTGTGCATGTTACATAGATTTTACAGAGAGCTGAACTTCCTTCCAACCGGGTCTCCCACGACTGCTCTTGACTTTATTAAATCAGACTCGGTCTTATTATCATTATTGTGATGATACCGACCAAAGTAACACGTGCTCTTATAAAAATTAAACTGGCTAGCTGTCACAGTTTTAAAGATACAGTTCAGTGATAGCCAGACAGAGCACAGGCGCCAGCGTGTCTTTGGCACCTTTTCGGTACGTAACCCTAAAAAGCAACGTGTTACTACAGGCCCATGACTAAACTGACCATACGTCCCGTTTTGAACGGGACTGTCCCTTTCCTCAGTCCTATGTCCTTTTGTCCCCAAACAAAGCTTCGGGACGCAAATTAGTCCCGTTTTAAAATGATTGATGAATGAATGATAAAATGATGATGATTGATTTTTATTTTTCTCAATTTGTTCGAATTTATTTAAAAGATTTCTAATTGTAATGAAACCTTAACTATTTATTTTCAATTTCCACGCTGATTGGCTATTTGTTAGAATAAAAATAATTATAATTAATCTGAATTATAGTACAGTGAAGAACACTAATTGTATTAAGTTACACTTTTTCATAATAGAGAAAATTAAAAAGTTGTGTTTATTTTCATTTAACCTGCTAACTGTCGTTTATAAACCCATGTCCCGTTTTGAGTTAAAAAATAAATACATAGTATACTTCGAGATAATTTTACGCCATCAGATCCAATTACAAGATATCAGCATCTAACATGAATCTATAATTGATTCCACAAGCTTAGCCATTCGAGCCGTGATGAGAGAGGTCACGACAATCTACTAATGGTTCGCGAATTACACGAAAATGGTGGATTCGACGTGTTCATGCTTCAGTATATTCAAAGGTAATATCATAATTTTATGTAAATTACATAAGTACTTCCAGGACTGCCGCGCTGGTCTAGTGGCCGCAATTGCTACGGCGAGCATTGAGGTCCTGGGTTAGATTCCCGGGTCGTGTAAAGTGTTATTGAGTTTTTATCTGGAATTTCTCAGCCCCGAGTCTGGATTTGTACCCGTTTGATAGCAATAGGCTCGCCCCATATTACCTACATGGGACTTAAACATAGCTGGCGAAATGTAGGTGTACTATTATAGGTACATCTCAGCCTTACCCTTCGGGAATACAGGCGACATGATAATATATGTTATGTATTTTTGGGCCTCGTTGGTACCAAAAAGGTAACCCTTGCAATATGTCTGTTGTCTACAAATTAGTCCCTATGACTATTACTATACCTACATACAGTACAGCGGGGCAATTGCGTAACACATTATCAATCGGAACAAGTTTCATTTTGACAGTTCAACAACATTCATTGCGTTATCTACGTGTTGAGCAGACAATTTTTTCGAACTTATGAAGCAATGGATTAGCAATTTGCTTCAAAATGATTCAGATTCCGATTGATAGTGTGTTACGTAATTAGGATGCAGGTCAATTACTTTCTATGTAATTCTATAGAAACTTACTAGATAGTTTTCTATTGGTTGCTAGTAGGTAATGTTCCAAAAGTAAGACATACAGAAACTGTCTTTTTGCTTATTGTAGTCACACAATAGATGATAACTGTACAATTAGAAAGGCTTTTAAAAACTTTTTCTATCATTAGTAAACTAACTGTAATTATATCTCCTACTTTTCTTCCTTTGTAAATGAACAGTTACCCAAAGCACAACATACACTGCCCATGTATGTTGATCGTTCATAATTATGGTGCCGCTAGTGTCAAAGACGAAACGTTAACTTTCTGTCAAATTCAATACACTGAACTTCAGAGGCCCTAGCACGAACACGCGACGTATGCGTAACGTGAAATGGAACGATTTTTGAGTCTATATACATATAAATAAAATTGAAGTGTCTGTTTGTATTACATACAAATAAAAAAAAATACTACTTAATACTTATGTTATGTTGGTGCTATGCTATTTATTTAAATTAATACCCTCTTAAAATGTTACAATTATTCTATTTGAACAATGTCTGTTTGAAATGTCAAAATAACAGCTTTTTGCTAAATGCATAATTATGAAAGTATTACGGTAGGTACTTGTAGCAAAATTTTTTTTTTTTTTTGTATGTCTGTCCCGGCTAATCTAATAAGGAGTAACTCAGGCTAGGGTAGGCTAGACTTTTATTTTAGAAAAAAAAAATTATTACTGAGATAGGTACCTACATTATTGTTTTCCGACATCCACGTGAACGAAGTCGCGGGCACAACTAGTCGAAAACACAACTAAGTACCCAGCATTGTTGTTTAAATATAAGTATACGACTAGCGCATTAAGTACCACCCCTAGATATATAATAAAATAGTCAGTAAAATATTACGTGCGAAACGAGTATTTTCTATTTTCAAATCGTTTGAATTTACGTTACGTTTACTCCGCGCGTTAGTGATGGGCCCACAGTTCCGTATTCCGCCGCATACCAAAACATATTAGGCCCATACACAAGATAACTGTCACACCTGTCCAAGATGTATGATACGACTGCTAGTGGCCCACAGTGGCCCCCAGAGGCCCACTTGTCATTGTTGATCAAAGGTTCCGTTGTTTGTCAGAACACTGTATTTGAATTTAGAACGCTTCGCCCTGTAGAGTCTACAGTGTAGATAACGTAATTTGTATGTGGGGCTTTTGTCGATTGTGCTGTTGTTTAGAACAGTATATGTACTGAGACATGTTTCTGAGCCTAAAATTCTGTGTTGAAAATACGACTGAGACCTTAATTACTTATGCAAATGCTTAGAAAGAGGCATTCTCATGTAAAAATCTAAGTCTTGTAGGTATTGATTATCACTTATTACGACAACAAATCCGATTAAAACCAAGCCAGTAGAAGATTCACACAAGTTTCCTGAACGTCCAGCGCTGCTAAAAGTTGCTATAAGGCAGTTCCCATAATATGTAGTTAAAAATAAAATAATGGCAGTAATAAGCTCAACATTTTGTTCTATATCGGAACGCCCGGGCATACGAATAACCACGGTGTTTGGTTAATCAATAGGGCTACTGCCTTTTGTACCTATATATAGATGTAGAATTGTAAACCCGATGGCATCGGCAGTTTAATTGATTTGATTGTGTGCGTGATAATATGGAAGCCTGCATTGTTCGATCAAAAATCGATTAAGTATACACACAATAAATTAATCGACCAAACATTTTGTAGATAAATATGAGTTGTGGGTTTGCATTGTCTACTACTCTATTAAAATATTATGACATGCAACAACTATATTATATAATATCATACTTATATCGATAGCTCCTAAACTAGATTTTTGAGGGGCGCTATTACGGGAGCCGATAAGTAAGTTAAGAACATACATAAGAACATTTTCGAAAAATAGTGTTACAGCCAAATTAGACCGATTTTAAATTTTCCATAGAAACAGAGATTTCCAGTTATCTTTTTTTAAATAAGACATTTCGAAAATGTTCTTAACAAACTTTTTAGACCTTCGAATCCTGCTTATGCGTATGAAGTTTCAGTAAAATCCGTTCATTCATTTAGAAAAACAAGGGCTTGAAAGTTTGTATGAAATGCCGTACGGCGTAAACGCTCATAAGCGAATTAACCATTTATTTACATTCCCGGTCCCTTATTAAAACTCAGCTTCAATAATTGTCACTCCAAACACGATAATGAAACAGGTACACAAACCTATTTGTTTAACAAAATAAACAGGCTGTTTTGTCCAATGTTTTCACGTAAATTTTCACGGAGGCTAGCGTTACAATTAACGAGTTCTAAGACCTATTTAAGAGAAGGAGGGGGAGTTTTAAGTGTCACTGAAATCCTAACAAAGGGTTGAAAATGTCGTTTCACACCCTGAAAACTTTGAACGTCCTATTTATTTTAGTGAAGTGAACGTCCTAACTTAAAATTATAGTGAAATTAAGTAATGCAATTAGTGACTTTCTTAAGGCGACTACATGATCAAAAGCGCGGTCTTCGGACTGCATAGAAAAGAAAGAGAAGCGCTATGACACAACGCTGGTAATTTATTGCAAAATATGAAGCAATTATCTACTTATAAAAAATCTATTGTTTGAACTAAAAAATTAAAACCCTACTACTTTAGCATATTGCTTGTAGAATAATCTGACAAAAAATCTGAATCATTGTATGTATGTTAGTATAATGTAAAAATAAAGTTTTTTTTTTCTATCGTATCAAATTAGTTGTATTATGTTTTCAACAAACTATCTACTAGTATTTATATATCCTGAAGAATATCATATATTTTTCTGATTCTGTTTACTGTAGTTGATCATATACTTTTATTGTTTCTAAAATTTGCGTTTTTTGCGTTTAGGTCTTGTAAGCCCCTTAATGTATATATGTATTGTGTCAGATATACCGAAGTGTTTCGTGTGAGTAGGGTAGCTGCTAACTGTTGGTAGGAGTTCGGTCTGATATTACCCTTAACCCTTATTGCGTTCCAGGTTGACATTAGGGGTAACGAAATATATAGTTAACGGTCTACCTAGCCTATTCGTAGGGTTGATAAAGGTAGTTTGCGTGTATAAGCTGGGTCATTCCGTTCGGCAAAAAGCGTCAAAGGATTCGTAAAACGTATTTTGAGTCCGCCGAAACACGATACGTGTCGTACAGACCTACAGTCAGCCTCAAGATTAATTTGATCTTCTACAATTTGTGTTCGATAAAGTATTATGGAACACAAATTATCATTATTATAATTATTTAGCTTCAATTAAGTACCCAATGTGATGTTCTGTGGCTACACTTTGATAAAATACATACTATGGAAACAAAATTGAAGACAGTTAAATTAATTGTAGTCGATGATATATATACATCTTTTTGAGGCTGACTGTATCTTGCCTGCATCCCATTGCCAAAAAATATTGTTGAAGCATATCATAAACAAAATCAATGTGATTTCCTATTTTTAAATTAAACACAAAATTCAACAAATAAAACACAAAATTCAACAAATTAAACACAAAATTCAACAAATTAAACACAGAATTCAACAAATTAAACACAAAATTCAACAAATTAAAACCACATCACTATCGCTAAACATGAATTTTTGGCATTCATTGGGCTTAACATCTTGTAAACCCGCTCGCTGAAGTTACCCACGCAAGTTGATAATGTCGTACGTTTGGGGAATTTGGTAAGTTGGCTGAAAATCTATCACTATTAATCTATATTGTCTAAGGAAATGGATGTTGATATACATATATGAGATTGATATCAGTAGTGATTCTCCTTTTAGGGTTCCGTACCCAAAGGGTAAAAACGGGACCCTATTACTAAGACTCCACTGTCCGTCTGTCTGTCTGTCACCAGGCTGTATCTTATGAACCGTGATAGCTAGACAGTTGAAATTTTCACAGATGATGTATTTCTGTTGCCGCTATAACAAAAAATACTAAAAACAGAATAAATATTTAAGGGGGGCTCCCATACAACAAACGTTTTTTTGGCCTTTTTGCCTTGTGGTACGGAACCCTTCGTGTGCGAGTCCGACTCGCACTTGGACCCTTTTTACATTTTTAAGTTTATTGCCGATACTATATAACTGTACTCTATAGGTAACGCTCAAATCAGCGAATTGGTCACCAAATGTAGGTCATGAAAACTACAAAGCTGTTCGATTTCTCTAAAGGTTCTATGTCAAAGAGCTGCCATCCTTTGACATGTCCACAACAAACAAACAAATTAACAAACACAGGGATATTAGTATTAAACTGTTTATTAGTTACTATATACCATCAAATACCAGTAGCCCGATATTGTTCACCGGCAGTTGTATTGGATGTAATCTCACATATTTCGGGGAGGCACGTCTGTGCGAATTAGGGTGCGTTTACATTGGTGGAGCAGTTTGTAGTTTAGTACGGTTCGTGACTAAATAGAAGCCCTTGTATTGATAGACCAGCGAAAAGTTTAGCGATTGCTGGAGTGTTCGCATTATTTACAATGGAGACATACACACATCAAAAGTGTCTAGGGATCAACATATATTTTTGCAATAACTTTTCTCCTGATTGATATTAATTAAAATTTTCTTTAAGGATTCATCAAATAAAGTGTTTTCGTTTGTCACAGTAACGATAAACCAAGTCACCTTTGCATTAATAAAGAAATTTGCCATTTTCCTAATAAAGGGATTTTTGACATTTGAACCACTAACACAAAAGTTCGAAAAAAAGACTGAAATAACAGTTTTCTTTAAAATTTTATTGGGTAACTTAAACAATTAATAATCCGTGTTTCTACCGCGAACACTAACAACACAAGAACATCGGTTTGGCATACTCAAAATGAGTTCATCCAAATCACGCTGTGGAATGGCCGCCCATGTTCGTTGCAACAACAAAAAAAGGTCTTCTTGCGACTGGATACCCTCCATATTCGGCAGAGCTCTTCTCTGTAGCATATCCCATGCATGCTCAATCGGGTTCAAGTCTGGCGACTGAGCAGGCCAGGGCAGGACATTGATGTTAGCTGCGGCGAGAGTCTGTCTTACAACTCTTGCGGTGTGCGGTCGTGCATTATCATGCATTAACTGAAATAAGGGACCGATTTGCACTTGTAGAGGAACGATGACGTCTGATACAATCGTCTCAGCATAAATTTGAGCGTTGAGGTTGCCTCTGATCCAAATCAACTCAGTTCTTCCGCCGATCCAAATACCCGCCCATACCATGATGGTTCCACCACTATAAGGATGGACTTCCTGGCAGGATTTTAATCGCTGTTGGCGTCCAGGGGTTCTCCAGTGTCGTATACGTCTTGTATCCGGTCTCATACCAAAACGAGACTCATCAGAAAAGCACACGAAACGCCATTGTTCTTCTGCCCAATTTCTGTGTTCAAGAGCCCATTGATATCGAATCCTACGATTGTGCATTGCTATAGGTGGTACCCGTAGCGGTCTTCGGGAATGAAGGTTCACTTCATGCAAGCGGTTTCTGACTGTTTGGTCGCTAATTAAGTTCCCTGAAGAGTGATGAAGCCTCACGGCTAACATCATGGCGGTTATTGTTGGAGCTCTTCGAGTTAAGATTTGAATGTATCGGTCTTGTCTCCGTGTGGTGCAGCGATACCGTCCTCCATGGCGCTCAGCCACGGTACCAGTGCTTCGGTAACGTGTCCAAAGTCGACTGATAACACTCTGACTTGTATTCAGAGCTAAAGCCACAGTACGTTGCCGGGAACCAGCTTCTATCATTCCCACGGCTCTGAGCATTTCTTCCCTGCTTAAATGACGTCGCCGCTCCATAATAACGTTGGTTTTAATCAGTAGTAGGGAAACAGTAGCACTAATAATGTCTTCAATGCGTTGTATGTTTTTATAGGGAAAATATTGACAGCTGATTTTCATCTTTTACTCGAATTTGATTCACAGTTCCTGATTCAAATTATGAAATGCACCAAAAAGGATCCATATAAATTTATAAAATCATAAATTTATTACAAAGCCACATCTCAATCTCAAGAAATCCGCATAAAAATGCTTGATCCCTAGACACTTTTGATGTGTGTATCTAGAAGAGCATGTTAAACTATTGCGGTACGGGATGCAAATATCTCCACTCGTTACGAGTAGTCAAAAGGCCGGAAGTTTGACCATGGGTATACTGTTCAATATTGGCAAACCTATGTAAAAAGTTGATTTACATCTGATTTTATCGTCCGCAACCTAGCTGGGAAATTGCTGGGCAGTCATTTGGAGCTATGAAATACTAGGTATTTTGAGTGTTTAAAAATACTGATTGTGCAAATGTTTCATGCTCTAGTTTCCCACTGGCTTTCCACCGGACATCGCAGATTACCTCCCTTGATGCAAACGATCATGGAAGGAGACTATGTACCAATGTAAACAGACCCTTATGCTGTTACCGATACGATACCAACTACCTAATAGTGTTGTTCTATGTGTTCCCGATTATCTATAATGTGCTCTAGCGTTAGCTTCCCGTAGAAGTAATATTCAATTAATGGTTATATAGAGATATCTTGTTATGTGCTGGTGTTTCATTAATACAGTGTGAGGGAAGAACTTACTTGATAGCCTTTATGAATGAATGGTGATGATGTGTGTGTTGTGTGAGTGATGTATGTGTGTGATACACACGAGTGGCACGCGTCAATGGCAAAGGTAACCGCAGCCCTCTGCAACTGCAGTTACATCTCAAGCCGCTCGTGTTATTGATCACTGTAGTCAAATACGCGACCGGCACGTGGTCGACGGCTGTCGTCGACGGGTGTCGAGGGCTGCAGTTGCCTTACCGTTGACGCGTGCTGCTCACGTGTATACAAACTTTTGTTATTTTTTGGAAATTTCGCTGCCCCGGTTTGCACTTTTTGCCGCAGCACGAGAAAGCAGAAAGTTGAAGATCCTTCTCCTATCCGTGCTGAAGATCAAATCGATTTTCGAAGCTTGGAACTTCAAATGATGTATGCAATTTAAGAAAGTTTTTGTAGTATCAAATCTAATATTGGTAACATTAGGCTGAATACTCACGGTTTCCACTTTTGTGTTTTTAAACTTACCTGAAAAGAGAATAAAAAATCAACAATTAATGAAAAAGAAGATCAAAACCAGCATCATCTATTAAAACGACGGAGTTCTGAGATAACAAAAATATTAAAAAAAGAAACAGATCGCGTTTCATTATCCACTACTGTGACCTAATATAGAGCAAATTCATGAGCAATCGACTCAAATAACATTCACATACCTAACACAACGAGCCATTTAAATTATTCAGGGCGCCAGACAGAAATATACTACTATTAGTAAGTACTATTAATTATTCTGTGCTATTAGCTTCTAGCGGTAGGTACTACGAGCTATTTAAGGTCAGTGTCGTCTCAACAATGATCCATGGCGCCAGCCCACGATAAATTTTAGTACGTAGGTAGGTACTTGAATGGTTATGCACCATAAAAACCCGGGACGTGCCTAAATGTAGCCGAGAAAACCCACCGTCAATTAACTCCGGTCATTAAAACATCGCTGACACTAAGGTACGTTCAATGATTTGGCGTTTTCGCTGGAGGAAAATGTTTGCTTATCATACCGTATGTTTATTTTCTTTTTGATGCATTGAGTGTTCTATTGATCTGCCGTTTATTTAAGGACGTACATCGTACTTAAACATCAAAACAAGTATTCCTGTACAAATTTTATTTTGTTACTTAAAGGTTCGTTCGAAAAACAAACGTTATCATCATCATCCACAGCCCGACTTCGCCCACTGCTGGGCATAGGCCTCTCTTTTCTTGTGCCAGTCTCCACGCTGCTTTGCCAGCCTCATCCAGGTTGTACCCGCGATGGCAACAATATCGTCCACCCATCTCGCCGCCAGACGACCGACACTTCGTCTCCCAGTCCTTGGACGCCAGTCGGTCACGGCCTTACTCCACCTGTAATCACTGCGCCTTGCCAGCCTAACTCCATTTGAGTTCCATAACTCGTTTTCCTATATCGAAAACCTTCGTACGTCTTCGGATCTCGACGTTTGGAACTCGGTCTTTATACCGTACGTACACCAAACATGGAACGCTCCATGAGAAATCTTGCATGAAAACTATTTGTTCTCCTAGGTTTATTAAACATTTGGCACTATGCAAATCTACTTAAGTGTGTCGAAATGGTTCCTTTGTTAATTTCTGTAACATGTACTTCTGTACCAATAAAACATGACTGTTACGTGCGGTGACACAAAATACTAATATCCATAAAATTTTGGTACGACGACGTTGCATCGTGTGCAATATCTGCAATGACTCATACTAGCTAGCCGCCGCGCCGGCGCCGGTAATCCAAAAAGGCTAAAATAACGTATGTGCTTCTAACTTAATGGGACATCTAATGGGGCTTACGTTTTTGGGACGATTTTGGGTTTATCTAGCAATTCTTTAATGCGCTATTTAGTGAGTCACAAATAGGACAGGTTTTTAAATATGAAAAATTCGTAGCAGCATTCAAATGGAATATTATAATTTTTTTTCTCGCTCTTCCATCCTTGGAATATTTTCTGTAATGTGGGTGCATATTTACAAACACAAAATCTCACAAATGCGCACATGCAAAAACAAATAGTTTCTACCAACGCATGCATAGAGATGATTTTTAATTTTGATTAGTCTAACAGAGCGCAAGCGCCAATGATCAATTCCCGTGAAATCAGAACCTCTGTAAACTATCCGCTAAAGGGACTGCTTGTTTGTTAATGCTAATGAACGCGCGAATTGTTGCTGACCTGGAAACTAACCAAATGGGCCTAAAAGGCCAGTCTCTGTGGATAATTTTACTAATATTACATTAAAATTTGTATTTCCTGCGCTCTAGTATAACTTTGTAGATTTATGCGTAGACAAAACCAAGGACAATAATTCTCGTAATTTTAAGAACGTTCACAGTCTGATCTCGGTCTCAATCTGTCAAAAATACCTCTAATTTCCCTACATTTTTGACAAGTGTTTGACATTGATTGTCGCTGAGATGACATTGCGATTAGATTTTGAACGTTTTTAATTACGGGAATTGGTGTAAGTTTATAATTTATTATAGAAGGTGGGCGTTCTGTAGTGGCTGTCTATACCCCATAGAAAAAAAGCGTAAACTACTACTACGTATCTATGTGTTTTTTTAAATCTTCATCTAATTTAATTTTAAGCATTCATAAGCTTCCCCATAAGTACCTAACCCTACAATCCGACAACCAACAAAGTAGAGTGACAAAGTCATCTTCTGGATACGCTCTTAATTGTCCATAGAGGTAAAGAGACGAGGAAAAAAGGGAGAGAGAGAGTGCACAACTATATAGGTACAGGTGAAATTGAGAAGACAATTAATGAAAAATAAACAATTTAGAACATAAAATCGTAAGTACTTAAAACATCAAGCTCATCTCGCAAATAGAATTTTATTTCTGCTGTAAATTATAACCATCATACTAAAGTACGCCGAGCTGTTGTCAAAGACCAGTAATATTCCTTCTGGCTGCATATACTTACAGACCGTTGAATTTTACAGCGCTGCCCAGTTTCGCCTCACTAACGATATTGAATTCACAGAAGCTTATGCTCTGCTATTCTGGCTGATGAACTTGAGGATATAAGTAAGGATAATTTTAGGAGTGTATATTTTGAGATTAGTGAGGTTTTGGGTTAAAATATTTGACTCATTAGGTACTGTTAAGGTTGTCTCAGAACAGTGGGTGGCCCAGTCGTAACGGCCCTGACTTGCGAATTGTAAGTCAGGGGTCGTGGAGGTTTAATTTATGTACTAAGTATATGCGCCACCAGACCAGCAATCTGCTTAGCCTTTTCTCAACTATGTTGGGATCGGCTTCCAGTCTAACCGGATGCAACTGAATACCAGTATTTTACATGAAGTGAATCCACCAGGGTACTACCAGGGTATATAGGGTGATAAAAGACCCATCACCAAGAAAGAACACTTTCCTTATGCCTATCGTACACTTTGGTGGAGACATATTTCTCGCGACACACACAATTTATGTAACGAATATTTCTTACGGTACTTGTCAGGGTTGTGTTTTTGTTCTTGCGTATCTATTTCCTTGTTTCCTTTGGAAAAGCTCAGTAAAAAATAATATCAGTAATATGCCACTCTAAAAATAGATCGTCGATGACTTTATCATTCAGACCCAAATTGTGAATGAAAGACCTTATGGGGATGCGCTAAGGTAGCCCGCAAAATTTAAATGTTCTTACGTTTTTTGCAATTTGCAGGTCATTGTCAGGTTGTATGTTGATTAAAATATGAATCGCGACCGTAACAAATATGGCTTTACAGAATCAAACTAGTACTTGATCATTAGAACCAGTAATACGACTTCTTAAGTTAGAATTGGCCTAAGACGTTATGATTTCATGAAATAGTCATTCAATAGGATAATTAATATAAACTTAGAGAGTTGTATTGTTGATTTTTATTATTATAATTACATAAATAATAATTTGTTACGGCCGCGAATCATATTTAGTTCAACATACAACCTGATACTGACCTGCAAATTGCTAAAACGTAAGAAAATTTTAATTTCGCGGGCTACCCTGACGCTTTCGCCTTAAGACAAAGAGTTTCAAATTGAGCAGCCCTGAAAAAAATACGTAGCTTTGAAATACTACCGACATTGTATTATTGTGACTATGAAGTGTTTTCCTGTGTAATCAGTGGCGCGACATGGAGTCTTTGTGTTTTTTTTGTATACACTTTATTACAGTCGAATTTCCTTTTGCGCCTTTATTCCGTAAATATTTTTTTCGTACATTCTGTGATCTGTAATTAAAGGATCTTTTGGGAGGTGAAAAAGAAAATGTCCGAGCTTTAATATTTTAAGCTTTGTTCTTTATAAGGAAGGGGATGTCACGTTATATTATTATAGCCACCAAGAAACAAAATCTGGTTAAAAAAAAATGTCTATGACCTGTAGATTGCTGCTCTCAAAACGCTGAAGGAAAACATCGTGAGGAAGCTTATAATATATAAATATCCTAGAAACAAAAATTCGAAGACATGTGACATTTACCAACCCGCACTGACCCTGTGTGGTAGATTATAGCCCACTCAGTCTTGAAGAGACAAGGAGGCCTATAAAGGCCACTTTGGCAGAATCATAACAGGATAACATTATAAATCACATTGGAGAGTTAACTGTTAAGTTAATCGTATCAAATCCCATTGGTGAAGGGTTTTTCAGTTATTTTTTTTTGTCTGTGCTAAAATACCAATCAATCTAATCCAAATCCAATCCCAATCTCTTTGATTACCTACGTAGTGCAGCGAAAAAAAGAAAAACACGGACTATCTTCGCCATATTATGATTCATAATGTTAACCTTTTATGATTCTGCCAAAGTGCCAAGGCCCTGTGTTCTAGCAGTGGAAATATAATATTATAGGCTGATTATGCTTTAGCTGTAGCTTAATCTTCAGATCTCGTGTTGTTAGCTCTTATAACAAGATTATATAAATATCAACAACTATTTATGATAAGTTGATAGAAATATCAACCAGCCATCAGAATAAATTGTCAAAAGATTTGAAAAGGTTTTCCGTACATGTCTACGTCAGATTGTATGCGTTACTATGAGCAGCAGTATCGTGTGTAAAGCTATATTAACAGCATGTTTGTGTATCGTTACGTCCGGCGATAAACGCTAATTTGACCAGCTATTATCGGCGTTCGCCACACGAATGTGGCCAGCCAAATTATGTTATTGGTTGGCGGAATTTAGCGCCTGTTTAATGCGTTAAACCTTGGCTTACCTGCGTCCATTGTTTTATGATGCCTGTGAACGTCACTTCCTCTTAGGTTTTTATTATTATGTTAAGCTTCTGAACCGTCTACCTACTTATTTCTTGACTCAAGATTGATAACAAAACAATAGGTACATCGCCTCAACTATAATTAATATATGTAGCAGTCAATAGCAATTCAGGTGACCTCTTCGCTGCTACTAACGACGCCGTGGAAGTGGTGAAGATTTGGGACAACAAGATTTGAAATACTGTCGTGCCAGCGAGACGAAGAAGAAGAATTGCATAAAAATTCTAGAGAAAAGTAATATTATTCTACCTTACATATCTCTCGCTCCAAATTCTCCTCTCTTAGCCATCCATGCCCTTCAGTTGCACATTAGCTTAGCGCGCTAATTTGAACGCACTCACCCGTAGCCAACGGCTACGCCACACAAGCGACCAGAGGCATATTACTGTCACGTCAGTGATCTCAATATGATCGTAGGAGTATTGTCGATCGCCCATAGTTCGTGGTGAAGGTATTAAGACCCATGAATAGACGGCCAACCACCAATTAGCGGAGACAATGACAATCCAGTTTTGTGCTATACGGGAATAAAATATAATAATGTTGTTCATAACAGAAGCTCCTTAATATTGTGAAGAGTGTATTGCTGGTGTTTTAAATTGAAATTTGTATTTAATGTTATTTACGGAGCTTACTTGTTATATCAGGTGTAGCCTTCAAAATTAAGATAGAAAAGGACGGTGCGACGCGATTTTGGTAGAGCAATTTCCATGAAGTCTTCATAGGAATAGTTACTAGAGTCGCGTCGCGCTGACGCGTTGCGTCTGTTTGCGGGAGCATAAATAAAGTATAATTATTAATTTAGCTAAATCGGTGCCCCAGTTTGCGTCAAATAAGTGACCGATTCGCCATATGTCAAGCAACTGCTTGACGCTCACTTTCAGCAGGACCTTGTAGTGAAATGATAAAATTATAACTTGCTTTTCTGACTAATCGTTCTTGAGGAAAATGCTAGAAAGATACCTGTTCGATTAAATAGGCTGAAATTACCAAATATTTATAAAAATCCAGAGCATCTGCCCGGACTTACGAATATATTTCGCAGAAGCACAGCTTGTATATGTTTAATACAGCTCGTTTGTTTAACTACCATAAACTTCACGGTTTTTTCATGGTTTCTTAAGTGGAATGGGCTATGTATTATCACGTTTTATCACCAAGGGAACAAAGTTTATGTATATAGGATGGAAGGAACATCCACGCGCAACCTGTTACCATACCATGGGTTCAGGAGAAACATAATTCTAAACCCGTCTGGCACAAAATTTTTTTGACGGTATTAAGAATAAAATCGCAATGTCCTTGCTACCCTGTATAACTTCCTTTTGAGAGAAGTAGTCCGCTAGGATGCAAATAGTAAAACATGCATCCTAACGAACTATTTCTTAATTTAATATAGCAAAGTGCCTGTCTGGGTTTGAACTCACGAGCTAAAACTCGTAAGTCGCGGCTATTACCACTGGGCCACCACTGCTCTTAATCTTCGTATATTTAGAAAAAACCAATTGCCGTTCGTTAGTCTCGCAAAAACTTGAAAATGACTAGATTGATTGTTATGGAACTTTATAAGTTGTTGTGTGCGTAGAAGGTTCAGTCCTACCAAAAAACAAAAAAAATAAATAAAAGGCATTGCAATGCACACCGGGCACTAGCTAATTTAATATAATTCTTCATAATTTAAACTGTCTTGACTCACAGCACAATAACATCAATTAAGTACAACGGGAAATTGAGTTTTCGAAGCGGAAGGACAAAATTAACAGCAATAATTTAGTTAATTTCCGTTGACCACTTCAATCAAGATTAAGCGGGTGTCAATCTGTACTAATCTACATAAACTTCATAAAGCATAATAATTGAGTATAGGCTTAACCTCACCTTGTACTCACTACAGAATACACTAAATAGTACAGTATTTTCATCTCATCAAGCGATGCTCGCTTTAGTTGTGGTAACCAAGTGCACAAACACGCAGCGAATGTGTGCGTGAAGACGAATAGTGTCATCACATAACACACACACGCACATTACTAAAGTCTAAACTAATTTCAACCCAAGGGGTTCAGAACCCGTGCCGGACGGCGCGTACCTACGTGTTCCACGCGCGCCTCAAAGAGATGTCAGCATCGAGGAGGGGCCCCCCTCAGGTCCGAAGCCTGCCGGGTCAGCGGGATTGTCCGAAAGGGTTACCGCTGGCCCGGAACATAAAGGGCTAAGGAAGGAACACGGGTGGGTTTTAGTCAGTAAGAGTCTGTCACTCCCTTTCGCTCCACCTAGAGCGGGAGGGGTCATTTGATGATTTCCCATCCGCAAAAAAAAGACTCTCCCATAAGAACTTACTATCTAATTTCGAAATCATTACCTACGAGCTGCTTTTGCGACCACTTATGCAAAGAGTTCAGTTTCGCATAAACGTGGCTTACTTACGAATATAAACTGCAAACCAAATGAAATATGCTAACAGGCACAGACATTTAAAAGTTACATAAACGGCTCCGTAGACGTGATGAATGCATACTTGCCTCTCATACACCCTACAATATTACTACACAAGCGAGTTTGTTTGCTTGTTACGCTTTTTAGAAAAAATGAGCTGAGCGGATCGTTATGAAATTTGACAGATTTAGCCTGGGATCTGGAGAAGGATATAGCCTACTTTTCATCCTGGATCGCAGACGAAGTCGCACGCAACCTATATATATATAGTTCTATTAAAATCAATAAATAATAATAGTACATTAAACTAGTTATAATAATATTACTGTAATCGTGATCTATTACATCAATCAGATGTCAATCAGCAGCCAATGCCACACAATTATATCGTTAAAGTTAATTAATAGAGTTATTCCTTTGACACATCCAGCAGCTTGTCCACATCGTAAATATCGTTATTGTTATTATTTATGGATTACGCAATCATCATGCGAATAGTTTACTTGAATTAGGTATTACTGCTTTTTATCTGTTTGCAGTTGTAGAGTTCCTAAAAGTGCGGTTTGAAAAAGTATTGAGGTAGGTTGGCAAGCACGCTGATGGCCCAACTGTTGGATGGTTACCAATGCCTATAGGCACCAGCGGTATAAGTGCGTAACACACATAAAATGGCAATCGATCGCAATGCCTTTCATTTTGACAGTTCAACCGCGTTCATTGCGTTATTTACGTTGTTGAGCACAAGAATTTTTCAAACTGATTAAGTAATGGATAAGCAATTTCTTTCAAAGCCCTCGAATTGTGAATGAAAGTGTGTTTCGCAATTAGGGTGCGGCTATACCAGCTTTAGTCAAAAAGTTGCCAACCAAAGTGTCAAAGTTAAATGCCAACAAAACGTACCTTAATTTTTGGCAGTACAATTTTAGGTACAGCGCAGTATTTCCCAAACGAGCCCTTTCACTAAGAGCCTTGCTACTGCAGTGCTGATACGGATGGCGAACAAATAAACCACCAACCAGGGGCAGCAACTAACAATGACTTTAACGGTTGCCTAGAGTCTGACTAAACTAAAAGGTAAAAGCAGAACCATTGCTTTTCTTTGTATGAGAAGACTGTGGGACAATATTATGCTGGTATTATTATTATGGCGGCGTTGTGATTGCGTCTCCACTAGCTTAGGAGCCTCAAACTAAGCTAAATGATTGTATTACGTGTCTGCAATATTCCTTGACCATTATATTTCTATTAATTTTGAGTGAGAAATGAAAAACAAAATAATATATCTTGACTTGGCAATTTTTTACCTTTGATCGATTTGCGAATGGCAAACGACATGCAATCGTTTGCTTGGTTTCCAATTTTCTACAGATAAAAACATCTAAACCAACTCACTTCATACTGATTGATAAATACCGCATTTAAAACTTTGTACAATGTCAATTTTTTTTTATTTTTGTTTGGGTCTCAACGCGCGTCGATACTCTTGCGCAATCCCATCTGCCTTGCTCGGCATGCTATGCTGGCGCTGCTGCTGCGGCTGCGGCTGCGGAAAACCTCAAACTGCGAAAGTAATATAACCTTATCGGAAATTATATCGGCCCGTGAGGTCCGAGTGCTTATTGCTTGTTCAATGAAATCTCTAAATGGCTGGTTGACACTTCCCGTGACCCAAGGGCTGGCTTTTACCTTGGCCAGAGGCTAAGCATTGCCATACAACGTGGCAATGCCGCCAGTCTCTTGGGTACATTACCAGTCGACAGCGATGCGGAGGAATATTTAGGTTTTTGATAGTTTTGGTTAGATTACATAATCAGCCTATAATGTTCCCACTGCTGGGACACAGACCTCCTCTCTGTGAGAGGGAGTGGGCCGTACTCCACCACGCGGACCCAGTGCGGGTTGGTGGATGTCACATGCCTTCGAATTTTTGGTTCTAGGACATGCCGGTTTCCTCACGATGCCTTCACCGTTTTGAGAGCAGTGGTGATAAAATAATTTACACAAAGTAAAGCGCCTGTCTGGGTACGAACCTGCGACCTACAAGTCCTACAACTCGTAAGTCGCGGCCGTTACCACTTGGCCACCACTGCTCTTAGTTAGATCAGGTTAATAAATTTTTATTTTAATAATTTATAGTTTATTTAGTATAAGACACAATATGTACATATTACTATGATGATAAAAATGAATGAGTGAATGAAATGGTTTTTATAGCTTCGAATCTCTTTTCATTCCGTGGAGAAATTCTCATGGATACCCTCCGTCTGGGAAGAACGGAGGGTTATGTCGGACTCTCACCGACTAAAATCTCACTGTTCCTTCTACCACCATAAGCCGGGGGGCCCGGGAGATACAAGTACATTTGCCACACCCACGACAGGTATCAGCCCGCCATACCTAGCGGGTCCCATCAGCAAAGCACGTCCTTCTATAAAGGCGCGCATGGAACACTGCGTGCCACTTCTTTAGGCCTGATGCTATGTTCACATGCACGCCGTGCAGCCCGGCGGGCTGCCTGGCGGGCTGCGCGGCATGCAGCCCGCCCCAGGTCGGCGAAAATTCAAGCTGTTCACACGCACGCCGTCGTGTCAGTCAGCACGCCCGGTTCGCGGCATTCACGTTCACAGGCGCGTTTACGGGCTCGGGCGTACCGTTTACACGCTCGTGAATGTGAATGTGCACGTTGAATGTCGAGTTGAACGCGCGCGTGTGAACATAGCATGAGACTGTTCGAGCGACGATACAGTCCCAGTTTCGCAGCCCGAGCTTCGAACCCCTAAAATATCACTTAAATATTTCATTTATATAATATGTGGGAAAATATTTCAACAATATTGATTGGAACATTGTTAAAATATGAATTTCCCTTTCGCATGACCCGGTTCAATATAAAAGCGGATGTAATGATGACTGTACATTGATTCGGGAAATATTTAACGATAATCGCACTCTTCCGGAAATATTTATTTATAGTAACGGTTTCCTATTCCTCATTTAATAATGAATGTATTATTCACACTAAATGTTTGTATTTGTATGTTGGATTGTATTGTACGAGTTTGTCAAAAAATGGATTTTGACAAAAAAGTAGGCCACACATCAGCGGTAGGTAACACTTTTGAATTTGAGCGGGCCAAACCGAGTTTCAATCGAATAAGAGGTCTGAATTGTGTAACACACGATCAATTAGGTACAATCTGAATGATTTTGAAGGATATTGCTAATTCGTTGCTCGTATTATGTTCGAAAAGTTTGTCTGCTTAACAACGTAAATAACGCAATGAATGTTGTTGAAATGTCAAAATGAAAGCCGTTGCTACTGTCACTGTGTTTCGCTATTACCTCGCAGCTTATAGGTACTGGTTTTGTAATCGGGGCACCCAGTTTTCTTCAGGGCATCAATCGTGATTTTCCACTTTTTTCTTTTTTTTTGACGTGACAACGTCTTAAATTAGGTTGCGACTGGGAGTCACTTATGAAAAAGTGTAACGCTCGGTAACGTTACGATGAGTCACCGAACGAGAGAGAGGCCCGCCGAATGCCTTGCGTCTCTCTCCCACTCAACTATGATCGGATGATCGGTCGTTGTCACGTAAAATCTTCGCCCGTAAAACCGACTTTACAGGCAACCATTTTTTCTGTAGCTCTGCCTCGCACAGTGTCACAAACATAATGCTCAGCGGTTGTAGCGGTAGATGTGACACATACCAACTTTCCCCCAACTTATTTTTTTGCGATTGTGATTTTTCTTTAAGCGTCACTTTTTGTACAAATAAATGAATTTTCTTTCTGTCTATCTTTCATTCATAAACCAGCCATCTTCAGCAATTAATGTATTTCAACGGGCTGAAATCATAATGTTATTATTGTGATTTTACTCCCGTTTCCATATAAAAATATTAGGAAATATATAACTCCTTGGAGTTAGTGCAATTTATAAAATGGCATTAACATTTAATAGAACTTGAACTGACCACATATCTAATAGTAAGACTGATAGCCGTCAGGACAAGGACTTATAAAGTGCATTTAAAAATGTCATGTCATTATCTTCTACGATAGGAACCGATATAAAATATTATTTTAATTGACTGTCAAACTTTGCGGTTTGGCATTACCTACTCGTATCATTGAAAGATAGATTATTTATAAAGCTGGGTCCATAATTGTGCGCAACATGCAATGCAGTCTATTTGGTTAAAAGGCTCCCGCAGACGGGCTCGCCGTGACGATGCGACGCGATTCTGGTACAACAATTTCGTTGAAGTTTTCATAAAAATTGTTCTACTAGAGTCGTGTTGCACTGTCATGTCGCACGTGTCTGAGCCTAATCAGTTTAATTGGACTGTTTTGCGATGTAATTAGGTACATCGCGCGATGGCTGAGCAGTCCAAATTAGCTCATTTTTTGCTGTTATACATGTGTAGTTGTGTTCCTACCATTAAAACAGTGAAATATTAAATCCCCTGTTAATAATAAAATGCATGACATTATAGATTCATTAATGCAAGCTCGTGATAGCTTATGCTATTAATAAGATAATAAGATAAATTTATTTCCGTGTTTCGAATAAAAATAAATTCAAGTTCTTTGTCACTTTAGGTAGACACATAAGTAATACATTCAATTTTAATGTGTAGACTTAGGTAGTTAGTGGTATTTTTATAAGAAAATGCGAAATAGAACCGAGTTCACATGTATCATAAAATGACAGAAACACACACACATCGTAGACAATACCAACATGTTAAGAAAATCCAACAGAGAAAAGCACTATTATTTACATCCTATCCTACTAATATTATAATGTGAAAGTTTGTGAATATGTTTGGATGTTTCATAGTCAATCACGCGTAAACCGTTGAACAGATTTGGATGAAAATTGGCACATAGATAGACCATTTCCTGGATTAACACATAATAATATGATGAATTTTTATCCCGATATTCCTACGGGACCGAAACTTACGCGGGTGAAACCGCGGGGCGCAACTAGTTTTAAATATAAGGATAACATTTCATGAGTTATCATGCAAACGCGCTCAGATTTACAAAGAAAATGAATGAATTTGTGTAGGTAGGTATAACCACTAAACTGCCATGTAATCACAACAAAAATCAATTAGCCAGCTATTCAAAGATCAAAGGCAACTTGAATTCATCACAATTTGACAGTTCAGTTCACGGGCGGTCACGGTTTTAATAGACAAGGTCGTACTCCCACAATGGGATTGTTTGTCTATGGTGAGCAAATGCCGGTAGTAATCTGTCTAATGCTCTTGTGCGCTAAACGATCTGTGTTATTTGACGGCTTCGCTTAGTAATCGGATGATTAAGTACCGATCATGGCGGCTAATGAGCAAAAAATTTGTTTCGTGTTGCGTAGTTATTTCTATATTTTTGGACGATTTTCGGCTGATGTGATGATGATGAGGGTTTTACGATAAGCGAGTTGTTAAGTGCAGATTTGTCATGTTTTAAGATGTTTATTTGTAATTTTTGACATTACCGTCACACACACATCCACAGGACACAAAGTGGCAATGTTCAGAGTACAGTCAACAGCAAAAGTAGATGATCAAAATCAGAAATTCAATACTAATGAACGGAGTTCGCGTCAGTACTGTGTGGCGTCGAAGTGGTTCAAAAGTATGTGATTGTAAATTATACCAAACATTTACTACTAGTACAGCTGCCATATATTCGTGATCAGTTTTGACTCCTATTGAATTTCTGATTTTGATCATCTACTTTTCCTGTTGACTGTACCTACTTAGTACGAAAAGCTGACAAATGAGAAATGTTAGGTATAAAATTGAAAGGTGAAGACCATTGATATACGATTGCCTCGGTATCTTTAATAAAATGCATGATTTTAGCAATTGACAAAAAATGCTTAGGTAAGTTAAACACGTAAGTTATTGTGTAGTCTATTATTGTACAGTTTGCTAAAATCTCAAAACTTGTAAATCATTGTGATCTGATACAATTATTTTCAATTCGTAATTTTGTTTTTTTTTGTTAAAATCTTTTTGCTGTAGTAAGAATTAATTGACAGGCTATTACACTTTAGCTTTTTAGTCGTGTTTTTAGGGTTCCGTACTCAAAGGGTAAAAACGGAACCCTATTACTAAGACTTCGCTGTCCGCCGTCCGTCTGTCTATCACCAGGCTGTATCTCAAGAACCGCGATAGCTAGACAGTTGAAATTCTCACAAATTATGTATTTCTGTTGCCGCTATAACAACAAATACTAAAAACAAAATAAAATAAATATTTAAATGGGGCTCCCATACAACAAACGTGTTTTTTTTCGGCGTTTTTGCCTTGTGGTACGGAACCCTTCGTGTGCGAGTCCGACTCGCACTTGGCCAGTTTTTTATTATTGTTCACTCCTGTGAAACAGACCATCTGCCATCTTATCTCTATAGGTACCAACCTTGGTTGAGTGGTGGAAAATGCCTAACGCATTAAGTTCACCTTCGTACCTTAATGTGTGTGAGAAGTTTAAATAAACAAATAAATATTGCTAACAATTCTTTTCCTGATTGATCTCGGGTTTTATTTAACGCGTCAGAATTTAAACCTGCAATAAGAAAACCTTTGTTTCGTTTGCAAAGAAGATACAAGACTTAAAGTTATTCTGTGCACACGGTTGCACCGACACGACTAGTACCTAAAAGAAAAACGAAATGCAGGAGTCTCGTGAATCGGCACGTAGGTACGAAGTTTAGCTACATTCTGCTGCAATTTGGATACACTTTCGTGCTGGCGATGCAGCAGGCAGGCAATTCAGGTATTTTGGGACTGTATGCAATAATTTGCTAAATATTCGTGCGTCGTTTTAATGTAATTGTTATGTAGTCTTTCACTTTAGCAACTTGTCTAAAGCTTCAGTAACTTTCACTCGAAGTGAAACGTTTGTATAGAAAATACTTAAGCCAAAAGTGAAAAATAAATCATTAGAGAACCATTCTAACGATGTTGGATTTCAGTATTCGCCATCATTCACTCGCGCTCCGAATGAGTAATCTCATTTCATTTTTCACGTTCAAACGCTCATGCGTTTGAACGCTCATTTTTATTTAGCGGTGTCGTGTGAACGTAGGATAAAACAAAAATGAACGAAGCGTGTCATATCAGCCGATATATTCTGTAAAAACATAGATGAAATGAGCTGTCAATATTCTCAATCCCTAGCATCAAATCAAATCAAAAGTTTATTTTCTAGAAATACATTGTTTTAGTAAAGGTAAGATCTTATAACCTAAGTGTCATTGTATTCTGCATAAACACTTTGCACATTTTTATTAAGTTTACATACATTCTTATTATATTACTAATATTATTATATACTATTGCCATTCAATTATTCACTATTCAATTTATTACTTTATATTGTTAACATTCTAATAAACATACAAATTTTTAATTTTTATGTTCTATAATATCCTTAATACTACAGAAACAACACTTTAGAAGCCATTCTGCCAATTTTTGTCTTGAACACGGGTGGAAATTGGAATGATAGCTTACTGCATGCTTACTAGGCTTCACCTAAGTTTTCACGGTGACATTTGATTTTTTTGTTTCGGCAGCTTTACCTTCGATCTTTGTCAGTGGTTTGGTAAGATTGTTTTCACGATTGAGAAAATGGCCTATTCGTATAAAATAATTAGTTAAGTATATATTAGTATATAAATAAATATATATATAATATGTATATTAGTGTATTTAAAATTAGTTTAGTTTCACACACAGTTGGGACAAGCTACGCAGATGCAACTTTGAATATGGTATTGTACTGAATTAACCATTAAAGTGATTTGAAATGCCACAATGAATGATTAATATCGACCGTTGTTGAATTTCCTAATGTGATTAATATAATATATTAATACTAATATTTCTGTAGTACCTACTTGTACATTCCATTACAATAATGAATTCAGTATAACAACAACAGTCCTATGGATACTAATGAAGGCTTTTCTTCCGATACAAGCATGTCATTGTAATAGGATATTGTTTTGATCAGCTGTGAACATTGTAGTTTCGACACTAATTATTTCGGCTTATTAGTCGATTCGCACGAATTCACTCGCCCGAAACGGGCGAGTTAACACTTTTAAATAATATATTATTTTCTGTAGGTTATTCACACGAAGTTAATTTATTTCGTATGTATTATTTCAAAATATTATACTCTTATCATTTCTGTGCGCTGGTGTCAGGTACAGTCAACAGCAAAAGTAGATGATCAAAATCAGAAATTCAAATTCAAAACTTAAAACTTTTGCTGTTGACTGTACTTTTTTCTGAACTGCATTGCACACCATTCAAAATGTGCTAATTGCTTAATGCGTATTTCTGAACTTATCGATTTTTCCACAAATAAATTAACTTCGTGCGAATCCCCTGAAGAAAATAATATTTATATTATTTAAAAGTGCCGATTCGCCCGTTTCGGGCGAGTAAATTCGTGCGAATAGACCAATAAGCCATTATTTCATTCGATATCATTATCAGGCTTCGCAACGGTAATTAGGTAGGTACATTGTGATAAGCTTGCAAAATAAAGCCTGTTTATTCATGGACGGATTATGAAATTATTTTCAATTCATTATTTCTGATTTCAGTGCTACGATGTTATGTTTATAGTGCAATACTGTTCATTGAAGTTAATCCACACTTAAAATGTTACAATTATTTAGTTATATTTCAACAATGACCGGCTTCAAATTATTCACAATGCAGCGAGATAATTGCTTAACACACTAACAGCTTATCTACCAATGGCTTCAATTTCGAAGGTTCAACAATATTCATTGCAGTGTTTACGATGTTGAGTAGATAAAATTTTAGAACATATGAAGCAATGCATTAGCAATAATTCAAAATTCACACACTTTACAGCTACTACGTAACTATGCAACCAAGTTTACAGTAGGCACCACTAACATTATCGTTTACGGTAATTATTGACATCGTTTATGAAACTAGCAAACAGCTAGTTACGGCAAAATCAAGCACTTGACGCGTCCATGAGAGGGCTAAAATAAACGCTTACCGAGTCTGGCACGTGTACCTACCCTTAAGCTGCGCTTACACAGCCATTATTTTCAGCAATTATTGTCCGCCAACAGTTGCCGTAGGTGGTGGGGGTAATTAGTGGAACAAATTAGTTTAATTACTATTTTTTAGGGTTCCGTACCTCAAAAGGAAAAACGGAACCCTTATAAGATCACTTCGTTGTCCGTCTGTCTGCCCGTCTGTCAAGACCCTTTTTCTCAGGAACACGTGGTCATGAAGTTGAAATTAATATAAAATAAGTACCCAAGGCAGGGCTGCAATCCCTTGAAACAGAAAAAAAAATAAACTTCTAAGTCAACGTACCTAATCAGAAGAAGCGGTCATTTATGTCGCATATTTCGGTACTCGCAAGGGAATCAAAACCTATAGGATACGCCCCGTTGACCTAGTTTAGCAAGAAGCAACGTCATGTAGCACAAGTAAAGGAAAAAACCCGAAAACCGTAAATTTGTAGTTACATACCTACACACAAATTTGTACGGAGCCCTCGGTGTGCGAGTCCGACTCGCACTTGATGGTTAAAAAAAAAAAACTAAATACAGACGCCAGCACATCAAGCTACCCGAAACTGTCAAATTTTCCCAATCAACTTTGAACCTATGCTTTAGCGATAAAGTTGAAAATCTATTAAAGAAATTCGACAGATTGTAATAGCTTGATGTTCTGGCGTATGTACGTGTTATTGCTTATAGTTTATCTTGGAAACCTAAAGGAAACCTGGACTTTTAGTTAACACTAGCTGACCCGGCAAACGTTGTTTTGCCATATAAATTATTTCTAGCTGCCCGGGCGGCGTTATCGTTCGCGTGGTGTCCTACCCCTTTTACCCCACCCCTACCCTACTCCTACCCTACTCCTACCCTACTACTACCCTACTCCTACCCTACTTCTACCCTACTCCCACACTACTCCTACACTACTCCTACCCAACTCCTACCCTACTCCTACCCTACTCCCACACTACTCCTACCCTACTCCTATAAGTAAATAAAAGTATTACTAATACTATGTCCGTCTAAATCCGGATAAAAAAACCGGATAAAGAGTATTCTATGTCCGTCTCCTGGTTCTAAGCTACCTCCCCACCAATTTTCAGCCAAATCGGTTTAGCCGTTCTTGAGTTATAAATAGTATAACTAACACGACTTTCTTTTATATTTATAGATTATAATCATTATCATTACTTTTTAAATAACACAGACATAAGTATCAGAGTTAATAATACACATAATAATGTTTTAAAGATCATAAATGTTTTCTTTAGTACTATATCGTCCCAATAGATGTCGTTACGTGTTTCCACTTATTGCAATAAAAAGTTGTTACAGAATGCTTTAAATTGATTATATCTTTTGATATACTAAAGCGATTGCGATGAAACAAAGACTAATCACTACTTCGAGTTCTACACTATATTTGAGTATAAAAATGAACCATATTGTTCTGGTACTTTTTACGTTCAAATAAAAAATCTGTCACATCCAAACAGACAAACCGACAAACAGACAAAAATTCAAAAAATTTATGAAATGGCATCTGTTGGTCATCCTTTAACACCCCACCTATTTTTTTTATAATTTCAATGTACAGAAACGCCTCGTCTACAGATTTATTATATGTATAGATAGATATAGAAGATAGATATAGATAAGTCTGAAATCGCCAACCCGTCTTGAGCATCAATAGCTTGGTCATCAATGTGATCAATTTTAATGCCTTCTGTTACTTCATATAGTTCTTTCTTGTCGCTCAATATGGTGTAACGCTATTCTTAGCAACAATAGGCTATTTGACAATGTAAAAAATGCATTAATTTTACTACAAAACAATGTATTATTTATAAAAAAATCCCGAAAAAACTTCATCTTTTTAAATCTGGCGCCACGTAATCGAAAACGGTCTGGATTGGCTGAACTTAAGATGACGTCATGATTTAGTAAATTTCTGTCTATCGTTGACAGAACAGATGACTTTTGTCTAGTATCTCGACCGTTTCAACGTTTGTTTACGTGAATCGTGACGTCACGACGCCATATTGTTAAAGATAGCGTTTTGGCGGCTTATTTAAACAGTACATTTTTATTTACTATTTTTTAAAAGAAATACATTATGCAATTTGAAGTAATAGGTTTTTGTGGGCTCGTTAGACACCATTAAATAATCTGAGATGTTTATCAGAAACCAGTCAAATAGCCTATTGCTGTCATGAACAGAAGACGAAAAAGGGGGTCCGAGGAGGGGGGGAAGTGGAGGGAGTTCAGGGGATCAGTCCAGAATACTTCACATATTTAAGCAATATTTCCCAGGATTGAGCAGTTTGTTGCCTGTATAAGCGTACCCTTACAAAACTTGAACCACTTGGGGCTCCAACAATTTATAACTACAAACTTTCAAGTTCCCCTCTTTATTATTACCCAGCTATCTTGTTGGGGGACCGTTGCGAATAATTTGAACTATTTTCTTGTTAATTGTTATTATGAGTTAAATTCTTTGTTAAGTATACGCCGAAGGGTTAGTGTGGGATCGTGTAGTTAACAAAATTATTTTATGACATACTTACTTTTAAATTCTTGAGATATCTAAACACATACTTTGAGGCTTAAATTGCTGCTTTGAAGCTCCGGGTTCATACTCTGCTGGTTAATATTATGAATAGAATATTAGCAAAGCGTTTTCGCTTAATATTTTAATCGATACGTTTACGTTACCAAAGTAATTAAAAGTAATTCAGAGAGCTTTTTAAAGCTCTCTGAATTACTTTGACCTTCTTCTTCTTTCTTTGACCTTTAGGTCAAACATTATTTATGAAAGCAAGTTGGTGTGTATTCCTAGAGAGTGTGTTTTGTTTGACACCGTAAGTCACTGCGGCTGTTGGTGGCGGCAACCGGTCTTCTGGGAAACCATAACTTTAGCGAATAAATGGCAGTCATACAAATGAATCTCAATAAATTGAAGCAAAAATCATTATTAAACAAATCCAAAGCATCCGCTACAAGATAAAAAGTGTAATGAAAAATCAGTGATTGTTGTTGCATAATTTTATTGAGACCATAGGTATATAAGGGAATAAAGTTGAATATTTTTTATTCGTCGTTTTTTCGTTCGTTCGTGGTGCTCAAAAGCACCACGGTAAAATATTGATTGGTGCTCAAATGGGAATACCTTTGGTGCTCTAAAAATAGGCGCTCAAATGGGAATACTTCCTATCTCCGAGCGGCTGAATGCAAATATGCAACCGCAATGCAACTGCACGCCGACATAAATTGACATCATATGCCGAAATTCTGAATGCTATTCTTAATTTTATGTATAGCGATTTACACCCTATTATGTCGTGAACAGTTTTGGCAATAGACGGAATCTAATGGATGTACAGACTCAGCACATCAAGTTACTACAATCTGTCAAATTTCTTTAATAAATTTTAAACTTTATCGTTAAACTATAAGGTTCAAAGTTGATTGAGAAATTTGACAGTTTCGGGTAGCTTGATGTGCTGGCATCTGTACGTTCTATTTAGAAAAAGATTAGCAACTCTCATCTTTGAGTCTTTGAATAATTAGTTTTTGATTAGCACGAGGATAAAAACTATTTAATGGTCTATTCATTGAAATTATGAAAGTGTTAGCCTTCAGTTCACGATGTTTATAAAAAAAAGATCTAATGTAACGTTTTGAGAACAGCTGAGCCGTGTATTCTGTAAAAATATCACCGTGTTAACTTAGGTGAAGTGAGCTTGAAGTGAGTTGTCATTTCAGCTGCTAGGGATTGACACTATTGGCAGTTCACTTTAAACGCACACTTCAACTAAGTTTTCACAGTATAGAATAGATCGAATTGTTTAATGAGCATCATTACATCAGTATAAATCCAAATGCAATCCAGATGCAACATGATGTAGATTCATAATTTTGTACAAATATACTTGCAGATAATTTTGTAAATATAATTTGTACAAATACACTTTGAAGGATAAACGGAAATCTTACTCTTCGATCTGTTTTCGAGAACGTTCGGTTATTAATCGGACTATCGGAAACTGGAATTTCCCAAACTGTTACTGAGCATTACGGACCGTGTATCAACAAAGATAATAAATGCAAATATTTTGTTAGCACTGCTTTAGACACGCTCTCCGCTGTTATCTTAACACCTTGAAATGACCTACATATTTAACGTTAATAAATTATTTCGAATTATCCCAGGTAACGTAGTAAGTAGGCAATCCCGACTGTAATTATTCATAAACGAGTTACGCGTAATATAATTTTATGAAACACGCAGGCCAGTTTAAAAATGGTCAAAAATATAAATTGTACCTACGCAGCTACGCAACTAGATTTGTTACCAATTTTCCCAAATTGGGGCGTTCAAAATTTTCTGATTTCAAACATTACCATATTCCTGAGCGTTAATTACGTAACACATTTATATTGGTGAATTCATTTATTTTTAACCGACTTAAAAAATGGAGAAGGTTCTCAGTTCGTCGGAGTCATTTCTTATGTTTATGTTTGTTCCCCGATTAGGTAGGTACTCGAAGATGGCTAGACCGATTTGGAAAATTATTTTCATGTTTGAAAGGATAAACATACTTGCCAGGTAGTCCCATTGTCATCAGGTCAGGATCTGTTGATGGGATCCTGGTAAATCGTGGGATCTCTTGAAATATTATAGGCACACCTATACTGATTTGGGTGTTTCATAGCAAATAGTGGTAGGTATACGAATTGGTGTGGGGTAGGTACCGTAACTTCAATTTGTAGTGTTTTTGGAAGTCGGTTGTTTTTTTAACAATTCAAAAACATTCATGGCAATATTGACGTTGTCGAGCAGACGAATTTTTAAACATATGAAGCAATAGATTACGAATTTCCTTCAAAATCCTCCAGATTGTGGTAGAAAGTGTGTTACGCAATTTTTTAAGTAGCAGCCTCTTTATGACATGTACCTTATTCACATGTGATAAAGCTTCTAATCTCATGCACACTCTTATCGACTTAGGAATCGAAGGAATGTTATGAAATACTCACCTACGACCTGCTTCTGCGACCACTTAAGCAAAGAGTTGAGTTTCGCATAAATTCAATACTTAAGGTGTAAGCGTCAGGTTAGTCCGCGAAATTATTATTTTTAGCAATTTACAGGTCACTATCAGAAGGCGAGCAGTGGTGGCCCAGTGGTCACGGACACGACTTACGAGTTGTAGGTCGTAGGTTCGAACCCAGACAGGCGCTTTACTTTGTGTAAATTATTTCATCACCATTGCTCTCAAAACGGTGAAGGAAAACATCGTGAGGAAACCGGCATGTCCTAGAACCAAAAATTCGAAGACATGTGACATCTGCCAATCCGCACTGGGTCCACGTGGTGGATTACGGCCCACTCCCTCTCATCGAGAGGAGGCCTGTGTCCCAGCAGTGGGAACATTATAGGCTGATTATGGTATCAGAAGGCCTAAATAAATGTCAAAATGTAGGGAAATTAGAGGTATTTTTGACAGATTGAGACTGAAATCAAACTGTGAACGTTCTTAATATTACGAGAATTACCCTTCTGGTTGTATACAGATCTGATTCGCGACCGTGACTGGTATGTATTTACAGAATTATTATCATTAAAATCATCAATATAACCTATTAAATAACTATTTATATGTGAACTTAGAGGGTTGTTTGTAGTTAAGTAAGACTTCCCCTTGGTCAGCGGGATTGTCCGAAAGGGGTCAGCGGGATTGTCCGAAAGGGGTCAGCGGGATTGTCCGAAAGGGTTACCGCTGGCCCGGAACATAAAGAGCTAAGGGAGGAACACGGGTGGGTTTAAGTCAGTAAGAGTCTGACACTCCCTTCCGCTCCACCTAGAGCGGGAGGGGTCATTTGATGATTTCCCATCCGCAAAAAAAAAATGACTCTCCCTTAGGAACTTACTATCTAATTTCGAAATCATTAGAGTTCAGTTTCGCATAAACGTGGCTTACTTACGAATATAAACTGTAAAACAAATGAAACATGCTTACAGACACAGACATTTAAAAGTTACAGAAACGGCTCCGTAGACGTGAGGAATGCATACTTGCTTCTCATACACCCTACAACATTAATATGAGTCTTTGTTACAAACTCCACGCGTGACTTGAAGAAAATTAAGTTAAAACCTTGCAGAAACTAGAACTACGTACCCTACATTAAAGTTAATATTTGGGTTCGTAATAACCTCCTTTATTTGCGAAGTTTTACAAGTTAACCTAACTTGTAAAATTTTGCAAATAACGGAGGTTTTGCTCATTGCTCACTTTTGTAGGAGAAATTGTTTGACCTCTTCCGGTATACGTTTATTATATTATCAAACATATTTTACGTTTAATTCCACCTATGGGTTTTGTGAAAGAGTTCTATTATAAAGCACTTGATATAGGTACCAGTCTTCTAGTTTTTTTTTTTGAAGACCGCCACACCTCCAAAAAACTAAAACGTGCCCTCGGCGTCAAAGTCTGTCATGTAGTCGAACCGTGGCATGCTGGGCACATTTTGGTTTGTCATCTATACATGACTGTGCAGGTCAAAAGGTTAAATAACAATTCATTATATCCATATTATTATTTGTTAGGATATCAAATGACTAATTCAGTACTATTCTCATTTCCGAGTGTGGCGGTGACTGTGTCGATAGTATTAGGTATTAGTGTGCATACACTCGAGCGACACGCGACAACGGCAGAGGTAACTGCAGCCGGCGACACAGTGCCGCCCGTGTATTTGAGCACTGTAACCACAGATATAGATAGACCTAGATAACGCAAGTATCACGAACTGTATGAAAACCAAGCGTGCCATTTTTTGACTACCTACTATGACGTCAAAAGCTCGCGCTCTCGCTCACGCTTACCCAGCCAACAGTACACAGGACTGAGCGCGAAAGTGGCGGCTTACGATTCTTTATCGTAAGCTGTTGGTATATCTAGGTGTATCTATATCTATGACTGTAACAGTGCTCAAATACACGAGCAGCATGTTGTTGACGGCAGTCGCTGACGCAACGACGGCAGCTGCTTGACTCTCGTCGACGACGGCTGACAGTTGTGTGTATGAACATTGTGGATTATTGATGAAAACAGTTGATTATTATACTTTTTCTATTAAAAGTCAATTGGTTTAACGGAGTAAAACGATGTCCTGTAACGGAGTGAAACTGTATAAGAAAAAAAAACGGAAGTTCATGGTCCGCAAAAAAAATTGAACCCATTTCGTTCCAAATCACAATGGAATATCCATTAAGGACATAGATAGAACAGTAATATACAGCTCAGCGATCAGGTCAGAACATATTTCACCTAATTCAGTGAACCGCGAAGTCTTTAAAAGCTTTATGTATTTACTGCGAACAGTCGGAGGGTAAAACGCATCAGGGAAAATGTAGAATACACAATACAGAGAACACAACACATTAACACATTCTTTCATAATTTGTTCCAAGCACGAATCCGCCATAATTCTTGCTTTTGCTTCATTAAAAGCTTTCATAAAATTGCTGCTACAGTTTTTCTACAATTTTGGATTGATTAAGTACCTATTGTTAATTACAGGTACTTAACATTTTTGTCCGATAGCTTTAAAAAAGCTTTACATAGTAAAGAAGCACGACTTAGTGCGTAATTGAACACTGAACTTGAAGGACTTGACGGAACAGGTCATGATTACATCATTTATGCTGCGGTTACAATTAACTAATAAATACCTAGTTGTTGAGTCTAAAATCAACGATTTCCTAACGACTGGAGAATCTTTAGTTGGACAAGAAGTTTCAAAACATCAACGAGAGGGACAGGAAGGCCAAATAAAATATCGTGTGAGCAATGATGTTATGAAAGAAAATGGATTAAATGCTAGCTTGACAGTTGACAGTGGAGAATGGAGAAAGAAAACCGTTGCGCCGACCTCAAGTAATAAGGGACTAGGAAAGGAACATGATGATGATCAAAACAACTTTTTTTTCCTAAAAATGCACTCACACTAGAACAAATGTGATTGCCGTATGTAATGAGCTTAGCTTGTACAGACGATGTACTCTTTGTGAGGCTACAAAGAGTACATCGTGCGCGGTTCGGAAGCGTGCTTACAGTACCTCAGTGCACCGAATTCTGATTACCTTGTAAAAGAAAACATGCAACACACACTACGGTACGTAAAGCACATAAAGAATGGTGGTTGGTATATCATTTATTCTCATGTCATGTAATGACGTATGTGGCGCCTGATAAGAAATGGTGTTGGGTTTCCAGTGGATGAGCAACTGGCAGAACAATTATAGTGTTTGATTTGATACAAGCGAAGACAAGGCAACAATGCTGATATTTGCTTAAAGCTGAATTAGTAGTTTATAGCAACTGTTCACGTTTGTGGCCGTAAGTGGCGCCAGATAAGAGATGGTGTTGGGTTTCAGTGGATGAGCAACTGACAGTACACTGATAGTATTTAATTTCCTATGAGCGAAGACCAAAGATAGATGAATCATTTATTTAGTGCATAAAAAAGAAAAAGCACAACACACAAAAACATTAAATTATAAATACCTAAGTAGATAAATCAATAATTAAATAAAATAACAAGGTGCCAATATACAAAAAATTAAAGAAAAAACGTGATTCTAACATATGACACACAAGACAACCACATACAATACAACAGATTGTATTTACTTAAACTTGAGTTGGTACTTACTTTATAAGCTGTTAAGGTTTAGGTGAAACATAAATGGATATTGGCTTTGAATGAAACCTAAAAGGAAAGGAAAGACTAAAGGCCGAAGACTCATTTTTGCTGTCAGCAATGTTTTTTGATCCATTCAAAAATGAAGTGTGGTGATGGTCGTAAACAGAAGTGGTCTGTTAGGAAGACCATAATTAGCAGTAGTCACCTACTTATAATATCACCTACAATATTCAATCCGGAAAATAAATGCTAAGTTCTCTTTTTCCCTGTTCAAGTATGAAAAATGTGCACATAATGTAATACTCGGCTGAATGTTACTAATGGTTTCAAATTCTATCGCGAATTTTCTCGAGGACTTCAAATAAAGTGTATGTACGAATGATAAACGAGGACGTATAGTGTTCCGGTTCGTTATTTTCTCATAACTAAAGCTCTTGACTGTTGGAACTGTGTGGCAATGTAAGTAATAAGAATATACAATAAGTACCTACTATCTGCAAAGTAATACTTTTCGATCAATATCGATCAATGTCTGTGAGAAAATTAACGTAGGTAAGTTGTTTGGTCTTCTACACTATCAAAATCAATCTGCCTGGCCTTTTAATTTTGGGGTCGGCTTCTAGTCTAACCACATGCAGCAGAACACCAGTACTTACTTTAGATAGAGCGACTGCATAAAGCCACAACCTCCACAACTAAGTTACTGCGTGAAACAATACCCCTTGGTAAAACTGATTGTCAGAATTTTGAGCTTCTGACTACCGTTAACGACTGTCGAAGATCTATAACGAACGACAGCCGGGACTAATGGCTTAACGTGCTTTCAGAGACACGGAGGGGTTTCGATATGAAATAGTTGGTCACCCTTCCACGAAGCAACTGCGGCAAGCGTAGCTGAACGTTCGATCGACCCCTGCACACACTATATGGGAGAAAAAGACATGTTGCGCCGACCCCATATAAAATGGGTTAGGTCAGAAGAATGATGACTTTGATGATGTAATATTATAATGAGGTATAGGTAGGTGAGGTTTAGGTATAGTATTGTAATGAGGATTGGCGCTGCAGCTGCAGCGTTTGGTAAGCTGGATGCCAAGGTCTTCAGGTCGCATGACTTAAAACTAGCTACCAAGGTCTCAGTATACATCATGGCGGCCGTGCTGCGTAACATTCTATATTCAGCCGAAACCTGGACCGTGTACCGCCGGCATATCCGCATGCTGGACCGGTTCCACCTTCGATGTCTTAGGAGAATTCTTAAGATCCGATGGTCTGAATGTCTGATCGCATGCGGAACACCGAAGTGCTATGCAGGGCTAACGTTGGTGGAAATGAGTCTTATCTCATGCGGCGTCAACTTCCACTGCGGTCGTGTGTCACGGATGACATCGCAGCGAGTGGCTAAGCGTATCTTTTATGGTGAACTTGAGGAGGGCAAGCGCAAGCATGGCGGACAGCTCCTCAGGTATAAAGATGTGCTTAAGCGTCACTTTAGCAGGTGCGACGTGGAGCCGTCTCGGTGGGAGCAGTAAGCAGCTCAAAGACTTGGACTTTGGTTAAAACCAAAGTTCATGACTTTGAACTACGGAGGCGCTTTGAGCTTGATGCCAAGCGTGACCAATTGAAAGCCCGACCACCTGCGGCAATTAACTATAATTTCATAGATGGTGTGCTCACATGCCCACATTGTGCGAGGGTTTTCTTGAAGAAGATTAGCTACATAAGCCACAGTTGAAGCAATCGCCCTGGCCGAAATCGGTCGGACTGCATCATCATCATTATAATGAGGTAAAGTTTGTAAGTTTGGAAGTAGGAGGTGATGTCCAAAACTAAACTACTCATCTAAATACTAAAAATCTTTCACTGATAGATAGATAGATACACTATTTCCAAGTGTTGTATGATACGTTTCTTCTACGCGAAAGAAGTCGTGGGCAGCAGCTAGTATATAGTATATTATACACAAACATGTTCATGTGTTATAGTATATTACATACGGTACATACTAGTGTCCGACTAATATAGCCAGCTTCTTGTATTTTACAAACATGCAAAATATGACAAAAAGTACTTAATAAAAAGTACTAGCAATGTAATTTTCGGGTTAACCCCAAGTCCACAGCGCTACTCGCGTGCCTATGTATGTATGGACTCTCTGTTTAAAATTTATAAACGGTCGGTTAAGTATTCGTTGCAAACAAAGGGTGACCACACACCGTGAATCCGGCACTCAATTTGCAAACACCGAGTTTAAAAATACCAGTGCGGGTAAAATTACTCTTAGACTCTTAGGTACTGTTGCTAATTCTCATTTGCTTTTGACTAAAGGCTGCGACCGTTAACTTATAGTAGTAGGTACATGAAAATCTTTTCAGCTGTTCTGTATATTCTATTGTTTTCAATTTGATTGTCCAATCTCTAGTCCCTGCGAAGGGTGGCTGGTAGTAGCTGGATGAGAGTTGCCGAGAATCGAGCGGCCTATGTCCAGCAGTGGACTGCTGTGGGCTAATGATGATGAATCTTTAGTCTCTCTGTGCCTGAAGATGGGCATCGTCACTGAGGTAGGCCAGACCGATTGGCCCGAGAAGCCCAAGAAACAGAGAAGAGGAAGAAAGCAGAGGGGGAGAGGTATTTTCGATCCTGTCAATTATTATGTGACGAGTAGTAATAGGAAATAAATAAAACACAAAAGAAAATTGGAAAACTGTGGGGAAGACCACTGCCCAGCAGTGTGACAACATACAATACTAAAAAGCTCTTTATAATAAAATTATTCCTCGCTACAAGTGACAATAAGTATATAGCTATCCTGAGAACCAGTCAAGCATAATTTATTCGGTGTAAGGTGGGATACCACCTTACACCGAATAAATTATGAGAGATATCTGGAAAGTATACATAATGTATGTGGGACCTTGATTAGTTTGAAACACGGAGAAGAAATTTCAGAATTCGTCCGCGAGGCTTGGTCTTAAAGCTTAACTTTATATTCTACTAGCTGCGGCACGCGATTTCACCTGCGTAAATGTCGATCCCGTGGGAATATCGGGATAAAAAGTAGTCTATATGTTAATCCAGGGTGTCAGCTACCTCCATACAAAATTTTATCAAAATGGTCCAGCCGTTTGAGCGTGAAGAATTAACAACACACACACTCACAAACTTTCGCCTTTATAACATAAAAAAAAAACGTTTATTGAAGAAAAGCCTAATTACATTCCAAAGCAATGTTAAACAACTGAGTGGCTATGCTAAGCACAATACATTGAAACCGCTGATCTACAAACTAGGGCTGACCCTGTATCTTAGACATCAGTGTCCCTCCGCAGCAAAGTCACCAGCCAATATTTGTAACTCAATGGCACTTAACAAAGTATTTCTTTACATATTTAAATAACGAGAGAAATAAAAATAAAACAAAATATAAAAAACAAAACAAAAATAAAACTTGAAATAAAATAATTATATTATTCTCATTTACAATTTTGTGTGAGTGTGGAGTAAGTGTGTTTGTGTGTGGGGGGGTAGTATATTAGTGTGATAGTGTGACTAGCCGTCTACGAATAAAAAAACCTTCTTGAAAAAACGAATGTGTCAACTTCCATGATTTTCGCTCAAACGGTGTTGAAACTATTAATCTCAAACAAATGTATTTAACATCGAGTAGCGGAAGACATAAGAAACGTTAGATCGACTGTGTAAGAGATGATATGGGTAGAAAGGGAGTGATTACTGAGATGACGTCGATTATCCTTTAAAGTTAAGGTTCGCGAGCACATTCACAAGAAGCTGGCAGTATCAACACAACGCTAATGTTTTCTCATTGTTTGTCTTATTTCATTTTAGTATATTCATGTATTTATTTATGTTTATTTGTGCTTATATTTATATGTAATTAGGTATAGGTATATTATATTTTTAATAGGTGTATGCGTATCTTTTTAGTTATAATATTTATTCTTAAATTTTCATGATTGCACCTACTACTGTATGGCTCTGTATCAACCAAAGATTGACTGGTAGAAAATGCCTATGTCAGGTCCGCCTCTGTACATTTGCGTGCTTGAAGTATTAAATAAATAAATAATAGAGAAGTATGGCAGAAAAAGGCATGTTGCAATGAACCCAAATAGATTGGTATAAGGGCGAATATGGCAGAAAAAGACATGTTGCAACGACCCCAAATAGATTGGGATAAGGGCGAATGATGATGATGTTGAAATGTATCAACATCCATTTTTAATATTAGGTATAGATGTGCTGCCACTCAGTCCACTGCATAGGTAATTTTGATTAAGTACCTACTAAGTAATTAGGTATCTACTTTAGTAATCATAAAAGAATCGGTCAAACAATATCCTCTGACTAAACACTATTTTCATACCGTTCCAAATAGGTGAGTATTATGTAAATATGCATAAAATTATTTCGACCACGAATTCGAGCGCTGGATATAATGTAATTGAACTAGTAACCATTGGTGCGTACGTTTAATCAGCGATTTAGTGTAAACAAACCTTTACCGGGACTAATGTTTTTAACGCGAACTTTCAGCGGGATCCCGGTAATTCGCTGAGCACGAATATTTCGGGTATTTCCTCTAATATTTGGTTAAAAACCCTGGGTTTTTAATAAACGGGGTCGATTTTTGTAAACGGGCATTTAGCAACGAACGTAATTAGCTTATAATGTTGCCACTGTTGGGACACAGGCCTCCACTCTTCCAGAGGCAGTGCGGGTTGGTAAATACCACATGTCTTCAATTTTTTGTTTTCTAGGACATGCCGGTTTCCTCACGATGTTTTCCTTCACCGTTTTGAGAGCAGTGCTGATGAAAAAATGATAAATTTACACAAAGTAAAGCACCTGCCTGAGATCGATTCAGCTGCATCCGGTTAGACTGTAAGCCGACCCCAACATAGTTGGGAAAAGGCTAGGCAGATGATGATGATTTATTTTGTTCGCAAACCGAAAGCAAGTATATTCACAGCTAAAAGCTTTCCTAGCTAAAACACAGTGTTAAAAAAACTCAAATAACGCGAAAAATATCAAATTGACATACATGTGGTTCGTACGCAATGGAGCCTTTAATTAAAACCACTGATGCAAGCACTCGGCTGGGCCGTCCAAAAATTAGTTTCAATTTTATTTTATTTTTTTACTTTTTAGCACGTTCTACCCGCCTATAATTTGCTACGGTCTTGAGGCTAAGTAATAACAGCCATAAATATGGGTAATATGGGTAGATCGATCAGGTTAAGCTACGCTTGCCGCGGTTGGATCGTGGATGGGTGACCATCTATAGATACCAATAGGTACCCCTCCGTGTCTCGGAAAGCACGTTAAGCCGTTGGTCCCGGTTGTCATTCGTGGAACTTTGACAGTCGTTACGGGTAGTCAGAAGCCCGAAAGTCTGACAACCAGTTACCAAGGGGTATCGTTTTACCCAGTAACAGGGTTGTGGAGGTCAGATAGGCAGTGAATACATGTCAAATACTGGTATTCGGCTGCATGCGGTTAAACTGGAAGCCGACCCCAAGATAGTTGGGGAAAGGCTAGGCAGATGAAGATGCCTATAACTTTTTAAATACATACAATACAATTTGGTTCCAATTGATCGACAGCCACAGATGCAAGATGGAACGAATTTTGTTCAGATCAGACGGATTTGAAGGTAGAACTGACCGTGTACGGTATGCTTTATATTAAAGGTCACATTGTAGGGCAAAAGCTGCTAAGAAAAAAAATAGAGCCAGGATGACTACTACTAAAACGCTGCGCTGGTTCAAAGAGAGTTCACGAAGTCAGTCAGTCACGTCATTTTGTTGGATCAGGGGGCCTAAAAAGGCCACTTTGGCAGAATCATAAACGTATTTTGCTTTTTTTCGTTGCAAGAGATTGGGATTGGATTTGGATTGGTATTTAAGCACAGACAATAAAAAAATAACTGAAAAATCCTTCCCAATGGGATTTGATACGATTAACTTAACAGTTAACTGTCTATTATGATTTATAATGATTTGATGAATTCCTTTTATGATTCTGCAAAAGTGGCCTTTTTAGGCCCCCAGGTGTATTGACAATGTGTTACAGTCATCTAGACTTCTTTGTAATATTTTATTTGCATTATGACGAACATCTTAGATAAAACACTATTTTATTTTGATGATGATTCAAAATCCAAATCAAGATTTTCGGTTTGGGATATAACTTTTATTGCTCACCTTTAAAGCGTAGGAAGAGTTCGGTAAGTATTTGAATCATCATACTAAATGAGAACATGACGGGAAGGAAAAAACTGGCCAAGTGCGAGTCGGACTCGCACACGCAGGGTTCCGTACCACAAGGCAAAAACGCCGAAAAAAACACGTTTGTTGTATGTATTATTAAATATTTATTTAAATATGATATAGATGTGTTGATTTAATTAAATATTTAAATTAAATTAAATATTTTTTTATTTTGTTCTTAGTATTTGCTGTTATAGCGGCAACAGAAATACATAATTTGTGAAAATAGCAACTGTCTAGCTATTGCGGTTCTTGAGATATAGCCTGGTGACAGACAGACAGCGAAGTCTTAGTAATAGGGTTCCGTTTTTACCCTTTGGGTACGGAACCCTAAAACATTTCTTTTAGCGGCGATGTTGGCCAGATGCGGCCAGTGTGTGGCGATTTCATACATTTTGTATTAACGTTGATGCCTTCGGGGCAATTTGTTTTTTACCAGACTAGGTCAAGCCAGAATGTTTACTACCGGGTCGGCCTACATGCTCATAACTTAGAATTTTAATTTTAATGGCGTAATAATTTTGTAGATATTATGACACATAATATTACTGGGTTTGTACTTTAAAAAAAACTGAATCATAAGCTATCTTGAGCTATTATCTGAGTATTTACTACTTAGTTTGGTTTAACCATAAGTTCTTATCTTACAATCCATGTTTCTAGGTAGGTACTCGTATATTCATTGATAAGGTGAGCTGTTAGTAATAGTAGGTACACAACTTAATCTTTAGAAAAACTTCTAAACATTACATAAAATAACATCACGCCTATAATTCCCGAAGGGTTAGACAGATTTGTACCTACTATAATACATCCACGTCATCCACATTTCGCCAGAACCATTTCAGTGGACATCAACTTTTGTAATAAACTTAGGTACACCGTATCAAGAACATTCTGTCTTTCAAAACACTTTATCGAAGCTACGGCAATCATCATAATCAGCCTATAATGTTCCCCAACTGGGACACAGGCCTCCTCTCAGTGAGAGGGAGTGGGCCGTAATCCACCACGCGCCCCCAGTGCGGGTTGGTGAATGTCACATGTCTTCAAATTTTTGGTTCTAGCCATGACATGCCGATTTCCTCACGATGTTTTCCTTCACCGTTTTGAGACCAGTGGTGATGAAATAATTTACACAAAGTAAAGTGCCTGTCTGGGTTTGAACCTACGACCTACAACTCTTAAGTCGTGTCTGTTAACACTGGGCCACCACTGCTCCACGGCAATAGGAGTTTTAAAATGTCCACTGCTCCGTATGAGCACACAATATATACGAGTATGTAGTTAATTCATTGTTTATTCATAGCCACCTAAAGCATTCCGATCCTATATCGGAATGTCTTGCGACCGCTCCCTTTTATCAAATTATCATGCTATAACAGGTTGGGTTATTCTTTTCTTTTATTTTTGCGATGTAACTCGCGAGGCGAAATTATACCTTAGAATTGTAATATATTCCAAAATAAAGGCAAAACCGAAATATTTAAGCAAGAGAGATTAAGGGTGCTCTTGAAGCACTTCCGCGCAAAATGTCGTTGATTCTTCATCTTTTTCAATTATATTAAGTATATCCATTTTTATACGCCACAACGTTAAACGGATTGGTTTCTTAATAAAAATCCTGTTATACGGAGAAATGTTTTGTGGTTAAATTTTTATTTTAGATCTGATTGACAGTGTTTGAAAAGGACGAGTCTACACCAAGTTTGACTCTTTCCGGTAAATAAAATCAAATAAATATCTTTAAACACACACAAGAAGGCGTGAGTTTATGTCACATACACATTCTCCAATGAGGGTAAGCAGAAACTACAGAACGCCACCTGCTGTGATCCTTACATACCAAAGAAAAGACAGAAAAAAAGAAAAACCGATTTGACTCAAAAATCATTTGTTTGAGGTGAAACTCTGTCTAGACTTATCTAAAATAATATTAATAATATATAATAAAAAGAGGGAATAGAATATAAATAGATGGCATTAAAAAAACAGTGGCACTCCGGGAGTGCAGACAGAAGTGAAAACAAAACACAAACAGAATACTTTGGCGTCACTCACTGACATAGCGGATATACATTAAAACCGAGTACATCCAGAGGACAGCCGAACACATCCGAAGCGGGCATTTTTTAATCTTCTATATATATAAAAGGAGAAACTGACTGACTGACTGACTGACTGACTGACATATCAACGCACAGCCGAAACTACTGGGTCTAGGAATGTGAAATTTTGCACACGGCTTCCTTTTATAATGTAGGGGAGCACTAAGAAGGGGTTTTTGGAAATTCAACCTTTAAGGGGGTGAAAAGGGGGGATTTCGTTTGTATGAAAAATCTTATTCCTTGAGTTAATAAACTTGAAACTTGGCACGAATACTTATCTAAGTAAATTATTAAGTTTGGCATTTTTTGTTTTTCTTAATTACCCCCTAAAGGGGGTTGGGGGGTGTCAAAGTTTGTATGGAAGAATTTTAACGGGCTGTCCGATTACCTCGAAACTCAGTATTTATACTTAAGACCAAAAATAGAGAACAACGTGTATCAGTGTTTTTCGAAAATGTACCCCTAACGGGGTGAAAAGGGGTAGTTAATTTTACAGGGGAGGATTTTACTGCGTGACTTGATTTACTCGAAAATTGGTATAAATAATCTTTGAGTCAAGTAATGAACACATCACAAACTATTTTTCGAAATTACACCCCTGTGGGGGTGAAAATCGGGGATACAGTTTATATGAAAAATCTTATTCATCTATCTATCTATATCTATATATATAAAATGGTAAACTGACTGACTGATTGTTGATATATCAACACACAGCTCAAACCGCTGGTCCTAGAGACATGAAACTTGGAGGGTGTGTTCTTTGTAAAGAGTAAGTATCCACTAAGAAAGGATTTTTGGGAATTCTACCCCTAAAGGGGTGAAATAGGGGATGGAAGTTTATATGAAAGTCCGTCAGTTTTGAAGTTAGGATCTTCAAATTTTGTGTTTAGGCTGAGAATTGAAAATTAATTTATACGTGTCTCAGCGTTTTTGACAATTCTACCCCCGAAGGGTTAAAAAGGGGGATGAAGTTGTGTATGGAAAGTCCTTAATTTTAGAAAGAAAAATTACTAAATTTATTATCTAGGCTTATGGTTGGAAGGTAACGCAACAGTGTTGTCAGAATTTCAACCCTTAAGGGGGTGAAAAGAGGGAAGAAATTTTGTTTTTAATTATATAATCTATCAACACACAGCCCAAACCGCTGGTCCTAGAGACATGAAACTTGGAGGGCGGGTATGTTCTTTGTAAAGAGTAAGTATCCATTAAGAAAGGATATTTGAGAATTATACCCCTAAAGGGGTGAAATAGGGGTGGAAGTTTATATGAAAGTCCGTCAGTTTTGAAGTTAGGATCTTCAAATGTTGTGTTTAGGCTAAGGATTGAAAATGAATTTATACGTGTCTCAGCGTTTTTGACAATTCTACCCCCGAGGGGTTAAAAAGGGGAATGAAGTTGTGTGTGGAGAGTCCTTAATTTTCGAAGTAAAAATCACTAAATTTATTATCTAGGCTTATGGTTTGAAGGTAACGCAACGGGGTTGTCAGAATTTAAACCCTTAAGGGGGTGAAAAGGGGGATAACATTTTGTTTTCTTCTATACTCTATATTATATACATTAATTAAAAGGCAACCGTTACTGACTGACTGATATATCAACGCACAGCTCAAACCACTGAACGGATTGTGCTGAAATTTGGTACACATATAGCTATAGTGATGTAGGCGTGCGCTAAGAAAGGATATACTTATCTAAGTAAATTATGCTGGCATTTTTTGTTTTTCTACACTACCGCCTAAAAGGGGATTGGAGGGTGTCAAAATTTGTATGGAAGAATTTTAACGCGCGGTCCGATTAACTCAAAAGTCAATATTTATACTTAAGACCAAAAATAAAGAATAACGTGTATTAGGGTTTTTCGAAAATCTACCCCTAACTGCGTGAAAAGGGGTAGTTAATTTTACAGGGGAGGATTATACTGCGTGGTTTGATTAACTCGAAAATTGGTATAAATAATCTTTGAGTCAAGTAATGAACACACCCCAAACGATTTTTAGAAATTCCACCCCTGTGGGGGTAAACAGCGGGGTACAGTTTATATGAAAAGTCTTATTCATTTAGTTAATAAACTTGAAACTTGGTCAAGAATACTAAACTTGACTAAACAAGTAATAAAGTTTATCAAAACTACCCCTCAAAGGGGGTTTAGGGGTGTTAAAGTTTGTGTGGAAGAATTTTAACGCGTGTTCCGATTAACTCGAAACTCAGTTTTAATAAGTTTTTGACAGAAAATAATTAATAATCAGTGTATGGAGTTTTCGGAAATTGACCCCTGACGGGGATAAAGTGTTAATTCGATTTTTAAGGGGATTATGAATGAAAAAAAAATTTATAAATTTTGAACTTGAAATTTGGCACGAATGCTTATCTAAGTAAATTATAAAGTTCGTAATTTTTTGGAATTCTATACTACCCTAAAGGGAGATTGGGGGTGTCAAATTTTGTATGGAAGAATTTTAACGCGCGGTCCAATTAACTCGAAACTCAGTATGTAAAATCAAAATAAATAATAAAGTGTACCAGGGTTATTCTAAAATCTACCCTTAACGGGGTGAAGAGTAGTAGTCAATTTCACAGGGGAGTATTACGTGGCTTGATTAGCTGGAAAATTGGTATAAATAATCTTTTAATCAAGTTATAGAAACATCCCAGACGATTTTTCAAAATGTGGCCCCTTATGAGTATAAAAAGAGGGGATACAGTTTATATGAAAAATCTTTTCGTTTGGTTAATAAACTTGAAACTTGGCTATATTTGGCTCAGTAAATAATAAAGATTGTCATTTTTAGTTTAAACAAACCTCTCACAGAGGATTTAGGGGGTGGCAAAGTTGATCAGTTAGAAAAATATGTAATCCGCTGTCTGTTCCCTGTTTTAGGGTTTTTCAAAAATCGATCATTACCACGGTGGAAAAGGGTAATAAAGTTTAAGGGGTGGATTTTACTGCTTGCTTCCATTAACTCGATAATGGGTATCGGTCTTTGAGTGAAGTTATGAACACATCCTAAACGATTTTTCATAATTCCACCCTTATGGGGGTGAAATGCGGGGTATACAGTTTATTTGAAAAATCTGATCCCTTTGATCTATAAATTTAATAATTGGGCCGAAACCTTATTTATCTAAATAAATGATAAAGATCAAAAATATACATTTTCGAAATTTTTAGACGAAAGTACGAATTTTACGCGGACGAAGTCGCGGGCAGAAGCTAGTACCTATATAAAAGGAGAAACTGACTGACTGACTGACTGACTGACTGACTGACATATCAACGCACAGCCGAAACTACTGGGTCTAGGAATGTGAAATTTTGCACACGGCTTCCTTTTATAATGTAGGGGAGCACTAAGAAGGGGTTTTTGGAAATTCAACCTTTAAGGAGGTGAAAAGGGGGGATTTCGTTTGTATGAAAAATCTTATTCCTTGAGTTAATAAACTTGAAACTTGGCACGAATACTTATCTAAGTAAATTATTAAGTTTGGCATTTTTTGTTTTTCTTAATTACCCCCTAGAGGGGGATTGGGGCGTGTCAAAGTTTGTATGGAAGAATTTTAACGGGCTGTCCGATTACCTCGAAACTCAGTATTTATACTTAAGACCAAAAATAGAGAACAACGTGTATCAGTGTTTTTCGAAAATGTACCCCTGACGGGGTGAAAAGGGGTAGTTAATTTTACAGGGGAGGATTTTACTGCGTGACTTGATTTACTCGAAAATTGGTATAAATAATCTTTGAGTCAAGTAATGAACACATCACAAACTATTTTTCGAAATTACACCCCTGTGGGGGTGAAAATCGGGGATACAGTTTTTATGAAAAATCTTATTCATTTGGTTAATAAACTTGAAACATGGCACGAAAGTAAATTATGAAGATTGACACTTTTTGTTTTTCTAAACTATCCCCTAAAAGGGGATTGGGGGGTGTCAAAATTTGTATGGATGAATTTTAACGCGCGGTCCGATTAACTCGAAACTCGGTATTTATACTTAAGACCAAAAATAAAGAATAACACGTATCAGGGTTTTTCGAAAATCTACCCCTAACGGGGTGAAAAGGTGTACTTAATTTTACAGGGGAGGATTTTACTGCGTGGCTTGATTAAGTCGAAAATTGGTATAAATAATCTTTGAGTCAAGTAATGAACAAATCACAAACTATTTTTCGAAATTACACCCCTGTGGGGGTGAAAATCGGGGATACAGTTTATATGAAAAATCTTATTCATTTGGTTAATAAACTTGAAACATGGCACGAAAGTAAATTATGAAGATTGACACTTTTTGTTTTTCTAAACTACCCCCTAAAAGGGGATTGGGGGGTGTCAAAATTTGTATGGATGAATTTTAACGCGCGGTCCGATTAACTCGAAACTCGGTATTTATACTTAAGACCAAAAATAAAGAATAACACGTATCAGAGTTTTTCGAAAATCTACCCCTAACGGGGTGAAAAGGTGTACTTAATTTTACAGGGGAGGATTTTACTGCGTGGCTTGATTAAGTCGAAAATTGGTATAAATAATCTTTGAGTCAAGTAATGAACACATCACAAACTATTTTTCGAAATTACACCCCTGTGGGGGTGAAAATCGGGGATACAGTTTATATGAAAAATCTTATTCATTTGGTTAATAAACTTGAAACATGGCACGAAAGTAAATTATGAAGATTGACACTTTTTGTTTTTCTAAACTACCCCCTAAAAGGGGATTGGGGGGTGTCAAAATTTGTATGGATGAATTTTAACGCGCGGTCCGATTAACTCGAAACTCGGTATTTATACTTAAGACCAAAAATAAAGAATAACACGTATCAGAGTTTTTCGAAAATCTACCCCTAACGGGCTGAAAAGGTGTACTTAATTTTACAGGGGAGGATTTTACTGCGTGGCTTGATTAAGTCGAAAATTGGTATAAATAATCTTTGAGTCAAGTAATGAACACATCACAAACTATTTTTCGAAATTCCACCCCCGTGGGGGTGAAAAGCGGGGATACAGTTTATATGAAAAATATTATTCATTTGGTTAATAAACTTGAAACTTGGCACGAAAGTAAATTATGAAGATTGACACTTTTTGTTTTTCTAAACTACCCCCTAAAAGGGGATTGGGGGGTGTTAAAATTTGTATGGAAGAATTTTAACGGGCGGTCCGATTAACTCGAAACTCTGTATACTTAAGACCAAAAATAACATGTATCAGGGTTTTTCGAAAATGTAGGTACCCCTAACGGGGTGAAAAGGTGTAGTTAGTTGTAGGGTTTTTCAAAACTCGACTCCTACCAAGGTGGAAAAGGGTAATAAAGTTTAAGGGGTGGATTGCTGGGAAATATAGTAGGAAATGCTGTATCCACTAGCACATAGCGCCACCAGTGGTTCGCAGAGCACTGGCTCCAGCGAAAGAGCCAAAATGGTCTCCGACACATGACCCTTTGCACGACAACATCCTTGTGCCACAAAGGCTGAAAAGCCGAAACAGTTTTTTAAAGTGTGTCGTCAACTCACTGGTGAACCATGACAAGAAAGACTGAAGCTGTGGCGAGACAGTCCTTCCTTACCCAAACCGTTCGTCCCACCCGCTGAAGACCTCCCACCTGGACATGGGACACCTTGGGTAACCTGGAAGTCTTTAAACAGACTCCGGACGCAGGTTAGCTGAAGTAAGGAAAACCTGTTCAGGTGGAGATTCATAGACGACTCCGCCTTGGAGTGTAAATGTGGTGCTGTTCCACAAACGATGGGACACTTAATATCGTGTCCTGCATGTCCTGTCAGCTGCACGTTATAGGAACTGGTGGACGCTGGTAATGGCGCCAAACAAGTAGCCGAATTCTGGGCAGAGTCCATTTAGATTGCTATCGACACGCTAAGAAGAAGGGGTGGATTTTACTGCTTACTTCCATTAACTCGAAAATGAGTAGGTATCGGTCTTTAAGTCAAGTTATGGACACGTCATCCCAAACGATTTTTAAAAAATCCATTCTTGTTGGGGTGAAAAGCGAAGATCCTGTTTATTTGAAAAATCTGATTCCTTTGATCTACAAACTTAAAAATTGGCCCGAATACTTATTAATCTAAATAAATGCTAAAGATCATAAACATAATATTCGAAATTTTTAGAGGAAAGTACGAAATACACGCGGACGAAGTCGCGGGCAAAGTGCTAGTCGTCTTATAAACAAAACACGCGCGGTGTCACAGTGGCGCGTATTCAATGGTTTTTTCCCACGGAAGAGATAAATAAGGTTCCCATCTCAAAAATCGCCCAACGCGCCTAAAGAAGTTTTCACTTAGAGGGATCCATGTAGGTACACCAACGAATAAAAGACAAAGTAGTTTTCATTGTTGCATGTTCCACGTTTGGCAGAAAAGATAGGCACTCTACTACGGACGTGGTTTTTCTCGTTTTGTTCATCATAAATGAAAAAGAGGTTGTGCTACCGAATGCCCAGTAGTGCGTTCAGTTTTTATGACCCGCACTGCAACAGTAGCTTTCCTTTTGCTTATGTCAGGCTGCTCGGTTGAATACGTTTTGATTTTCTGAATTCTCTATCGCATTCACTTGATAAGGGTGGCTGTTACGTGTAAAGTTGGAGAAGTGCAATAAAATGCTTTGTTTGTTTGTATAAGTTTATAGATACGAGCGGCACGCGTTAACGGCAAAGGTGACTGTAGCCGTTGACAACGTACCGCTCTCGTGTATTCGAGTATGATGTTCAATACACGAGCGGCACGCTGTCGATGGCAGCTGCCACCGCGTTGGCTGCACTTGCTTCTTGACATCGTGTTTTACATTATCGCTGAAGACGGAAAATTAGAAATTTTCAGGATTCAGGGTACAGTGTGAATACAGTAAAGTTCACATTTTAAATTTTTTTGAACACTTAGTTTTAAGACTTTTACATCGTTGTAACATATCTTTAATTTTATTTATAGAAATGTATGTATTTTATTACACGTGGCTAACCTTAGTTACCATAAAGAGATACACATTTTATTTTTACCGATCGCAAAGTCACGAATGATCGGAGAAACCTTTTGTATTGATTTTCGATAAGGATCAATGTAGTCACCGGCTCGTGATTCACACATGTCACTGGGTTTACTAATCATGACACAAAAGTTTTCTTAATAGGGTTAGGTCAAATGTTGAATGACTCATCTGGTTATCTTTATTTAATTGAATGTTTGTTTCATTGCGTCTGTTTTGCTGATCTGTATGTAATTAACGCTAGAGTAGATTCCAAAACAACTTTTTATGTTACTGAGATTTTCTGTGAGAAAATTATGCCTGGGTACGTAGAGTATTATATTATCTGTGGCATGGGGCAGGGCTTGTGGTTATGTAATAACAGCCGCATGGGTCGATATCCGCGGTTGCTCCGGGGATGCGTGACCATTTTTACATACCAAGACCCCTCCATGCCTCGGAAAGCATGTTAAGCCGATGGTCATTCTTGGGTCATTGACAGTCTTTACGGGTCGTCAGAAGCCAGAAAACCCAGTCTTACCAAGGGGTATCGTAACCCGTATAGCAAACGTGAAATGTGGTTTTTGTACAGGAAAATGTTAAATATTCATAGAAAAACCTTAGATAAAAATAATAAAAAAAATAAACCCCTTTATTCATAAACGTTGCTTAATAAAGTTAAGTAGGTACCTAGTGATAAGCGACTGTTTAACCATACATTTTTGACGTTTAGACGTCACATAAATTTAATTATCGTTTATAAATAAACGCCTGAATCCCGAGCTAAATATATTTTTTACCAAAACTATACATAATGTAAAATATTTTTATCACACAAAAAAGCGAAAACTGTACGACGTCTGCTTACCCTTTTCAGGAATACCACCTACAATTTGCGTTTCCGTGCTTATTTATTTTGGTTCAATGTTTCGTCGATTTATGTGTTAGCAATTCATTGGCCTAATGAGAGCACTTTGTTAGGCGCCTGAAATTTCTATTCGTCCGGAGGGAGCTCGGACAAAGTGTAAAATTTCTATTCGTCCGGATGGGAGCTCAGACAAAGTGTAAAATTGGGACCCTGGTTGTTGACTTAATTGAGGTTGTACAAAATATAATGAGGTGAAATTAACTGGCATTTATTAATTCGGCTGTATAAAAGTGTAAAAATAATTCGGTAAAAAGGTAGAAATAATACGGTGAAATTAAAAAGTTACATTAAATTACTTTTAATTTCACTGTTTTATCTTAAAAACCTAATAAAATAGTCATAGTATCCGGTTAGACCAGACCAAGTCCAGGCTATTCAGGAAAAGTCTAGACGGACTACGATTCAAAATTTCGATAAAATATCCTTGTATTTTGAATCAATTTGGGAATATGCATGAAGATGTATTTAATTTTGATAGGTTGGCTTGTTGGTTGAACTCACTAATATCTGGAACTGCCAGTCGGATTTAAAAACATATTTTTGCATTTGATAGCACAATATTCTTGAGGAAGGCTATATGCATATATTTATAACAGCACTCAGCTCCGAACTCGTATGTATGTGGACGAGGTTGCGGGCAGAAGTAAAGTATCAATTCAATAAAGACTATTCTATTCTATTCCAAGTCTATACCTAATGTTAAAACATTTGGTAAGTACTAGGCACAGTACGCGTAGGTAAATCTAAGGTATCCCACAGTAATTCCAGTAACTCTGACGTTAAAACGGACTACGGATGGTCAGCGCAGCGTTCCGTAAAGGGTCCCCGGATTAACCCCTAACCAAAATATGCGCCGTAAACGTTTATGTTTTGACTGAACCCGGATGCGTTGGTTTGTAACTTTCTACCCTCAATTTAGGGGAAATAAAAACTTTTCTAACAGCACAATTAATGTTTAATGGAACAACGAAACTTTTGTTTATTTCGGTTTTCGTTACAATGATGTGAAACTGGAATTTAGGCCTGTGTCCCAGCAGTGGGAACATTATAGGCTGATTTTGTAATATGTTAATTATCTTATGAAACAATTAGCAATAAAAAAGCCTTACTGTAGACAATAAAAAAATTAGCTCCGGTCAGGAATCGAACCCGCGACACGTATACGTATAGCGCCTGCGCAGGCAATCGCTCAGCCAATGCGCCAGCCGTGTCGTTCATATTAAATAATAAAGCTCGTTTCAAAGTTTTGAAAAAAATCTTGCACAATAATTATGTCATATATTAGCACGTTTTATTAGGTACACGTCTTCATCGAAGGAGTAGGCGGGAATGTCTCATGGGCAAATACTCACAGGTCACTGAATTACCGGGCATCATTCCAATTTTATCAGGAAAAACCCATTTGCAACATCACCCAAACTGGATCAATCCCAATATTTCTATGAAGTAACATGCAACATGTTTCCAGCAACACGAATATGTTGCTGAATTACCGGGCATCATTCCAATTTTATCAGAAAAACCCAATTGCAACGTGACCAAAACTAGATCAAGCCAATTTGCCCAATTAGGCCTACAGTACAATATGGACATATGGAGCACTCAAAAACCATGATTTATAATGGCAAAGACCTTCGAGTTCCATGCAGTACACAACGTATGTTATAACATAACGTGATTGCGTGTTATAACACTTCCGATTTGCTCATGAAATACAGGAGCCCTTGTTGTAGGCTCAGAGTAGTGAGAAAATTGACAGTTACAGAGCCAGCGAAGAACATGGAATAATAAATTAGAGTAATTACTAGTAATGTGCTGTAAATTACGCCAGCAGTTTGCAACAAATAAGGCACTACTTTAATGGTAATATCATGACGATGGTAATGATTTTTAAGCAGACTTTACGACTTGGTCTTACCAAGGGTTATCGTATTACCCAGCAAATAGGTTGTGGAGGTCAGATAGGCTGTCGCTCAATGTAAAATACTAGTATTCAGCTGTATCCGGTTAGACCGGAAGCCAACCCCAACATAGTTGGGGAAAGGCTCTAAGGCAAATGATGATGACTTTACGACTTTGTTTGAAGATAAGTAAGTTTCTTGCGCCACTTCTTCATGCCCGGTACGCCATATGAATTTGAATATCCGTCTCTAGTAAGGAGCAGGACTTGTCGTAATCTTGTCTTTAGCACTCCATTCCTTACTACTCTGGGGTCGAAGGCGAATGACGCATGTAAACGCAATGATTGCTGAACTGGTGCTAATTCTGCAATGTTTAAGCTTTGTGAGCACAGGGCTGGCAGCAGTCAGAAAATTACTAAAAATCGAAGAACCGACACAGCTTGGTAACCATTAACTGGACTTAATTTGTTGCTAATGACCTCTAGTATAAGCCCTATCAAGGAATACGTCGAGTTTCCCTGTCACCCTGTATATTAAATTATTACTGCAGTGCCGAGTTTTAATAGATAGCAGGAACTGAATTGTAGGATTATAAATGTTTGGTGACTTTGTAGTTACTGTGATAGGGTAAAAGGTGAATGAGTCTTGCTGAGGATAAGTGAGTTCTTTTGCAATCATAGCAAAATACTAAGAAAACCAATAAGTTTGCTTTGTTTGCAGTGCGTGGCGTCCAACAGCATTATATTGTAGTCTCTGCCATGGCCATTCTCTGGGGAGGTCCAAATGTCAGTTGACTGTTGACATACATGACCACACATAAATAAAAACGAAATGAGTTGACAAAACAATTTATGGTACGTAGAAGAGTGATGACTATCAGAGTATATATCAACCACAAAGATTAAATACGAGGAACAGTTAATTAATCAATTGAAAAAATTAAAGATTCAATTGGTTTATCGATAAACCAAGAACGAATCTCAAACAGCAGACAAGCCTATTTGTATAAACACGGAAATTCTGTCAAATCCGTACATCCTACAAGCGATTTGACATGCGACTCACTATGAATTAACGATGAATTGGCATCAAAGAGGAAATTGCTAAATACCGACAGTACCGTTCCTGGTAATGATTATCATTACATTATGGGGAGTAGTAATTTTATTTGCTGATCGCCAGAGCTAGAGCCTGATGATTGCATATCGAGGTAATATTAATGAATTATTTATAATAATTAATGGCAATTTATTTATTACATTTGGGAATACAAACAGTAGTATAATAAGCATAAACAGTGTTGTCTTAAAATCAAACTTAACAAATATACTACCCACAACATTTTCCACAGATTACTTCATTATATAATATACTAGCTTCCGCCCGCGGCTTCGCCCGCGTGGTATGTCGATAAAAAGTATCCTATGTCCTTCTCCGGGATGCAATATATCTCTCTGCCAAATTTTATCGAAATCCGTTCATTGGTTTAGGCGTGAAAAAGTAATATACAGACACAGACATACTAAGTTACTTTCGAATTTATAATATTACTAGCTTTTGCCCGCGACTTCGTCCGCGTGAAATTTCTTGTACCCCCACCCCGTCGCAACACTTCGTATTCGCTTAGCGTTCATTTTGACTTTTTTCTTTTTTAAGGGTCATAGCGTGATATTAAATATTAGCCTATAGCCTTCCTTAAGAATTGGGCTATCAAATGCAAAAAGATTTTTTCAAATCAGACCGGTAGTTCCAGAGATTATCGTGTTCAAACAAACAAACTCTTCAGCTTTATTATTAGTAGTATAGAAGATTAAGTATTGATAGTATGGATATTTATATATCTCAGTAGTAACCCAGAGTCTGGGTTTGTGCCCGGTTGATGGCAATAGGTTCCACCTCCCATGTAATAGAGGGAGAGCTATTACATGGGAGACGGGACTTAAAACATAACTGACGAAATGTGGGTGTACTATATGATAGGCAGGTACACTTCTGCCTAACCTTTCGGGGATTAAAAGCGTGTGTACGTAATTGCTGATTGGGCCCGCTCTACAGTTCAACTTAAGTAAATTGAAATGGGTAGCTGTTTTTTTAGCTACCACTTTCTTTACATCAATCATCAAATATAAGGTACAGTCAATGGTTGTTGTGGAAAGTCAAAAAAGAAAAAATGTTCAGTTAAAACATAACTCTCTCGGCTCGTCATAACTCGTCTTAACTTTTTAATCTTATCCCAACAACAAATATTATCAGCCAGTGCTACTTTAAGGTTAGCACACATAACAAATCTCTACAGTACCTATTAACTGAATATTTGACTGAACAACTCTTCTGGATTCAGATTTCGTATTATTCGTACCTATCTTCCTTCTGCGCCATATCCGCGTATATAGATAAAATAGGAATGACTGGAGACCACAATCATTCATAAAAGCCGGTCCGTTCTCCACAATTTTACAGCACATTAAACAGTAATAACGGCTGAAGATAAATGGAACAGATGTGGACACAGCAAGGTAGAATCACTGAACAAATTACTGTCCCAAAAAACCTTTCTGCTACATACAAAACCTTTCATCTGAAGGGAGTTCGTAAGCACAGGCACGAAGGATTTTAAAGAAAATGTAAAAAAAAAAGTTTTAAAAAAAAAAACGGGACCCATACCATTTTTATTATATTTTCAAATTCAAATGGGTCCTGCCTGCTTCCAACTTTTATTTGATTTAAAATGGGCTTGTTTTTAGCTTTTCAGTTCTTTTAACTGAAGTTTTTTCATTATTATTTCATGTCATTCATTAAATCATAAAAATCGGCCCAGGTGTTTGGTCTGCTCCTTTGCGTCGCGCAGTCAGGTAAAAAATGCTGCTAATGTAGGAATTAAGAATAAAGAATGAATCTTAGTTGTACAGTCACGAGCACTAATATGTCAACACTTGGCAATTTTCGATTACGATTTTTTCGTGAAAGGCCGAATGCAACGTTGAAATACGACACTTTATATAAACCTATGGGTACGAAAATACTATGTTCGTAATAGCATAAAATTTCATAAAAAATAAAGGCGAAAATTGCCTTTGAATAAAGCCAAGTGTATACATACTTATGCTCGTGACTGTACATACGGGACGGGCGAAGTGTTATTGGGTTTTTACCATCTGGAATTTCTCAATAACGGCCCGAAGTCTGGATTTGTGCCCAGTTGCTGGCAATAGACTCGCCCCTGTTATGCGGGACTTAAACATTACTGGGGAAATGTGGGTGTAGTATAGGTACAGTCAACAAAAGAGATAAGTATGCAGGATCGTCGGATATAGTTGAAGTTTAGTAAGAAACCGATGGATGTTGTCACTGAAATTTAATTTGATAAATGAGCTGTTTGTTTTCTATTAATAAGATTTAATTTATTCGAACACATCCATCGGTTTCTTACTAAACTTCAACTATATCCGACGATCCTGCATACTTATCTCTTTTGTTGACTGTACATCTCTGCCTTGTCTTTCGGGGAATAAAGGCGTTATTGATAAGTTATGTAAAATCTTAGCTGTCAAAAACATAAGCCGTCTTATACATAACCGAGTTCTAACTTTGATCGAAGTACCTTTCAGCCAGTTTCTGTATTTCAAACCTTATTCCGACTGTGGTTGAGTTCTAAATGCAAAGTTGACAGCATAAACTCAGGTTTAAAATTTGTTGTTGAGTTATGTTATGTTTAGAATCATATCACACGGAATAATTTCAGATTTTTCTCTTTGCAAACTTCGGAGATAAGGAACGGTATTTTTTTTTACATTTTTCATCAAAAGTCGAAAACTATGCGGCCTAAAAAATGTTTGAGAATGTGCATACTACGCTCTTTCATATGATACCCCACATGCCCTAGTAGCCCCACTTTGAATTCTTCAGACCCCCTTTCAGTCCCTGTTGCAAAAAATATACATTTATTTTTATTTCTTTCTTATTTACAAAATAGTTGGGCAAACGTTATCTAAAACTGTTCCAAATTTCAAGTTGATAGCATTAGTAGTTCTTGACAGATATCCAGCTGTGACAGACAGACAGACCGACAGACAGAGTCTCACTATAAGGGTTCCGTTTTACCATTTTGGTACGAAACCCTAAAAACCAATCGTTTAAGCAGGTCAGTGGTAGTTAACGATAAATCTTCATCCACTAGATAAGCATATAGGTAGGTACATAACACACCTACTAAGTGCTAATATTATGCATCGAGTCATAACCTAGTTTCATGAGTATTTATCTACTAACCGTGCCTTTCAGAGACTTACTGCACGCGTCAATATTTATCTAACACCATTTCCATGTCGCAAATGCATTGTCGAATTCACTGTTTTACAAAAACCGCCAGTTGTTTTATGTAGGTATAGGTACCTTTCAACTCAATTGGTCCATTCGATTCGGAGCAAATTGGCTGTGACAGACGAACAGACAGACACGAGTGATCCTATAAGGGTTCCGTTTTTTCATTCGGATGTACTACGGAGCTAAAAAAGATGGGATTCGATCATTCAAATTTTTCCATACACCTGCCGGTCGATTCTGTAAAAATCTCACCGTGAAAACTTAAGTGAAGTGAGTTTGTTTTTGCTAGGAATTGACACTATTGACAGCTCACTCCACGCTCACTTCACCTAAGTTTTCACGGTGAGATGGTTACAGAATCGCATTGCTGTACTTTAGGAGGATGGAATATAAATGCCACTGACCCTGGCTATTAAGGCTTGTATTCATGCCAACGACCTTGTGCATTTGGGCGTCGCGTTGCCTAGCAACACGAGGCGCCCCGCACTGAATTCGTGGACGAGTGCGGGGATGATATAGACACGGACTTTACACGATCGCATTTTTAATTTATTATATTAAAAAATATACATGTTTTTAAAAAGTAACAAAACCAAATCATTTTCGTTTGTATTGCAAAGCAGTAGATATTTTTTTTATATTCTTTTGATAAAAAATGAAGGAGTAAAATGGTTTCATCTCAACGATTTGGAGGTGATTTGGTGGTTTTTTTTCTTAATAGGTGATATCGATAGAAAAATTATGGCTAAACCAAATTACGATTCATATCATGTAGATTACCAACTATTTTTTCAGATGTTGGTGGCTATGGCTGGCCTGTTGGTCTAGTGGTCAGTGACTATGACTGCTATGCCGGAGGTCGTGGGTTCGATTCCCACCCAGGACAAATGTTTGTGTGATGAGCATGATCATTTGTTCTGTGTCTGGGTGTAATTTATCTATATTGTGGAATATATTATATATATTATATATTATATGTAATTTCTCTGTAAGTTCCGGAGAAAAGCAGCTTCATCTGCACGCTATTTTTAAGCTTTTTTCGAAAGAGTAGCCTTAACGTGGCCACCTACTGTGCACGACGAATTTAAAAAGTTTCATCGACTTGAAAAGAAGAAGACGAACACACTAGCTGAACCTAGTATGTAAATAGAACAAACACTGAATATTTAATTTTTAGTTTCTACGGGCTGAACGACGTTTCTGCGAATAGGTACAGACGCCAGCACATCAAGCTACCACAATCTGTCAAATTTCTTTAATAGATTTTCAACTTTATCTCTAAAGTTTAAGGTTCAAAGTTGATTGGGAAAATTTGACAGTTTCGGGTAGCTTGATGTGCTGTACGTCCAGTACTTTACGTCTTTCTTAGCCTGTATTAATTAGAGGGGAAGACTAAAACTTTAATATAAGCTGTAACTTTATGTTAGTACCTACTAAAGACAATTAATTCATACTTACGACCATCGAGAGCGCCCCCGTCCGTTTAATTATGCACTAGCTTTTGCCCACTTGGATGTCGGAAAATATCCTACCGGCACGTACTACCGGGATTAAAAGTACCCTATGTGTTAATCCAGGTTTTAAATTATCTGTGTGCCAAATTTCATCCAAATCAGTTCAGACGTTTTTGCGCCAATTCTGAACATACATCCAGACAAACGGACCAAAGTTATTTGTTACTATTTTACTATTAAGTACATAGGTAATATGTATAGATTGCGGGACATCAGACATTCTAGGCCATAATGACGTTATGTTTACTCCGCGCGTTCGCACTAGGCCCACAGTTTCATGACACGCTGAGACTGTTAAAATTTTCAACTATCGGCGCTAACCAGTGCGTGAAAAAAGAACGCAGCGGGAGAACCGCCCGTGCGTACCTAGGCTCAAACAAGGATTTAGATGCAAATACTCGCTTCTGACCTCAGAAAATGTTGAAAGATGATCAGTCAAACATTAAACAGGTAGATTTTTACATATACGCAAGGTTAGGTACATATCTGAATATTTCGAGTAAACTGTTTACTTTAACCGTTGTTAACTAAATGCGGATTTAACGGATGTTTAGCAGAAACCAGTCTTGGGATATGACAGAATCATAATTTTGCATCCTAGTCTATCATAATGTAGGTCGGGTATCCTGTAATTTCACAGTGTATTTAGACAAACAAATACTTAATCATATTAGTGTATTAACGTAAACATGGCGCTCGTGCACGGTTGAAGCGACCAAATGAGATATAATTTTCATCACGTTACGTATTGGAGGGAGAACCTCGCTTGAAATAAAAATAACTCGCTTGATTATAATAACGAATATGACAATTATCAGAAAAAGTGGCCGCACGCTCGATAAGCTCAGTAAAGTCTAGGTAAGCACGGGCGACTACTTTTTATCGCGTACTAGCTTTTTAACTTCAATCTTCAAGAACAGAGTGTATTCAAGCGCGTCAAAAAAAATCATTGTTGCCATTGGATTTTTAACTCTCGGCGCTATGTAGTGTGTTGAAAATCAAAGACGGAAACATATCTAAGGGCCATCGCACACTAGAGACACGATAGTTTTTAGCAGACAGTTTGTTTTGTTTCAAATGTGCGCGTTTAGTACTTTTTATTATATCATAGTCTGTCTTGAGACTGTCGTGACTATAGTCTGCTCTCAGCCTAAGGCGGTCCCTCCACCTACTATAAGTTTGCGCAATATTTATATTGCGCAATATGAATGAATCAGCCCTTGCACTCAAACGATTCATTATTTGATATTTCACGCAATAACATTGAAAGCCCGTATGCTTGAATGTTTCCGCGTGGGCAAGAAATGCCCAATACTTATCCTAGGTGCAATTACAACAAATATGGTGCAATAAAAATTAAACTCGCTCATACTTTTGTTAAATAATTGCGCAATCTTCAATATTGTCCTTGCCCGGTCAAAACACTAAGACGTGTTAAGTAACGTTTATAGATCTCGGCCTAAAAGACACGCTATATTTAAGAAATTTCAAGGTTTGAGGAGCTAACATACAAAATATCTGTCTCACTCCTCATCGACCGATTCTTCCAAAGAGACAACCAATTCAAATTGTATTTAAAATGCTAATTACGTATTTACATGTTTTGAGCGTTTCCTTGTAACTGGCATCGGTGACACAATAGAGTCCAATTTTGGTAATAAGTAACACGCTTATTTACGAAGACAATATGTACAGTCAACAAAAGAGATAATGCAGGATCGTCGGATATAATTAAAGTTTAGTAAGAAACCGATGGATGTTGTTGACTGAAATTTGATAAGTTACCTATTTGTTTTCTATTAATAAAATTAAATTTTATTCGAGAACATCCATCGGTTTCTTACTAAACTTCAACTATATCCGACGATCCTGCATACTTATCTGTTTTGTTGACAGTACATTATGATAATTTCGTATGAGTCTTACAAAGACTGTTGTCTTCAAATCTATTTATTCCAAAAATGGGTATGACTAAAACAGTGACTAAGTTTTCAGAATTGTATTGTGAAAAATTCATGAATATATGCTTTGGTTTTCAATGAGGATAAAGGAAGACGATATTCTTAAATGATTAACTCGTGTTTCTTTAATAGTTCTATTTCAAATAAATCTTAATGAATATTATAAACTACTCTAGTTAATCACGGTTCTGTTCAGAATCTATTTATTTACCATCCAGACGGACTTTGATTAATCTGTCAGCACATGTTCTGTACATTGAAATTGAAAATTAAGCGAAGGGTACCTACGCTGTAAAACTTGCGCTAACCTATTATTATTTTGTCGTTTACATACATGATTCTGCCGTCATAAAGAAAAAGGGCACAACTAATATTTTTTTCCAAAGTTGAGTAAAAAAAACTAGCATGTGCTTCATTTTTTCAGATTCCAAATATGTATATGTTACGGCTAATGATCGAAGTGTGACTACAGCTAGTTTTAACCAAACCTAACCTCGGGGTGCCCTCCTCGCTCATGCATCCTACGTCGACGGAGCCTCGCTTCGCGGGGCTCCTATTTCTGTGTAAGGGGTTTAAAGGAACCTAACCAAACCGAACCTCGGGGTGCCCTTCGCTCGCTCTTGCATCCTATGTCGCCTCCCGAAATACACACGAACCGCATGTGGCCGGCTAAAACTAGGTGTAGGCGCACTTCGGCCGGCTAAAACTAGGTGTAGCCGCACTTCGGCTATTAGCCGTGACATATATGTATAACTCCATTTTTGAAAAAAAATGTTAGTTGTGCCCTTTTACCTTATGACGGCAGGATTGTCTACCTATATCACAAGTACAGGGGCCTTAATCTCTATGACATAATGAACGAAATCGCGCGAAATGAACGCGAGATTGGCGGTATTTGCTAAGGAATTGAAGTGGTTTCGAAGTTAGGAGTCGTAAAGAGGTCATAGTGAATTAGGGCTCAGTTATTTAGATATAAAGCTGCTAATAACTTTTGATTTTCTTTCTTTTTCTAAAACAAAAGTAGCTTAAGTTATCTCTTATTATATCAGCTATCTGCCGGAAAAGTCCCGTCAAAATCGGTCCAGCCGTTTCGGAGATTAGCCGGAACGAACATACAGACAGCCAAAAATAAAATAAAAAGTTTTTTTGGTAAAAGTGTCGTACCTAGGTATATATTTTTATTTATGCATCTGAATCATTGAAGTGACACCAACACAGAGTGAGTAACCCACGACTATGGCAAACAATAGGTAAGTAAGTACCTAATGCTCGCTTACAGTGTAAATATTTTGGAAAAATGCAAAAAAATTGCAGCTGATTAGGTAGGTACTAGGTGAAATGAATTCAAGCGTGAAGTTCAATGAGAATTTTATCGTAGGAACGTCAAGTGAAATATTTCCTTTCCAATAGGACACCCCTTCCCTCGTTTGTGAGTACTTACTAAGCCATTATATCAAGGAAATGGGATGCAGCATCCTCTTGGGTGATAATGCGATTACCGATCCGTTCGATAAACGTGGTAATTATAGCGGTATCGCGTAGTATTTTGTTACCTATAGTTACTGTTACTGTTAGCCTGCATCACACTGCTGGGCAGCCTCTCCCCACGACTACCAGCTCTTTAGATCTAGGGTTAAAGTGGACCACTGCCACTGCCACTGGTCGTTTGTTTGTTTGTCGGCTCCAACTTTCGAGTCGTAGGTCGTGATTTCGAACTCCAGGCAGGCATTTTACTTTGTGCATCTAATTTCATCACCACTGCTCTCAAAACGGTAAAAAAAACATCGTTAGGAAACCGGCATGTCCTAGAACCAAAATTTGAAGACATGTGACATCCACAAATCCGCACTGGGCCCGCGTGGTGGATTATTATTGCACAGCGAGAGGAGGCCTGTGTCCCAGCAGTGGGAACATTATAGGCTATGCTATGTACAGACGCCAGCACATCAAGCTACTACAATCTGTCAAATTTCTTTAATAGATTTTCAACTTTATCGCTAAAGCTTACGGTTCAAAGTTGATTAGGAAAATTTGACAGTTTCGGGTAGCATGATGTGCTGGAGTCTGTACCTTTAGTACCTTCACTCCCACAACATAAGTAAAACTTAATACAAGAAATCTTTGGCACCATGGCAAAAGGTCTAGGATTTCGTCGACCAGAAACATCAACAGTCCCTAACTCCATAATAATTCTTGTTTTCACCATAATTTACAAAAATCAAATGATTGAAATTGAAGAAGCAAAATGCTGAACGTTCATAGACAACTTTGTATAATAAAATGAGACATAAAGTATAGAAAGTAGCAAGTAAGTACAAGGGAACACTCTCGGAGGCGGTGCCGCGGTCTGCGGTCGCGACATTGTCGCTTGAAACAAAGGGTTCCTTTAAATGTTGGTTTAAGTCCTACTTTTAGTCTCCTCTAGTCAAATCGATACGACGCCAATGGTATTGATTCTGCAAAGAATACAATAAATCTAACTTAGCCAGTCAGTTAAACATGAAAAGCTTGCTTACGATGAAACACACCTACATGAAACTAGATTCTTTGGAAAAAACACTTTTTTCGGGATGAAAGGTACCCTATGTCCATTTCTGTACACCTGACAACGTATATGCAAAATTTCAGGATGATCAGGGGGCCTAAAAAGGCCACTTTGGAGAATCATAAAAGGATAACATTATGAATTATAATATGGCGAAGACAGTCCGTGTTTTTCCTTTTTTCGCTGCACTACGTAGTTACAATCAAAGAGATTGGGATTGGATTTGGATTAGATTGATTGGTATTTTAGCACAGACAAAAAAAAATTACTGAAAAATGCTTCACCAATGGGATTTGATACGATTAACTTAACAGTTAACTGTCCATTATGCTATCCTTTTATGATTCTGCCAAAGTGGCCTTTTTAGGCCCCCAGTTCAGTGGTTTAGGCGTGAAACGGTGAAAAGGTACATAACAAACAAACAAACAAACTTACTTTCGCATTTATAATATTAGTTAGGATAGCTAACTTAGCCAGTAAGACATTAAACATGAAAAGCTTGCTTAGGATGAAACACACCTAAATGAAACTAGATAAACTATCCTCCTAACTAAGATTATAAATACGAAAGTAAGTTTGTTACCTTTTCACCGTTTCACGCCTAAACCACTGAACCGATCATCCTGAAATTTTGCATAAGTATACGCTATCAGGTGTACAGAAACGGACATGGGTTCTTTCATCCCGAAAAAAGGTGTTGTTCCCAAATAAAAAAACAATAACGTTATTATGATAATAGGTGGCGCCACGTGTCTATCGAACGGGATCGACACTTAAGCGGGTGAAACCGCGGGGCGCTGCTAGTAGAAAATAAGGAACACCAAATTATATCGGTGGTAATCATGTCTTAGCCTCATTTTTCTTTTTCTAAAACCTGGCTATTGATCGGTGCTATCAACTTAGTACATATAATCAAGCAAAGCTATTCATATTTGTTGGTATATTTTAGCACAGTCAAACCAAGATGGCGCACTTTCATGCAAATCTTTTTAACTGAGCTACTTACAAACGAATCGTTTTGGTGTTATTTGACGTGGCTAATTAACCTAGGTACTGACTAATTTATGCCGCCAATATATCCCCTAATCAGCTGAATAGACATAATCCTATTGTGAATGTGTCATCGTTATAATAACGGCTGTATAAACACACACACTATGTCATCTTGTGACAACATGTGCCGAGGACTTTGTAATTTCAAATTCCAATAAGGTTACTTATTGAAATTTGAAATTACAAAGTCCTCGGCACAGACACAACAAAACAAAATAATTAATTATGAAGTTATTCTTAATTAATTATTTTGTTTTGTCAAGCTGTCGTCTCCCATATGTGCTCCTGTGTCTAATTCTATCTGTCCTGTGATTTGTATATCTGGGCAGATTCCCGATCGTCATCACCAAAATTGGCTGCTTGAAATTGTAAGTCCAATATTCAAAGTATTTAAAACTAAAATAAAAACTATGAGCATGCTGCATGATCAGCCTAGAATGTTTCCACTGCTGGGACACAAGCCACCTCTTCGAGAGGGAGTGGGCTGTAATCCACCACGCGGGCCCAGGGTGGGTTGGTAGACGTCAGAAGTCTTCGAATTTTTGGTTCGAGGACATGCTGGTTTCCTAGCGATGTTTTGCATCACCGTTTTGAGAACTGTGGTGATATAATTATTTAGTGCCTGTCTGGGTTCGAACCCACGACCTACAACTCGTAAGTCGGGGCCGTTACCACTGAGCCATCACAGCTACACGAAATTCTCGAAATGTACTCTAAGCGATTAATTAAGGCTGCGTCGACCGCCAAGTGGCGCCCTCATCGTTTGTTTGGTTATTTCTTTTATTTTACAATGAAAATGCAGAGAATAAGCACGTTAAGTTGTGCTCCACAAGATTATACGTTAATATTATTATAAACGGTAGTTTTAGATTGTTTAGTTTTATTATAATCACTTTAAACAGAAAATAGTGGCCACTGTTATTTTATAAAGTATTAAGTAGTTTCCTGTTGCTGCCAGACCTTAGCCCTCGCCAAGATACATATTAAGTTGCTCGGCAACTTCAGTCAGAACAACACCGACTGTTCCAATAATATCGATGAATAAATATCTTAGTATTAAACCCTCCTCAGTCTTAATAGGCTGTAGTCTCGGGTATTAATTTATACACAATTTAAATGCTTTGGCCGTTCAGCCTCCTGCTTCCAATTTAGGTTTGTGTTCGAGTATTGACCGCCAAAATGGCGTAACCTCGAGCCAATAACAACTTACAATCAGACTCATTGTACATTGATCCGAACCACTCTTCTGTGTTGTAAATAAGTTCAAAGAGCAATGATGTCATAATGAGGTCATAATTATAGCGTAATTTTATTCTTCTTGCAAGCTACGACGTCAACCAGATTCGAACTAATCTTTGATTACTTACCTATGTAAAGACACGATCCAGGTGCCGTCAACCACTTGCATATCAATTTGTCAAAGTCGACATTTTATCTTGAAACATGCCAATCATTTGTGGGATTTCGATTTAAAAGAAACTAATGTACCACGTGGATTGATGAGTCATGTTATTTTAAACATGTTCCTAATCTTGTATATCAATCGTTTATTTTGTAACGGAAGTGGGATAGTCTTGACGATGACTGTATGTATGATGAGGAAAGCCTTACTATAAAATGTTGGAAATACCTGACCAGAGGTTAGTTGTGGTTACACAAAATCTGAAGGGATTTTCTAAAAAAAAAAATTACTTAATAAATATACTTTTTAAATACTTAACAAACTTTTCTACCTCTTACGACAGTTGCCTTAATCTACGATTATTATGCTTCCTGAATAGACCTATTTAAATCAGGCAAATATAATAGAGAGAGTGAGGTAGCCTTTTTTTGTTTTTCCCAACAATAAAAAAAAAACAAAAAAATTACGTCGTTATCGATTAATCTTGAATGAATTGTTACTAAACTTTACTCAAGATTGCACGCACGTTTGTAGTGAGTCATTTTTTAAATTTTCATATCTCACACGTATTAGTGAGTGAATCACGGGATACACGACTGATTTTACGCTTTTGATTCATAGCACGCCATTCTTATGTTATACAAGCAAAGTATGTATACTTATATAATATTGCAATTACCACGAGCAAGTCCATGAAATATTCCAAAATATATTAAGTATTTGGAATTCTATTATTTTAAAACATAATTTATTTTGTCGTCTAAATTGTGCCTAATAATTATATTTACATAAATTAAAAAGCTAACAGACTTAAAATAACAATAATATGTACAAGTATTTTATATTATTTCAGAATTTAATATAAACTGAAAATCCAAAAAAATATTGAAAAAGGCAGTCTTGCTGCCCACGGGTACCTACCTACTGTAAATATTTTGATCTAATTATACCCAATGTTTAATTTAGATATTTCCTCTTTCGTCAATATTTTGCGACCTTTCCAAGTCTGGGTTTTTATTACTTATAAATCTGAACCGTTTACAGGCTTGGTCAGGATTTACTAGCTAGAAGTAGATCTATACGAATAAATATTAATCATAATCACTAGCAAAGTTTAAAAAAAAAATGCTCTTAAATTAAGGAAACACAATTAAACAAAGTTTCAGTGACGCGATTCGTCGGCGGCCACCGCGGACTCCAGCTTAAAGCTATTTAGATGTACGGTTTCCTAAAAGAATCATTTCCTAGAGAAGGCAAAGATTTAAATCTTTAGATTCGCCCTACCGCGTCAGAAGACTAGTCGCGTTTTTGTTTCGTTTTGCTACCTCTTCTGACACACAATGACGCTGAGTTCTTCTCAGTATGGACACTTTTTCGCATGACTAAATACGGTGAGGACAAATCTAGTGATTTTAATATTTGGGCAGTGGGGTTTGACTTTACGGTGTCAGAAACACTCTCTTGAAAACAAAAAAGACACACCAACTTACTTTTATGAACAACGTTTCAGTGACGTCATTCGCCGGTAGATAAATTGCAAACGCTATGTGGCGGTCACCGCATTAAGAAATCAGGGAATAGGCGCGACCAGTAACGGCTGTATGGCTAATATTAAGGGTTCTCGTTTAGCAGAACGCGCCATAATTAACTGTTGAGTCGCTTGTATACCTAATAATACCTACAGTATATTATAATATTATTTCACTAACGACGATTGTGTGTGTTCATCTGTGTGGAGCCGTACCTATGTACAGTCAACAGACCCTCCACTATAACTTTGTCAGCATCTTTAGTTGTAAAGGCGGTTGGCAGAACCAAGGCCGCGCTTACATTTCCAAAAATAAATAATACTAGCTTCCGCCCGCGGCTTCGCCCGCCAGGTATGTCGATAAAAACCTATGTCCTTCCCCGGGATGCAGTCTATCTCTTTGCCAAATTTTATCGAAATCCGTTCAGTGGTTTAGGCGTGAAAAGGTAACTAACATACAGAAAAACAGACAGAGTTAATTTCGAATTTATAATATGTCCACATATTATAAATTCGAAAGTAACTCTGTCTGTCCATATCCATATATAGTATATTAAAGTACATAGTATATATAGTATGGTATATAGTATGGATTAAGTCCTAGGATTAGGTCCATGTTCTTCCTAGGACTTAATGACTAAAATGTAAGTTCAATGACATTGATGTTGTGTTATGTAGGTAATCAATCAGTCAACTAGTTTATTAGCAAATGTCCCGGGAAATCTAAACGTCGCTCTCGATGGACTTCTGCCAAGGAATGACGTTTGTAACTATTTTTACTACGAACGGGAGTAGAGTAGTTTGATTTCAAAAGAATGAACAGTCCTATGTAACTAATATTAAAACAGAAGGGATTTGATTTTTGTGTTACGCTTTCACGCTAACAAGGCTTAACAGATTTGGATGAAATTTGGCACATGGGTAGACCATGCTCTGGAATAGGACATAGGACTTTTATCCTGCTATTCCCGCAGGATCGAGACTTATGCGGTTGAAACCGCGGGGCGCAGGTGGTTATTGATATATTTATTTCACTAATTAACAATAATACATCATCATTTCAGCCGAAAGACGTCCACTGCTGGACGACAATAATACATAGGTAAATATTAATATATTGTGAAATATATCAAATAATTGCTCGAATATTTGCCAAACTTAAGTGGCAGTGGGCAGGGCACATTGCTCGCGGAACAGATGGCCGATGGGACCGAAAGGTTCTAGAGTGCGACCGCGTACCGGAAGACGTAGCGTTGGAAGGCCTCCCACAGGGTGAACCGAACCGGTCGAAGTAGAGGAGTTTGGGGGAGGCATAAGTCCCGCAGTTTACGTCTTTCGACTGAAATGATGATGATGATTGTGAAATAACATTACTTAAGCTGGTGAAATGTAGTACTATAGGAACACCTCTGTCTATCCCTTTGGGGAAAAACAAGGGTGATGTTAGGTTTATGTCACAGGTTTATGTCACAGGCTTATGTCACAGGTTTATGACAAATTACTTATGCATACCTAGATGATTTTTCAGCGACAGTTTTCAGCAAGCACCTAAAGCAACTTACAGACTACCCTGATTTCAAAGAAAGATAAGGATTTTGCACGACTCATAATGCGAAGCATTAGAGAGTGCTTTACGATCGAAAAAATTTTTGAAGTTCTTCTTTCTTCTTAATTAGGCGCGTTGGGCATTTTTTGAGATGGGAAAAAACCATTGAACTCGCGACACTGTTACCGTAACCGACACCTCTGTTTTAAGTGTTGACCATTATAAAGACATCAACGTGCAGTAGGTACCTACATTTTCTTTGGGAAGAAAATGTACCGCGTAACCTTCAAACATATTTATAAAATTACTATGCTTTTTCAAGTTTTCACTTCTGTTGGCACTCTTGGAGTGCCACTGTTTCTTTTGCCTCCTTTCTGCAAAAAAAGACAATTGTATTTGAATGGAGAATAATTCTGTACTTTTCAAAAATGGATTTAATGCAGTAGAAATGAATTATTTAAAAAAAAAAGTCCTGTAAATCAAGTGTGAAACCTGAAATCATTTGTAGCTTGTTATACTCCTGCTAGTACACAGAACCTACTTAATTTATATACAATTGTATTTTAATGGAGATTAATTCTGTACTTTTCAAAAATGGATTTAATGCAGTAGAAATGAATTATTTCTACTAATACTATAAGTACTTTTAGCATCTCTAGTGTATTTTGTACTTTTGCATTCCTTGTGGTTAAATACGGCTGTTCCGTGTTTTGTACCCATATTTGCAAAATAAATATCTTATCTTATCTTACAGAATATTCTTAGATAACTTTTTGCTGGTGCTCGATTCCCAGGTTTAAAATAAGAATATACCTATCATAAAAATCTATTAATTCTGTTTTGAAATTATATTTTAATATCGTTTGCTGTTTTTTTATTTTCTTCGCTTAAAAATGTTTATCTATTTTTAAGTTGAAAATATTTGTTTCGAAAGTCTATATTTACAAAAAAACTCGAGTATTAACCATGTTGTGTTTATTTCTTGTTAACCATGTAAGTACATTAAAAAAACAATTACGGAACCTATGGCAGGTACCTACTCGTACTATGTACTACTACAGGATTTCACCCCTAGGTAAAAAGGAAATTCCAATTGAAAACGCACAATATATATATACGCTCGGCGTGTACTCATGCGCAGTCTCTGCCAATGTCGCGTATAAAGCATCAGTCAAAGAGGCGTCAGTCTTGAATATTACCCCGCGCAGTCCACACGCGTTTCAAAATTAGCAATTAATTAACAGTGATATAATATTGAGTTTCGAACGACATCAAAAAAATAGTGTTGTGCTTTGTGACGTAAATAAAACTTGTTTATTTCCGACTGCGATTTAAATAGAGCGACAAGGTGTGTATAATGTTTATTTGATGGTGTCTGGGATATTGTGTTAATAATAATTAAAAGTATAGCATTTTTAGGCTGTAATATTGTGTGTTTTGTTTAAGTATACTTGACAAAATATTGGATTAAAGGAAGGTAAAAATAAGGAAGAAAGTATTTTCTATGATTAAACAGCGTATCGATGTACTTAAACCATAAGCATTGTCGGTGTACTCAGATAACTGTTAAAATAACCACGTTTCGTTACTGGTCATTTGCTTACACGGTTAATCTCAGTATTCAAGAATTTATCGTACGGTATCACCAAGGAAAAATGTGGTAAATTCAATTGCTATCAGAAATCATTAGTACCTAAGTTACTAATGAGGTAAACTGCTCTTAATGGCTTTTAAATAGGAAGGAATGAATTGGTCACAAACACGTTGATTCTGTAATTGGTACTGTAATTAATTGTAGGGTAGTTAGCATAGGAAATAAAATATTTTGATTCTCTTTTAACTGATAAGACACTGAAATGCTTCATAAAACAAATAAATATTTCTCAGATCATGGATCCATCCATAATGTTCAATATCATCGTGTTGGTTAATCAAAACCGGCTTCTCTATAAGAATTTACAACTAGTTGGCGGACAACCCGAACGAAATGTCAGCAGCGAGCTAAATTGAGAATAAAATTAAAATTCAATTCAGCTTTGAGGTCGCCAATGACACTACAAAAATACTAATGAGACAGTACATCACCGTCATCTAAGTCTATAGTACAAAACATGTGAACCGATTAACAAAACAGTCTGTATGTAAACATAATCTTTTTTGTTGACAAACAAAACAAGTCTGATATGATTGCATCGTCCAAATTTCGTCACACATAGCAACGTACTGTTTTCCTACTAGCAAGCACTCAAACACAGCATCAATAATTAGGTCCACCCACGTTTCCGCGTTGAAGTTGAAGGCTACTTAATAAGTTTCCTGACATTTTGTTTTTTTTTATTCTTTTACAGATGCATACTCTTATTGTACTACTGATTGTGATCATTTGTATGGGAGAAGTATACCCTAGAGAAATTAACGAACCCGATTTGCTGTCGCCTGACCAGAACGACGGAATCAGAAAGCACACTTCGGATCAAAACAGACATCGGCGAAGGAGGTGGCAGGCGAACTACGGTAGTTACGATTATCCTCTTCCACCCCCACATTATTATCCGGAGAGAAGGGACTATGATCGTAATCAGCAAGACCTCTTACCACAGATAGTGAAATTACTTGAAGAGATTTCGACCTACGTCAGAAGGCCTCAGCCACCGCCGCCACCACAGCCTATCTACGTTCCCTATCCGATGCCTTACCCTGTTCCACAGTATACTTCTTGCTCAGAAAACACATCAAAGAAACCATCTATTCACACCAGATTCCCAGTGATGGAGGACACAAACCAAAATTGGGGATTCGTCATTGATGAAAAAGATGAAACAGATGATTTACCTGATTCAAGACCTATCTCCTTCGATCCGATCAAACCGTTACGACCTATGATGCGACCAGCACCTAAAGTTGAGCATGGCAGTTCTTCGGGACAAGTAAGTAGTCCCTTGTTATTCCCGTAAACAAAAATATATAAGGAGGTAATTACGTTCTCTCATCACCGATACTAATCAAAGATTAATTTTACTGGTGTTATTAACATTTCCTCAACTAGACCTTCAATACAGCTACACAAATATTTGTGACTGGTCATTCTCAAGATTTTTATGGTCTAAGTATATATAAATTCTCGAACCACGTTACGTAATATGTTTACATTATTTCAAACATCTTTGATCATTTAGCTTATAATTTTTTTAATGAAAATCAGTGTTATTATCAGCAGTGGAGCAGTAAACGAAGTTTGCTATCCAGTTATTTACGCGTGGTTCCACTTTCTGATTTCGTGCGCACAAGCCGGCAATTCCTGCAGATGACAACTTATCAGTGTTGTGTTTAATATTGTTATCTTCTTTTGCAGGGCCAGCCTCCATCTACTGCAGCTCCGCAATTCAATGACCAGTCCGGGCCTGGGGCGTTAAGGACACCAATCAATTGTAACGCTGCTATTGTTTTGTGTTGTGCTGATACCAAGTCACAGCAGTTGTGCTTCAATGGGTACGGGTGTGGTACCTCATATGACAGTGGAAACTCCTGCAGCCAAGCCTCAATACAAAATGCTGTGGATTCCATCAAGAATTCTTTCTCGCCTGTGCAGTGAGTCCCTGTAACTAAATTATATGAAAAGTCATGTCAGCAGCAGGTGGCGTTTTATAGTTTCTGCCTACCCCCATGAGGAGAAGGTGTGAGTTTATGTATGTCATTGTCAGTATTGTCGAAACCGCGTCAGTGGTTTTTATGTTAATATTTGTTGTACTTGTAACTGTTTACAATAATTGTTTATTAACTTCCAAAGCCTATTGATGTATGTGAAGTAAGATTTTTTTTTTTTTTGGCAGCTTCTGATACAAAGTACGTTTTTTGATTGTCAATAATTGTTTAAACATATCGCTCGGTTTCTGAAAACCGTTTCCATTTAAGAAAAATGTCACGTGCAATTCGATTGCCTATGTATGTTTATTTTGGAAAATCAATCAGAACAGCTTACTTATATAAAATTAAATTATTAGTATCACTTGTTATAATACATATAATCAGAACCTATCTACTGATTATAATTGTCATGATCTGATTTCCAGAAACCGGGTATGATTGTCTTAGATTATAGAATGTTACAGTTTACGTTCAAATGTATTTTAAGAATGTATTTATGTTACAAGTTCTTTTATAAAGTTGGTGTATTCACATTTGTAACCTCGTCAGGCTTGGAGGAATTACAATTTAGTTTTTATTGAAACCAACTGAATAAATATTGACCGGATTCTGCATTCACAATGTAAAACTCACTATGTTGATTTAGTAAGGATATTCGACTTATATAACATGTTATTTGAGACCGATTAGTAGAAAACGTATCTTTATTCCTTATTACATAATACCTTAAAGTAAACCACCTATAAACAATAATAATAACATGAAACTAATGTCTTAACAGAACACAGTAATAGTATTTTATACTAAAATACTTTTCGATGCCATATTTAAATATCGTTCCATGCCTACGTAAATAAATATGTTTTTAATTAATATTACAGACTGTTGCGCACTATTCTGGGGAATTGGTCATAAATTATTGTATTTTATACTTTATTGAAAATTTAAATAAGCTAGAAAAATTACTATAAGTAATGTCTTGTCGGAAGTGAATGATAATCGTAGATATTGATACCTATCCTGCTTACCATTTTGGTCCAAATAAAGTAAAATAGATATATCAATATTATGAATATATTGTATATGAATATGTTCCTTGGCAGCTCTGGCCACAGAGAGATGGAAAGAGACTAGGCAGGCCTTTGCTCATCAGAGGGAAATCAATTGCTAATAAAAAAAAAACTATCTAAACGCGAACGCACACGTTATTGTTTCTGACCCAATAAATTAAGACCAATCGAGATTTTACTTGCCAGTCAGTTTAGTGTTTCACAGTCCAACAGCATTTATGTATGTCGCTTAGAAGTGTATAAATTTTTTTGTTAGTCTATTTTTAATGGCGGCTTAGCTATAATAGCAATCGAATAAGTGTTTCCTAGTCTGTATTTTAGTATTAGTGTGTCTAAGTAACAAATAAAAAGAAGTAACACAACTTTTTGGTATTATTACAGTGTAACCAAAAACCTAAGACAAACCGCAAACAAAATTGCTTTGTCATCACAAATCATTTAATGATTAAGCACCAAGGTGGCAACGTCCTCTCAATTGTTTTGTACTTTAAAAATCTTCAGTTTTTTTAACACGTCCTTAATATCGAGAAAATTAGTTTTGCTATGTTTGATAATTTACAAGATGACTAACAGACTTTAGGTACCATGTCAAACGTAAGATGAGCATACCTTAGTGTGCTAATCCCGAATCATTTTGCTAACCATGGTGATTATGAAAATATTCAAATTGCAGTCATTTAGTTCGGTAGTGAACACAAAGCACGATATCCAATAGCAAATGTTAGTGAACAAGTTGACAGTATAAAGGCTCCTACAAACAGGCGCGACACGCGATATAATCGCGCGCGACACAAAGGCGCCGCGCGTTGCGCGACTTGCGGTGCCTTTGTGTCGCGCGCGATTTTATCGCGTGTCGCGCCTGTTTGAAGGAGTCTTTAGGGTGAATTCATGTAGATCGATTTTAGCGGGCGTCGATAAGCCTGCGCTTCTCAGCGCCGAAAAACGCTGGTTGTCAGCGCTGGCCGGCGCGCGGCGCAGGCTGTTTTCATACTTTTTGCCAAATAAGCGCCGACAAGTTCCCACCGGATCTTTCGGCGCCAGTGTTGACAACCAGCACTTGACAGCGCTGCACGCTGGCATATTGGCGCCAGTTATCAGCGTTCTACATGACTACAAATTGTTTGCGAATGCGAATGTTTAAACTCGACTTCTTGCCGAGTGCCAGCCTGTGGAAGGTGTAATTGAAATATCTGTATTTTATTTTTATTCATCATTTTCTCGAATTTAAACTCAAAATATTAAGTAGGTTAGTGGCAAATAAATACGAATTGCGGGAATCCATATAAAAAATAGTTAACAATATAGGAAGGGCATTAAACTCTCCTCCAAATACACTAGGTTTGTTGGGACAGCGGACTTTTCGTTTGGTACAGGGCGCCCTATATTTGATGACATTCTCCTTTTAATTAGCTAACTAAAATATTAGTCATACTATCGACACAAAGAAGAAGACTGAAAGAAGTTGACTCACAATCTTGAATGAACCAAAATTTGTATTCATTTTGCTATACAACACTCACCTTCATTATCGCCTTAGGTAATACAAACAGTTATGCTGGTGTATATAGCGTCATTGTAACGGTGTCATAAAGAGATAACGGTTAACTTTTACTGCACCGCCACCGCTATCAACAAGGTAACGGAGCCGACATGGTTTTTACAGCATCAGCATAATCAGCCTATAACGTTCCCACTACTGGGACACTGGCGTCCTGTCTGTGAGAGGAAGTGTGCTATAATCCACCATGCGGGCCCAGTGCGGTATGGCGGATGTCACATGTTTTTGAATTTTTGGTTCTAGGACATGCTGGTTTACTCAAGATGTTTTCCTTCACCGTTTTGAGAGCAATGGTGATGAAATTTAATACAATATGGACACGTCTGCCGCTTGGGACTTGGGCAGGGGCTTGTGACTAAGTAATATTAGCCACACGGGTCGATCGATCTTGCCGCGGCTGGTCCGTGGATGGGTGACCATCTTCACATACCAAGACCCCTCCGTGCCGCGGAAAGCACGATAAGCCGTTAGTCCCGGCTGTCATTCGTAGGTCTTTGACAGTCGTTACGGGTCGCCAGAAGTCCGAAAATCTGACAACCAGTCTTACCAAGACTTAAATTAAAGGTAATTCGTAATACCCAGTAACTGGGGTGTGGGTGTCACTCCATGTAAAATATTGGTATTCAGCTGCACCCGGTTAAACTGGAAGCCGGCCCCAACATAGGTGGGAAAAGGTTAGGCAGATGATGATGGACATGTCTGCCGCATGCCGGACAAACTGTGGGCACAAATAGCACAGAACTGGTGCCCTGAGACAGTGAGGCGTCAAGCCACGTAGGAGATAGTGGGACGAACTGGATGGATTCCATCAAAACTCGAAGGAGGTCACGCTGACTCGCGAATGATGGAAGGACTGGAAGAAGGCCTTTTCACAGGAGTGGGACAGCACAGGCTTATAAATAAAATGGACTTTTGGCATGATTATATTTGCCGTTAATTTTGAGAAAAACGATCTCATTATCACTCTTCAAACGGAGTACGTCGAATTACATAATAGACTGTCCTGGTTCCGAACTTATGAGTGCAGTGCCGAAGAAAACATCGTGAATGAACCTGGAGTAAAGACATGGTCTGTAATCGAGAACCTCAGAGAGCAAGCACTGATGTTCATTCCTTTTTCTGAATTATGTTCGTTCCTTTTCTGTACGAAAAGATGCCTTTACCTTGCGATGAGAATGTGAGATCCATACAGTTACCTATATGCAGTTTCTGTGAAAATGTGAATTCGCAAAATTATCGTAATTATCGCTAGACGTTATCAGTACATACTAACATTTTTTCAGAATGTATAATGTTATTGACAGTGTTGGAAATTCATGGAAAGACTGTAATTCTCATATCTAGGTGTGGGACGTTCTAGTACATGAAATTTTCTATCAAAACTTGAGTCATTGCATAGGTAGTGGAGCTAATGATGTGTGACTGATTGCTTTAAGAACTCCAAGATGAAAGGAAGAGTAACATACTAACAATACTAATAATTTTATACTCGGTAACTGACTTCTGTTAAAATTAATGAGACGTCTTTAATACATCATTAAAAAAAATCCAAGGTATTCAGTTTTATCCTATTAGTCAAATATTATTTTGATGAATAGTAACAATTCTTATTTTATTAACTTTAATTGGAGCTCGACTCATTCGTCATCTCTTTCACTTCATTTTGTGACTTGGCTAAAAAAGAAACAATTTTTCCAGCTCAGTTTAGAAAAAGACTGTTACTTTGTAAATGTTATTTTATTCCGTAATTAAAATTTTTAGGTTCCAATAACTAAGGAAGATTCGAAATTTTTGCACCGTTGACTGTTCCCACTATTCTCGGAAGGTTGATCGTTGAGGTGTGTCCATTCTTTGCAATTCCTTTTTGGTGTCCCGAAGCAGGTTTCAGACCGGTTCATCGAAATAAAATGCCATGGACGGGCATTGCTATAGGAACCTTGTGCGGAATTTTGATCGGACTCGAGACTCCATAGGTACAGTCACAAGCACCAACAACAACACTTGGCAACTTTAAATTGCGATTTTTTCACGAAATAACGAATGCTTTACATAATCCTATGGGTTCGAAAATACTATGTTCCCACTAATATAAAATCTCATTAAAAAATAAAGGAGAAAATCGACTTTGAATAAAGCCAAGTGTATACATACTTTTGGTCGTGACTGTACAGACGCCAGCACATCAAGCCACCCGAACCTGTCAAATTTTCCCAATCAACTTTGAACCTTATACTTTAGCGATAAAGTTGAAAATGTATTAAAGATATTTGACAGTTTGTAGTAGCTTGATGTGCTGGCGTCTGTACCTATTTAGTCTGTATAATTAAGACGTTATTTTATAGCAATTATGGACGCATTTTTCTTTCTTTCTGTACGAGCATCGCCACATAAAATGCATTGTTTCAGTTTTTACCTTAACACTTGCAAAATCGCCGATCACTTGTTTATATTTGCTGAATAGGCTTTCGCAATTACCACAAGTAGGTAACCTACTTTATGTAGGTATATTTATTTTAAATAATTATTTTTATTTATAAATCGGTCAATCAGTAACACACAACAGTGACTTTATTTATCTGTAAGTATTCCGTAGCGTTCGATCGCCACCCACAAGATGGGCCGATGACCTGGTGAATGCCGCAGGACTCCGCTGGATGCGAGAAGCACAGAACCGGTTGAAGTGGAGGTGCTTGGGGGAGGCCTATGTCCAATAGTCGACGTCTTTCGGCTGAAATGATGATGATGAAATATTCCGTGTGATTTGTCCTCATCAACAACATACCACCACCTCTCTGTGGACGGACAAACTGCCCGTACACTTTCAGTTCCATTAGCTACTGCTATAAAAACAATCCAAGTAAATGGCAATGCAATAAAGAATATGTTATTATCTATGTGCTTGCTAATTAAAGAACATGTATAATTAAACCCGTGTCGTTATTGCGGTTGAATTATCCTACAACTCGTATTTGTTTTCCATACCACGTCCAAGGGGCTGAATTAATGTGTTTCAATAGAACTAATTAGATTACTGCAGAAACTCCTGCATGTCATTTTAACGTTGTTAATTACAGTAACATAACATCACGCCTATATTTGCCGAAGGGTTGGGCAGAGGTGTACCTACACCCAAATTTCTCAAGAAATGTGGGTGTAAACTAGTCAAGAGCTCGAACTCACTGGTGGTCATGGCCAAAAAGCATGCTGTCTCACCTCACTTCGTGTCCGACAGGGCTAGTATCAGTGATGAGCAGTTAAACGCTAGTCTACATGAACAACGTCTAGTTCTCACGCACAGAAACACCGTTTCGAGCTGGTAGGCGCGTACAAAAATTCGAAAAGTGCTGTGAAAACTCAAGTTTTATGAAAAAAACACCGCATAAATCAATTACAAATAAAGTTTGTTGAACTGTTCGATAACTGAGCTTTGTCGGTACGGACTTGGTTTTGAAGATTTTATAGTTCTTTTATTACTTATGTACACACAAAGTTACGTTAAAAATAACAAGAAAATCGAATCTTTGTTGGCTCATAACTTTTTAATGGCTTTTTATTTTACCACTCGGTTTCCGTACAGACAAAATAAATAATAATAATTATTATTATTATTATTATTAATATTTGTATGTAAAAAATATCGACTCGTGGCACCTTAAGTTACATATAACAGAGCGCGGCCCGCGGGCCTGTTCCCATCAACCGAGCAAAAATCCAGGCTGGGCTGCTATTGAGAAATTCCAGATGGAAAAACCCAATAACACTTTTCCCGACTCGGAAATTGAGCCCAGGAATAGGACGTCCTTGTGACCACTAGGTACACCAATGACGCAGGCAGGTAAATTACCTGCTGTAGAAGTAAGAATTAGGAGAAAAATATTACTATTAGCTCAACAGACTGTCACTAATGAGACACAATTACTTTTTCTAGTTGAAGGGTTCATATGGGAAAAGTGATAGTACGAGTAAGTACCAATTTTTTTTTACTGGGTAAGTACTTTTTTCATTGATTGTCTTTCATTGATGAGTATGTCATTCTCACTCAAATGTCTCGCTGATGCATGTTGGTGGCGTGTGTGTTGGATCATTAAGTCCCCTTTAAAATGGTTCAGCTGAATGATGCTGATGCATACGTCATGTGCGGATGTAACGAGCGCCGTCAGTAGGGACTGGTCATCTCTTAGCCGCCACGGCTTATTTAAATTTCTGAATCGTTTTTTTTTTGTTTTTGTCTTTTTTATTACGGACGCTTTTAACGTGCACGTCTTTCTACATCGTTCTCACATGTATAATTTCAACATGCAGTGAGTCCAGTCGACCTATTCAAAATCTGATTAGGTTGAGTGATAACGTGGGTCCATTTCGAGGTCCAGTTGCCCAAAGACTCTAATTATGTGACCAATATTGTGTAACAATTTTATGATTTAAAAGAGTGTCCGTGGAGTTTTTTGCCCGTTCTTCTCCATAGGTACCTACTACGCTTTGGAATGGGCAGCTTCATCTTGGACTGGCTGCCTTGAAAATTCAAAAGTGCCTGTAATTGGTTTATTTGAAATGAATGCTTTGAGTTTGATTCGAAACCTCCAAAAAAGTATCTGAAAATAAATTTTGAACAATCCAACAATAAACTTCCTCGTATTTCAAATCCCATTCGTCCGGAGGGAGACTAAAATAAAAAGTTTTAAGTGCTTTTATTTCATCACGTAAAAGTTAAACTTTTCCTATGGGAAAATCACAGGACGGCCGACATCGTATAACATGACGTTTGATTCAATTGCTATGGTGTTGCTATGGGTTTCCCATCGTCTATTACTGTCATGAAGGAATGAAGATTAAAGTCTGGTTCACACAGTGCGATTTAATTGCCAGTGGCAGGCAATCTCATGCAACCTTTTTGCAGCCGTGAGGCACCGATATTGTTGTTAAAACATTATTTTCACTTTTTATTTGTATTTTGTGTCTCATGAACTGTGCCCAAATAAACGTAATTATTTCTCTCTCTTTCTCCTTCTCGTTTTATTTTTTTTCTCTTTCACTTTCTCTTTCTTTCACTGTGTTGAAGCAACAATAAAAGTTGCACCGACTAAACAGTATCTATACAATCTATATCAGTTGCTTAAACTTTATTGTATGCCACAGGAAGAAAGTTGCATCGTGTAAAATGAGGCTTAACTTTTTGAACGGGTTCGCTATCTCGCTTGCGTTGCAATGTGTCATCCTTTTCTATGCCACGGCCAGCGGCCAGCAAGTTCATTGTTTGGAAGGCACGCGTCGTGTTAAGGTCACTTCGTCGTGTTATAAACTGGAGCAGGTAATGTTAGTCATTTTCCCCCTGATCCTCGCGTTATGACGTGTAGACTGAAGCCAAGAGTAATTGACTCTTTCTGCGGAATGAGCTGTCATCTGTTGAGTTTCTTTTGAACATAAATTACGCGACTCATTTTGTGCGACCGTGTACAATATAAGCGATGGACTTCTATTAATTAATGGACTTGACCTAAAGGAATTAACAAGATTAGAGGTCAAGGTTAAAACGCTTTATCTTAATTAGTTTCCGTGTTGTAGATCAGCAACCTTAATTGTTTAACATACTATATATCTTAATCTGAATCGTTTTGAAGGATATTGCTAATCCATTGCTTCTTATGTTCGAAAAATTTGTCTACTCAACAACGTAAATAACGCAATGAATGTTGAAGAATTGTCAAAATGAAAACCATTGCTTCTGATAGTGTGTTACGCAATCACCCCGGTATTTACAACCATTCGACACGCTTCCGAGTCGAAAATTACTCATTTTCGGTTACCTTGCCTGGTCCCCGACCGCAAATAGCCGTCGGAAGAATAGTGATCGTCTATTTGGTCTAACTGTCAACATTTTCTGATTACGGATTTGTGAACGGCGCTTCGGCACGGAACGTAACGAATGTTTAATCCTACACTATAAAGTTCAGTTTACGCTACAACTTCAAGCATTTTTATAACTTTTTCAAATAGTGCTAGTCACTCTGAAATCAACTTAATTGCCATTAAAATAAAGTTGATATCTGTTTAACTTGAAATAATATTAATATGAAACATAAGTTTGAACAAACTTTGGCTATGCTAACTAGCGCATATCGCCACCTTTTTGAAGTATTAGTCTAGTCAGTTCTTGTCAATTAGAAGGCTCATGGAAGTTTTTCTACATTTAGGTGCTGAATTAAAAGCAGTCCTTGTTTTTTTATATACCTTTGTTGTCCCACTGATGGGCCAGAATCCCCCATAACTTTCCAATGTTCCTTGTGTGTTGCCGTCTCCAGCCAAACACATCTGCATCTAGATGCGTTTACGGAAAATCATAGTTTCTCGGCGACGACAACGCCTGTCTTCTGACACCCACTGCGTCGAATCTGACCTATTTGACTTTTTTTTAGCTGATCATTATGAACCGACCCTTTTCGGAAACTCCTGTCAAATAATCATTATTATCAAGCATGGTTAAAACTAAGCGTGGGTACTAAATATCTACTGGGAAAAACCTTTTTTTCTTTTTCGTTTCAACTTGATTGCCAGCCTTTTTCATTCTGTCGGCTTATTTAGCATGTCCTATTAACAATTCTGGAATATTGCGAATTGCTTCGTAATTTTATTCCCGAATTTGCTTATAAATTATTCGTTGGGAATATCTTTAAGAGAATAAATTGAGTTTTTGTACCACATTGATTGCTTTTTAACGACCACAATAACTGTATTGCTAAAAATTTGGAACGTGTGATGGTGCGTATTTTATAAGTACCTATTAAATAAAAAGGTTGCATTTTAGTAGGTACGATCAGCAACAAAAATCGATTAACACTTCAGTTTTTTTAATCTCAGTTATTGAGCAAAATATTTGTTCAAAATTGCAGCAGAAGTACATGCAATTTTGAACAAATATTTTGCTCAATAACTGAGATAAAAAAAAAACTAAAGTGTTAATCGACTTTTGTTGCTGACTGAAAATAAAGTCAAAAGTCAAAGCATTTATATCAAATAGGCACATAAAAGGCGCTTTTGAATGTCAAAAACCATATCTGTCGGGCACATTTCATCCAAATTCCTTCAGTCGTTTTTGCGTGATTGAGTAACAAACATCCATTCACACAAATTTACACATTTATAATATTGGTAGGATAAATAATAAATATTATACAAGGTGGCTGACATCGACGCGCAACCTGTTACCGTGGATTCAATAGGTATATGATTCTAAACCCCCATGCTTTGTAATTTTTCATAACATATATATTTTTTTAAATTTAAGTAATTGTTTCATACACTTTGACCGCGTAGGTATTGCACTTTCTATGAAACAGTTATGAAACATTTTTTTCTGACAACCGACGAAAATTTTCTACGCTGGTGGTCTAGAATTATGTGCTGAATTCATGGTTTCAGTTTGCGCGTCGTTCCCTGAACCCTGCCACCCTGTATAATATTATAATATTTTATAGTAGGATAGTTCGGTCTGTTGGATTGAGTTTGTCACACAGGATGCCTATGTGGTGTTTCTGTATTGATTTTATCAACCGTTTTAATTAACGAGCGGAAGATTAAATTTAAATTTGTCCGATTTACCACAGTCTATTCAATCTGACGTAGCTCAATAAATATAAATAATAGTGGCGCCATGCAAAGCTAAATTTAACGACTGCAGACCCATTATATGCTAGGTATTCATGAAAATTAATATCAACAAAGTATGCTTCTGAACCTGACTAATTGACCATAACCATTTGAACCTGTTGAAAATGAATATTATCCTTATCACCGCGTTTGGTAAGCGGAATGGTAATTACCAATTTTATTTTTCCTTTTTGGCAAACTGAGCCGATGTCGCCTAAATACCAAATGTTATAACGAAACCAGTCTACAACCATGAAGTGGATGAAAAATTAATAATAAAAACCGTTTTATAAAACGATGCAATCAGGATAAAACTTATGTATTATTCTGCTAATAATCTTACAAAACTTGTTGAACAAGATCTGGGCTATCTCCAGGTATTATAGATGTGCACTAAGGATTCTCTCCAACCAAAATAATAATTTTTTATATTCAATAGGTACATAAATGTCCACAAAACAACTTTAATCAACACAAACTGGCACCCCGATAAAAAAAAAGAGGTTTTTATGTCGATACGTCATTTTTATTGCCGGTAGAAGGAAGTTTCCAAAAGATGTATCGAATAGTGTTTGATGATTTGGAAGATAACGCGATTTGTAACAAAATTTTGGACTAGCTGAAATGGCGGTAGCTATTCTCAAATGGAGGGTAACATGAAGAAGACACTGAATGCAGAGCGGATGCACGAAGTAGAAAACTGGGTGGGCGCGGCTAGAAAGGAAATAGGTAGGTACACTTGCAGTCAACGGTGATTAGCTAAGTTAAAATTATTTTGCGTGTGATGACACTATATTTTTATTTACTATCATCCTCATCAACCAACAGCAGTCCACTGCTGGACATAGGCCTCTCCTATTTCACGCCATTCAACTCGATTTTCGGCAACCCTCATACAGTTGCTACTAACCACCCTGCGGACACCGTCGCTCCACCCAGCCTGAGGGCGTCCTTCCTAACGTTTGCCGATTCGCGTTTTCCCCAACAGTCACCGGTTCTACGGCTAATATAACCAATAACACAACAACAAACAACAACAACAACAATTCAACATTCAATTTAACATTCGTCAATAATTTTGTTTTACGATATGGTATTCCACAAGAGATTTTAACCGATAACGGAACGGAGTTTATGTCGTCAGTATTAAAAGAAACATGCGAATTATTAGGTATTAAAAAATTAAATTCAACTCCTTATCACCATGAAACATTAGGCTCACTTGAAAATACACACAAACATTTGGGAGCATATCTCAGAATTCAATGTAGTAATAATAGAGACAACTGGAGCGATTGGGTCCCCTTTTGGTGTTTTTAACCGACTTCAAAAAGGAGGAGGTTCTCAATTCGTCGGAACCTTTTTTTTTTTTTTTTTATTTTTTTTTTTATGTATGTTCCCCGATTACTCGGAGACGGCTAGACCGATTTCAAAAATTATTTTTTTGTTTGAAAGAGTATACTTTCCAGGTGGTCCCATTGTCATCAGGTCAGGATCTGATGATGGGATCTTGGAGAAATCGAAGGAACTCTTCAAGTATTATAGGCACACCTATAGCGATTTGGGTATTTTTTATAGTAACTCGTGCATTTGCTCTCGGAAAGCATCATTTGGTGAAGTGGAACCGATGATGAAGACCACAGATGGCCACCGGAACTACTCAATAATAAATATTTCCCGGTTTGCGATTCGATTACTTACTTTAATATGGTTGCTAAGCAAGTTATGCTCGTCACAATGCGAATGGTGAAATGGAGCTGATGGTGGAATACCAGGAGAACTCTTCAACAATTAACGTCCCTGCATCGGGAAAAGCAATATTTTGTAAAAGGCGATGAGCAAGTTGGCATTAGGCTATTGTAACTTAGATACATTATAAACAGACACACTAAAAAGCGAGAAATAAAAACTTTTTAACAAAAAAAAAACCGACTTCCAAAAAAACACTACAAAGTGAAAAATAACTTTTATTTCGGAAGTCGGTGGCAAAAAACTAAAATACAGATCCAAAGACACCGACTTCCGAAATAAAAGTTATTTTTCACTTTGTAGTGTTTTTTTGGAAGTCGGTTTTTCATTTAATACTACAATACATACTGAAACAAAATACACTCCATACGAATTGGTGTTTGGAAAACTGTGTAATTTGCCAAGCAATTTAAAATTAGATGTTGATCCATTATATAATTTTGATAGTTATCCAAAAGAATTAAAATATAGACTCCAAAAAGCTCATGCAGATGCAAAAGAAAATTTAATAAAAAGTAAAGAAATAAGAAAACGTCTGTTTGACCAAAATGTACACAGTATTAATTACAGACCTGGTGATCTAATTTTAGTAAAAAATCAAACCGGTACCAAGTTAGATAACATTTATAATGGAACATACAAGGTAATAGTGGATAATCCACCAAATGTAAAAATAATAAAGAATACACTATTCACAAAAATCAAACAAAATTATATCATTGGTAATTGAATAAAATAATGATGTAATCGCATTGTATACTTTGTTTATTATTATTATAAAAAAAAAATATATTAATATACATAGGCTATTGTAAGTTTTACTATTGTATAATGAAAAAAAAAAAATATATACCGTGACATTATTGTACCTTTCTCTTATTTTTTTTTTTCTCCTTAACGGGGGAAGGGGTAGTCGATACTTTTCGGGGGAGATGTAAGGACATGCCTTTGCTGATCCCCATTAAGACAGTGGTCGGTCCAGTAACATGTCATGTTTCGCAAACAAAGCATTGTTATTCAAGTAACTAAGTAAAATAAAATAGCAATACGATTTGTATGATATAATTGTATTATTAATAAAAGGAACCTTGGAGTGAACAGTTGTTTCCATCTGCAACCTACCCATAGGGATACACTTCAGGCCCACGGGCCCATTGCTACTTCAGCTATCTTATTCTGTGAGCTATGTCGACAACTTTGGTTCTCTGCCGGATCACCTCGTGCAAAACTCTAAATCAACATGTGACTTCCACCTATTAATGACTGCCTTGGGCGTCATCCGCCAAAATAAACAGTTACAATGAATACAATTTAAATCTGTCACATTCAATCAATCCTTGTTCGCCAAAGCACTTGATTGTATCAACAACGATTTCAATTGTTGCAATTATTTTATGGATCGTTTTCAACAATGTTTTGCATATGAACTGGTTGTGAGATGAATGACCCTGTCGTTATTGTGACCATTTACTGATGTCATGTCCCAAGCAAAAAATAAGACGTAGTCGCCAACGATCTCAATAAGAATGAAACAACAAGGGGTTTAGGTATTTATAAAAGAGATTTTTTTAAATTAACCATACCTATAGTTTTTGAAACGTCTCTTAACTCTCACTAATCATTACTTTAAGCAACGTTTATAAATAAAGGGGCATAAGTGGACAATCGTACAAACAAAAATTGTGCATCAAGCTTTTTGCACTTGATAAGCAAATGGAGAATTAAATAAGTATGGGCGTAGAAGGCCCATAAAGAAAAAACAAGTTTATGCAATATTTATATTGCGCAATACGATTGAGTCAACCCTTGCACTCAAATGATCCATTATTTTCACGCAATAACATTCACTGCTCCTAAGCTTCAATGTGCGCAATGTGTGTATGTTCAATTCGCGAGAGCAAGACCTGCGTAATACTCATGTACGGTGCAATTAAAAAACTCACTCAAAATTTTGTTCAATCATTGCGTAATCTTCTCTCTCACCGAGAGGAAGCCTCTGTCCCAACAGTGGGAACATAATAGGCTGATTATGATAGTCAAAAACAGTGCGCAATGCTATATAATTATGTTGTGCAATATAATATAACTGATCGTAACAGTACAATATTGTTTAATATATAATTTGTTTAAATAGAAGTTACAAAACAAATATTTCAATTTAATATCGTTTATTTAAATATAGGCTTCAACTCTTTTTAACCGACTTCAAAAAGGAGGAGGTTCTCAATTCGTCGGAACCTTTTTTTTTTTTTTTTTTATTTTTTTTTTTATGTATGTTCCCCGATTACTCGGAGACGGCTGAACCGATTTCAAAAATTATTTTTTTGTTTGAAAGGGTATACTTTCCAGGTGGTCCATTGTCATCAGGTCAGGATCTGATGATGGGATCCTGGAGAAATCGAAGGAACTCTTCAAGTATTATAGGCACAACTATAGCGATTTGGGTATTTTTTATAGTAACTCGTGCATTTGCTCTCGGAAATCATCATTTGGTGAAATGGAACTGATGACGAAAACCACAGATGGTCACCCGAACTACTCAATAATAAGTATTTACCGGTTTGCGATTCGATTACTTACTTTAATATGGTTACTAAGCAAGTTATGCTCGTCACAATGCGAATGGTGAAACGGAGCTGATGGTGGAATACCAGGAGAACTCCTCAACAATTAACGTCCCTGCATCGGGAAAAGCAATATTTTGTAAAAGGCGATGAGCAAGTTGGCATTAGGCTATTGTAACTTAGATACATTATAAACAGACACACTAAAAAGCGAGAAATAAAAACTTTTTAACAAAAAAAAACCGACTTCCAAAAAAAACACTACAAAGTGAAAAATAACTTTTATTTCGGAAGTCGGTGGCAAAACACTAAAATACAGATCCAAAGACACCGACTTCCGAAATAAAAGTTATTTTTCACTTTGTAGTGTTTTTTTTGGAAGTCGGTTTTTTTTTTGTTAAAAAGTTTTTGAACGTCAACAATAACAAGGCAGCCCCCAAATCTTCCACCCTTCACTTCTTCAGATACTATGAAGCGAATTCCAAATAATTGGTACTCCAATTTGCGAAACAAAACAAGAGTGTTCAATTTGGCGCGCCTATACTTTATTTTCCAAGTTTCCTGAAGCTACTATTGGACTCTAGGTTTTAATGGAATGTAAGCATCCAACAAAAATAATCAGCCACCCCAGACTGGGTCTAGTAGTTTTGAAGTTTTGTTTGGGACCATACCATAGAGCATATATCAGCCTATATTGTTCCCACTGCTGGGACAAAGGGCTGTGTCCTGTGAAAGGGAGTGGACCATAATAGACCACGCGGGCCCATATGCGGGTTGGTGAATGTCAGTTTTTTTTTTGTTTCTACGACATGCCGGTTTCCTCACGTTGTGTTTCTTCACCCTTTTGATTGTCTGGGACCATGTTTTCGCGATAACTAGTTACGTGGAGAAAGTAGTTCAGTTTAATTGATGGACTGTAGATACCACAGCCTTAAATTTGACAACACCTTTCTGATACATTCCACCAACAACCTTTGAAAAGCTGAAAGATTGTTTTGTAACTGTTACTAATATGATACGTAGGTACATAATATAAAATCGTGATTCTCTTGAACCCATAGGTACCAAAATTATATAACCATTAACCAGTGTAACCTTGACAAATAATAAACTTGTAAATTTTTTGTGAATCTAGTTTAAAATGTGGTTTTCAAATGGTCGTAAAGGTCGACTGTCCATGTTTGAATAGGTCTTTATGATTGAGTGATACGTAATCCGACAAAATGTTATTGACACCATGTCATTAGGTAGACTGGCAGCGTGTAGAGAGGAAAGTAATAATAATAATATTCGTGGCACCGAATGTGCATTGAACACACAACTTCTGTCATCTTTTGATTGTTCGCCATTCAAAGCCGTCAGTCGTGAAACAAAACAAAAACGTGAGGAAACCGGCATGTCCTAGAATAAGAAATTCGAAGACATGTGACATCCACCAACCCGCACTGGACCCGCGTGGTGGATTTTGGCCCACTCCCTCTCACAGAGAGGAGGCCTGTGTCCCAGAAAGGGAAAATTATAGGCTATCAAATTCGTCCGTAGCCGACCAATTGTGAATAATAGATAGATTAGATTTTCAATGTCATTTGTTTGTCATTCAATTCTAAACTTGCCATTATAGTTGTTTTTGCAATAACTTTTGGATGCCTTTTTAGTATTTTTATTATGTTTTATTCTTTTTTCGTAACCTTTGATAGTATGGTAAAAATATCATGTTTGTCAGCAATATGTATGTTTCGATGTTCATCTATGTACAGTCAACAAAAGAGATAAGTATGCAGGATCGTCGGATATAGTTGAAGTTTAGTAAGAAACCGATGGATGTTCTCGAATAAAATTTTATTTTATTAATAGAAAACAAACAGCTAATTTATCAAATTAAATTTCAGTCGATAACATCCATCGGTTTCTTACTAAACTTCAACTATTTTCGACGATCCTGTATACTTATCTCTTTTGTTGACTGTACGTATAACGTTATATCCGTCTATTTACCCGCGTGTGTTTTTTAATAAAACCCCGCCATTTTATCCAAATCAAACACGTTCTCTTCTCGTTCGCGTGAAATTTCACCCTCTTCCATTCACTCTCTTAGGGGAGGAATTTCGAAAAACCCTTTCTTAGGGATACCTACTCTTCACAAAGAACACACCCTCCAAATTTCATGTCTATACAACCTGACACTGACCTGCAATATGCAAAAAAAAAAACAAGTAAATTTGAATTTCGTGGCCTACTCTGGCGCATCGCCCCTTAACATATTTCTGCTGAAAATTGTAAAAGGTTGTCTGCACCTCATAAATGATAAATCACTTACCTACCTACTCATCAAAACCTGACAGTTGTTTTTAATTTTCGTGTCCTGAAAGCGATTCTCATTATTATTCACAATATTATTATTAATACAAATATTATATAATTAATTATGTAAAAAAATAACAATTCCGTAATGTGACATCGTGACATCATGTAGGTAAGTTTGCACTTTGTACAGTCACGAGCACTAATACCTATGTCAACACTTGGCAACTTTCAATTGCGATTTTCACGAAATAACGAAAGCAACGTTGAAATACGACACTTTACTTATACCTATGGGTTCGAAAATACTATGTTCCTAATAATAAAATTTCATTCAAAAATAAATGGGAAAATCGCCTTTGAACAAAGCCAAGTATAGGTATCATACTCGTCGTCGTATGCTCGTGACTGTATGTATATGCACAAAAAGTCTCGTGTAGATAAATGTTATCTATTGAGTAATTATAATTAAAATAGTGATTCAACATGAATCGTCTAACTACATATAAAGGTTGTAATTAGCGATTTAAATATTATTGTGTATTGTGTTGGGGTGAAAGACCAAAGGATATCTCTCTGGTTTCAATGCTAAAGTACAGTATTGCTCACTCTTTAGTCATAGTGTGATTAAAAAGTAATTAGATCCATAAAATTGTCTTTATTGTCATGAGTTCATGACTCACGAACTTTTTAATGTTTCCAGTCTCCATTTATTTGATACGGAGTTTCGATTTCATTCATTACGTATAGGTACAAGCAAATGAAAATTAGAGTTGACCGAAATTCGTTTTCAGTTTTCGGCCAAAATATCTATTTTCGAAAATTTTTGTTTTTGACCGAAAACAATTCAGTTTTTCGGCTGTGGCTGACTGGTTCTGCTATAGAGCGAGAATCAAAATGCAATAATGGGGATTTCATCAATAAGAGATTTCACGGATTGTTAAAATTTGGTAATTATGACTTTCTGATCAAGAGTGAACAATGAACAGTGGGGACGACGAGGCGAGGCGGGGACGACCGGGAATAAACCGAAAAAAAATATCATCATATCATCATTATCATATCAGCCGAAAGACGTCAACTGCTGGACATAGGCCCCCAAGCACCTTCACTTTGACCGATTCTGTGCTTCTCGCATCCAACGGGTTCCTGCGGCCGTCGTCGTCGGACCATCTTGTGGGATGGCCTTCCAACGCTACGTCTTCCGGTACGCGGTCGCCACTCCAGAACCTTTCGGCCCCATCGACCATTTATTCTGCGAGCAATGTGCCCCTCCCCACTGCCACTTAAGTTTGGCAATTCTTCGGGCTATGTCGGTTACCTTGGTTGGAAAAAAATTAAGTGCCGGCAAATTAATACTTTCCTTCATTTATTCAAAGAAAATGCTGAAGAAATTGCTTTTGAAAAGGTAAGTACAAAGTCTCGTGTGATTTAAGTACGATTGTAAATGATCGTAAAAGTAAAATATTCCAGTGTGCATTTATTTTACTTTTACGAAAAAACAGAGAAATAAAAATAAAAACGACTCAGTTTTCGGCCAAAAATGCGGTTTAGACCAAATTTCGATTTCGTTTTCAGCTGAAAAAAAAACATTCTAAGTCAGACTCTAATGAAAATACAATTAGGTAGCAATCAGGGACCTTATTACGTCCAAACGCTTTTACTACAGATTTAAATGATTAATAAAGCCCCTTTGTGCTTATTACGGGAAATTAAATATTAATTTGTTCATCTTAAAGCTGAAAATTGCTTAATATTATTTATTTGCAACCCTTTATTAACAGGGTAAAGTTAGCGCCCGGACATTTTCACATTTATTATTCAGACCAATTAATTTCTAAAATTGCTTTGTTAAAGTTATGTATGTCACCGATGTTTTAAGGTTTCTTTAAAGTAAATATTGGTTATTAAAACAGTTACCTACCAGTAGTAGTTACCTAATATACAGCTTTTAATGAAAAAAGTTTAGTAGTATTTTCAGCGGGGTAATTGTATAACACACTATCAGTAGCAATGACTTTCATTTTGACAGTTCAAGAACATCATTGCGTTAGTAACGTGGTTGAGCAGACAAATTCGAACATGTGGATTAGCAATATCCTTCAATATGATTGAGATTGATAGTATGTTACGCAATTAGGGCGTGTATCCTTCGTAGGTATAACTGCATCGTTATTTTACCGGGCATGGTAGGTAACAATGAACCCAACCAATTTTATAATCTTAAAATTGTATTTTCTCTCGATAGTTTCCGAATGCGACAATGAATGATTCCGTAGTTGGATGAATTTATCCCAAAAACAAACTTAATATTACTATATTAAGTTGGTTTTTGGGATAAATTCATCCTAACTTCGGTAGAACCTAGGTTAGTACAGTCAACAGCAAAAGTAAAAATAATAATAATAAAAAGTAGATGATCAAAATCAGAAATTCAATACTAATGAACGGAGTTCGCGTCAGAACTCTGCCACACAGCCACACAGTCTCTGCACACAGCTCAACAATAACAACAGCAACAGCTCTGCCATACAGTTCTGACACGAACTCCGTTAATAAGTATTGAATTTCTGATTTTGATCATCTACTTTTGCTGTTGACTGTACCTAGGTAGTTCAAAAACATGTTTACCCATACATTATTACGGTTCACGGACACTTCTCCAACTGCAAAGATGTATACGTTTGTAATCCCTCAACGATTTTCGATCTTTTTCCTTTAATTTTGCTGTTTGCTTGCTTCTTGCCAAATTTCATGATTCTAGGTCAACGGGAAGTACCTACTCTGAAGGTTTTGTTGTATTTGCGAGTATCAAAATATGTCGCATAAATGGCCGTATGTTTTTATTGCGTTGACTTAGAAGCTTGATTTTTAGAGCTCCAAGAGACCGTAGACGCAGCCTACTGCGACTACTATATTAATTTCAACTTGATACCTCAGCGCATTCCTGAGAAAAAGAGTCTTGACAGACTGACAGACGGACAAAGAAGTGTTCCTATAAGAGTTCTGTTTTCCCTTTGAAGGTACAGAATTTTAAAATTGATCAATTAAAGCTTCATCCCGGAAAAATACATGTTCAATAAAATAAATGATTATTTACTAAAGTCGTGACGTGATATTTTAACGTCACGTATAGATTTAGTCTTTCTGACAATGGTTTTATTACGCCCACACTTGACCACTTATTCCTACGTCTTGTGGTCACCTTACCCCACGTTTCTCCAAACAATAATACGTATTGTCAAGTCAACTTTGGCTCATGTATTCGAATATTCGATAATCCAGCAGTTACAGAGGGCCTAGCACGAACGCGCGAAGTAAGTATCTAAATGTAACGTTCTACGGGACAAGCACAATTAGGGCGTTTATCCACGGCAGCTGTCACCGGGTACGTCGTCAAGAAATGATATTATTCGAAACGACGCGATCGTGACGTCCCGGTGACGGCGCGGCGGCGCTCGTTTGTCCACCGACACCTTTCGTATGTTATGTTATGAATTTTGTCGGCACCGCTGCCACACGACGGCAGTGTGGGTTACCGGTACAATCTCGGGCCGCGTTTTAGCGGTTGCGCCGAGCTACTTGAAACTTCGACAGCTGAGATGACGGCGTTCGTGTGACGGATTTGCGGCGGACACGCGGCTATTGTAAATGTATGTATCGCTACTTCGGCCCCGTCATCTCGTTCTATCGACAAATAGCATCTATATGTAGATGTGAATAAAGTCTTCAAACTACTTGGTTTGCACATGAAATAACTCATATTGATTTACATTATACCTATGTGCAAAGCAAGTAAAATTTTTCAAATGTTTGTATATACGTTACGTTTGCGTCGCGCGCTCGTGCGAGTCCTACAAAAGGACTGTAATGCTGCCACCCAAATCGAACAAAGAATTAATTAATTTCGAATGCGCACTTAGGTAAAAAAAACTTTTGATTTAACAATGACTCAAATTATTGTAGTCAAAAAAACACGCAGATGCATTTCGCGGAAATGAGGTTTTTTTGTGAATCATTACCTATTTTGTTGATTAATAATAATAATAATATTTTTTTATTTCGAGCAACAAGACTCATAGTGTTAGTAACAATATACTTACAAACTATGTTAGTAATATACAAAAATATAAATAAGAAAGAAGAAGAAAGAAGAAGAAGAGTAAATTAAGAAGTTTTGTAAAATACTTTTTTAATATTTGATTAGTTTACCATAAAAACAAATAAATAAATAATCGAGATCATCAACAATTTACTCCAAGACGTACCTACTGAACCCTGTTTTGTTTAGGTTAAGTAGTATTTTTATTTTAAATAAATGTTTCTGACTTTGTACGATCAATCTGACTCACCGACTTAAGCAGAATAGACGTTATTAAGTATACCGGAACTCATAATCAAATGTCATTATTATTTTCAATGCAAGAAACTTATCATACAAATGAGGATCGAGCCTAATACTACCTCAGCTAAAGTTCACTCTTTAGGATAGCAATTTATTTTTTAAATAATAATTATTTAAAAATATAATAATTAAGGAAGGGTGCTTTAAAAAAAAATATACAAAGTCTCCTTAATTTATGTACTTTCATAAAAATGTTATCTCATCCCTGTTCACAGCAGCTTCGAATAAAAACCTAACATGTCCTTTTTATTCTTTGACAGTTTGTATAATACGGCTGTAACAAAAAATAAATTCATCATCAAACTAATCAATAAATTTCCGGATTGTAACTATGTATAGATAGAGTAAAGGCAATGAAATTAGGAATTATTACCAGATAGCGAAAAATTACGCATAGAATATCCCTAAGATTTCAGCCCTCTAGAAGCTTTTGCCGTGTTTTGATCTGTGCATCAGCCGGTGAAATTGAGATAAAATTTCAGCTTTGTTTCTTGGATGGCAGCGCATTTATTTGGAATCGGCACAGCATGTCTTCATCCACAATACTTCTATATTAGTCGTCACCCTCATTTTAGCCCTATCATCTCTCACACAGTCCGTCCATCGTTTCTTTAGTTTTCACCTACCCCCTTTTTTTTTCGGATGGAAAGTCATCACATGACCCCTCCCGCTCTGGGTGCAGCAGAAGGAAGTGTCAGTTTTCACCTACCCTAAGGGTGCGTACACACGAGCGCGATTCAAGCGCGATTTTTTTCGCGCGCGCGTCGCGTTCGCAACCCGCCTTAAAAGAGAAGCATTTAATTCTAATATTTTTAGAGGGAGCGACGCGCGCGCGTATAAAATCGCGCTCGTGTGTACGCACCCTTACAGCCATCCACATTCGTACTGTGTTCGTACTCAAAACTTTCCTCACGACATTGCCCTACTGCATCACATGCTCATAACATGACAGTATACAAATTTCAGTTGAATTAAGGCCGCTTTCACATTAGAGCGTTAGCAGCGCGTCAGTAGCGCGGCAGAAGCAGAAACCTTCACGCACGCTTCTGTTTATAATATGAAATTCTGACTGGGCGACGACGGTCGCGCGTCAGTCGCGCTGCTAAAGTCGCCTAAATGTGAAAGCGCACTAAGTATCCTCACGTAGGTACAAAGATTATACTTGACACTTAGTCCCTTGTTCCTTATCTCTAATTACCTACCGCTACGTCACACGCTAAAAGTTCCTGAACAGTTATTCTTTGTGCGTCACTTTGCAAGTAAGAAGTTACACAATATCCCAAAGCGGCATTTTTTTTGCTGATTATATTCGTTATAACTTTCTCGAACACGCGATCCCTTGGAGATCAATGTACCTATTGCTTTTTTGTAAGCTTTCACGTCCTAGATAGGTACTTTATTATGTTCGCTTCTGCCGAGACTTTGTTCGCGTGAAATTTCTTGTTTTAATCTACATATATCTATATTATTATTATACTAATAATAAAGCTGAAGAGTTTGTTTGTTTGACCGCGATAATCTCTGGAACTGCCGGTTGGATTTGAAAAATTATTTTTGTATTTGATAGCCCAATTATTGAGGAAGGTTATAGGCTATTTAACATCACGCTAGGACCCTTAGGAGCCGAGCAAAATGAAAAAAATAACGCTAAGCGAAAACGAAGTAATAGCGCGGGCAGGCGATGCGTCGCGACGACGCCGACGGTGTGGGTCGGGGGAACAAGAAATCTCACGCGGACGAAGTCGCGGGAAGAAGCTAGTCTTCTATATACACGGCAGGTAGGGACAATGGTGGCCCAGTGGTAATAACTGCGACTTACGAATTTTAGGTCTTAGGTTCGAACCCAGACAGGCGCGTTACTATGTACAAATTATTTCATCACCACTGCTCTCAAAACGGTGAAGGAAAACATCGTGAGGAAACCGGCATGTCCTAGAACCAAAAATTCGAAGACATGTGACATCTACCAACCCGCACTGGGCCCGCGTGGATTACGGCTCACTCGCTCTCACAGAGAGGAGGCCTGTGTCCCAGCAGTGGGAACATGATTATGATACACGGCAGCCACACCAAAACAGGGACATATGGTCAACTTCATCACAGACAGTTCGCACAAACGACCTCTATAAAAATCAATTGCCGTACGTTAGTTTCGCTAAAGCTCGACCGATTGCTCGATTGTGATGAAACTTTGGAAAGTAGCTGTGTGCGCGCCGGAGAAGATTCCGCTAACGCGTTAAGCATTAGCTAGCTTGACATAAAATTTCTCACTCGACAATACTGTAGCTTCCTATTAGTGAAAGAATTTTCGGAATCGGATCAGTAGTTTACCCCCTACAAACAAACTCACAAATGTTACCTCTATATATTATTTGTATAGACAAGGCCTACTAATCTTGCTCAAAGATCCAAGTATGCATGGATACCAATTTATTGAAACAATAAATCCTTTATTTATTACAACAACGCACGCTCTATTATTAGTGTACTAATAATAATTGAAAAATATATAAATCATCGAAGGGCGACAGCTAAAGCACGAAACTTTTGGGAATCCCATAGGCAACTTATATTCTGCTGTGGGTAAAAAGAGGTTAAAGAAGAAGGTACTTTTCAATTGTGACTTAACTTAACATAGGTACGGAACTTCCGAAAAAAATTACGTCTGAGGGGGACAGCTAAACTACGACACTTTTGGGAATCCCATAGGCTATTTATTCCCAGTGGGTAAAATAATTGGCTAACGAAGAAGGTACTTTTCAATTGTGACTTAACTTACCTAGGTACGGAACTTCCGAAAAAAATTACGTCTGAGGGGGACAGCTAAACTACGACACTCTTGGGAATCCCATAGGCAACTTATATCCTGCTGTGGGTAAAAAGAGGTTAAAGAAGAAGGTACTTTTCAATTGTGACTTAACTTAACATAGGTACGGAACTTCCGAAAAAAATTACGTCTGAGGGGGACAGCTAAACTACGACACTTTTGGGAATCCCATAGGCTATTTATTCCCAGTGGGTAAAATAATTGGCTAACGAAGAAGGTACTTTTCAATTGTGACTTAACTTACCTAGGTACGGAACTTCCGAAAAAAATTACGTCTGAGGGGGACAGCTAAACTACGACACTCTTGGGAATCCCATAGGCAACTTATATCCTGCTGTGGGTAAAAAGAGGTTAAAGAAGAAGGTACTTTTCAATTGTGACTTAACTTAACATAGGTACGGAACTTCCGAAAAAAATTACGTCTGAGGGGGACAGCTAAACTACGACACTCTTGGGAATCCCATAGGCTATTTATTCCCAGTGGGTAAAATAATTGGCAAAAGAAGAAGGTACTTTTCAATTGTGACTTAACTTAATTACCTAGGTACGGAACTTCCGAAAAAAATTACGTCTGAGGGGGACAGCTAAACTACGACACTCTTGGGAATCCCATAGGCTATTTATACCCAGTGGGTAAAATAATTGGCTAACGAAGAAGGTACTTTTCAATCGTTTAACTTAATTAGAGGCACGAAACTCCAAGAAAAAGTACGCAAGATTTGTCTAATTACAATCCGTCATTTGCCATCAATTAACAAATTCCAAAGCATTGTGTTTATTTTGTAAATAATTGGATAATTACAATTTTCATTGTGTGTTAATATCCCAGCAATGTTATTAAGATGTCAATTTATACCATCATTAGAACATGAAGTGTTTTTTTTTTCTGGTAGTTTCTTCACAATGGGTGCCTGAAGATGTACGGCGGCGCCGCCGAGGCGGGCCCAGAAATAGATGGTGAAATGACCTGGACGTGTACCGCGAGGGCTGGTTCGAGGTGGCGCGGGAAAATAGTTCCTGGAAGGATTCGGGGGAGGCTTTTGCCCAGCTGTGGGACAGTACCTATGGGCTAACAAAAAAAAAGCGTAAAAGTTTCCTTAAGTTTGCCGTATGTCATTACTTTCCAGAATTTGATCCTTATTGGGGACACTATTAATATGATTAATGCAGTGTTTATTTTCTTTTATCAAAATCAACAGGTTCGATTCCTGGCTAGAAATATTGATTTTTCAAAAATCCAGTTTTAGTTTTCATCAAAATCGAGCCCGCGACTCCTTTGAGTACTTTTCGCTATTCCTCATAGTTTCGGATTTGGCCATCCACGCCCAATTGAAAAATTCAGCCTGTATATATAGATTTAGCATATGTGTACCTACACAATGTGTCTTAAGTATAGTATATTTTATCTACTTATTATTTGCACCAACGACAACTCCTATTTTATGTCCAGGCAAATCACTGTCCATTTGAAACCCTAATCCTCCATTGTATATTTTGTAATGTTTGATTTATTTTTTTGTTATGTATTTTTGAAGTGTACAATAAAGTAGATACATAAAGGAAAAATAAATAAATTGCCATTTTGAGATTCATAATAATTAGGTATGTATGACTCATCGGAGGAAAACGTACACACTTCCTCATTAGGGCTTTCTTTTCATTCATAACAGAGAAAGCTCTCAAGATGGACTTTTCCCATAATTGAAATGATGATACATTTCGAACTAATCATTGCCTTTATAGCCTGGGTTATTCCGATACATTAATTTCCTCAAAACTTATACGCAAATCGAGCTAATACATAACTTTTATGCATCAGGCGGAAAGGACCAAATGACATACAGTCATTTGACAATGACATAGTCATTTGGTCCTTTACGTCTGATGCATCAACACACCTAAAAACGCAAACGGTAGCCCGTTTTAAAGATTGTCATACAGTGACGTCATGAATTCAATAAACGCGCTCCATTTGTTAGGTAGGTATAACAATAATATACCTATTGGTAATTTCCTATGAGATTTACCGTGGAAATTAATTATTTACTATTTCCCATTTAACATGTTTTTTATTTTATAATTATTTAACTGTTATTATTTTACCTAAGTATCGCTAATTACAAATGTCGTTGATTCGTAATACGGATTTTATATGTATTATGTATAATTTGGCTACTGAATCGATTTCAGTAGCTTTTAATAGAGGTATATTTTTCAAAAATGATGTATTTTGCCATACTGGCCGCCGATTGGGCCAAACAAAATTAAATCTTATTTCAATGCAATAAGACTCAATTTTAAATGCATAAAGTAATGCTAGGGTAAATAGTTAGCTTTATAAAAATTAAGATTTGGCCATTGTAATATGCTTTTAATCACGGAATAGATAATTATTTATCTATTCCGTGCTTTTAATGCAATACTCTTTTTGGGGTGTAGAGGTGTGCGTTAATTACGTTTATGTTACATATTGTAGGTATAGATAAATTATGTTACCGGTTAAATCCATAGCAATATCTATCGTTTTATTACTTATCGAATATATTATGGAATTAATGATTAGGAAATTAAACTTGCTTCGTAATGTACAATGTCATGTAAGTACAAATGGGGAAAAAAACTGTAGGTAATGGAATGTATTTAATTTACACCTCCGAGTCTACAAATAGTTACTGCAGTAAAAAGCGAGTAATGGCAAGTAAGCTTCGAGAAAGGATTACAGCGGGATTCCGCATCCAAAGGGTGCCAACGGTCAGATGGACGGACGGACGCACAGAGGGGGTTAGTAACAGGCACGTCTCAAGTAATATTAGTAAACACACCTTCCAATATATAAATAAAAGGATAATAAACGTATTATTGAAATCCTTAGAACGGTCTTTCCTTTGGTGCTCCATCCATTAACCCCTGTTACTAACCCTCTTTGTCTGTCCGTCCGTCCGTCCATCTGAACCGCAGGACCATCTGAACCACTGGGCCATCACGAGATATAATCAATCAATCTGCCTAGCCTTGTCCCAACTATGTTGGGGTCGGCTTCCAGTCTAACTGGATGCAGCTCAATACCAGTATTTTACATGGAGCGACAGCCTATCGGACCTCCACAACCCAGTTACTGGGTAACACGATACCCCTTGGTAAGACTGGTTGTCAGACTTTCGGGCTTCTCACGACCCGTAACGACTGTCAAAGATCCACGAATGGCATTCGGGACGAATGCCGAGGCACAGAGGGTCTCGGCATGTAAAGATGGTGACCGATCCACGGACCGACCGTGGCAAGCGTAGCTTTACCTGATCACGACATATAATAAAATATTAAATAAAAATAATAAATATGATATTAATATTATATAATATTTATTCCTTATTTTTCATTATTGCACCTGCAACTGTTTGTCTCTGCATCACGCAAAGGTTGACTGGTAGAAAATGCCTATGGCATTAAGTCCACCAAATATAATAATTCTCAATTAATCATAGCCAAATTGCATTACGTTTATAGGCGTATTAATTAATATATTTAACAATTCATAATACCCTTGAAGAAGATCCGGCTGTCAGGATATGTATTACCTAAATATTTTTGCGACACAAAGAGTCAATGTTGTATGTTATGATTATGTCTACGAAGTCTGACGCGTCCCGTATTATAAAGGTGTGAAAAAAAACCTGTAAGCAGAACAAGTTTAAAAAACTTTTCGTGTCTTCTTTTCTCATGTCGAAGTTAGGCAGTTAGGCCTTGACTATACAAATAATGTATACTCGTAGAGGTGAAATTTGTGAGTTTGTTTGTAGGGGGTAATCTTCTAACTACTGATCCGATTCCGAAAATTCGTCATTATTGCCGAGTGAGATCTTTTATGTCAAGCTAGCTAATTCTTAACGTGTTAACGGAACCTTCTCCGGCGCACACACAACAACTTTCCAAAGTTTCATCACAATCGGTCGAGCAATTTTTGAGTTTTAGCGAAACTAACGTACGGCAATTGATTTTTATAGAGGTCGTTCGGACGAACTGTCTGTGATGAAGTTGACCCTTGTTTTGGTGTGGCTGCCATGTATCATAATCATATCATTATCAGCCTATAATGTTCCTACTGATGGGACACAGGCCTCTTTTTGGTGAAAGGGAGTGGGCCGTAATCCACCATACGGGCCCAGTGCGGGTTGGTAAATGTCACATGTCTTAGAATTTTTGGTTCTAGGACAAGCCGGTTGCCCCACGATGTTTTCCTTCACCGTTTTGAGAACAGTGGTAATTAATTTTTTACACAAAGTAAACCGCCTGCCTGGATTCGAACCCACGACTTAAAACTCGCAAGTCGGGGCTATTACCACTGGGCCACCACTGCTCTCAGTGTTGGAATGTATACTAATAATAAAGCTGAAGTTTGTTTATTTGAATTTGAACGCGCTTATCTCTAGAACTACCGGTCCGATTTGAGAAATTCTTTCTGCATTTGATAGTCCAATTTTTGAGGAAGGCTATAAGCTATTTAACATCACGCTAGAACCCTTAGGAGCCAAGCAAGAAGAAAAAATGTCGGAAACAACGCTAAACCAAAACGAAGTAGCAGCTCTTGGCAGGCGATGCGATGCAACGGGTCGGAGGAACAAGAAATTTCACGCGAACAAAGTTACGAGCAGAAACTAGTACCTATGTAATAAAAAAAATATATTTAGGAATTTACCTCATCAATATAAATAGCTACAGAAATAAGGAGCCGAGCATTCTCTTATGCAACATTCTGAGCCAAAACATGAATGAGAAAAGAAAGAAGAAAAATAAACACGTTACACACGTTCTCCTAGAAACAGTTGGCAAAGAAAATAAATAATTATTTCTGGCATCGCATCAAAATAAATGGCCCGTGGGCCGTGGGCCCGTGGTTAAATAATAACAGCCGCACAGGTCGATCGATCAGGTTAAACTACGCTTGCCGCGGTTGGTCTGTGGATGGGTGACCATCTTTACATACCGTGACACCTCCGTGCCTCGGAAAGCACGTTAAGCCGTTGGTCCCGGCTGTCTTTTGTGGATCTTTGACAGTCGTTACGGGTTGTCATTAGCCCGAAAATCTGACACAGTCTTACCAAGCGGTATCGTATTACCCAGTAACCGGGTTGTGGAGGTCAGATAGGCAGTCCCTCTATGTAAAATTCTGGTATTCTGCTGCATCCGGTTAGACTGGAGCCGACCCCAACATAGTTGGGAAAAGGCTAGGCAGATGATGATAGCATCAAAATAAATGTTTTTGAGAAAAATCATCACAATCACACACGTGGGATTCTTCTTTCAGTTAGAACGGTCAGTCTGGTTTATACTTTTTAGGGTTCCGACCCAAGGGGGCCAACCTAAGTGCCTATTACTAAGGCTCCGCTGTCCGTGCGTCTGTCATAGGGCTGTATATTTTGAACCGTAATAGGTAGTCCACTTGAAATTTTCACAGAAAGTGTACTACAATGGCTGCTAAAACAACAAATAATAAAAATAAAATAAAGTGAAAACTAAAGGGTGTACTTTAGTAAAAAACCCGTTTTTTGTACGGGGGTCCCCATACTTACAACAAACATGTTTTTTACTAATGTATTTAAAAAAGTATTTAATGTTAAATATTGTATGGTGATAAGTTACCCTTTGTGTGCGAGGTCGACTCGCACTTGACCGCTCTTTTTATAGGAGCAGATATTAATGTTCATGAACCCACGGGAATATACGAATTGAATTATGTACGGGAGAAACCAAACATGTGGCGTAGACGTGGGTATTTTAGGCGGTGATTCTGGACTCATCTATTAGCGAAAAATCCGGGTAGAAATGGGAACACCTGTTTCTATTTTTTTCTCTGTCTAAAACGAAATAAACAATGTTTCAGTTTTCTTCTTTTGGTAAAATAAAATACAGCCCAATTGGGTACAATTCTGGATTGTTAATGCATGGTTAAAATGCCTAGAAGTTGAACGATGTTGTTGATCGAAATATCAACGTTGTCATTGTGTCATTATGTTATGACGTTGTTTACTTACCATTGTTATAATTTTAATAAAGTAGCATGTAGCCTGAATGCAGCTTTATTTATTGATACTGTCTGTATTGTCTGTAGCTTAGATGTAGATCTTTAACGCCGAACCCAATAACCTATTTTCAGTTAAGGACTGATCGCTACTGATGGTAGCCAGTATAGTCATAACGGCCGGTATAATGTAGTCATACAGAACGTTACTGATATATATTATTGGGACGTCCAAACTAGAGATAGATAGGTTTTTCTACCCCTGTATGCCTAAACTGGTGATAGATACAACTGTCTGTATTACCAGTAAAAAAAAAAAAACTTGAGTGAGTTCTAGATTTGAAATGTTTTGACAGGGCGTAAGACGAGCAAGACGAAGTAACGAGTTATGAAATGTATTATTTATTGATATTTTAATATAAGAAGTCACAACGTGTTTTCAAGTTTCATTTCAGTCTGCACCCCTACATTAATATATTATTTTTTGTAATTTTGCTTACAGTCATTTGATTTTATGTAATTTTGTGTAGACATAGTTATAAGTACCTACCTAACATAAAACATCGCCTGGGATGTGTCCGTAGACAGAGTAAACTACTCTTTCTACGGATGAGTCTGTAAAGGCGTTTTAACTGTGTTATATTAAAACATAAATAATAAAAAAAATGAAATTAATGAACTCAACTGTTAATTTTAATCCCATATGTTTATTTATATACCTAACTTAAGTTAAAGGTATTATTGAAAAATATTTATCGAGGTATTTCAAGAATAATCTCTTATTAAGTCCATTTTTATGTTTTTCCAGATAATAACGTTGCGCGCTGGTTTATTTTTATTAAAAACTAGCTGACCCGACGAACTTCGTACCACAATCGAAATCAGTCAATACGTTCTCGAGATAGGTATCATCAAAAAAGCCGTTTTATACAAAATGTGTGAGGAAATGAATTAAGTATCTTTTTTTTGTAATTTTTCCAATGTTTTATAGTTATTCTGCTATTCGAGACGGAGACAAATCCAACAAATCTAAAGCTGGGTCCACACTTGTATCATTTTAGTGTATCCCATAGTGTATCAGATCTCCGACGCGTAGCATCGAAGTGTATCATTTTCGCTAGTGTGGACGCAAAATGATGCGCGATCATGTTACACGCCGTAGCTCGATACACCCTGACCCGTATGTAACCGCGTATCTGACACACATGTCGAATCGGATAGGTACGTGTGTCATGATCGGCATAATGATCTTAGTACCTATGGACGCATTTTAATGGTGAGAGATACGATGTGGTCGAAATGGGCGTCCACACTTAGGATACGAATACTCGATACGATACGCCTGATTTTGAACTTAAAGATGATACAAGTGTGGACCCAGCTTTAGATCATAAAAATCCCTTCAGCCGTTCTTGACTTATAAATGGTGTAACTAACCCGACTTTGTTTTATATAATTTTAAATTGTCTACGCTATTTTTCTTTTCGTGATGTTACCATTACCAACAGGATCCACAGATAAAAAATAACCTATATTGAATATTCTCTGGTAGATAAAAATATATTGTAATACTAAACCACAGTGTATCTACAACCAACAGTGTTTCTGCGTATGGACGCAGAAACACTATTGCCAAATGTATGGACATTTGAAGGGCCTTGAGAAATTTCGCAGTATTGATGTGATATCTAAACTAAGTCTCAGACGTTTCAATATCAAACTTTTTATTCCAAATAAACCAATGACAGGTACTTTTAAAAATTGTCAAGGGGTTGGTCAGTCAAAAAGATGAAGCTAGTTGCCCATTCCAAAGCGCAGTAGGTTCCTATGGAGAAAAAGGGGCAAGAAACTCCACGGACACGCTTTTAAATCAAAATATTGTTACAAAATATCGGTTATATCATTCATGTTGAAATTATACCATGTGAAAACGATGTAGAAAGACGTGCACGTTATAATCGTCCGTAATAAAAAGAAAAGAAAAACAATAAGCTTTGAAGTTCGGGAACCTAAGCCAGTTCCATTGCAGTCCTCCGATTACTCTGCCAAAACCCTGGCGTTTGGCCTACTGTAAGGAGGCTTTTAGATAGACTGTGGTAAATATATTATGAAGAGCCACTCGCGTCATGACTCGAATCTACCTAAACCTTGATATTTGCGCGTACCGCCATATCACGATGGAGACATTTATTAAAGTGCCAACAAGTGGAAAATCAATTTTTTTACAACAAAAATGTAGGTTTTATTCACTGATGTAGCTTCAACTAAATAATGTATTTAGACTCATTTTTATATTATTATATTCAGACGTTCTCAAATGATTTTGAAAAGTTAAGCTATGCTTGCCGTGGTCAGTTCGTGGATGGGTGACCATCCACGAAAGTATCTTTCGATCAGAAAGTATGTTAAATCGTTGGTACCTAACGCCTGTCATTCGAAGATCATCAATCGATTCTGGTATTCAGAAGCCCAAAAGTCTGACAACCAGTCTTATATCGAGTTAAGGCTCCTTCAAACAGGCGCGACAAGCGATAGCGCGACACAAAAGCACCGCAAATCGCGCAACGAGTGGTGCCTTTGTGTCGCGCGCGATTATATCGTGTGTCGCGCCTGTTTGTAGGAGCCTTTACCCAGTAATGTTTAGACAGGAAGCGACCCCAACAAAATGGGAAAAGACTAGCCAGATTGATTGACGTTCACATGTTTTTTAACCCATGCTGTAGATACTACAGTCTACTTTTATGCATTTCGTGGGTTTCTAGACTTACCGTTTATAAAATTTACTAGCTTCTGCCCAATTTCACCCTCCCCCCATTCACCCTCATAAGGGGTGGAATTTCGAAAAACCCTGTCTTAGTTGATACCGACTCTTTACAAAGAACACACTCTCCAAATTTCATGTCTCTAGGACCAGCGGTTTAGGCTGTGCGTTGATATATCAGCCAGTCAGGATTTTGAATTTTGTATAATAGATTCAAAGTCAAAGTCAAAGTCAAATCATTTATTTCAAATAGGCACATTAAAGGCACTTTTGAACGTCAAAAAAAAAACTAAATAGAAATGATTCTATTATATAAATAAATATAATAATGATTGATTCGGTATTTGTAGAAAAGCCTCAATGACGAACTAATTTCCTCTTGCAAGTTTTTATTATGACTAAGATTAACTTATTAATAAAAAAATAGTTATACATCGTAAGGAAATCGGCATGTCCTAGAACCAAACATTCGAAGACATATGACATCCACTAAACCGCACTGGAACTGCGTGGTGGATTAGGACCCACTCCCACTCACAGAGAGGAGGCCTGTGTCCCAGCAGTGGGAAACTTATAGGCTGATTATGAATGTATGTAAGATTAACTTTGCTGTAGAGCACTTATTCTAAAAAGTGACTAACAAAATTGACGGTAATTCTAAAATTACAATAATATTGTTAGGTGCTAGTTAGGTAATTAAATTCTGCCTTCATTCATACACGTGGAAACTATACGATAATTGCAAAATAGAAAAACAGCAGCCATACGTGATATTAGCTAATCTTTCGACGCAACTTGTACCTAAAAGGACCGAAACGGATTACCTACACAGAACCTAATCATGTTAGAAAATTAATTAGCGAGTCCTTTGTTGAAGTCATGGCGTTTCGTTTATACATTTTTTAGCTGATCGGTGATAATCTATGTGCTCCACACGAGCACATAGATTAATTAATTAATTAATCAGTGGCACGCGACAACAGCAGAGGCAACAGCTGCAGCCGTTGACAACGTGCTGCTCGTGTATTTAAGTACAGTACTTAAATACAGGTTGAAATTGAAAACATGCGAGAAACCGAACTGGGAGATTGTACTCATCCTTATGAACAACTTTTAATAAGGGACCAAAGCTGTAATCGCAAAAAAAAAATCTGCTGTTCCCTCCATTTTGACGAGTTATGCGAACATAAATGTAGGGAACAGCTGATTTGGTTTTCGCGAGTAATAGTTGTTCATAATGATGAGTACAATCTCCCATTTATTTCGATTTGTCGCATGTTTTCAATTTCACCCTGTATACGAGCGGTACGTTGTCGACCGCAGCCGTCGACACATCGCCGCCGCGCTAGCGGTAACTGCAGTTGTCGACACTCGTTGGCGGCAGACGCGTCTGTGGCTGCAGCCGTCGACGCGTCTGTGGCTGCAGTTGCCTACGCGTCTGTGGCTGCAGTTGCCTACGCCGTCGACGCGTCGGCGGCTACCGTCGACGAGTATCGACAGCTGCAGTTGCACCTGCTTTTAGCGCGTGCCGCTCGTGTATATGAGCACTAAGAAAATCATGTCAGTCAAGCACAACAGAATGGTACAGAAAGTCGCTCCATACAACGTCATGAAAATCCACGCACCCAAACATAGACACGTTTTGCATACAGCGGGTGCAGGCGCACTCTCGACTGGAATCCGGTAGAGTAAAATTACCGTACGCCTTCGTGCGTGTGCTCCTGTTTTCGCTCGTTGTATATAGTTGACCCTCTGTCTGTACTATTCTGTGCCAGAGTTTAGTTTAGCATCATCAGCAGACCGACAGCATGCAGCGATATCAGATGACACTAAAACAACCATTTTTAATAAGAAAATCACACTAATATTGTAAAGGCGAAAGTTTGCGAGTGAGTGTGTTTGTTACTTCTTTACGCTCAAACAGCTGGACCAATTTTAATAAAATTTGGTATGGAGGTAGCTGACATCCTGGATTAACATATAGGCTACTTTTTATTCCGATATTCCCACGGGATCGAATGCGGGTTAGTAAACAAATAAGCTCCCCGTATTGTATGTATTGTCTCCAAGTTTTCAGGTAACTTCTTTAAGACCTTCAAAGGAACCCAAAAGCTATTGATTTTAATGTGTTGTAGGCATACCTGCGACCTAGAAAGCGTGTATTATGTAAACCAACATAATATGAGAAAGCCCTTTGTTGGAGAAAGGTGGGTCTCTCATCTAATATTATGTACGTGAGAATATGAAATCAATATTAGGTTATAACGAAGTTATTAACGTATATTCAAAATTAAAATGACATACATAATCTAGTCTATAATGTTCACACTGCTGGGACACAGGCCTCTCTCAGGTCAGGTCTCTTTGAGATGGAGTGGGCTTTAAACTACCACGCGGGCTGAGGGTTGGTAGATAAAATTATATGTAAGTACACACAGCTCCTTTAAGTAGTTACCCCACCAAAAGACATGTGCGTTCAAATCCGTGATAGGCCCAAGATGGTTTTTGTATTTTGCAAAAACATTTTATTTTAAATAATGTATTGTTTTAGTGAATATAGAAGTTTAAGTAAGTTTTTTTTTTTAATTCTGTTTTTATTATTGTTTTTTTCAATAAAACAATACTTTTGCGACGACAAGCAACAATAATAGGGTTAACATTTACGACAACTTATTCATCGTCTAAATAGACTGGAGGTTTCAAGACCGCTTACCGTGCATAAGATTGGAAGTTCAAATCCTATATAGGCACGAAATGTGCTTTTTGTTCATTATATTATTTTGATATATATTTCTATTTTGTTTTAAGTAGTAATTATTTATAAAGAATTAAAAAATCAAGAAAAATAAAATACCTTATTAATCATTTAATAATATTTATTATTGCTATTATTTAACAAAACTATGATCTTATTTTACAACAAACAGAACAACTATTTTAGTTCTCATAAAATCAGAAATCATTTAAAAAAATAATTGATAAAATTAGTACTCTTCGCCGTTTTAAGTGAACGTATACAAAGTTCTAACTTGAAGGTATGGATTAATTTTATAAAGACAACGTAAGTAAGTAAAATTAATGGATACCCTCAAATTATAACATCTTTCGATTAGACAGGGACCTAAAGATATAATGACTCAGCCGATAGTAGATAACAATTTCATCGCAATTCATATGGGCTCGCTGGCTAGTTCGTCAAACTGCCGGTATGAGTATGACGACGTTCGGTGATGCGATGGTTCGAATCCGAGTCAACACAATGGACTCTTTTTGAAGTATTCTTTAGATTATTCGTAAGGAATTCAATGTTGTAGCAGTGTAACATTTTAAAACTTGAGGGGTTAGGACATAGTGACGCTTTCTGTACCTACAAAAATAACAACTTATACCCAATTATAATACCAAACCTTACCTTCAGGCCTCCTTTCTTTTAGAGGGAGTGGGCTGTAATCTACCACTCGGGCCCAGTGTGGGTTGGTAGATAAAAAAGTATGTAAGTATACAAAAATAACAACTTATACCTAATTATAATTTATTTAATTAATTATTAAAAAACATATTTATTTATAATTCCGGGCCGTCGCGTCACGTCGGTCTGAGTGCTCATAGTCTCTTTACGGAAATCTCGATACCACTGGTTGATACTTCCAAATCCAAGGGCTGGCTTTTACGTTGGCCGCAGAGACTAAGAGTATTGCCATACAACGTGGCAATGCCGCCAGACTCTTGGGTGCATTTCCAGTCGGCAGTGATGTGGATGTATGTTTTGTTGGTTATTAGTTTTAGTTAAGGTAGGATGTAATATTTTTATAGCGATGTAAGTAGAAGATCTTTGACTGCCATTACGGGTAGTCAGAAGCCAAAAAGTCTGACAACAGGGTAATCGTGTTACCCACTAACTGGGTCGTGGTCAGATAAACTCTATGCAAAATACTGGTATTCAGCTGCATCCGGGTAGACAGCAAGCTGCCCCAACATAGTTGGGAAAAGGCTCGGCAGATTGATTGGTTATTCCAAAATAACTAGTGACTAGAACATGTTTTAGGTAACGCAGATGCGATTGTATTTATCCTTTAAATACATATGTACAGTCAACAAAAGAGATAAGTATGCAGGATCGTCGGATATAGTTGAAGTTTAGTAAGAAACCAATGGATTTTATTTTATTAATAGAAAACAAACAGCTCATATATCAAATCAAATTTCAGTCGACAACATCCATCGGTTTCTTACTAAACTTCAACTATATCCGACGATCCTGCACACTTATCTCTTTTGTTGACTGTACTTACCGAGAATTCAATCACTGTCCGAGAATAAGCATGTTTTGTTTAAAGCATTACTGAAAGCTTTCAGACACTTATGAGGTGATTCATGAACTCAAATATATATTGGGAGATCCCTTTCGATACAATTTATTTAAATATATCAGTAGTAGCTACTCACAGAATTTGTAAGATAATCATGGTGCAGTCGGTGTGTGTCGTCGTACTTACCTGAAAGAAAAATCAATATTTTAGAAAATATTTCATAGGTGTAAGAGTAAGAGTAAAAGTATCTAAATGATTCTATGAATGAAAAGTTAAATGAAATATTTGAAAATAATTATGATGTTCTCTTTTATAACATTATAAAACATTAAAATAAATAATAATATTTTTTTTTTATAAATATAAATAATATTGTAATTTGCAAAATGACCTCTCAAGTTCCGCTAAGGAGACGCAATTAATTTTCTATTGTATCGTACATAGAGAGCGCGCTAGGGGCTTGACGGGTTAAATATTACCCTTTTTATTTTATTTATAAATTAAATATTATATCTAACGAACTAATCAAAACCCTGAAAATGTAGAAATTGCACGCAGGGAACGGCAGAATATTCTAAACTTTAAAAACTATGTAACATCTACCTAACAATATTTTAACTATTACCATGAATGGCCTCCCAGACAGCTGAGAATCGGATTCTCGAAGAGGCGGCACTAATAACTAATAACTCCTCATACTTTACTATTAGTGGCATCCAGCACACAAACTATGAAGGTGAATCATAATTATTACATAATTCAATTTAAACTGTTACCAAAATCTCTAATTAGTAACTAGGGTTGAGTTTCAATTAGTAACTAAATCTCCAATTAGTAACTAGGGTTCCTTGTAGGAACTACGGAACCCTAAAAATGTGTTCAGAAAGAATATTCCTAAGTAGCATGTATCATGGACATACATAAGACTAATACTAAATGGATTTTGAAATTCTATAAGTACCTAAACTTAAGCAGCCCTCTAGACCGTATTTCAATCAAAATTTATATTGGACAAATTAGTTAAGATATTTTACACATACGTAATAATCAGCTTATAATGTTCCCACTGCTGGGACATAGGCCTCCTCTCGGTGAGTGGGAGTGGGCCGTATTCCTCCACGCGGGGCCAGTGCGTGTGGATCCCAGAGACTAATCTGACAGGTGTAATGTCAAACTTCTAAACTAAAGAAACGCAAAGACAAAAGACTTAAATGTCAGATTAGTCTCCGGGATAAAAAAAAACGAACTTTAAGATATTTTTTTAGACAAATTGGCTGCTTGGGAAGTTAACCAGAAGTAATCATACATATTAAAGAGACAGTCTCACGAAATACGAATTAGTTACTTCCGTCATTCACACAGGAAACTGACATTTCATTCAAGTTTAATTCTGACGTTATATTAGGCAGCGACAGTATTGCAACTCTATTTTTTTTCTTCATATTTCAAGCAAAGCCGATGTCGATCATTCTGCCAATGTCTAAAGTGAGTTAGAAAACCAAGTGAAAAGGTAAAAAAAAAGCACAGACAAATAAATTCTTCGATTGATACAGTTGAACACACAGATATCGGTTGAATACAATGTATATCGTGTTAGGTTAGTACGGGAGTTTTGCAATTCGATGTCAGACTCAGTCTTGATTAGGCTCTTGACATATAGTCTGACATTTCGGCTATTGAACTCGCATGACTGACGGTAATCAACAGTGATCTTCGAATAATGCCGACTAACCACATTGAAGGTCAACGCTCACTCGCAACCTAGACAATGTTTACGAACTAAGTAAAGGTTACGAGTACGTTGAAAACTTTGTCGAAACATTTGTGCCTGTTTTCTCATGATTGTGCTAAAATGTGTGTTGAAAGGCCTATGTCCAGCAGTGGACGTCTTTTGGCTGAAATGATGATGATGTGTGTGTTGAAACAGTAGTTCAATATACATAATCAGCCTATAATGTTCCCACTGCTGGGACACAGGCCTCCTCTCTGTGAGAGGGAGTAGGCATGAAACAGCACAAAAGAAATCCTAACCCTTCATTCGCCACTGCTGTTAAATGGCAGGAAAATTTCCCGGGGAAATCAAACAATCTAGAAAAATTTAAAGTGTATTTCAGTTTTTTTTTGTTTCCTATTCAAGTTCAACGACGCTGAAATCAATATACCTCTGAATCAGTATAGGTATTATGTACCTATACTGATTCAGAGGTATATTTTTTGCTTTTTTTAGCTTTTGTTTTATTTTAAACCGATAGTAGCAAGCTAGCAGTCAGTACTTAACTGAAATATCTACTAGACGTGTTGCACAACTTTGAACGACCAAGATATCGAGACATATTTTTTTTTTTTTATGAAAACGTTGCCCTACACTAGGAATTTCTCCTGTATTGTGGGTGCGTTTACAAACATTTAAACTCACATACCTACACAAACAGCCAGACCCGGAACAACTACTTGTAGGTCATACAAATATTTGTTCCGTGCGGGAATCGAACCCGCGACACGCAGCGCAGCAGTCAATCGCTTAACCACTGCGCCAACCGTGCCGTCAATATCGTTATCAGTGTCGTATGTACCTTCAGGCTTTTACTAAGTAGTAGAGTAGGAAGAAAACACGAAAGTATTGTTCTAATAGGTAGTGGTGTGAAATGTAATAGGTAGAAGTGAGCCTGCAGTATATTAATAGTTTTGTTAAGGCGCGATTCTTTGCTAACGTTATTAGCGTAGGCGTTAGCGAGAAAGTATCACTTATTTTAGCAGAATTTTGGGAACGGCACTCTAATTGTGTAATACAGTAACAATTACAATCTCAATCATTTTGAAGGATATTGCTAATCCATTGCCTAATATGTTCAAAAAATTTGTCTGCTGAACAACGTAAATTAACACAATGAATAGTTTTTGAACTGTCAAAATGAAAGCGATTCCTACTGGTGGGTTACGCAATTACCCCTGGTTCTGGCTTCTGGTTTAGGTTTTTTATAAAATATTATCTGCAAACATATCTTATTGAAGTTTCCCTCCAGTTGCCAGGCTCCATAAAAAGATTTTTTGAGTTGATATCGATATAGGCTAGTATGTGTTTTGTGAGTGCTCTACTTAAAAATACTTAATTAATGGACTTGCATTGTTTTAATTCCTAGTGCACAAAGCCGAGACGGACTTCTTAACATAATAAAAACGCTTAATGGTCGCAATGAACTAATAATGGCTGCTAACGACTCCGGATGTTATCTCGACAACAATTACTGGTAACTTCACGACGGTAATAATTAGTTATTATTGTTTTAACCCTTTACTTACTCCTCGTTTTTGCTCTGGTACTTACACTGTGAAGCGTTCTACAATAGCGTGGGATCGCAAAAGAAAAAACTCAGAACTTACTCGTAGATATCATAATGTCGTCATCTGAGAAAAACGCGTATAACCATTTTCAAAGACACTAACAGTAACCAAGCTTATTTTTTAACTAGCTTTTGCTCTTAGCTGCGCTCACGTAAATCTCAGAAAATATCCCACGGGAACTTCCTACCGGAACTAAAAGTACCCAATGAGTTAATCCTAAACTATCTGTGTGCCAAATTTCATCCAAATTCGTTCAGCCGTTTTTGCGCTAATCCGAAACATACATCCAGACAAACAGACAAAAATTCTAAAAACTATTTTTTCGGCATCAGACTCGTGGTTTCCACAACTCGTAGCAATTTTTTTATTCAAAAATAATTGATGTACTTACAGATTTGACTTCGTTATTATTTTATTAAATGTAGGTACAGTTAATTTAATACATAATCAATAATAAATTGTTTTTCTCATTTAATTTGAATCGGTCAGTGATCACGCAATGCTACTCGTTACGGAACCCTATATGGTAGTGGAGTACTGAGTTGCTCTTAAAAATGGTGAAGGAAAACATCGTGAAAACGCCATGTCCTAGCACTAAAAATTCTAAGACATCTACTTACCAACCCGCACTGGGCCCGGGCGCGTGGTAGATTACAGCCCACTCCCTCTCGGGAGACCCTATCAGTGGGAACATTATAGACTGCTCATCGGTAGTGGTAGATATCCTATGTGTATTGCAAGGATTTTGGCTACATCTTGCACTTCTACCTATCATTGGTTCATTCTGATGAAGGCTAGACTGGCTCCTGCAAGGCAAAACTTACTAACATTGAGTATTCATTTCCCTCTTACTGTCTATTGAACCCGTCGCGAAATTCCTATCTGGAAAGTCCGCTGTACTTAGGTATTACCGACGTATTTTCTGAGTGAAACTACGTGACTATACTACACAAAGATAGGTACTCTTTTTGATTGCCCAAGCATAGAACCGACATCTCTTTCGGGCAAATAATCATTAATTTTTAGTCTAGAAATGTAACCCCCAAAAAACCACTACATACGTAGGTATTTTTTTTTGTATATATATGCGAAATACTCATGAGTCACAAAATAAGAAAGTAAACGTATAGACTTGTTCGTAATATTTGGTGAAAGCATAAAATAGGGTTTTTGTTAGCTCCACCTACATACTGTGTGGTACAAATTCTTTGTAAACCACAACAGTAACCCGGTCACCACAATTGACTTGGTTGACTTAGAATTCAGTGGTAAAACTATGAATATCTGATTTCATATATTTGTACCTATATCTTTCGTCGAAAAAACGATTTTGAATTTTATAACATATTTATTAAATTAACATTTTTTTAATTTTCACTCGATTACCTTTGTGATTATGTGTTTTAATTTAACAAAAAAAGATTTGATGAAATGCTCAGTTTTTATTAAGACAAGTTAGATAAAACGATTTTTCTATCTCTCATCGAAAAAACAATTTTGAAGTTTTATAAAATAATTATTATTCATGGTGATTCATTCAGTGTTAATTTAACAAAAAAAAAAGATTTGACGAATTGCTCAATTAAATTGATTAAGACAAACTTTAACTGTGTTATGTAATCTTCTTAAACAGGAAAATCTTAAAATAAAACTACAAAATGTCACGTGGAGGCTTTGTTTTTATGTCTTAGACTTTCCTTGTTTATCTCACCTCTAAACATAGCTTACATGTGTTACATATTTGTTATTTATACCTATATTGTGTAGGCAATCTATTTTCAACCTTTTTTATTCGACAGACCTAACGTATATATATTCATAATAATAGTATAATGATACCTCGCTGACCTAGAAAATGATTGAACCAAACTGCAGTCAAGGGGTTAAGAATTACCACACGGATCAAGCCGACTGACGTGCGAGTAACAAAGTTACAAAAACCGAAAGAATAAAGCACGAAATATACGGTTTAAAACCAGTCTACAAACCAAGGTGACCTTGAAGTTTTTGGTGTTGCGAGATGCCTGCTACACGGTTTAAAACCAACATCTTCTTCTGCCACTGGTTTGCAACGCAGGCCTTTCTACCAAGGACGTTTAAAGGTCATACGAATTTGGTTTCAAACCACTGTCTACACTGTTTTAAACTTAGGTTTGAAACCACCGTTTTAAACCGTGTATTTCGTGCTTGCGTTAATCTCCCACGGATGTAAGTAACGGTGTTAGAAGAAGCCGCTATGTACTTGTGTGGAGGTGGGTGTGTTGGCCAGCAGACGGTTTCGTTTAAACTACTCTCGTTATATCCACTGCGGCACTCGCGGTCGTCGCAGACAACCCTACTCCGCCGCGGAGCCTGCTCGTCTAAACATCACATTGTGATTGATTCGTGAATATGATCGTAAATATATTATAACAAACAAAATACTCGGATTCTATTGTTATTTTGTGAAAGTGCTTACGTGCCGTTGAGTATATTGGAATTGGGATTTTTTCGAGTTAAGGTGAGGATGTTTCGATTTTATCGAGTGTTGCTATAATTATATTATTCTATCTATAATATGAGTCAATACATATATTACATGGTCCGTAAATTAAATAGAGTTGTTTACTTACAAATGATACGTAACATCAACAGATCAATGTCCAATGACTAGCACTTACTAATGAGTAATTTCTATTGTATATATAAGTGTAAGTAGATAATAATTATAATTACCAATGATTGACACTGCGGAGATAAAGGAATTAACATTTTCATGGATGCCGCCAAAAATTGTCAAAAACATTCTGCGAAAAATCTTTTCCCTTTCATTTCAAGTAATCACACAGCAAAAAAGTGACAACTTATATTAGACTAGCTTCTGCCCGCGACTTCGTCTGCGTCCAATTTCTTGTTTTAATATAAAGTATAGGTACAATGACACTCTCGGCGATAATGTATCTTCCCATTAGTTAAAGAATTTTCGGAATCCGATCAGTAGTTCCGAAGATTATCCCCTACATATAAACTGACATACCTAATATAACTGTTTAACAAACGAAGTTTTTATAAATAACTTTGAAGTTTGTTTGAGTGTTTAGAATTAACAACTTACTTTCACTTCATCGTAATAATTCTAATACATTTCTTAGATTGATGCAACTAATAATTATATACATAGGTGTGGACTAAGTAAGTAATCATTAAAAATAGAAAAATGACTGAATGAATGACTAAGACATGTAAATATATCGTTTTATTTCTTTTGCGATTAATTTTACCGATCTCTACAAAATGGAAAAACTAGATCTAACACCTAAATATTATGAGTACACACTTACTTTTAAACATAACTAGCGAAATGTGGGTAGTACACTATCTGCAGGTAAGTAGACCTCTGTTTAACCTCTCAGGGTTACAAGAAGTGGTGTTATGTTAGTATTTAATTAAAAGAATAAAAACTTTGTAAATCTAAAGCCATAAATGTATAAATCATTCAAGAATAGGTATCTACTGGATTTGCTGCTAATTTAGGATTAGATATCTAATTAATATTATACTGAACTCGTTTTCAAGTTCGATAAAATTGTTGTTGAAAGGTCGTTTCCTTAATTTACATCAAGGTTTTCTAAATCAGTCAAATTTTAAACCATTTGATCTCATAAATCTTGGAGTTCATCAGTCGTTTAAGCTAAACACCATTTAAGCACGACATTATTATAATTATGGACTTTGACGTCACACTGACATTTAATAAGACACACGTTGAACAAGTGTCTAATTAGGACCCTAAACTTTTCGTTAAATTATATGTTTTTAGTTTTTATAATACCATCATGTCTGTTGTTGTTTAAAATATACGTAGTTATGTACAGTTCGCTTCACAAATAAGGTACCCCCCTTGGTATTGACATCAAACCTATTTAAGTTTTTCGTAATGTAACGTAAGTGGCGTGTTGGTCTAATGGTTAACACTGCGGCTTGGCGATGCGGTGGTCACGAGTTCAAATCCGCGGATGAGAATATTTCTTTTTCCTTTATTTTATTTATTTATTTATTTACCCTTTTTTTTAGTTTCTTTATTAGGTGATTTTCGTTAATTATTATTTAAGAAATCAAATGGAGGTTTGTAATAAAAGCTAGGCATTTTGATAAACAATATTCATTTATTTTTCTAATTACATTTCTAGGACTTCATGGAATCCACTTCCAGGTTGAGTATACAGTTTTCTATCTGTGTTAAATTGGGGTTATTTACTTAGAATATTAACTAAACACAAAAGAGATACCCTGGATGAGGTTTAGAACGTTTAACATTAGATAAAGGTTCGTTTATATATATATTTATAGAAACATAACTACAATAATATTTATTTATTTAAAGTTGTGAAAACAGATTTTTTTTATACTTACTTAAGTATCGGAAAAAAACCTTTAAAAAAAAAGAAATTTTGTCTTTTGTGTCTGTGAATTACAGAGGAAGAATCAACATGCTAAACTATAATAGTATAGCAATATACATCTTTCTCTTTTATCACATTTTCTAATAACCCTTATTTAACACAACATTAGAAAAATATGTGAGATCAGATGGTGCATCGTTAATACATTACAAGACTACTTGTAAACCAGATTATCTGGATTGATAATAATTATAAAAGTTGTTTGTTTTTGATTAACTACGAGTTATGGATCCCACAAATATTGGGAATTAATAACACTTGCTCATATATGTTCCAACGCAATTTTATCAGATACGTTACACAATCAATCTGCCGAGTAAATTGCCTTATAATAACGGAGAGGATATCACAGTCTATCACTTCTTGAAGTTTTGAAGGGTGCCACTAAATACTTACACACTAGATAATTACACACAAACGAATCGGCACGAAAACGAAACCATTTAAAAAATAATTATACCCTCAATCACAGTTTACTAAATAAAGCGAAGAAGTATTCTAAATTCAACCTTAACTCGCAGTTCATACAGCAGTTAAGTTTCTGAAGTAAAATGACGGTAGTGCAACAATCGGAATCAACACATTATATTCAACCAAACAAGCTAATTTCAACCTTATCTTTTAGTTAATTGAGGAGTTAATGCGTATTGCATTTTGTAAAACTAAGGTATTAAATATAAAACGAAAGTTGAAATTTAAACCTTATTATTTAGAAGATTAGACCGTTAATAACCTTGTTCGTTTTATGGAGTAATACTATTCCAATTTTCGTTGAGGTTGACAACTGAGCCAATAGCCTAGTAGTATAAGACACGGTCTCGATGATCGGCTGGCGCCTGGTGATGCGGGTTCGTATCTTAATCGCACGCAAAGTGTCTTTTTGTAAGTTATTCTTGGTATACGGTTCGGCCAGAAGGAAGCCGAAAAAATACCTTAAAGAATTATTAAAAACTTGAATGAAACTTGCAAATAATATCTGAGGCGGACCGTTGGATGCGCTCGGGCAGAGATGGGTGCGGCGGCGGGGGAGGGAGCTGCTCAAGGCTCACGTGACGCGCCAGCGCCGCCGCGCCGCCGCCCGCCGCGTCGCTCGAGCGACGAGCGACGGCGGCGGGCCCGAGCGTGCTCGGGCGATAGTCTTTAAGTCTTGGGGGGGTTCCATTTCTCTGACGCTGACTGTACTTGTCATTAAAATAGAACAATAAACTCTTTTCTATTATAAAAACATGAATGGGTAAAGTAATCTAGGGTTACAACAAAACCTTTTGTTTAATTTTTTTTCCATTCTGACATTGTTTTTTTTTTTTACTACTTGTACTAGGCAGAAGTATTTGAGAGGACTTTTAATACCAGCATATTAGTATCCTACTGTTTCCAGTGCGTCCTGCCCGTCATGACATACGGTGCTGAAACGTGGACAAAATTATTTACCGTAAACCAATCTTGGACCTGAAGAATAGAGTTATTCACGTCGTCAAGATTCTGTGACCGTCGTCGGTCTATTTTAAAGATCAATGATGTGTCATCTGCAAATAACACCATATTCGGTTGATTTTGAAGTAATTGGGGTAAATCATTAATGTAAATTAAAAAGAGGAATGGACCCAATATCGAACCTTGAGGAACGCCCATTGTCATTTCAGACCTTAGTGAGTTTACGCCGTTTACTTGAACTTTAACCTTTCTATCTTTCAGGTATGCTCTTAGTAAATCAAGTGCTGTTTTTCTAATTTCTATGTTCCAGCTCTATAACCTCATGCATGACCATAGAGAGAAGTCCTCTTGACTTCTCATTCCGTTATTCAGACGAATCCATCTCAATGTTATTGTGACAGCCTTTTCCTGTCAATTGAGCACTTGAGACGCCAAATAAACAACGAAGTTATAATAAAAGAAACATAAATTGTCTTTTTAAACAACTTCCATCTGAAACCACATTTATTTTTCGCTAAAAATAAACTCTTCCTATAAATAATACTTACTTGTTTAATGACGTAGATAGGATCTCTGACAAGACGGACGATATTATTACTTGTTTTCCATTAAAAACATCCTATATGCAAAGTATCGGAGCAGATAAATAATATATTTAAACCTTATTACTACTACTTTACAAAATTGTCGAATAATTATGTATTCCATAAATTTCTTGAATTCATATGATTTATTTTTAAGTAATCGTACCCAGCAAACACGAACCGTGTTTGCTGGGTACTTTAGGTATAATATCAAATTGTTTACGATTCGCATTAGGTACGTTGTTTCAAATGCAGAAATAAGGCTGTAATTATATTTTGTAGATAACTGGCTAGTTATTTTCCTCATTGACATGCAATAATTATGACGGATTATGACACTGACTTAATGAGACAAATACCTATTAAATTGATTTTATTTTAAAGTTTGGTTGGCTGTTTATTTTAATATGGACAAGAGCGACGTAAAATTTATAAAAAGCGAAAGAGGCAAACCAGTACTACTGCACGCAGGTTACAAGTATAATCCATACTAATATTATAAATGCGAAAGTGTCTGTCTGTCTGTTACCTCTTCACGCTTAAACCGCCCGCTGAAAGTATAGATCTCTATACCAAATTTCATCTAAATCGGTTCAGCGGGTGGTTCTCCTCCTATCTAGTTTGAGTCCCGGGAAAGGATATAGAATATATTTTTATTCCGATATTCCCACGGGATCGACACTCATGCGGGTGAAACCGCGGGGTGCTGCTAGTTCAATAATAAGAATAGGATCGCATTCCTGTGCACCAGACCAAGCCCGAAATGTAGTAGACGCAATTACGGATGCTTGAAAAAATAATTAACAATTATTATTTGTTCTAGAACCAAACATTTAAAGACATGTGATATCTACCAACCCGCACTGGGCCCGTCTGGTTATTGAGGGCCCACTCACACATAGGAGGCCTGTGTCCTAGCTGTGGGAACTTTATAGGCTGGTTATGCTGTTAGTACCCATATTTTATTTTATTCGAAAAACTCATAAAAACCGAAAGCAGACTGCAGATTTGTATGTCGTTTCTTCTTTTTCTTTTATCGAACACCAAAAATGTCCTGAGTACGGTCAATAAATGTCCTGGCGTCGTGATTTGACGGCACGGTTGGCGCAGCGGTTAAGCGATTGACTGCTGCGCTGCGTGTCGCGGGTTCGATTCCCGCACGGAACAAATATTTGTATGACCTACAAGTAGTTGTTCCGGGTCTGGCTGTTTGTGTACGTGAATTTAAATGTTTGTAACACCCACGATACAGGAGAAATTCCTAGTGTGGGGCAACGTTTTTTTAAAAAAAGAAGAAAAAGATTCTCCTTGAATCCCCCAGGTTCAGCAAAAGACTTTTACGAATTAATTATATAGGCCATAAGCACCCAATAGCCCAGCCACAGGTTTTGCAAAATATATAGCAAACGTGGCACTGACGCTAATTGGAAGTATACATATATGTCATGTCAATACCCGATGAAACATTTATTTTCTTTTGACTGTACTTACCTGTCAAAAAGAGTAAACCTAGATAAAGTGGATAAGACAGAGATAAAAACAGAAGACGAACTAGCAGGGGATCGGGGGGGATGGAGGGAGGGGGGTTCAGTGGATCAAACCGGAATAAATCGATAAATGGGAGATATAGATCCCGCCGACACGCAGTGCCAATGCGGTGACCCTGACCGATACCACAATACAGGAGAAATTTATAGTGTGGGGCAACGTTTAAAAAAATAAAATAATAATAATTTGATGTACTCTTTCGGCATACTCAAATGGACTCAGACCGAACTCGACGCCCTGGATAGAAGAGCCCGTACACTACTGACCGCAAACCGGATGCATCACCCACGATCATCGGTGATAAGACTGTATATCCCGCGGAAGTGCGGGGGTCGAGGCTTTTTAAATGCAAAGACCCTCCACAACCGCGAGGTGTGCAGTCTCAGGGAATATTTTTTAAAAGCCGAAGTGGGTATGCACCGTGATGTGGTCGCAGTGGAGAAGGGGCTCACCCCGCTCTCCATGGCTAAAGAGACCTGTAGTACTTTCTACTGATGACCGCAAGAAGGTAGGTATGGCAAAGCAAGAAGCTTCACGGGCGCTTCTATCGGGCTCTTCATGAGCCCGGTGTAGACTTCTTAGCGTCCGTATCCTGGCTACGTTTTGGTGACCTTTTCGGGGAAACTGAAGGTTTTGTCTGTGCAATTATGGCCGAAGTTATCGTAACGAATAACTACCGGAGACATATTATGAAGGACGGGACGGTTGACGTGTGTCGGGCATGCCACCGTCCGGGTGAGTCTATCAGACATTTATCTCTGGTTGTTCTCGTCTAGCTAACGGCGAGTACTTGCACAGGCATAACCAAGTAGCTAGGATTATTCACCAGCAACTTGCTTTGAAATATAAACTTGTAGATTCTGAGGTAGAGTATGTACCCGACCCAGTTCTTGAAAATGACCATGTCACATTGTACTGGGATCGGTCTATCATTACTGACAGGACTATTGTAGCCAATAAGCCTGATATAGTGGTGATAGACCGATTAGCGCGCCGCACAATGATTGTCGACGTTACCATTCCACATGACGGGAACCTCCTGAAAGCTGAGAAAGAGAAACAAATTAAATATCTCGACTTAGCACACGAGGTTGTTGACATGTGGAATGTGAACTCGGCTATCATTGTGCCGATTGTCGTATCAGCCAATGGACTGATGGCCGAAAGCCTCGATCAACATCTATCGAGGCTCTCGTTAGGCGGTTGGATCAAGGGCCTGATTCAGAAGGCAGTACCCCTCGATACGGCTCGCATTGTGAGGAGGTTCCTGTCTCTGGAGCCCTAACCTCCGGTAGCTCGGACCCTGCTCCCAACACCGGCGGATAGCTATTTTTAAATGTTTTTTATGCTTATTTTATATTTTAAGAAATATTTAAAAATGTAATTAACTAAGTAAAAAAGACAAATAAACGAAATAATAATAAAACTATAATGTTCCCACTCCTTTGTTGCTACTGTGCTGGGACGCAAGCCTCCTCTCTTCGAGATGCAGTGGGGCTGTAATCTACCACGCGGGCCCTGTGCGGGTTGGTAGGTGTCACATGTCTTCGAATTTTTGGTTCTAGAAATTGCCGGTTTTCTCACCATATTTCCTTCACCGGTTTGAGAGCAGTGGCTATGAAATTATACAAAGTTAAGCGCCAAACCATGCAGCTCCTGACCAAACCTTGTCCTATAATCACGTTGTAGTGTCCAAAGTGTCTATACACATGAACTTCTGACTCTTCTGAGGACCTTAAAAACGCTGCTAAAGCTACGATTGGCGTGGTCACATAAGTATCCAACTCATTTAACATAATACATTTAAATACCATCGACTCGAAAAGAACAGGATGACCTGATGTTTATTTCCATTATTATCCCCATATTTATTTCCCCGTATATCCCCATATTTATTTCCATTTGTTTGTTAACCATAATCCGTTGTTACAAATACTAATGGTTTTTCATACCTCTCGCAATAAAAAAAGAGGCCGTACAATCAAGTATGATAATCATATTACAAAATATAAAACGATGGCATACGAAGCGGTCTTATTTTTAAAAATAAAGCTTATTGCATACAAATGCAATAAAATACTCATGAATATTTATCAGTGTGGTGCCAATAATACGAGATTGTGATAAATCTATAGAAAAACTAATTGAACCGATCGCAAAAGTCAAAAAAATATTTCGTGATCAGATCTTTAGGAAGTTGGGAAACCCATTATTTACTTTGCAAATTATAATTTATTCTATGGTGGTTCAAAAGGTTCTATTATTTCATAATTTTAAATACTTACATAATTATGTAATAATACTAGTCATATCATAATTATATAAATTAGATTCTATCATCGTCTCTCAGAGCGAGCGCGCTCTACGACTTTTATCGCGCAATTATTTTGTCGCAGAAATGCAACGCATTGGCAAACGCATATAATTTTTGTCATCGTGTACGCGACGATTGTTAGGTATAGCATAAGTTCCTTGTAGCCTAGCCTTCTTTTGCGGTTTTTTAAAAAGGACATTCCTTCAGTCACTAAGTAACCAAATTAATTATCTCTGAGGTTGTTATATGCCCATATTTGCTTTTGCTTCTTACTTGGAACACAATGGTCTACCTTATAGGAAACATCTAAGAGGAAATGAGGTCGGAGAGACTTTTCAAAAAGCCTAAGTAAAAAGTCATAATTCGAGTTTTGGCTCTCGCCTAATTCCTCCTCCAATATTGGACCAATTTAAAAGATATTTTATAAACTGAATAAGAAGCATATTATACTGTGTCCCTACGTTTTTCTTTTTTAATTAATAGTTGTCAAATTTGTACACTAGGCCTCTGTTGACAGCTGTAATTTTGAGCATTTTTTGAGGGTTCTATTGCTTATAAAAATTTATTTTACATCAAAAAGGAAAACATAGGGACATACAAGTAGTTAATATTCATTATTCTATAAAAAAATCATTGCTTTACGGTTATTAACCAGAAAGAAAACAGGCGAGAGCATTTCTATCTATCCTAAGATATGTCCTTTGCCATTTCGGCTTCTTCAATGTTTTTCTCCTCATTGTGCGGACTATAATGGAACCTCTTTTGATTCTGCAAAAGAGGTTCCTATAGTCCGCACAGACTGAAAGAACCAAGTTAATGTTTCTATTACCATCTGAAGCAGCAAAATAATTACTAATTTATTCAAAACGCCTTACTACTGTTATCTACTTATACGGAATACATTCATAATTGTTACTTACTGTTATTGCAAGTGGTTTCGCATAATTGCTATCCTAATATACTATTACCTTCAGGCATTCTAATGTTTCTAGTAGATAACGGCATCACGACCTTCATTACTAATGTTTTGTGAAACGGAATCCTCAAAGTAGGTTTTAAATACACAATATTTTATGTAAATACGAAGTTCAAATGTTTTGCAAACCATTGCGAATTTATCACCTTCGTGGGTCACGTTGGTAACATTGAAGAAGATAACAGTCTTTGGTCCACATCTATTGTTAATTTTTAGCATAGGCATAATGTTAATGTTAGCCTCTGCTGGGGCACAGCACTCCTCTCGGAGAGATGGAGTGGGTCGTCATCCACCACGCGGGCCCAGTGCGGGTTGGTAGATATCACGTCTTCGAATTTTTGGTTCTAGGACATGCCGGTTTCCTCACGATGTTTTTCTTCACTGTTTTGAGAGCGGTGGTGTCGAAATAATTTACACAAAGTAAAGCGCCAGTCGTGGTTCGAACCTAGAAGCTACAACTTATATGTCGATTTCCTTACCACTGGGGGGCCACCACAGCTCTCCATTATTTATTTTTAGCTTGGTACGAATTCACACAATGGCACTTTTGGAAACTAAAAATCGACCATCCACTGTTATGAAGAATGTGCACGGAGAGGTCTGCCACCTTACCTCCTGGGTTCATTTACCTAATTTTATTTTCCAGCTACGCATTCGTGCATGACGTGGCTGTGGGTCGTAGTGGATGATTCCGCCTACTTTTTCATTCAGAGCTAAGCTGTTTAGGTGTGTAGCTTAGACGTGGGCTGCTGTGGAGCGGCCCATATAAGAAATGATTTGCACGAATATCATAATCATCCTCTTGCACGTGATTGACCTAAACGAGAGACTTCCTAAAATGTACAGATACAGAATGGGGACAAAAAGGTCAAAGGAGCTTTTTCGGTTTATCATTTGACGATCTAAAACGGGGCTATATTCGTACAGAAGGCCAATTCAGTCTCATCTGGACGACAAACAATTGTGAAGAATTTGTCAGCAAAGTAAGGGAAATTAGAGTTATTTTTGACAGATTGAGACTGAGATTACAATGTGAACGTTCTTAAAATTACGAGAATCGCCCCTCAGGTATTTTGAAATGGAGTAATATACTCAATCTAAGGACATATTATTATGACATCACATATTGGAACGAAGCTACTTTGCCCGTTCATGTGACTTTTTAATAGAATATCAAAAGAAATAGTCGATCCGTGCGGCTGTTATTACTTAGCCACCAGCCCCTCCACCTATCACTACCAATCACATGTGGTCATGTTTTGTGCTCAAGGTTACAAATGTGGTAAAGTAGTAGTTACGTGTGCAGGACCCGTGATTGGCAGTCAAGTACACAAAAGTCATGAATGCACGATAAATTCTATGTACAGACGCCAGCACATCAAGCTACTACAATCTGTCAGATTTCTTTAATAGATTTTCGACTTTATTGCTAATTCATAAGGTTCAAGGTTGATTGGGAAAATCTGACAGTTTCGGGTAGGTTGACCTGCTGGCGTCTGTACGTTCAATATGGGAACGGTATCACGATGCGCTATAAGTCATCATTCTAAAAGATCGGACGACCAATTATAATTATTACTAAATCGTGATTTGTTAAAAAATATAAGTTATAGTTAGCTATAAATCTTAAGTTTTTTAATAACTTCTATTATTTTTAAAGTTGGTATTAAGTAGGTTTGTTTTGTTGTTACACTCGCGTCAATTCTTTAATGTAGAGTTGTATACGATTTCTATCTAGCTAGGTAATAGAATGAATCAAACCGTTGAATAACAGTAAAAAAAACAGACAGTTTTTTATTAGAAATGTGTTTAAATAACTAGGTTAGTAGGTGTGAATTTAAAGCTGTGTGTAGGTATATTTTTTTTGTATACTGGCGGATATTTTTATGGATCGTCTGTATCGGCTTGTCTAATTGTTTTTTATTTTTATATAAAAAAAAAAACATAGTTAGGTAAGAAGTACACGTTTTATAATATTTAACTGTTATCACTTCTTTGTGCTAGTGTCCTTTTTAGGGTTCCGTACCCAAAGGGTAAAAACGGGACCCTATTACTAAGACTCCACTGTCCATCTGTCTGTCTGTCACCAGGCTGTATCTCATGAACCGTGATAGCTAGACAGTTCAAATTTTCACAGATGATGTATTACTGTTGCCGCTATAACAACAAATACTAAAACAGAATAAAATAAATATTTTAGGGGGGCTCCCATACAACGTGTTTTTTCGGCGTTTTTGCCTTGTGGTACGGAACCTTTCGTGGGCGGGTCCGACTCGCACTTGGCCAGTTTTTCTATACTTATGTTATTTAAAAGTGACGATTTGCACTTTTCGGATAAAATAACCTACCTAATAATTATCGTATTCCTCATGTAAATAACATTTACGTCTTCCAAAAAAAAAACGAGTTACTAAAACCGGTTTCCATTTTATTGTAACGTTATGTATAATTTCCTCAATAAATGCGTATAATTAAATAGATCGAATGCTATAAAACGGTTCATGGGCGTCTATTATGGGGGAAACTTGCGCGTAAGCAAAGGACAGCTATTATAATTATGCGTTTGAGCAAAACAGCGCTGTCAGACTATTTAGGTGTACGCACGACTACACAGCAAGCTAACCCAGTATAGGCTGACTTCTGATTGTTCGAAAAACTTATACAATACGAGGTCAGCTTAAACTGGAAAAAAAAATTAGCTTGATGTGTAGCCGTGTGGGCCTAAATATTGTAATCTCTAAAAATGAAGTTCGTACTTACAGTACAACTTAAGTATTGGTGTTTCTATGCTAATATTATGATAAATATAACCACAATTTATCAGTAATGATTAAATAAATTAAATTGACACTAGACAATTCGTCTTGATTTGTACGAGTACTCAGATGTAAGGACATTATTTATAATTTGTTTCCGAAAAAAATACAGCCGGTCCACTTCCTTTCCAAGTTTGATAAAATCTGTTCAGATAAAAACACGTTCGATCATTTCGATTCCTTAAATAAATTTTAAGGGTCACTTTTCTAATTTTGGACTAATTTTTCAGCTCATTGGTTGGTCTCAATTGAGTTAAAATATTGGGTAGCTACCGTTTTCACTTAAATACTCGTATTTCCATAAGTAAAGGACCTGGGAAAATACTTTACACGAAAGTAGGTCATCATCATCATCGGCCTACAGCAGTCCATCTGCCCCTGCTGCACATAGGCCTCTCTAATTGCACGTCGGAAACTGTCATCCAGCTGCTACCAGCCAACCTGCGAAGATCGCCCCACCTAGCCTGGGGCATCTTAGCCCGGTTTGCCGATTCGCGGTTCTACGACTGAAATGTCCAGCCCGGCCGGAAAATAGGTACCTATTAAGTATATATTTTAGGTAGATACCTACCTTGTGATATGCATCTTTGACATTGAATTTTTATGAATCATGATTCTTATCCGAGGTACCTAACACTGATTAGAGTGCACCACGCGGCGCGGCGTGCTGAAATTGTTACCGCAAACTAAAAATAAACATTGAATTTAAAATAAATAAACCACTGCAGCGATTGCTTCCTGTATAATTAAGTTTAATTTTAGATTTTAAGATTAGAAACTGAAGATCATAATATTTTGCACTAAGTAGCTCTTTATTGATGTTACAAATGTGAGCAAAACACTTGAGAACTTGTTTAAAGGTTGCAGCCATGCATACATGCATTTTATTAAAGTACGTACAAAACTAAAGACGGGAACGATATTTTTTGTTCTAAACCCAAATGAATAAAACAAAAGAATTTAAATGTGTATTTTTACGATAGTAGTAGGTTTTTTTGGATTTCGAGTTTTTTTCAATTTTTAAGTTATGGAACAACAGACTGAATGTCATACATTACAAAGTACAAATTCCTTTGCAACGAAAAACTTATTAGGACCTTTTTGTCACAAATGGTCACTCAAAAAAAAAACAACTTAGAATACATTTCGCTAAAGTAGATAAATGCTTCAGTGGCGATGGAATGTAAATTATCTGATCTTATAAACACTGCTCTAAGTACAGACGCCAGCACAACAAGCTACTGCAATCAGTCAAATTTCTTTAATAGATTTTCAACTTTATCGCTAAAGCATAAGGTTCAATGTTGATTGAGAAAATTTGACAGTTTCGAGTAGCTTGATATGCATATCTGTACATCGGTTAAGAATACGAAGATTTTATAAAGTTTATTGCATTTGTACCAGTGCCACGAAGGCGTGAGACATCATGACATCACACAGGTGCATAAATAGGCACCCTTGTGTGCATACCACGTTTGCAGCCTTTTACACCCGAAAATACATAAGATCAATCTGATTAAGACTTCCGACTTCCGTAATAATTTAAAGATTTAGAACCGGATTTAAACAACATAATCAGTTAAATAATTCATTTTGACTTGTGAAACACACATCCTGTATAATCAGCATTTGTAGAGGTGAGAGGCGTAGATACAATTAACATCTTCACGTTATTTGCTCAAGCTCAACCGGAAAATCTACGAAGATGACGTAACTAACAAAACAAATCGATTATTATCTTCAAAACTACTTTGTATCAATTACGTTAAGATAATTTGCACGTAAAAACAATAATACATTGTTGCTCTTTGTTTGTGGTCACGTCATCTCAATTAGCATACGCGTCATGCAACGTGCATTGATCCCTAAGCATTATCATAGTATTTCAGAACCACTGTTAAAGAACTTATAAACACAGAAATTATTTGTTGGAAAACGGTTCACCGTGTCGGACAATATGTTTCGAATTGTATTGTGTTGCGTCTTCCTTTTCACACGCAATTTGGAACAGTGATTTGGTGTGCGACATTGAAATAACTACTAGGTAGGTCATTGCTATTTTTACGTTTCGTGTATAATGTCGTAACATAAATTTTATTTAAATTTCAAGTAGTTGAATTTGATAGTACTTATTATTCCCGTAGTTAAAACGTTCAAAATCTAGTCGCAATCTCATCTCAGCGACAAACAACGTAAAAAATTTATGAAAAATATATGTATTTTTGACATTGAGATTGGTATGAAAATACAGGAATTTGCTTCTCTGGTAAATGGTGAAGGAAAACATCGTGAGGAAACCGGCATACAGGGAATCAAAACTTAGAAAACATGTGACATATACCAACCCGCAATGGATTCGTGTGGTGGATTACAGCTTACTGACAGAGACGATGCCTGCATTCCAGCAGTAGGAACGTTATAGGCTGACGATGCTATGCTATGCTATATATACCAGAAGGCTTTGATTCAGGCAATTGAAAACATTCAACATCTAATCGCCATCTCGTCTCAGCAACAAACAATATCAAAAATTGATGAAATATATTTGACGTTTTGACTAATAATTGGTACTGAGGTTAGAATTAAAATACGGGAATTGCTCCTCCAGTAACTAACTACCTAACTTTCGACTTTAAAATCTGCGTTTTCTTGGAAAAAGTATGTCATAATATATCTAAACAAAATTTCTTATAAGAACTTCTAAACTCAAAAGAATTCCTTTTTCTTTTAATAATTTAATTTTTAATTAGGTACTGCTAATATTTTCTTACTTCTGCTAGTTCTATAGCTACGCTTGGGATTTCAAAGCATTAAATCTGTAGCTTTCAATCAACTTACTTAATTGCTTTCAAACTAATTTGTAGCAATTAAATTGTTTCATTTGATTAAGTATATCAAGTGCGTCCCACATACCGCTTAATATCAAGCGAAAGGTAACGGTTAGTTTGTTGATTGCTATCTTGATAATGTCTCATAACTCTAGGCTTTACAAATGTTCAGATATAAGATCGAATAACTCAAGCTGACTTAATTAAAAAGCAGACTTAAGAGATAAATTAACAACACCAGACGGGCAATCCTCGTAATTTTAAGAACGTTCGCAGTGTCAAGGCTAATTCCCGTAATTAAAAACGTTCAAATCTGGTCGCAATCTCAGTTCTCATTGATTGTCGCTGAGATGAGATGAACGACTAGATTTTGAATGTTTTTAATTACGGGATTTGGCCTTCTGGTCTCTAAGCACGAACTCCGTAGTTCCGTCCGAAGTTACGGGTATTTCCTACTCCTTATCACCTACGGACATAAGATTACTTTGGGGCCCGAATTAAGAATGATCGACAACATGATTTGACAGTTGTCCTGACTACCGATGTAATCTTGCCCGTCCAAAATCATTAATTAATCGGGAGTAGGGATCATTCCAAAATCTCGAACTATATTCGGACCGGCCCGTATCTTAGTTGATGGGCTTAGAGAGTAGGTCCCCAGGTACAGAGATCCGGGTCTTAGGATGAAAAAAATATTTTAACATTTATATTATGTAGATGTTGAAGAACGAAAATATACCTACTGCTGAGATAAACGCCCTTGACTCTTCGAAACAAAATATATTAAAGTAACGATCAACTTTTGTTCAGAATCGTTAGCGAACTTATTTAAGTAACAATAAGTAGCCAAGTGTTTTTACACCACTGCATATTATAAAACAAAGTCCCCGCGCCGCGTCTGTCTGTCTGAACGCGATAAACTCAAAAACTACCGAACGGATTTTCTTACGGTTTTCACGAATGGACGAAGTGATTCGTGAGAACGGTTGTGTGTATAATGAATTAAGGTTTGTGTAAATTGGCAGAAATATTACGATGATCGTTAAAGATGTCGGAAAAAAATCATGCCGAATGGGAATTGTACAGGTGTGTGCCGCGAAAATCTATTGTCTTTGGCTGAAATTTGGCATTTTTTTTAATACCGGTTCCCGTGGGTTATTTTCCGACATCCACGCGGGCGAAGCCGAGGGTAAAAGCTAGTTATTTATAAATTGGTTTTACAGTCAAGACGGGAATATCCTAAAGTTTCAAGTGCCAAGGGAGAGAGCCTTACTATTTTTTCTTTAAAAAAGTCTGAAGAGTTTATAAACTTAATGCTTTAAGGCAATACAGTGAGTACCAGAGTTCGCGGGAAACTAATCCTCCAGGGTACAAGAAAAGGCTACCATGTTTCTTGAACCTACAGACAACAAAACAAATTGCGTTTAAAGTTTGTGGTGGTTTTATATTATGCAATGATTTGCATGGTCTTATTTGCTAGTGAAATATGACATTACACGGATTGACTTGTTATGTTGACTGTTCGCGAGAGATGATAATTTGTTTGGTACACTAATTCTGATTAACGGGTAAATTTCATACTACGGATACTATACATTTATTCTGGAATCCGACCATTGATTCCTACTCAAATGTCGTTTATAGATATGACAAATATTCGTCAAAAATTTGTGGAGATCAATGCTCGAGTTTGGTCTACGGATATAATTATCACCGTGATGTTACTCAATTCCAGCACGTTCCAGCTTCTCAGTTTTTAGTTAAGAATCTTTCTATAAGTGGAGTTAACTGAGTTTGTTTTGGTGTTTCATGTCATGTCAGATGGGAAACGCCGACCTCGTCTAGTCTTAGAAGATAATTTAGTTTTGACGTGTGTTTATTACAACCTATTTACAGAATTAAATCTTGCATCAATTGACATCGCGTTTATTTCTCGTAGAATTTTGAGAGAGTTTCTCGGGCGATCCAAAGCCAGATGTTTGGATTTAGGAATATTAATCTTGTATTCCGTGCTCTATACGAACACTGGCTAACTACTTAAACAAACTTAAATTTAGGTATATGTCTGACACCTGCGTTTAGCTTGTAACTGACTGAAGGCAAACAAGTAGTAGTTTCTTATTCGAGGTGCAGAGCGAATAGTTAGTTGGGTATAATTACTGCCTCTAACATATTATTGTAATGTGCTAATATTTGCTGTTTATCTTACGGTCAAGTACACAGCATGACAGCACGTAGCCAATGATTTTGTGCGACATAATAAATTAAAAATAGAAATTATATTTTAGCACTCAAAATAGTGAAGGAAAACATCGTTACGAAACCGGAGTAGTAGAATCAAACATTCGAAGACATGTGACATCTACCGACGCGCAGTGGGCCCACGTGTACCTGCCACCCTGTACAAGTTCAAGAGGTCAACTACAAATTCATATTCTAAAAATAAATATCACTGCTACGGATAAATTTAAACAGTCACGCGCCTGCATTGGCTAATCGTTAAATGCATTCATTAAATCCGCCCAGCTATATCTTATGGCTAGTTAGTAGTTTTAAAGTTTTAACTAATGAGTGCCTGCTGTATAAATAATGCTAATATTTGGCCAAGGTCGGTGTATTCATCGGCTAGCAGTATGAATAAGTCAGGACGCGTTCATTTTGTGTACTTATTCATGAATGAACGGCTATATTAGAAGCTGTTAGTAGATGTATGATTACAATCAGTTTTTGGGTGCCAGCGAATACTCCGACTAAAGGACTTTTGGATGCAGAAATGAAGATTACCATCTATAAAGTTTCGCGTTTCGTATGTGTCTGTCCGTCTGTGTGCTCGTGTTGTTCTTCTAAACTTCGCAACGGATTTAATGCGTTTTCACCATCATTTTGAGAATTTATTTTGGAAGGTTTGTGTTATTAAAATTACTTATTATTTAGTAAGGCCTTGATTTATATTTTCCGGTCTTCGTTATTTAAACCCCTTTACTTCATGGTCTCTGCACTTATATCGAAGAGGCACTCCAGGCGTGTCGATTAAGTACCTACATCCGGCACACTTGGCAGTCAGCCCTGCTAACTATCCCATCGCCTTGTGCTTTTTACCATCTGTCACATCCGTGTGTCAAGTGTAATCCAAATCGTTCAGCCGTTACGCGTAACAGACAGACAGAGTTACATTCGTATTTATATTATTAGTATGGGTGCTTGTCTTATTAATCCTCCAATATACTGTTACCACACTATGCCCTTTGAACTCTAACATGTGAGGAGAATCTTATGCAATACTAAGGCTGTCGCGAAAACCGCACGTGGCTGTAATGTGCTGAGTTTAACAAAGCAATTGTGAGAAAATGATGACATTTAAAAAACCCATAGCTCTTGATTCCGCAATAGCGTTTATTACACGGCGCATTTCATATAGCCCTTAAAATGGAAGGTATGTACCTATATGTTACCTTATAATAATGAACATCGTTAGTTTATACGTATTAAATTTCACAAGAATATAAACTATCGAAAAATTGTGAACTGCAACGTCTGCAACAAGTCCTACAGTTTTTTTTGTTTATTTCTTATATTTTTGTTTAATGTCTGTGCTTATTAACATAGTCGTAAGTTTTACTAACAATCTTGTTTGATTTTGAGTCTTGGTTACTTTAATAAAGTAAAATTATATTCTACAATCTGTGCATGGCAAACCGACAAATTGTGAACTGATAAGAAAGTTGCATGCGACGGATCACCTTGCGCTAATACTAAATAGCTAAGTAACTGCGGCCAACTTGGAAGTAGCACTCGCCGGCCGTTGCCGCGGCTTCGCTTGCATCACTTGTTCGGTTCGCGCGCGGTTGGTCACAGTTCTAACCTTACCTAACCCGGCGGGTCGGGGTGCCCTGACGTTTACTGCGTATCTACAATTCGGCTAGCGCCAAGATCGAAAAATCAGGGACGGTTCATAATTTTACGGGTGATAAAATTGGACAGATTGTGAACTCTGCCGGTAAAGTGCAGATTCCTTCACAATTTGACGGTTTGACATGGATAGATTAATAAACTTTTTTTTATTTTGGTTGCCTAGTTTGTGTCCCACTGCTGGGCAAAGGCCTCTCCTTTTTCCTTCCAAACCTCCATGTCTTGTGCGATCTCTGGCCATGTTGGCCCTGCGAATGTTATTAGATCGTCACGCCACCTTCGCCTTGGTCTACCTCGACGGCGATGTCCTGCCTCAGGCATCCAGTGAGTGACGATCTTTGCCCATATCTCCGGGTGCATTCGTGAGACGTGTCCGGCCCACTCCAACTTCAGCCTGGCTGTTTTTTCACCAACATCCGCTACTTGAGTGTTATAGAGCGCAGCGTGGTGTTTCTAACTCGATCTGTACGCTTAACACCTAACATGCTGCGCTCCATTGCCCGGTGGCAAATCTTGAGTTTGGACTTCTGTTGTTCAGTAAGTGACCAACTTTGTGCACCATAGGTTAGGACGGGCAGGATGCACATGTCGATGAGTTTCCTTTTTACCGACTTTACAAAAAGGAGGAGGTACTATGTTCGGGTGTTTGTATGTTTTTTTTTTTTTTTTTGTATATTTGTTCATCGAATACGCCGCCAATTGTCGACGGATTTTCAAAATTCTTTTTTTGTTCGAAAGTAGATAGTTCTGGGGTCGTCCCATTGTCACCAAGTTAGGATCTGATGATGGGATCTTAGAGAAATCGAGGGCAACCCTCAAATTTTATAGGCTTACTTATTGTTTTTCGCATATTTTATGAAGTATCTTGTGTATTTGTGTATGGTTGTCACCATCTCAGGTAGCTGGGCTGATGATGGAAGGTACAACTCCTTAACAGTCAGAAGTTACTCGAACAGGCAAGGACTGTTTTAGTAAATTGTTTTGATGTTTGATAGGGCATTTGCCACATTTGGTCTCATGATCATCAAGTCATGACCTGATGCTGCAGTCAGGATAGTCTGCAGAGTACCTAACTCCTCGACAACTAACAGCAGATATATCGTGTTTAGGCTCATTGAAAAGGGCTCGATGTGTGGATAAACGTACTGTTACTGAGGAACACCGAAGACCTGATGCTGAAGCCAGGAGCATCAGAAAAAGTATAAACCTTTAAATTACAGCACCGTAGTCGTGTTTGGGCTCATTTTAAACAGGACTAATTTTAAGTTCAATGCAATGTTGACATAAGTCTGGCCTGATGCAGCAGCCAGGATTATCAGCATCTAATCTAAAAACTAATAAAAGGAGAACTCCTCAACAATTAAAGTCCCTGCATCGAGAAAAGGAATATTTTATAAAAAGACGATGGGCAAGTTGACATTAGGCTATTGTAACTTAGATAAATTATAAATAGACCCACTAAAAAGCGAGAAATAAAAACTTTTTAACAAAAAAAAAACCGACTTCCAAAAAAAACACTACAAACTGAAAAATAACTTTAATTTCGGAAGTCGGTGTCTTAGGGATCAGTATTTTAGTTTTTGCCACCGACTTCCGAAATTAAAGTTATTTCGACTCGACAACTAACAGCAGATATATCGTGTTTAGGCTCATTAAAAAGGGCTCGATGTGTGGATAAACGTACTGTTACTGAGGAACACCGAAGACCTGATGCTGAAGCCAGGAGCATCAGAAAAAGTACAAACCTTTAAATTACAGCACCGTAGTCGTGTTTGGGCTCATTTTAAACAGGACTAATTTTAAGTTCAATGCAATGTTGACATAAGTCTGGCCTGATGCTGCAGCCAGGATTATCAGCATCTAATCTAAAAACTAATAAAAGGAGAACTCCTCAACAATTAACGTCCCTGCATCGAGAAAAGGAATATTTTATAAAAAGGCGATGGGCAAGTTGACATTAGGCTATTGTAACTTAGATAAATTATAAATAGACCCACTAAAAAGCGAGAAATAAAAACTTTTTAACAAAAAAAAAAACTGACTTCCAAAAAAAACACTACAAACTGAAAAAAAAACACTACAAACTGAAAAATAACTTTAATTTCGGAAGTCGGTGTCTTAGGAATCAGTATTTTAGTTTTTGCCACCGACTTCCGAAATTAAAGTTATTTCGACTCGACAACTAACAGCAGATATATCGTATTTAGGCTCATTGAAAAGGGCTCGATGTGTGGATAAACGTACTGTTACTGAGGAACACCGAAGACCTGATGCTGAAGCCAGGAGCATCAGAAAAAGTACAAACCTTTAAATTACAGCACCGTAGTCGTGTTTGGGCTCATTTTAAACAGGACTAATTTTAAGTTCAATGCAATGTTGACATAAGTCTGGCCTGATGCTGCAGCCAGGATTATCAGCATCTAATCTAAAAACTAATAAAAGGAGAACTCCTCAACAATTAACGTCCCTGCATCGAGAAAAGGAATATTTTATAAAAAGGCGATGGGCAAGTTGACATTAGGCTATTGTAACTTAGATAAATTATAAATAGACCCACTAAAAAGCGAGAAATAAAAACTTTTTAACAAAAAAAAACCGACTTCGAAAAAAAACACTACAAACTGAAAAAAAAAGACACTACAAACTGAAAAAAAAAACCCTACAAACTGAAAAATAACTTTAATTTCGGAAGTCGGTGGCAAAAACTAAAATACTGATCCCTAAGACACCGACTTCCGAAATTAAAGTTATTTTTCAGTTTGTTGTGTTTTTTTTTTCAGTTTGTAGTGGTTTTTTTGGAAGTCGGTTTTTTTTTTGTTAAAAAGATTTTTAATGATATAGGAAGACTACCTTTCATGTGTTCTTTAAGCGCCCAGTAGGTCTTCCAAGCATTTTGGACTCGTCTTTCGACTTCCTTATGTTGTCTGTTTTTGAAAGACACTATCTGGCCCAAGTATGTGTACTCATCGACATATTGCAACACATGTCCGTCTACCTCGACCCTACGTTTCGTGCTGTTGGTCATGACCTGTGTCTTGGATCTGTTCATTGAAAGTCCAACCTCAAGACTTGCCCTGCTCAGATCTTGGAGCATTTCCTCAAGTTCTGAAGGTGACGTGGAGAATAACACTATGTCATCTGCAAAGCGGAGGTTTGTTAGCTGGTGGCCGCTAACATGTATACCTCGTGATTTCCATGAATCAGGCAACTTGTTAAAAACCTCCTGCAATGCACTTGTGAACAGCTTAAGTGAGAGTGGATCGCCTTGTTTGACACCTTTTTCTATTTTAAAATTTGGACCAGAAACATGTAGCTTGATGTTCGCAGAGCTACTTCTATAGATGGTATCAATGAGGTCAATGTAGGTGTGCGTAACATTTTGGGACTCCAAGGCATTAATAACTGACTGATGGCCTATACTGTCGAATGCCTTGGCATAGTCCACAAAGGCCAGGTAAAGTGGTTTGTTGAATTCATTATATTTTTCTATTACTTGATTGATGGTATGGAGATGATCGGTTGTGGAGAAATAAACTATCGAAAATTAATACTTACGTTATATTATAAGCAGTATGATACAGTTCACAATTTATCGACCGTTTATAATCTCGCGAGTTAGATTATAAACCTACGGTGTTCACAATCATACGGTGATATAATTTACATACGTTAACATCGTAGATTTTAGAGGCTACAATTTACTACCTACAGTTTGTCGAACTGTTTCCCTGCTGAAAAAGAAAAGCATCTTTAAACTGTAGGTACAGTCAGGGAAATTAATTGTTTATCAAATTGACACACCACGTCAATCAGCCGTGTTATAGCCATTTCATACAGCTGCCAAATAATGACAGGTTATGGTTTTAGTATACGGATAGTAATAAGTTGGTAGACAATTTGGTTGACAATGAATTTCCCTGACTTCACAAGCCAACGGGAAATGTATGAGGTCATTGGTTTTTAATTGCGAATTGCATTATTCAATTCTATATGTTGCATTAATTACGAGAATTATACAGATACAGTCGACGTAAATTTAATTCCGGAAACAGGTTTTATATTATACTACTATTTAAAAACTAAGTAAATTTTTCAAGCTGCATTTTGTCCGTAAAAGATGCTACTTTAACACGAGATGTCAATGATTTACGATAAAAAATAATATCCGTTTCGCTTAGTTTACTCAGACAGCCCGGAAATTCATTCCCCCAGCGGATAACGATGCAACTTGAATATTCTAATTAATTTAATCTTTGCTACAAATGATCAAAATAATATAACTGATCAAATTAGCGGGAAGATTAATTTTAATTAAATTATTAAATAAAAATTAAATTAAAAATTTAAAAAACCCCCGAGAAAAATAAAATTAAGGAATCTCTACAAAAAGCATGAAATAAAAAAATCTTATGGAAGTCGGGGGACCTCAAATTAGAAGCTGTTCCACATGCAGAACGGTCCCCCGACTTCCATAAGATTTTTTTATTTCATGCTTTTTGTAGAGATTCCTTAATTTTATTTTTGTCGGGGGTTTTTTAAATTTTTAATTTAATTTTTTATTTCATGCTTTTTGTAGGGACTCCTTAATTTTTGTATTTCATTTCTTTTATTTTCTTCCGTTTTAAGATTCTGGTAATTTGGTGTTTAATCAGGTTTTTTATCCGTCAAAGTTGAAGAATAATTTTTAAGACTAAACTGATTTTTTTTGTTTGATTATATTTTTCAAGTTTTTAGTTTTCATTTCGATGTAGTTAATATTGCCCATTCCCTTTCAATAAGTATAGTGTACATTATTCTACTTGTCAAGCCCTTGCATTTGATGCCTATATTGAAGGAGTTGTGAAAAAAAAAAATGTAATTCGCCATTTTGTGGTGGCGGCCATCTTAGATTTGAAATTTTTAATAGTGTATAGTATTCTACTAGTCAAGCCCTTTCATTTGATATCCATATTGAGGGAGTTGAGAAAAAAAAATGTAATTCGCCACTTTGTTGTGGCGGCCATCTTGGATTTGAAATTTGTTATAGTGTATAGTATTCTACTATTGAAGCCCTTTCATTTGATACCCATATTGAGGGAATTGTGAAAAAATATGTTATCCGCCATTTTGTAGCGGCGGCCATCTTGGACCGATTTTCATCAAACATAGCTAAGAACACTCCCGACTAATACACCTTTCAAACAAAAAAAACTAAATCAAAATCGGTTTATCCGTTCGGGAGCTACGATGCCACAGACAGACACACACACACACACACACCCCCCCACATACACACACACACACAGACACGTCAAACTTATAACACCCCGTCGTTTTTGCGTCGGGGGTTAAAAATGGAGGTTAAGATTATTCTTCGTGATTAACTAAGTAAGCATGATATTTTTATTAAAGTTTTGGCATCGTGAGGAAACCTTGATTTAAAAGTCAATATCAGTCTGAAATCGCCAATCCGTCTGGAGCGTCTCGTGTATTCTCTGTATGAGAAGAGACTATTGCCCAGTAGTGGGATAATAATAGGCTGGTCTTAACGAGTCCTGGAGTGGACAAACTGGATGCGGAAGGCGTTGTGTGTGGTGTTGTGGCGCAGCCTGGGAGAGACCTATGTCCAGCAGTGCACTGCGATAGGCTGACATGATTGATTATTCAATTTCTCAGTCGGAAAAATGAACTATAGAGTACCTATGAAAATCGACAGGTTCCAAAGTTTTCCATAATTTTATTTCATACAAGCAGCGCCCTGCGGTTTCACCCGCGTAAGTTTCGATCCCGTAAGAATATCGGAATGAAAGGTATCCCATGTGTTAATCCAGGAAATGATCTATCTGTGTGTCAATTTTCATCCAAATCTGTTTAACGGTTTACGCGTGATTAAGTAACAAACATCTAAACGTCTTCACAAACTTTCACATTTATAATATTAGTAGGATTCTTCATCATATGAATGAAAAAAAATTAAGAACTACGATACTGACGTTTTCTCATTCAACGAATGAAAATGCACTGTTAGGACCTAGATAACTGTAAAAAGTTACCGTCTAACATTTAGACTCACGATTTCCATGACTTTTGTGATACTCTGCCATTACTATTCCGCCATAAATACATGGGATATAATGAGTCACGAATACGCCCATGATTGTCGTGCCAAAGCAATTTAGTCCATTCGTATTCAATTCAATGACTGGTTTTTTATACCAAATTCTTATAAGGGACAATGAATGGTTTGATGTCGATACACAATGGACCCATGCATGCTGTGTTTTTTAAGCCAACTCAGTGACAATATTATTGAAATAAGTATTTTGTTTTTCTAATTTGCAATTAGAAGAGAATGATAATGAAGAGGAACACATTATAATTAAATATTAATAGTAGATTACGATACGAATGACTTATGTAGTCCATTATTGCACTGCTAAACGCCGAATATTTTATAGCACGCGTGACCCAAATGCGCACATGCTTTTCTGTGTAAAAATGGACTACTTAAGCACAGTATAAAGATCATACAGTATTGTAACTCGGCCGTAACCTTGAAATAAATGCCTACAGCCGCGCGGTACGTAAACATGCGATAGGGCTGCCCGCCTCCAGCATTTTAATTACATTTGCCTACTTTGTGTTTCCATTTAGTTTTGTTATTGTATTTTACTGTGTGTACATAAATATTAATAATAAAAACCACGTCTTTACTTTGAATTTTACAAACTAACAAAACAAAACACACATGCCCCGAGGTTTTAACACAAGCGTACCTACCGTATAATGATTCATGAACCGCCTATAACTACCTATTTCACTCGTGTCTATCACTTTCCTTTACTCTATTCACTTTATTTATTAATCCAGACATCTTTTTTTTCGGGAGATAAAAGGAAATACTTATCCAATAAAAAGACACACATTATGTACCTACCTACTAGTAAGTAAAATTATTTTATAGTCTTACCTTTCAGAGTTTCCAGGTAAAAAAAGTTATCTCTGGATGCGTTATTGACGAATTCATGCAACCAAAAACAGCACAATATATCCTACTCGTCATATTAAATATGTACTTCAATTTATTTTGCGCGGTTATTGTTAAAAAAAACAACACACCGTCCGTTCGTCACTGCGGCACAGTCGCGACTGTCTGCATGCCAAGCGCATGCCGAGGTCGAGGCGCGTAGGTATAGCTCGCGTTTCGTCCGTTTGTATGAAGTCGAAATACTGTATATCTTTATACTGTGACTTAAGTCACCGTTATGCGTGACTTAAGTGTGGGTTTAGGTCACAGAGTGCTATACTTAGCATTCTTTGCTTGACACATGCTTTTCTATTTTATCCTTTTTGCAATAGAGTTCAAAATGTGGTACTTATTACACGATTTATCACAATTTCAGTAGCAATAAGTTACCGGGGTAGGCAACGTATTTGTATTGCCGGATATTGACAACTCAATTACTCTTCGGATGAGCGTTTCTGAAATTGAATTTTGTACACCTATAATAAATTGGGGCAGCATAACTATCAGGATAATCAATACCTATGATTTTCACATTTTCATGATTTTACCGAAAGTCGGCCACCGCGTACCGGAAGGTGGTCCGACGACCTTGTGAAGGGCGCAGAAACCCGTTGGATGCGAGAAACGCAGAACCGGTCGACGTGGAGGTGCTTGGCTTGCCTATCTCCAGCAGTGGACGTCTTTCGGCTGAAATGATGATGATTTTACAGGGACACAAGCATTTCCTCGGTATAGTAATTTTTCTTCTTAGCGTGTCGATGGCAATCTAAATGGACTCGGCCCGGGATTTGGCTACGTGTTTGGTGCCATCACTAGCGTCCCTGTATCGAGCAGCTGACAGACACACAGGACATGATATTAAGTGTGCCATTGTTTGTAGAACAGCACCACATTTACACACCAAGGCGGAGTCGTCTATGAATCTCCACGTTAAAAAGTTTTCCTGGCTTCGACCAAACCTATCGGCTAATTCATTTTAAGGTATCCTGGTAATTTACCACACACACATAATCTGCCTATAATGTTTCCACTACTGGGACACAGGCCTCCTCTTTATAAGGGAGTGGTCTGTAATCTAGCGGGCCCTGTGCGGGTTGGTAGATGTGACATCTAAGATGTCACATGTCTTTGTATTTTTGGTTCTAACTAGGATATGCCGGTTTTCTCACGATGTTTTCCTTCACCGTTTTGAGAGCAGTGGTGATGAAATAAAATACACAAAGTAAAGCGCCTGTCTGGGTTCGAACCCACTACTTACAACTTAGTTTTATAGTTTTACTTTAACACTGTTATTACCTACTTTATTTCATTAATATACATTTCAATTATATTTTAAATATAAGAATTAAAATAAAATATATTTAATTTATTTTTTAACGATAGTAAGTAGCCTACCGGTATCGGGAACAGGGTGCAAGCTACCGGCGGGTCAGGGCTCTAGAGCTCTCTGTAGAACCTCCTCACATTGCGATCCGTTACCAGAAGTACCGCTTTTTGAATCAAGCCCTTGATCCAGCTGCCCAAAGAGAGCCTCCTCAGGTACTAACCAACTAACACTATATTTGTGTCCCTGTACTGTCCCACTGCTGGGCAAAGGACTCCCTTCCCTCGTTCCATCTCTCTTCAACACTGTAGCAAATATTTTTGTTAGGTACAGACGCCAGCACATCAAGCTACTACAATCTGTCAAATTTCTTTAGTAGATTTTCAACTTTATCGCTAAAGCCTAAGGTTCAAGATTGATTGGGAAAATATTACAGTTTCGGGTAGCTTGATGTGCCGTCTGTACACTAAGCCTTTTTTTCTTCTTTTTTTTTTGGTTGGGAAGTTACCCCGAGCGGGAGGGCGTGTCAGACTTTTAGGTTTAAAGAATTTATTCTCATAAGAACAATATATAGGTTCACTTACAATGAGATACAAAGTAATTGCTTAAATCTAAATGACATACATTTTGCCTCAGGTGCGTGCTGGTGAAGTTATACAATTAAATATTAGGTAGGTAAGAAGTCGCTAACATTAGTTGATAGGTATGCGGTATGACTACATTTTATGGATATGGTTTTTTAGTTTCATTTTGAATGAGTTAATGTTGTTACAATCTTTTACGTCATTTGGCAGGTCATTATACAGCTGTGCTCCTTCGAACAATATGGTTTTTTTACCATAGTTAGTACACACAGCTCCTTTAAGTAGTTACCCCACCAAAAGACATGTGCGTTCAAATCCCTGATAGGCCCAAGTTGGTTTTTGTATTTTGCAAAAACATTTTATTTTAAATAATGTATTGTTTTAGTGAATAAAGAAGTTTAAGTAAGTTTTTTTTTTTTATTCTGTTTTTATTATTGTTTTTTTCAATAAAACAATACTTTTGCGACGACAAGCAACAATAATAGGGTTAACATTTACGACAACTTATTCATCGTCTAAATAGACTGGAGGTTTCAAGACCGCTTACCGTGCATAAGATTGGAAGTTCAAATCCTATATAGGCACGAAATGTGCTTTTTGTTCATTATATTATTTTGATATATATTTCTATTTTGTTTTAAGTAGTAATTATTTATAAAGAATTAAAAAATCAAGAAAAATAAAATACTTTATTAATCATTTAATAATATTTATTATTGCTATTATTTAACAAAACTATGATCTTATTTTACAACAAACAGAACAACTATTTTAGTTCTCATAAAATCAGAAATCATTTAAAAAAATAATTGATAAAATTAGTAGTCGTTTACTCTTCGCCGTTTTAAGTGAACGTATACAAAGTTCTAACTTGAAGGTATGGATTAATTTTATAAAGACAACGTAAGTAAGTAAAATTAATGGATACCCTCAAATTATAACATCTTTCGATTAGACAGGGACCTAAAGAAATAATGACTCAGCCGATAGTAGATAACAATTTCATCGCAATTCATATGGGCTCGCTGGCTAGTTCGTCAAACTGCCGGTATGAGTATGACGACGTTCGGTGATGCGATGGTTCGAATCCGAGTCAACACAATGGGCTCTTTTTGAAGTATTCTTTAGATTATTCGTAAGGAATTCAATGTTGTAGCAGTGTAACATTTTAAAACTTAGGTTAGGACATAGTGACGCTTTCTGTACCATACTTTTACTGACTAAAACCCACCAGTGTTCCTTCAGTTGCCTATGCCAGGGGCCACGGTATCTCTTTCGAACAACCCGCAACCCTGGCAGGCATCGGCCCTAGCGGACCCCGTCAGTTAGTGCTGAAATATCTTTGAAACGCGCGTGGGAAACAACACGCCGTCGACCCGGGCCTGGTCCTTGCCGGACGGCGAGTTGCCCATTGCTCGCCGTCCGCAAGCCCGCGCCTATGATAGCCGGGAATCGGCTATCGATTCCCGATGCCCAGGGCGTCTCCTGCAGCGACTAGGGGCGTCAGGGCGCAAATATTGCCTCTACCTCACGCGCTCCGCCTCCTCCTTCGCGAGCATTACTGCTTCGCAGAAGGAGGCGACGGCTTCCCATGCACTCTCGCTCCGTTCCATGGCCTGGACTAGGGCTAGACGCGAGAGATCACCGCCGCCGTGAGTACACGGCGGTGCTCTGCCCAAGCTGGGCTCTGCCCAAGCTGGGCTCTGCCCAGACGATCCACACAATGGTGACACCCGGGCGTTTCCTCGCGCCTTATCCGGAACAGGAACCTCCCAAAGCAACCGTGTCCGCGTGTTTGTGTCGTGTATGCGGAAGGTGAGGACGCCGTGGCGTCTCTCCAGCCATTCCTCAAAGAAGGGACTTGTCACCGCAATTGTGGTGCCCAAGGTACATTAAGCCTCATATGAAATAACATCAAACCATAGTATAAAATCATATACCTCAACTCGTTATAAGTAAAGTCGTGTTTAATTTGTTTATGATGGCATAAACTTGGCAACACACCGCGAAATATTCACGTAACCTTAACAAACGACATTTAAGTTTTAATTAAGTCCTTTCAATACGAAGCCTGTACAGTTAGCAGCATAAATCTGTGAATATTTCGGAATATTGAATTAAATTAACATAAATTATTAATGATAATGAATTATGTCTACAATAAGACGTTAATTTATCAAAAGGTTATCTTTAAATCTGCTTTATCATAGGACTGTGACATAAGTTACGAAACTTTTTCTTATCAAGAAATTTTCATTTATGCGTTCCTTGAAAAGAAAAAGTTAAAATAAAATAATCAACTCATCATTAGCCTAGCCTTTTTCCCAACTATGTTGGTTTCGGCTTCCAGTGTAATCGGATGCAGCTGAATACCAGTTTTTTACATGGAGCGACTGCCTATCTGACCTCCACAACCCAGTTACTGGGTAATACGATACCCCTTGGTAATACTGGTTGTCAGACTTTCGGGCTTCTGACTACCCGTAACGTCTGTCAAAGATCCATAATGACAGCCGGGACCAACGGCTTAACGTGCTTTCCGAGGCACGGAGGGGCACGGTATGTAAAGATGGTCACCCATCCACAGACCAACCGCGGCAAGCGTAGCTTAACCTGATCGATCTACCTGTGCGGCTGTTATTATTTAGCCATGGGCCCCTCCAATACCTACCTACTCGACCCAAATGTATTGGACAGCAGATAATTTTTTCGTGATTATAATATTGGTCTCATGGAGCAAGTTGTTCAGTTTGATGGCCTCTACTACACCTTTAAAATCGATGCCTTCTATCTGGCAGAATATTGATGCTCCAAAATTTATTTGGCATAACACACTTAGCATACTATGAAGTTAACAGTAGAATAATATTTTAACGAACATTGTTTGTTCGGTGTATTTTTCCATGGTATTTGAGTGAACTATAAAAATAATGGTTTCTATAAGCGATCTCGGAACTTGGGACACCCCGACTTGGTTTAAGTTAGGTTCCTTTAAACCCTATAGACAGAAACACAAAGCGGGGCTCCGTCGACTACCTGTTATTTATTATTGCTTGTAAAAGTTGTAAACCAACTTAGACCCTAATTCCATAATCAGCCTTTTAATGTTCCCACTGCTGGGACACTGGCCTCCTCTTGGTGAGAGGGAGTGGGCCGTAATCCACCACGCGGGCCCAGTGCGGATTGGCAGATGTCACATGTCTTCGAATTTTTGGTTCTAGGACATGCCGGTTTCCTCACGATGTTTTCCTTCACCGTTTTGAGAGCAGTGGTGATGAAATAATTTACACAAAGTAAAGCGCCTGTCTGGGTTCGAACCTACGACCTACAACTCGTAAGTCGCGGCCGTTACCACTTGGCCACCACTGCCCTAATTAATTATTTAAAAAAAATGGTTAGGTTAATACTGTAACCCCCTTCGCACCAACTCACGTATTACCAAAAGACGATTCTGACTGTGAAGTTTCTGCGTTAAGATGGTTCTACTTTTTAATTATTATGATATGAAAATGCCTAAAGACAATTCTGGCTTACAAAATTATGAGTTTTGAATGTATGGCAAACGATTTTCTGCGAAATTAAGCTTATGCTAAACGCTGTTATGCAAAATAATATTATGACATAAAAAGTTCTGCTTTATAGGCCCCTTTAAAATATGACCACACATTTCTGCTACACGCACAAAATAACGATTGGATGGCCACTTGAACAATGATTACAGATGCTAATTATCTTAATATTCATGATAGAGGCAATGACTTGTAGACATACCTATCGTTAGACAATAAGTACACCGAAACTATACATAGGTTTTCATCTAGGTAGGTAGATTATTACATCACAAGTACTTTCGCCAACGACGCGATTCTCATAGGTACATGAACATTCGCTTTAAGTTAATACTCGTCATGTCTAAATCATGTCACAGGCGTGGGTTTATAGCCTACTAATTTGAATGGCTTTTAGGTCGATATTCTTTTACGTGCTAAGCCCTTGTTTTTTAGAGACCAAAATCTATAATAATGTAATAAAGCTGAAGAGTTTATTTGTTTTTTTTTTGTATGCCTACGCACAATTATCTGGAACTACCAGTCAGATTTGAAAAAATCTTTTTGCATTTGATACCCCACTTATTGAGGAAGATTAACATCACGCTGCGACCCAGTATATTGTTTTTATTTAATTTGAATTTTATCTGGTTTTATGCAAAAAGAAAATAAAGTCAGAAAGAACGCTAAGCGAAAACGAAGTAATAGTGCGGGCGATGCTATGCGGCGCGGTGACGCGGTGGGTCGCGGGAACAAGAAATTTTACGCAGACGAAGTCAAGGGCATAATTAGATCATGAATAAAAACGAGCTATCATTAAGAATTTAGAATGTCTGGTAGTTGAATCAAGAATGAACGAAAACGTTATCGTGAATTTTTATGATAAGAATAATGTTGGTACTTATGTTGCATACTTACAGGAAAAAAGTTTTAACCAGTGCGCAAACTGTAACCATGAATTCAGCACATGATTCTAGACCCCATAGCGTAGATATTTTTCATCGATTATGAAAAAATAACAGCGTTTTTATAGAAAAGTGCAAACCCTACGCGGTCAAAATGTTTAGCAAAGCAATTTTGACGTGAACATGTCTTTAAAATTGCTTTCATAGTGGGAGGCAAGTCAAAAAAACCAATGATAACAAAATCGGGGGATACAGTTTGGTGTTGCAGCTTCAAATCTATCATCTCTATCCTAAATTAAATTACACCATTGGATAGCTAAAGGATCAAAAAATTCATTATGCCAACTCAGGACTGTGATGCATCGCGCGCGGTAGAGGGGCGCTGCCGTTTCGATGTCATTTTGCTGCATATCGAGATTTCCACTTTTGACTCGGAAAAGCTACGACTTGCGTTTAAGTTTCAATCGTCAGCTCTCGTCAAAATCGGAAATCGAATAGTGTTGATTGTATACAAAACATTAGGTAAAATAGTAACAGTAAATAAATATACTGTGTTAAAATAAAAAGAAAAATAATATCAAAAATATTTAATGTCGGCCTATAAGCGTCAAAAAGCCAAATCCAAATACAGAGATCGTATACGGTTGGAAAGGGCTTCTCAAGAGCAAACAAACGAGTGTCGGGCACGTAAAAGAATGAATGCGGCCGAGCGGATCAACCCCGTTACGTAAACGTATTCACGTATAACACACGGGTGTGGCTGTGTCCATGACACAGCCACACCCCATTTTTTTTAATAACTGACGACAAATTCAAACAATTTCTTTGGTTCAGAATCATGTACTGAATTCATGGTTACAGTTTGCGGTTCGCGCACCGGTTATTTTTTTTTCCTATATAATATTTTACTATATGTGCTAGCTATTACGTTTATGTAAATATTTTTACATACGCGTCCACTACGCGTATGTAAAAATATTTATTTAACATTCTCTGTCATGGGTAAGTACACCTGATAAAGAATGATTGATTGTAACAAAAAGTTACGATAGAAGCAATTATTAATTGTAATAATTAGAGGCCTTTGTGAACAAGTCACTGGTATTTTTGTAGATAAGCAACTGTTTCTATCATGCATTTATCTACGTACCATTAAAATAGTTTTTCATATTGCAGTTTCTCAATAAAATTTTGTAAATTCGAAGATTTGATTTCATTTTTTCAGGCTTTTTAAAAGTAACCATCTAGCATAAGGCTAATAAGCAATTTTAATCTAACTTAAATTTTTACGCAATAATAATAATATTTTTTTGTTATTTTAAATGTGTTTGCTCTTGACTCTAGTCTAGGTCAGAAGTGATCAGGTGACAGAATAAAATTAAAACTTAGAATAGTGTTGTAATTACTTTACACAAGTCCGTTCCACTTTCTAAAACGAATAAAATCCTTCGAGTAGTGTAGCCGAGTATTATATATTATCTGTGGTGTAGTGTAAAAAGTGTAGAAATAATAGTGATATTGACACACATACCAATAACACATGAACAAAGTGTTATATGTAAAGCTATGCTATGTCACGTTATATATCATCATCATCTGCCTAGCGCTTTCTGAGGTCGGCTTCCAGGCTAACACCGGAAGCAGGTAAATTTTATATGGAGTAATTCTCTGGAGCGATATGACCTCCACAACCTAGTTACTGGGGAATACGATAGCCCTTGTTAAGACTGGTTGGTCAGACTTTCGGGCTACTGACGATCCGTGACGACTGTCAAAGATCCACCGAATAAGAATGCCGAGGCGCGGAGGGATCTTGATATGTAAAGATGGTCCCATTCACGGACCAACCGCGGTAAGCGTAGCTTAACCTGATCGATCGACCCGTGCGGCTGTCATGACTTTGCCACGATTCCATGTCATGTTAATATGAAAGTGTATTATTATATCAGACTAAAGATTTCTATGCGAAACAGGAAATTATGTATATGTATCTATTTGAAAATAGGAATTAATGTCAATACTTTGATTTTTGTCTTATAAAACAGTTAAAGATCAGTCCTCGCCATAGATATCCGTGGTCCTCTCAATAATAATCTTAAAATCGAAAACAAAGTCAGTTACACCATTTATAACTCAAGAACGGCTGGACGAACTTTTATGATCTTTGACCTATTGGATTTGTCTCTGCCCCGAATAGCAGAATCACCGTTAAAATATGGGAAAAATACACGAAAAAAAATGAAGATAATTCATTTTCTCATTCGTTTGTATTGATTATGAGGCGGTACAAAGTTCGCTGGGTTAGCTAGTTTGAAATAAACCGAAAGGGATGACGCTGATAAACCGTAATTATAATCCGTAAACATTAAATGAGTCGAAACTTTCCGATTGAATCCACATAGATAATGATAGGAAAGCAATGAACTGTCTCTGATTTTCCTTCGTCAATTACACGAACAGAAACCTGCTTGGTATACCGGTTTTCAGCGATAATCACAGCTTTGTACCGAATCCTATATACTTCTAATTATCAACGATTAGTGTTTGAACGTTAGAAATGCCCTAATTTTCGCTCAAAACTTTCTAACCAACACACCACCGCGCGCGCGACACCGCGACACATTCGGATATTAGAATCATGTCTGGGACAAAAGTTAAGTTCTTACCTACGTCTATAGGTACTTACTCTATTCATTTTACGATGATAGAAATTACAAACATAAATATTTAACGGTTTTTACAAATGCCGTCAACGTTAAAACGAGATCGACAACAATTAGTGGTTTACTATGTTTTATCATTAAACTAGAGACCTGCCTCTGCTTCGCACGATTTTTACAAATTGGCAAAACATCGAGATTTCTCTATTAAGTATATGTTATATTAAAGTATATTCTTAAGATCATGATGTAAACCGCATCAAAATCTATTGCGTAATTTAGAAGAACAACGCGGTCTCACAGATAGCCTCGAAAAGCGACTTTAATTTATAATAAGTGTTTAATAATATTTATTCATATAACTGGTTGTATAATGTAGTTGCTTTATATTTCTAAGTACTGATAACTTTATTAAAGAGGATAAAAATATATACACTGGATAAACTTCTTATACTAAATGAACTAAAAAGCTAAATAAAAATATAATAACCAAACCTAACTAAAACTACATATTAACTAACTAAACATATGGCGTCGAAAAATTCCTCCGTTTCGATGTCGACTGGTAATTTACACAAGAGACTGGCGGCATAATATGTATAGATTATAATTATCAAAGACAATATAATTATGTAATTACTAGTACCTATGTTGGAAGGCATTCAACCGTACTCATTCCGATAGAGTAGTGGCAATGGGAATAAGAACGGTGCCAGGCGGATTGTGAGAGAGACAATAGCCGTACTGGTCTGAAAAAACTTTGACTCTTCGGCACTAAGGCATTGCTCTGTAAGCTTACCTAGATGTAAAACTAGATCATCTGTGGAAAATGGAGTGAATATTTTGCTTTAGAGGAATGGGAGGAAGATTAGAAAATTAGAGGGTAAAATTAAATTAGCTAGCGATACTCTGCAGACGTATATATATTTAAACACGATGAAATAAAAATGTAAAAGATTTGTTTCTTTTTTTGTGGGTCTATGACCGATAGTATTGTTGTTACTTCGAATTGAGAAAATCAGTTTTCTTACGTTTTCTCGTGTTTAGATATTGATACAAATCACGTCTGTGAAGTTTACACAAAAAGAAACTGATTTTATAAACTAATATTTCAGGTAATACACTAACTGCGGTCGATGACGCCGCAAAAAAAAGTCATCAAATTAATTTCTTTTTGTATGGATCTTGGTTAGTTATTATAATTGCATAAGTATATCTAAACGGCTATAAATTGAGAGAAGAATATTAAAAATAGAAAGGTATTGCAATTTATTTAAATTAAAGATTGTAATAATTGTAATTGTGAAATCTTAAAGGTTATACACGTAAGAGTTTGCAATTTCAAGTATAACTTTGACACAAGCTTCGTAAATGTTTTAGTATAAATTACAGCAACGCATACGTATTATTTAATTTTATCCAGATACAAGTTCTAGTAATTGTAAGATACTGTTAAGTAGGTACGCACGACGACATATCAAGCTATACATTACCAGTATAAGCTTTTTTTTTTTTTTTTTTTTTTGCGGATGGGAAATCATCAAATGACCCCTCCCGCTCTGGGTGGAGCGGAAGGGAGTGTCAGACTCTTACTGACTAAAACCCACCCGTGTTCCTTCCTTAGCCCTTTATGTTCCGGGCCAGCGGTAACCCTTTCGGACAATCCCGCTGACCCGGCAGGCTTCGGCCCTATGGGGCCCCTCCTCGATGCTGACATCTCTTTGAGGCGCGCGTGGAACACGTACGCGCCGTCCGGCACGGGCCTGGTCCTGATCGGACGGTGAGCTACCCATTACTCTCCGCCCGCAGGCCCGCGCCTACGGTGGCCGGGAGTCGTCGCGCGGCTCCCGACGCCCGGAGCGTCTCCCGCGGCGGCTGGGACGGGAGGCTCTCTCCCTGAGCCGTCCCGCCACCTCCTTCGCTAGCATGACTGCTTCGCAGAAGGAGGTGACTGCCTCCCACTCCCTCTCGCCCCGGACCATGGCTTGCACCAGGGCCGGGCGCGAGAGGTCGCCGCCGCTGCCGATCGCCTCTACGAGGACACGGCGGTGCTCCGCCCAAGCGGGGCAGACCTCCACCGTGTGCTCCACCGTGTCCTCTGGGCGATCCTGGCAATGGTGACACCCGGGCGTTTCCTCCCGCCTGATGATGTGCAGGAACCTCCCGAAGCTTCCGTGTCCGGTGAGGACCTGCGTCAGGCGGTAGGTGAGGGCGCCGTGGCGCCTCTCTAGCCACTCCTCAAAGAGGGGTCTTATCGCCGCTATCGCGGCGTGCCCTGCGCTGGGTTGCGACAGTCGTTCCTTCCATGTCGCCATGAGATCGCGCCGGAGCTCAGTCCGCTCCGCAGCGATTTGCCGCGGAAGCGGAACTTCCCCCCGGCTTAGTGCCTCCGCGCGCCACTCATAGACGCGCGCGAGGACCATCGCCTCCAGATCCCATGGCGGCAGTCCGGCAATGAGGCTTGCCGCCTCACCAGTATAAGCTGACTTCTAATTGCACGAAAAGCCTATACAATGCGAGGTAAGCTAAAACTAGAAATGTATAGCTTGATATATCGTCGTATGTACCTACACAATTAGAAATGATTCTGAAGCTTTATTTCCCCAGCTAACAATGGAATTAGCGCAACAAGAGCTATCAGATATAACCCGATTCTCATAAAAAGTGCAATGTTTCAGAAGATTGCATTGCTATATTACGTTAATTACAAACATTCATTAGAATGTTCCACAATGAATAAATAAGCATCGTAACACTTTTTTAAGAACGGTATACGATGAATACGAATAAATACATTTTTTATATGCTGTTGCATATAAAATCCGTATTTAATGGCTTTAAGCGTTTTAAACTTCAGTGCCTCCTTTTAAACAAGATTTTGGAATATTTCGAAAATTTTGGAACTAGTATTTCAAGTCATCATCATCTACCTAGCCTTTTCCCAACTATTTTGGGGTCAGCTTCCAGTCTAACTGGATGGAGCTGAATACCAGTATTTGACTAGTTTTGCAAGTATTATACGAATAAAAGTAAACATGTTTTACTTTTATTCATATAATACTTGCAACAGTAAACATCTGCAGAACGAATAGATTACTAGGCTTTCTTCCTAAAGCAATGAAGTTAAAAGATTTCTTCTTTTTTTCCAGATGGCGAGCCTAAACTACATTGTTCTCGGCATTCTCATCTTGCAAGTATACGTCTACGCAGCGCCAAATGACGTCAGCAAGCTAGAAGAAATCGCCAAAGTAGAACAAGCTGATCCCAAAGTCGAACAAACTGACCCCAAAGTAGAACAAATTGACCCCAAGCTTGAATCAGAACCGAAGGAAGTTGAAAGTGATAACAACTCCACCGAAACACAACGACACAAGAGATGGTATAATCCTGATCCATATGGAATTCCTCCTTTTAACCCATTTATGAACCCAGGCTTTAATAAAAGAGATGAAGGTACGAATACTGGTTACTACGGAGAAGACCCCTTAGCACAAATACATCGACGGATACAAGAGATAGCCCATTTCGTGAGGCAACCGCAGCAACAGCCGTCGCCGCTGCCTCACTTTCCTATATACTACCCAGTGCTTTTTATACCTCCTGGTGATTGTAATTGTAACAACGAAAATCAAAACCCAACCACGCCAGATCCTTTTAGCCCCGTAACAACTAATAACAATGGCGGTGATAGCACTGATACCACAACACCAGGCGTATCAAGTCGCTGGCCTGAAATGGAAGACAATAGACAAAACTGGGGGTTTGCCTTGAATGAATCTGACACAGAAGAGGGCGTAGACTTCAATAGGCCGATTTCGTTTGATCCTATCAGACTGAATAAACCCATGAGACCGGCACCGCCTGTGGATCACGGAACTGTTCAAAGTGATTCGAATGACCAGAATCGGCCCCAGTCTGAGGCACCCGAGGCAAGCTCTCAAGCCCCGCCTTCAAGGCCTCAGCCTTCAACTACAACGCGCCCACCGCAGAATAGGCCTCAAAACACACAGCCTCCTCAAAACAGGCCTCCGTCTCAGTCCTCAGGCTTAGCACCTCCAAGTCGTTGTGAAAGCGCGCTCGTAACCTGCTGTCATCAAGCCCAGGTTGTGTACGACTGCTTCGCAATCCTGGGGTGCCCTGACTTGACAGGGTACGGAAGCCCTTGTGACCCCAAACAGATATTGCGAGTGATTGATAAGTTCCGGATGTACTATGGAGAATGATATAATTGAGACTCGAGGATTGATGTGTAAATGTGACATTCCGTTTATAAAACTACTCAATTTCAGTTCCGAGCTTAATTTATAATAGTAATTTATGTTATATTAAGTGCGGCCCGTTCTTGTTACATGAACGAGTAAATACGCTTGGACTTACCTTACACGATTTTCAGCGAAATGAAAGGTGTTTCTCTATATCCTGAATTCCTGAATGTTATTGCAAACAGAGTTGATTCCAATCATCTGAGACATTAAAATATTAAATCTTAAAAGTAAGTGAAAGACATTATTTTTGTAAGTGAAACGTTAAGTTCTTTATGTTTTGATAGTCCTAGAAATTAAACGGTCTCTTTCATGCATTGCTTGTAATTTCTGTAGCTAAAGTATTTTTATACAATCGAATAGAACTGTTGATATGTAAATACTCTAGTTATACATTTTTATACTCAGACAAGTACAATGTAAGGATAGTAACAATGTTCCTGTCACCTAAGTTTTAAAACTACAATAAAATTGATTCGTCATAGACTAGTAACTAGCGACTTTGTTTTTTTTTTACCTTGATCTATAAAACATGTTCCTTATTAGAAACTTGATTTGCAGCTTTTTTTAATCTAATATTCTACTTCTAAATGATCTGTGATATAAGACGTATATGCAAAGTAATTTATAGCTACATTTATATAGCACTTACATAAACTTCTATGAAAGTTCACCCACTAAGTACCTTCGTTTCAAGTTTTATTCATCATCAACATTTCAGCCGAAAGACGTCCACTGCTAGACATAGGCCTCCCCCAAGCACCTCCACTTCGACCGGTTCTGTGCTTCTCGCATACAACGGGTTCCTGCGGCCTTCACAAGGTCGTCGGACCACCTTGTGGGAGGCCTTCCAACGCTACGTCTTCCGGTACGCGGTCGCCACTCCAGAACCTTTCGGCTCCATCCGGTTATCTGTTCTGCGAGCAATGTGACCTGCCCACTGCCACTTAAGTTTGGCAATTCTTCGAGTTATGTCGGTTACCTTGGTTCTCCTGCGGATATCCTCAAGTTTTATTATGAAGATAGAAATAGCAACCACAAAATATTATTCTTTCCTTACTAAGGTTTGTTGCCTATAAATCATTACAAATGGCAGGAAAATTGGTTTTTACAATTTATTACAGATTTGTGGTCTATGGCTTCATCTCATTATGTGTTATTAATACAAATGACATCAGAATAATGTAGTCGAGTAATGATCGGTCAAAGTCGGGAAATATACTTAATCAATAGGAAATCCCGAGCTCATAGGTGGCTTTAGTTATTTGTAGCTTTAGTTACGAGCACCAATATGTCAACACTTGGCAACTTAAAATTGCGATTTTTTCACGAAATAACGAATGCAACGTTGAAATACGACACTTTACATATACCTCATCCTCTGCCTAGCCTTTTCCCATATGTTGGGGTCGGCTTCCAGTCTAACCGGATGCAGCTGAATAACTTTACATATACCTATGGGTTCGAAAATACTTTCCTACTAGTAATATAAAATTTCATTCAAAAATAAAGGAGAAAATCGTCTTTGAATAAAGCTAAGTGTATACATACTTTGCTCGTGACTGTACACATGCTTAATCTTAGCTCAAGAACGAATATACCGCTAAAACAATATGTATCGATTAGAAAGTTAAATCTATCATTGAGGTGAACTGTATGACATAAGAAATCTCTCTCTATATCTAATTTACGAAAGCAACCCCTGTGTTGAATCCCTCAAACTTCATATGAACGTAAACGAGGCAAAAGGAGTACGTAAGGATCGTAGCAGGTGACGTTCTGTAGTTTCTACCCCCATGGGAATAAAGCGCGAGTTTATGTATGTAAGTAGTTATAATGATTGTCTTAAAATAGCATTTGTAGCCAGATAGGTTTTTTATTTGTAGCGGGGAACAAGTATCTAACAGTCGACGCGATTGAATTAATAAAATTGAGTAATCAGCATATCTATAATCACCACAGAGGAAATCATATGTATTAGATTACCTACTTGTTCACATAAGTCGGTACAACCGTTACTGTAAGCTAATAAATAATCTAGTGATTTTTAGGGTTCCGTAGCCAAATGGCAAAAACGGAACCCTTATGGATTCGTCATGTCTGTCTGTCTGTCCGTCTGTCCGTCCGTATGTCACAGCCACTTTTTTCCGAAACTATAAGAACTATACTGTTGAAACTTTGTAAGTAGATGTATTCTGTGAACCGCATTAAGATTTTCACAAAAAAAATAATTTAAAAAAATTAAACCGACTTCAAAAAGAAATAACTCAAAATTATGAAATAACTTTAATTTCGGCAGTCAGTGTCTTGGGATCTGTATTCTAGTTTAAGTTTTATGCCACCGACTTCCGAAATTAAAGTTATTTCATAATTTTGAGTTATTTCTTTTTGAAGTCGGTTTAATTTTTTTAAATTATTTTTATTTCGTTATTTTTAGTTTTTGCACGAGAATTTGACCAAGGTTTTGAGATGTTTTCCCTTTGACACTACACCCGTAGCTCGTATCAATAAACCAGGCCGTCACACTTTCACGTGTTAGTCCATATCTTGAAAATTACTGAATCGATCTTGATGAAAGTTGCACTGTTCCCTAAGTTGAAGTAAATGTAAGCCAATAAAAAAAAATCGTCACGATCCGATTAATAGTGCCGGAGATATGCGTAGACAAACATACATACATACATACATACGTCTACAAAATTTTGTATATTTGTTTGGAAGCCCTAACAGATTGTCATATGTGAATATAATGCAATTCCAATAATATTACATACATACGTATCGAATTGATAACCTCCTTTTTTTTGAAGTCGGTAAAAATAGAAGTCAAATTTCGAAAAACCCTTTCTTAGTGGATACCTACTCTTTACAAAAAACACACCCTCTAAATTAAATTACATGTCTCTAGGACCAGCGGCTTAGGCTGTGCGTTGATAAATCAGTCAGTCAGGACTTTGAATTTTATATATAAATATAGATGGCATCATAATCATCATTTCAGTCCCGAATCACCCACTGCTGGTTATATAACCAGCATATACAAGTGGCGATCAATGTAGGTTATTTTATTCTCGGTATCGGCATGAAAAAAGACATAAATTCAATTAATAATTTCTATTTTTCAGTGTAATCCTCCATTAACTCAACGCATTTATTACATCTCGAAATAAACTTTTTAATACCCTGTAAAAAATTACTTTCTTCTATCTCTAAAAAATGCGTATTTATTGCCGTCTTGAGCTCTTCATCGTTGGAAAATCGTTTCCCATGAAGGTCTTTTTTCAAATTAGGGAACAACTCACTCGGGGCTAGGTTCGGGCTATAATTGAGAAGTGAAAAGTTGGTGATTAATTTCTTCGGAACCACAATCACGCACAGCAGCCTTGGAAAGAGACGCCGCCGCGCCGCGCCGTGTGGACCGGGGCGTTGTCGTGAAGAAGCAGCACACCGGGTGGTCAGTTTACCTCGTCTTTTTTCTTTAATTGCTTCCCGTAAATTTCGTAAAGTGGATGCGTAGGATGCTGGGTTTTATGGTTTCACCTTTTTTTGTGTACTCAATCAGCAAAACTCCCTTTGAGTTCCAAAACACTGTGTCCATGATTTTTCCGGCAGACGGAACGACTTTGAATTTCTTAGGGGGCGCAGTACCCTCCTTGTGCCACTGCATGGACTCTTGCTTACTTTCAGGGTCATAATGATGAACTCACGTTTCATTTCCAGTAACAATTCAATCGAAAAAACTTGATGGAATTTCACCACAGAGCTCTAAAAACTCTCTACAGCACTCGATTCGCACTTGTTTTTGAGGCGCCGCCGCCGGCGTTGCATTCGCGGCACCCATATTGCACTGACTTTTGAAAGGTAAAGAAGGTCATGAAAAATAGTGTGAACTTCACCAACAGATAGGTGGGTCATCATCTATAAGCTTCTCAACTTGTTTCACGTTTTCTTCCGTAGAGGCAGTAACCCGGCCGCCCGAGCGAGTGTCGTCTTGAATACTCTCTCTGCCCCTTTTAAATTCACTTGACCACTTTTGAACCGTAGATAACGAAGGTGCAGAATCTTGGTAAAGAGCCACTATCTCTTCGTGAATAGTTTTATGACTTTTTCCTTGTTTGCTAAGGAATTTAATAACGTGCTCGAATTTTCTTCAACATTGTCACGTTATCTATTCCAGTTGTCGTTGACTAAGGATAACTAACTACTAACTACTTTATACCTTTAGATAATGTCATTAATTAATTATGACATTATTAGTCAAATTACTCACATTATTAGTAAATCACCCTGATACCGAGAATACATTGAACGCCCCTCGTCGGTAGTCCTCCTCTTTCTTCTCCCATACTTCCCCGCGACTCCGTGCGTCCATCATCCCGGTGTTTCCCGGGACTTTAACGATAACGTCAAACTTAATGGCATAATACGAGACCAAAATTGATTTGTATTGAGAATAGATGAAAAAGTGGTAGGAGTTGACTGAAGCGTTGCTATATGTCATGGCATAAACAGGTAAAAACTTAAAACAATTTCGTTAGGTATTAATAAATAACGAAATTGTTTTACCATCACGCTCAAACACACGTGAAGGTACGTGCTAGAACCGTCTGCCTTGAGGGTCAACACCAATTAAAATTGATGCAGTATTATTCTTTTTTTGACAACTAATTTACACAGCAATCCAGTTCTTAACCTTATAAGCGCTTGGCTAAATATCAATTGCCGTGCCCCTAGCGCGCGGCTACAAATCGATAATATAATTATCATCATCTGCCTAGCCTTTTGCCAACCATGTTGGGGTCGGCTTCCAGTCAAACCGAAAAAAAAAAAAAAAAGAACAAAAAAAAAAACGATAAAAAATGGCTACAATAAATAAGGAGGAACAATCGTTGAATAGAACGAAAAAATCATGCATGTTCTCTGTCGCAGAAATACGACACGAGTGGTAGGGGCACGGAAATATGTAAAGCGGTTAAAAGGTTACAGCTAGTATCTCATAAATTTTAATAACTATGGAATTCCCAGTCTGTTGAGTATCCGATAATGATAAATTAATTTTATTATGCTTATCAATATTTACAAATAAAAATTTAGAGAAACGCGATTCCAGCCGATGTTTACTAACTCAGTAAGTAAGTACATAAATATTTGTAGTGTAAAATAAGGGGTTTATTTACAAAGGATGATTAAAGTTAGGTGATGTGAAAACGTCTAAAATGTATGGTTACTCAGTCGCTAATCAATACACAAACTTTAAGCAACGCTTATGAATAAAGGGGAAAGTGTTTTAAGAAATCGGTAAGTGCTATTATTTTTTAACAGTCTTCTTTTTTTGTGTCACCTTATTTTGTTTTATATAATTACTAGCTGCGCCCTGCGGTTTCACCCGCGTAAGTGGTGATCTCGTAGGAATATCGGGATAAAAAGCCTAGCCTATACGTTAATCCAGGGTGTCAGCTACTTCCATACAAAATTTTATTAAAATTGGTCTAGTCGTTTGAGCGTGAAGAAGTAACAAACATATGTATAAACACACACACACCACACACACACCCACAAACTTTCGCCTTTCTAATATTAGTGTGATTATGTATTTTCTTTCTATTGTATCCTAATTGTATCTGCTATTTATTGAATTATTTTACTTTGTTAATTATTATATTTGTACGCTGACTATCATAATACTATTATGCTATATTATGGATTGTTTCTGAAATAAACGTTTTATTATTATTATTTATTAATAAGGATCCGTTTTGCCCAACGCCTTGACGAGTGGAAATTTTCTGGCTGCATGCAAAATAACTAGCCTTGCCAGCTCTTAAGGGCGAACGAAACACAGCAGCAAAAAAATGTGAGCCATATCAAAAATTGCTACAACAAAATATGCAAATTAACACATGTTGGTATATACATATTTTAATCAAATTTGGCGGGACGTAATGATCACGTATACATAAATCAGATGTAAATACATATATATGTAACTGGGTTTTTACCACCATAGCAAATACATACGATTAGAAAAAGGATAAACCGAGTTATCAACGTCATCGCCGAATTTCGAGATAACTGTAACTACCTATATTTATACGAAATCCCGCATCCCCAGTTATCGGAAAGAAATATGAGTATGCAGAAACACGATGTTTATATGCCTTAATAAATACAAATGTCCTCAGACGATAGTAGAGTCAACTGAGAGGAGGACGTATCGTGCAGAATAAGTGAAAATCACCAAAATTCGTGTTAGAAACAAGAACGGTTACATCCAAACAGGAAGAAATTTAGTAAGTTTTATATATTCATATTTCTTATGTTAATAATATTCTTTTTATATTAAAAATATGCGTTTAATTACAATTTCACACGGTGTGCAGAATTTCGACGCGTTACTCCGAAACGTTTACGCTGTAATTACACAATGTTTTTGAGGTTATACATTAAAAACCTGTTTTGCACAATTTGCCTACATATTCTTCGTGTATAATATTTAACTTTAACTGACCTATGTTTGCAGACACTAGTAAAGTAAATATGATTAAACTTATCATTAATTCGGAAGCTTCACTTATTATTACGTAGGTAAAGTTCTCATCACAAAACCAAATTCAAAAAATTGTCACAAATATTTCGCGGGTCCTAACAAAGTTGCAACCATATAAAATACTATGTATAATTGCCCTGTTGTTACATAGTTTTTCCAAGAAAATACACATGAGTAATATTTACACCCGGCATGTGAATGGCTCACTAACGGTCACACCTTCACGACCTTGACATTGCCTGCGTACGTCACACATCCTCAAAAGGTTTCAATAAGCCCAACATTTGACCCAACACCGATTAACAAATGTTTGTGTACTGGTGGTTGGCTCTATCAACACATGGCATCGTCCGTTGTCCTCGCGGCTCTGGGAAAACCAAGCGCGTCGGTTTGCGACATTAATGCATTTATTATACAGAATCACGTTTATCGTCACGTGAGCCCACATTTTTAGTTATATAAATGTTACATGTTTTATATTTACATTAGTGCTATTGATGCTCTAGGAATGGGTAAAAAATGTAGATCTCCTTCAGTCCCCACTTATTTGGCAAAGTTATGTCATTATTTGCACATAGTAGGAAGCAACATACCATTCATTATATTACTTAATTGACACTTAAGTTGACGTTTATCTTCTTGTCTACAATCTGGAGGGAGGGAGCTGGATTGCAAGATAACGCTAACCATCTAAAGAGCCTACAAATAGTCTTCAATACCGTAAGCGGTGCTTATGACGCTCATAAGGTATTTCTTTTATTTAAAGCTTGTCTTCAGGCCTATATTACACACACTTTTTTCTTGCCACGGCCCGGTTGTTAGTGTTGTATGGATCACTATGGAAGTTTGTTGACGACACGGCGGCGCTAGGGCCCGGGCGCCGTCGCCGTATCATATACACACTACACATTACATTTTCCCATGACCATTCCTCAAAAAAATCAGAACGATGTAGTCGATTCGTTGCGTACAATCCAAACATAAAACTAAATTATTTATATTCTGTTACAGAGATGGCGACCTACACGATAATGATCATCGCTATATTGATGTTTTCGCAAGCATTTTGCAGACCCGAGGTTCGTAGAAACACGATCAGTGATGGGAGCACGATCAAAACACCAGCCAGTCTTTCTTACAATGAACTGAGATATATCCTCCAAGCGAGACATGGCGTAGATATCCCGGCACCCAAAATTCTAACTCCATGCGCTAGAGCAATCCTCGGCTGCTGCAAAGACAACCATATGAACGAGTCTTGTTCCGAATCTCTCAATTGCGGCGCATTCTTCTTCGACGATAACCCTTGCGATGAAAAGTTTATAAAGGACGCTTTGAAAGCGGCGAAGAGTTTCTACCAGCAATTTTAAGTTACCACATAGAAGACAGAAATTGGTTTTAGTGGAAATAGTGCAAGACTGTGCTAAATTACCTATATTATCCGTAGCGTCTCTCGCTACAAGATGCCTTCGTCAATGTGTTGAATTATTTGGTTCAAAAAGAAAGACGTGTCACATCGCGGCTTAAAAAATTTTTTTTTAATAACAATTATTGCAGTCTTTTTTCGGAGTTTCAAGGCTGTTGTTCTAATTACTATATGCATTCAATGTTAAAATGTAATTTAATAACGTATTGAACCAATTATCGTAATCTAAATGTCGAATCTTTACGTTATACGATGTAAGTAGTCTGTTTTTTAATTCAAAATTTTTTCTTTATTATTCTGTTTACGCAATATTTTGTTACATTCATATAACGCCCCGAGACAACCAAGTGAAAATGTATGAAAATGCTCTGGCCTAATGACTTAAGTACCACTATATATAAGGTTTATATACAATATTAATATATGTGCGTGAATGCCTAAACTTATGGCTATTGTTTAGGCCTAATTAAGTGCCCACTCAAGTAACACGCGAGATAAGATAGAATCTCAGTTCAGGATGGGCTAAGAAGTGCCTGTTGTGTGTATAATCATGTTTTAATTAACTACATAAACGGTGTGACGTGTATGACGGAAACGCGAAAATCCTGAAAGTATTTTGTTCAGAAGTGACTGAGTATAAATGATAAATGAAAAATACCAGCTTTTTACTAAATGCGTATGAAAGTATCCTACTTATAAACAAAAAACCTTAATATTTTTGAATGTCTGTCTGTTTGTTTCGGCTAATCTCCGAAACGACTAGACCGATTTGGACGGGACTTTCACTTGCAGATAGCTGATGTTATAGGGAGCAATATAATTTTTTCTTGTTTACGTTCCCGTGGGATATTTTCCGACATCCATGCGGGCGAAGCCGCGGGCAGTTGCTAGTGCTTACCAAATTTAATTAATTATATATTCTTATTATGGTGATTATAAAGCCTTATTTATTTTGTTACACGTTGTATAATTTCTTATATTATATTCTTGTAAGTTTTGATGGAAAATTCGATAATAAGTTTGCAATGCGAGTAACAATATTAGTTTCAAGATTCGAGTCTTCTACTGTTCCATTACCATAATAGATATTATTATTATAAATTATAATACAGCATGGAGGCAGTCAGACAAGTGTGGTATATAATCACCTAACTGTGTTTAATGTGTGTCAACATCCGGAAAAACCTATTGATGTTTTTGTGATGTTTCTGTTTATATTTTGTTTTGTTCCATTTAAGGTCAAAGCACACGTGTCAAACCGGAAAGGGATCGGCACCGTATCAACTCGAGCCGTTCAGTATTCTTTGTATGAAACTTCCTATTGCAACGCACACTATTCGGAATCGTAACGTAATCGCCTCGCCTCGGGACAAGCTTACGAACCGCAGTGCGGTGCGTTACGACTCGTCGTCCCCGCGCTTACGGCTCGTCGTCCCCGCGCTTACGGCTCGTCGTCCCCGCGCTTACGGCTCGTCCTCCCCGCGCTTACGTCTCTCCGTACCCGAGCTTACGTCTCTTCGTCCACCCTTACCCCTCTCATCCCTTTAACCTGCCTGCTGCACCATCAACCAGCGGTCGGCGAGCCGTAAGTGCGGCTTCGTCTAGCCGTAGCCGAGTCGACGTATCGGAGCTTCTGATTCGCTTTGGTTACGTGCTTACGTTAGGTTGACGCCTGTTTGACGGCGAGGCGAAAGGCGGTACGTTGCCGATCCCTTTCCGATTCGATACGTGTGCTATGACCATAAACAATAATCACATAAACGGAACAATTTCTCTAAGGGACCAACCCGACCAACACCGCAATCACCAAAAAAATTTCATCTGTCTCATACAAAACTTCAACACTTACCCAAATGTAGGACGGCTGATTATTTTTTCCCGATTACTATGCTGGTCCCATGGAGAAAGTTGTCCCGTTTGATGGTTTGTGCCACACCCTTAATATGACGACACCTTTCAGATACATATTGTAAAGTTATGTTAATACATTAGTTCTAAGATGTGATTGTCACGCCAAGATTCATAAGGGATCCGAAATCCCTGGATCGATTTTCATACCATGATGTCACAAAATAGTTAGTAGTCCCCACTGCCATAACTTATTGTTTAAAGAAGTTTATAGCATTAATAGAGACGAGAAAATTCTACATACAAGATATTATTTTAAGACTGTGAAACTGTTTTCAGGATTTAAGTTAGGTAGTCTTTTTAGAAATTCTAAATCATGTGTGACAGCCACAGATCATATTTATATGATCTGTGGTGACAGCTCTCTTAGTTATCAATCTAAGTAATAATAAAGAGTAATAATTTTTTTTAATTTAATAAATTAATTTGACTAATTGTATTCGTAGAAGCATAGTTTGTAAAGGGCAATGTCAATTGGTAGAGAAGGGACCTTATTTTATCATACAGATAAGGTTTATTTTTGCGCGTATGAATATTTTGACAGCTGTGCACTCTATAATACCCCAAAGTGATAAAAGTAGAGTCCGTTCACAGTTATATTACCTCTGACGGAGCAGCTCAACAGCAACCTTATGGTAAAGACAATAAAGATCACTGTGATTTTGACAGACTTGTTAATGGCAGCAACACAACAGCAACCATATTAAAATGAGAATAAAGCTCACTGTGTTGCAAAATCAGAAGTCAAATAAATGTGAATGGACTGTATCTACCTACAGTGTGAGTCTTCATAATGTGCACATATCGAAATGAGGGAAACTAAGCTTAATTTTACCGACGGAAAAAATATTTAAAAAAATAAAAAAAATGCAGCATTTTTACATTTTTTTTTCGCTGCTGTGATCCCTGTGTAAACAATCGCCCCTCAATTGAGAATTATGGTTTTTTTTAACAAAATCTAATATTTTTCCATCAATTTTTACAATAATTGTAAAATTACTCAATTGATAAAAGCTACCTACCCTTTTTGATTACTTTAAATTATTCTCCATCGTATCAGATTTCTAAACGTAAAAATACCATGTTTATAACTCAATCACAACAGTACCTATCAACTGTTAAAGAAAGGCCTTGCAATCACCATACTTTAGCAGGTAAAGATCCTTTTAAATATTTTTTTATTTTTCAAATATTTTTTCCGTCGATAAAATTAAGCTATGTTTCCCTCATTTCGTTATGTGCACATTATGAAGACTCACACTGTATGTTAGTAGAAAAATGTAAGAGGTATTTTTAGTGATACCTAATAAAAAAAAATAGCCTTAATATTTATGAGATAAGAAAGCTTTGACTGTTGATCTGTGCTAAGATTATTTGTAACTGTATTTAATAATAAACAAAATTCAAACAACAAGGAGAGCAAAACAAAACATTTGGTTGAGACAGATAAAACACAATTTAAATCGAATAAAGCTTGTTTGGCAAGGAGCCAAGCTGCCTCAAGGCAACAAGTGCTCGTTAAAATAATATAAATGTATTATATTTTTTATCGCTTTCATATCCTCATATTGTCCTACTAGGACATAATGGTTTTGAATACAATATCTTGGTTGGAATAATAGATAAGAAGGTTTTGAGAATTGGTTTTCAGAGTCTATTGCTTGGTAGCATTATCAGCCTATAATGTTCCCACTGCTGGGACGCAGGCCTACTCTGGTCGAGAGGTGAGCCGTAATCCATCACGCGGGCCCAGTGTAGGTTGGTAGATGTCACATGTCTTTGAATTTTTGGTTCTGGGACAAGCCGGTTTCCTCACGATGTTTACCTTCACCGTATTGAGAGCAGTGGTAAATAACATTACCGTGGCAGTGGTGTTGAAATAATTTACACAAAGTAAAGCGTCAATCTGGGTTCGAACCTACGATATACAACTCAATTGCTTACTAACTGTATACACGGCAAAGTAACTTGAACTCGCATGAAAAGGGCTAAGTGTGCGCCGGAACGGATTACTGACGCGAGTTAAACATTCGGCGCATACGCGTAGTCACTGGACTGCACGATCGCACTTTTTTACACGGTAGTTTACGTTTTGGCGTGTCGTCAAAACGTTCATAGGAGTATGGCCAAATAAGACAACACAGACCACTGCAGACTAGACCAAACCCAACTATGGGGAAAAAGGTGGAACAAAAAGTTTACGTTTAGACTCGTAAGCTGCGCAAGTCCCTGAATTTGTCTAGGTTACATGTGACATGCAAAAGTTTAAAAAGTATAAGGAAGGACTAGCATGAAAATTAGTATTAATAGCTTAAAAAAATATCTTCTTTTCACTTTTATACAGCCACGAGCTTAAAATAAAACTGTCTTCTGGATAGTAAAGAATTTCTTTAAACGACTGCTTTATAGCCGGTGTTGAAACACTAAGGTTTACAGGGTACCCCCTTTTACGAGTTAATTCCCTTGGTATTAACGTTCCCCGCTTCGGAGCAAAGCTCTTCCCACCGTTTTCATCCCGAACTGTTTGAAATATTGCTTTACTGAATAAATGTTATTATAGTGTATAACATTTTGTTAGAAATAAATGGAGGCTCTTTTGCTAGAAAATTATAAGAAATAATTTCGAATAATAGAATTAACAAACTAGAAACTTAAATGTAACTATAATCTAACTTAAAGCTCAATTTATCAATTAACGACCCATGCAAAGCCCGGGGGACTGAGTTTAAAAATTCAAATTGGACGAAACGTAACAATGAATAACGTGGCAAACTGGCAATGCTGCCAGCCTTTTGGGCACTGTTCCTGTTGACAGCGATGCGGACGAATTTTTTGATGCCCTATGGTTATTTTGCTTATTTTTTCATATAAATGTACGTATTATTATTATTTAAAATATTAGCATAGATTAAGTAAAGAAAGACTCAATAAAAAAAAAAATTGGACGAATGAGTGAAAAATCACAGAATTTTCTAACCACAAAACTATTGATAAAAACTCAAACTCAAAGCATTTATTTCAATTAAACCATGTACAGGCACTTTTGAATTGTCAAAATTAAATAGTCAGTTAGTCAGAAAGTTGAAGCTAGTTGCCCATTCCAAAACGTAGATCTCTATGGAGAAGAACAGGCAAGAAACTCCATGAACACTCTTTTAAATCAAAATATTACAAAATCCTGGGTTCTTGTTGCTTTTATATGAGAACAATGTAAAAAAAAAGACAAAAATGAAGAAACAATTAAAAATATAAGATTAAAAATAAGCCTTGGGAGTTAAGAGATGACCAGTCTCCACCGACGGCGCCCGTTCACGAACATGACGCGTGGATCAGCACCATCCAGCTCAACCATTTCGTAGGGAACCGTATAAACTTATGTACTTAGTTAGGTAGTGTTACGTATGTGGGTCCAAAGTTCCAAACGTAACCCTTATCCTATCTAACCCACAGAAATTACTAGTAGCATCGTCTGCGGCCATCGACCTGCGGTTTACCCAACTTACAGCTACGTACGATTCACTAGGCCGTAACCTGTAATTGATATCTCTCCTCATTTTGGTCGCCAAATGCCTACCGCTTATAAAACCAGCCAATAAGTGGCCGGCTCTCAGAGGTATAACAAATCTGTGGTTTCTGGAAGCCTGGTCAGTAAATCAACTGCCAAATTACTACTTCAAATCTTAATTTGTGGCTTTTGTGGTGGACCGAAACTACGCCAATTTCCCGTATCAAATTTTGTGATTGGTGGACCGGAAAAGCAATAGACATCGGTGAGGATACGTTTGCTTTTTTTTATCATAAAAGCAAACCGCAGAGCACGAAAGCACAGCACCGGCAATGTCTAGAGAAGGTAGTCGTGGCCAGGGTTTGGAACCAGTTCCCAAATTACAGGTTCTGTAAGCGGTTCTTGCCCTTTTGGTACCTGGGTATCGGTTCCAGTACCGACGACCATCTTACAAGTACCAGTATCAAATTCAGATACCACAAATCTCATATTGACGTGTAAACAATGCCGTCTCTAGCAGATGCAGCTCGGCCATGGCGACCAATCACAGCGGAGACCAGCCTTCCACACAAAAGTGCGTGCGCAAACACATATGCACTCTCTCTTAGATAAGTGCGAGCGAAGAACTACAAAATATACACCACAATCTGCACCATTCCCGATCTGCTTTTATGACGTAAACTTTTATGATGACGTCGTAACCGTAGTTTGTTATCAGTGTCCTTACTGAAAGCAGTAAACCGAACAATGTTGCCCACCTGAAGCAGTTTTACTGCCTTTTAAAATATGTTTGGTTCAGGAACATTTTACTTCGGGACAGTAAAAACTAAATGGGATGCTTTGAAGAATACAAGTTCCTGAAACGTAAGTAGGTACTTCGAAGTTACATAAAAGTAAAGTGTACGTGTATAGTCTTGCTATGCAAGTGGAAAGGAGTGTATTTGTTACGATAACAACTTATTTGAATCGCCCTCTTTCCAAGTTCAATGACTCGTCGATTTCAGTGGCTCTATTGATTAATCAAGGTCGTTTGAAAACCAAACGTAGATAGTACAGCCTGATTCAAATTTTATGGCGTTTCTGAAGTGCGGTACTCGCTGCGCAGTACCTCACCCCCGATGACATGTGAATATGTTACTGCGCAGCGACTCGCCTCATGTTCCGAGCCCCCATAAAGTTTGAATTGGGCTGTATCAAAAATATAAAGTGGTCAAGTTGCCTGTAATATTTGCTCTGACTACAGTTACGTTTGCCTTCACTTAGTTAATATCTAGGTTGTAATCTGTGGAAAATGTAGTGGATAGTATATTTGTTAAGTTTATTGTTAAGTTATTTCCATTTATTTTTAACTAGCGGCCCGCCCCAACTTCACACGGGTGCAATTTTTTTTAATTTCTGAAATTTTCTTTCATATGAGGCTTGTCCTGGCAATACCGAACACAACAAAAAATTAATTATGCAATTTGGTGCAGTCATTCGGAAGTTATGCGCGTATTTTGGCGACTTTGTTTTATACTATGTAAGGATATACTACTGTTTATTTTCTCTTGCAAATAAAATAAAATAGAAATATTAAAAGGAGCTTTTTGATGCTTCGCGACATGAAAATCTCAAAGTATAAATAATAGACAACACTCACATTGCACTTGCTATGCGGACTTCATCTATATTTGAGATATCTCTACTGCTTGCCAAATGCAGTTGATAAGAAGTGTGATCTTTATGAAGTGTATGTTGTTAAGCGATAAAAAAATACAAAAGTTGTCTCACAAAAATGTGTTTAGGTATTGATCTAGCAAAAACCTCAAACGATTTCTTGTTTGAGCCGTTCTCTTAACATTTAATTTGGGTTTTCCCGTAAAAATTACAATTAAACGAGCGATTTTCCTCCTTCGTCCACGAATCGTTCGTTCTGTCATGTTGTCAGGCCTTAAGTGGTTGCTGTCACGAATCCACCTGACATAATCTCTGAAGCGCCCCTAGAGTCACGCTCGCAAAAAGGATGAAGTTTCTTATTTTAAGCCTAAAGATTGGAACAAAATACCTACTGTTATTGTAGTTCCAGTATGCAGGGTCTTTAATTCGCTGAGGGGCCCGTGGCTAAATAATAACAGCCGCACAGGTCGCACTTGCCGCGGTTGGTCTGTGGATGGGTGACCATCTTTACATACCGTGACCCCTCCGTGCCTCGGAAAGCACGTTAAGCCGTTGGTCTCGGCTGTCATTCGTGGATCTTTGAAAGTCGTTACGGGTAGTCAGAAGCCCGAAAGTCTGACAATCAGTCTTACCAAGGGGTATCGTATTACCCAGTAACGAATGTGGAGGTCAGATAGGCAGTCGCTCCATGTAAAACACTGGTATTCAGCTGCATCCGGTTAGACTGGAAGCCGACTTCAAAATAGTTGGGAAAAGGCTAGGCAGATGATGAGGGTCTTTAATTAGCTAGCAAAACTCCACAGATGTGATGGATATCGATTTCTATTGACGATAAAACAGCAAAAATAATTCTTAATTTCAAGTAATGACAGCGTTGACTACGTGTTCAAACGGCCACTGGTAGTGTAGTTAGGTACCACCTACTTAAGAGGTAACAAAAATATTTTTTTTAAATTTAATTGCGGAGTTTCGCTAGTTAATTTAATTTAACACTGTATACGAATAAATGAAATAATTAATTACTTCTGCAAGTCTGGAGTGTGTCGACATTTTGGGGAGTTTATTGCGCCACTTCTTCTCCCCAGCGAAAGCACTAGGAAGTGGTGAAGGGCGGGTGTTTTGGGGGACTGTCTTTTGTAATTTTGACGTTCGAAAAGTGCTGATTCTCAGCCTAGTTTGAATAAATGACTTTTGATTTTATGGAATTTAAGTAAGCGATCACTGTGCCGCTTGGTTGTTACCTACAACCAAAATGGCCTAACAGGCAAGAGTACACTAACACCGGAAAATGCTTTCCTTGGGTAGTTGGATTATGGGTATGATCCAGATGGAGCAACTCCTGGATAGAGTGCATCTTTGTAAAAAAGTTTCTCAATCTGCAGACCAGGGCAAAGGTAATTTGAACACTGCTCCCGTTACTACAATATTGTTTTCTGTTTTGTAATTTGATAAACTATCTTTTTTTTGTAAACGAATGAACGAGATAGGCAGGTACTGATTTTATATTTTGCATAGTATTTATTGTTATATACCTAGCTCGATTACATCAATTTTGAGTCATTTGTTTTGTTTCATCATTCTTTAGTTCCTGGAGATAATATTGAGTTCGATATCCGTGAGTCACTCACAATAATAATAAAAACCTAACCTACCTTTAGGTACCACAATACCACGTATGCAGTATGGTTGAGAGTCATCATCTACTTAGCCTTTTCCCAACTATACGGCCGGCTTCCAGTCTAACCGGATGCAGCTGAATACCAGTATTTTACATGGAGGGACTGTCTATCTGATCTCCACAACCCAGTTACTAGGTAATAACGATACCTCCTGGTTAGATTCGGGCTTCTGGCGACCCGTAACGACTGTCAAAGATCTACGAGGGACAGCCAGGACACGCGGCTAAAATGCTTTTTTATGCTTTTTTTTAATGCTTTCCAAGGTGATAATTATCTATAACGATAGTCCATCCACGAACCGACCGCTGCCAGATCGAAACGTGCCGCTGTTATTATTATTCGCCACGAGCCCCTAGCAGTATGGCTATTACAGTATCGACGAGTTCATAGATGACAAACGACAGCCACAATTAAATGATTTGTGAATTATTATTTGTGTTCATATGATTTTTTTTTATAATGGATAATGAATTTGAAACTTATTTAATAAGTAATTTTGGTGATTATTTAATTTTGTTACTGAATCATTGACATACAACTTTTTATTATTATATTATTCCATTTTGAATGCGTAGTCGCGTACTGAATTTTAAATAGTATGAACGTACTTAATGTTTTTTTTTCTCTTTTTGTTGGTTATTATTACCTGTTTTATTTAAAAAAATAAATTAAATTTTTGTTTGCTGCTGTGACCCCTATGTAAACAATCGCCCTCAATTGAAAATTATGGTTTTTTTTAACAAAAATCTGATATTTTTTCATCAATTTTTACAATAATTGTAAAATTACTCAATAAAAGCCCCGATTATAGCCCTTTTTATTACTTTAAATTATTCTCCATCGTATCAGATTTGTAAACGTAAAAATACCATGTATAAAACTCAATCACAACATTTCCTATCAACTGTTAAAGAAAGGCCTTGCAATCACCATACTTTAGCAGGTAAAGATCCTTTTAAATATTTTTTTATTTTTTCAAATATTTTTTCCGTCGATAAAATTAAGCTATGTTTCCTTCATTTCGTTATGTGCACATTATGAAGACTTACACTGTATAGCTATTAAAACTCATTATAAAACCATTACCTACGTCGCGTCGTCAAAAAATCATTGAGCTGCGAAATTGAGAAGTCTAAAGTTCAATAGGATTTAACATGTACAGACGCCAACACATCAAGCTACTACAATTTGTCAAATTTCTTTATTATATTTTCAACATTATCGCTAAAGCATAAAGTTCAAAGTTTATTGAGAAAACTTGACAGTTTCGGGTACCTTGATGTCAGCACATTTCGGTTACACGCAGTATTCGAATATGTACTTACATTTGGTGCCATCAGTATTAATTGATGTATAAAAATAAGTAAATGAAAAACCGAACCCTTTTAAATAATTTTTTTTGTTTATAACGTTTCCAGTTTTGGAATTCTGTCCCTCATCTGGGAGAGTTGCCTGTAGTCCTGTATAATGAGGCCTAAGATATGTCGACGTCATTGATTTTAAAGTAAAGTGCGCCCTTTCAATAGTATGTATTGCAGTACTAAATTAAAAGACAGTAAACCCGCAACTTATTCCAGCTCAAATGTAAAATTTAAGTCGTACTAAATGCAGTACAATTTTACTCAAGTACGTACTTAAACTTACTGAGAGGCTTCCTTTGGCGGTTGGCCAGTTGTGTTCCGCTACATATTGTACATACCTGATTATTCCTTATTTCATTTTACACGTATGTAATTTTATAGGTAGGTACCTTTGTGTGGAACAAAACAACTGAGTGTTTAAAACAACTTGTTGTAACAAGTATTAATAAAAGTACCTTCAATGATCCATAATAAAAATTCTATGATCGTATCAGCTTAGAGTTAGCAAGGAGACGTCTCGATGTGGAAAGTGATTTACGGATTAAACCTTGAAGCTACGAGTATATCGATGAAACGACCAATTTCACCAATGAAACTGACTGCTATAAGAAATCTAAACCGCGTTCAAGAGCTGTCAGTGTCAATATTCCATGACAATAATGAAAGTGACAGCTCTTCGCATTTCAAATTTTATTTTTTGCGATATTGACGGCGATGGAACCATTTTCCTGTGGCCATTGGCTACCTATAGTAGAAGCATTTAAGAAAGAGAGAGACCTAAACTACGGTTATGGGAATCGTAAGTAATCCTTTATGGCCCCAATGCCCCAATAATAATAATACGATACCATTGAGTTGGGCAAGCTTGGTGCCAAGGCAATATTTGCTTAGGACCGTTATTGTATAAAACACAATTAGGTACGGTTTATAACCTCTGTGGACCTCTACGGTACACATTAAACATATAATTTATTTTTGGGACGTAGAACAATAGCAACGCTATATTGCAGAAAAGATATAATAATATGTTCATTATGCTGTTAATTCTATATGGGTCTGCCTCAGCTTAGCCTTTTCCCAACTATGTTAGGGTCGGCTTCCACTCTAACCGGAAATAGCCGAGTAGGACCAGTATTTAGTTTTACATGGAGCGACTGCCTATCTGACCTCCACAACCCAGTTACTGGGTAATACGATACCCCTTGGTAAGAGTAAGACTGGTTGTCAGATTTTCGGGCTTCTGACGACCCGTAACGACTGTCATAGTTCCGCGAATGACAGCCGGGACCAACGGCTTGACGTGCTTTCTGAGGCACGGAGGGTTCTTGGTATGTAAAGATGGCAACCCATCCACGGACCAACTGTGGCAAGCGTAGCTTAACCTGATCGATCGACCCATGCGGCTATTCTTACTTTGCCACAATCCCAAATTCTATAGGGATGTATTCCTGAAATAAAAATGATTTGATTATACTTAGGTATTTCCAAGGCAGATGTGAGTGGAAACGCCAGGAGGGACGACTTTTTTTTTTTTGCGGGTGGGAAATCATCAAATCCCTCCCGCTCTGGGTGGAGCGGAAGGGAGTGTCAGACTCTTGCTGACTAAAACCCACCCGTGTTCCTTCCTTAGCCCTTTATGTTCCGGGCCAGCGGTAACCCTTTCGGACAATCCCGCTGACCCGGCAGGCTTCGGCCCTATGGGGCCCCTCCTCGATGCTGACATCTCTTTGAGGTGCGCGTGGAACACGTACGCGCCGTCCGGCACGGGCCTGGTCCTGATCGGAAGGAGAGCTACCCATTACTCTCCGCCCGCAGGCCCGCACCTTCGGTGGCCGGGAGTCGTCGCGCGGCTCCCGACGCCCGGAGCGTCTCCCGCGGCGGCTGGGACGGGAGGCTCTCTCCCTGAGCCGTCCCGCCACCTCCTTCGCTAGCATGACTGCTTCGCAGAAGGAGGTGACTGCCTCCCACTCACTCTCGCCCCGGACCATGGCTTGCACCAGGGCCGGGCGCGAGAGGTCGCCTCCGCTGCCGATCGCCTCTACGAGGACACGGCGGTGCTCCGCCCACAGGAGGGACGACTTAGGAGGATATAATAACACTAGCTGTGCCCCGCGGTTTCACCCGCATAAGTTTCGGTCCCGTGGGAACATCGGGATAAAAAGTAGTCTATATGTTAATCCAGGGTGTCAGCTACCTCCATACCAAATTTAATCAAAATTGGTCCAGCCGTTTGAACGTGAAGAAGTAACAAACATATAAACACACACACACTCAGAAACTTTCGCCTTTATAATGTTAGTGTGAAGTCACCTTATTGGTGATGTTCTTAAGAAAGATCAGGTGCATAATACTCGCAACCGGCGCCGGCGTGTGTATGACCAGATGTATGAACGTAAACGAAGCAAAAGGACTAGATATGTAAGGGTCGTAACAGGCGGTGTAGTTTCTACCTACCCCCATGGGAAGAAAGAGTGAGTTTATGTATGTATGTATGTATGTACAGACGCCAGCACATCAAGCTATCCGAAACTGTCAAATTTTCCCAATCAACTTTGAACCTTAAGTATTAGCAATAAAGTTGAAAATCTATTAAAGAAATTTGACAGATTGTAGTAGCTTGATATTCTGGCGTCTGTATTATTCTTCTAGGTTGTATTGCCCAATTTGGCCAAGGCATCTGCGAATTTTAAAAACAATAGCCTACTAAAAAGATTAGATAACATAGCAATTAGACAAGTTTCAAAACACAGTACCTACATAAAGTTCAAAGACGTTTCACTCGTTAAAGAACACAATACATATCATATAATGAAAACATAGACGATAAAAACATAGTACGGTCAGCAACAAAAGTCGATTAACACTTTTTTATCATAATTATTGGGCAAAATACTTACAGATATTAATCTAGTTATCACATACTCTTATATTACATACAATGCTGAAAAGTAGTGCATTTAATAATGGGCCTATTAATTACGTATATCTTAAAGTAAAAGTGTTAATCTAATTTTGTTGCTGACCGTTTATTGAAGAAAATCAATCAATCATTTTTTTTTTTTTTTTCCAGTAAGTATAGGCAGTTTTGTTTTCAGTTTTATATTTTCCATGTTTGCTGAGAAAATATAAAAGTAAAGGAAGGCGCTCTTCATTCCCTGCGTGTTATATACTTTACTGTGGAAAAAATACACCAAGGTAAATCCACCTACAATACATTTAACAAGTACACACTGAAAACTTCTTTAATAACTTCTTACACATTAAAGCGATTTCATTACGACTTACTGACTTTATACAGCAAGAAGAAATGTTTGTAAAACAGTAAATGAACATACTATAATACTATTTACTGATAAAAACTACAAAAAATTAAGAAAACCACTAAAGTAAATTTCAATGGTTTGAACCATATCACCAAATGAATAAAACTGTTAATTTTGTGACCTTTTAGCTACTTGAAGCGTTAAAGTTTACTGTCATTACGGTAACATTTTGCCTCAACCTTTAACTGTTTTTGGATCAGTAAAAAATACTGTTTTGAGCGTTAAGGTCTTATGGAACTGTTTAAAGCAGTTCAGATAAATGTTTTTTCATTTCTATTTACTGCTTATTTCTTTCAGTGTATAGGTACTATAAGGGAAGGCAAGAGGTTGGTCTCTAAAGCTTACTTTCATATAAGTAAAGGATAAGTTTTGTTGAGTGTGTTACTCTCAAAAATTGCTAATCAGACGAAAAATTAGGTGAAATTCTCATCGTGAAAACTTAGTTGAAGTGAGCTGTCAATAGACTCAATCCCTAGTATCAGGTGGATAGACCGGCTAGAATTATCTATACTTCTTTATAAAATAATTTCTAAGCAGGTATTTGATTTTTCTAGATTTGTACTGGAGCATAACGCAGCGCCACCCCGACTCACTGGGGACATCTTCGCAGACAGTTCCGACTCACCGTGAACTATGCGGCAATCGGTTCCGACTCACTGGAATCTCAGCTGGCCTGGCAAGCATCGCAAGATACAAGACTCAGCCCACTATCGACCTCCGGTCTCCGGAGGGGAGTGAGGTAGCGGTATCTACAACTTGTATAGAAAAATAAATCGACTCATGCCACGATGAGTCGACACAACGATAAGTAACTAGCTATTGACCTAGTATTCTGCCATATCATTACATTATAGGATTGATTGATTCAGTATCATCTCATTGTCATCAGCCTACCAGCAGTCCACTGCTGGACACTGGCCTCTCCAGTTTCACGCCATTCAGCTTGGTTCTCGACAACGCTTATCCAGCTGCTACAAGCCACCCTGCGCAGATCGTCGCTCCACCTAGCCTGAAGCGTCCTACCTTACGTTTGCCGATTCGCGGTCTCCACTCAAGAATTCGTCTGCCCCTACGGTCATCGGTTTTACGGTCAATATGTCTTCTCTATTTCCACTTCAACTTGTTTATTCTGTGACCTATGTCGACAAAATTATTTTTCCGCCGGATCGACTTGTTCCGGATTCTATTCCTCAGAAAGATTCGAAGCATATTATATCATCTCATACTAGGGACTAAAAACGTACACTTTAACTACATGACATATTCAGCTCACACTCGAGATCTAGCATCAAATGTTACTCATTGTAACAGTATTTCTGTCACGTCTTCAAAGTTCGCTCTCCTCGCAAAACGACTAGTTTCAAATCAGTATCTCATTTCTACACGTTTGATCGTAGCATAGTAGTTAGATCGTAAGATAGTTCGGTAGAGCGGGGATGATCGATAAAGCAGTAGCAGATTCGTTAGTGTATACACTAGCTTCTACCTGCGACTTCGTCCGCGTAAAATTTATTGTTCCCCCGACCCACCCCGTCGCATCGCATCGCCTGCCCGCGCAATTACCTATAGTTCGTATTTTTATCCCAGAGACTAATCTGACATTTAAGACGTTTGCGTTTTTTTAGTTTAGAAGTTTGACATTACACCTGTCAGATTAGTCTCTGGGATTAAAAAAACGAACTATACTACGTTTTCAGTTAGCGTTCCTTCTGACCTTTTTTTTTTTTGCTCGGCTCCTAATGATCCTAGCGTGATATTAAATAGCCTATAGGCTTCCTCGAAAATTGGGCTCTCAAATGCAAAAATATTTTTTCAAATCCGAGCGGTATTCAAAAGATTAGCGCGTTAAAACAGAAAAAATACAAACAAACTCTTTAGCTTTATTATTAGAATAGTATTATTAGATAGAAGATGATCGCATGCGCTTACTACTATCGTCTAAACACAAGGATCACAACAACAACAATCGTACCTAACTATTTTAAATAGATTAGTTTTAAGATAAAAAATTCCGTGAGCCATTAAAAATCGGTTACCGACAACAAAAAACTAAGTACCCTCCTACATAATTGTATTACAATCTTCAATCTACTTCGCCCTCTGTTTCTGCCTTTTCAATATAATTTGTCAAACGTTATGCCAAGTAATTTCATCGGCTGATTGGCTGTGATTTCCATAATGCCAAATTATTGATTGCCTTTTGTTATTCCCGCCAACCAATCACAACCACCAACATAATTTGACAGCAGCAGATTTCAATAGGCTTTCAAAAATCCGAATGTGGATTGTCAACTAAAACACACTCGTCGCAAACTTTTACATTTAATTGCTTCCTGAAGCGGAAAATTCAGCAAAACTTCACTTGTTAGGGAAATAGGGACAGTTGACCATTGTTTTGTGTCCCACCACTTTAATTGGCATCAACAAAGTTTCCCAGTTAATGTTTAGTTCAAACCATATATTAGGAGACTTCGTTTAACATTTTAGGGGAGTCTGTCTTTAGAAATAATTTTATGGAAACATAGATTCTTATTATGTGATAAATTAACTTTTTATAAATAAAAATAGCTGTAAATTGTAGGCTGTGTTTCCCGGCTAAGGATCCTGGTAATATAGGTACCAAAGGTAACTATTGATTGGCCCATATTTCAAAACCCCCTTTCCCCTTACACAGTTATTTTACATCTGACAGCAACCCAAGCAGTAAGCTAACAGCAACCTTATTGCAATAAGAATACAGCTCACTGTAATTTTGACAGTTATGCAAAATGAGAGGTAAAATAATTATGAATGGACCGTAGCCAGTTTAATCTGCAAGTAGATACAAACGCGGACAGCCGGGACACGCTATTGAGCACAAAAAAAAATAAAAGTCATCAATCTATATTCCTTTATTCTGTACCCTAAAAAATGCGGCCAAGTGCAAGTCGGACTCGCACACGAAGGGTTCCGTATGACCATACAATATTAAATACTAGATACTTCTTTAATACTTTTCTTGCATCCTTATTTTATTTACTTTATTTTATGTGTTATTATAGCAGCCATAGTAGTACATACTGTGAAAATTTCAAGTGTCTACTTATTATGATTCAAAATATGCCCTGTGACAGACGGACGGACAGACGGACAGAAGATTATTAGTAACAGAGTCCCGTTGACACCTTTTGGTTACGAGACCCTAATAAAAACAATGGAATAATCAAAAGAATGATAACTGTCCTTTTGATGAAGAGAACAAATATTTTTAAACAAAAGAAAAGGTACCGACTTATATTCAGAATATTTTATACTAAGGGCTGATTTTTTAAATAGTCAGTCAACTTTTATCTGAAGAATAAATGTGACAGTTTTTTATTTTTTTTTTATTGCTACATGGGCCTGCTCTTGACTACGATCACGCCTGATGGGAAGCGATGGATGAGGTCTATGATGGAATCAGCGTCCCCAGAAGATGCCTGTTTGCTCTTGCTTTGAAGACAGATGGGTTAAATGTGGGAGGGATGACACAGATGCCGATGCCGGCGGAGAGTTCCAAACTTTGGCTGTGCGCATAACAAACGTGGAGGAGAAGCGTTGAGTACCCACGACTCGTCGGGATATCAACCAAGTGCGGATGGTACGCTGCAGTACGTCTGGTTGTCCGATGGTTAAAGGGCGATGGTGGGATCTGGTCGTGGAGCTCCTGCGCATACTCTCCGAAGTGCAGTCTATAGAAGACCGACAGGCTAGCAACATTACGCTGATGAGCTAGGCTGTGAAGCGTAGCTACCAAGAGTCTTTGGTCAACTGCTCTCCGTTCCATCGAATCAAATACGTATTTTGCTGAGCCATCCCATAAGTGGCTCCAATGTTCTATACAGGAACGGACCTGTAAAACATATTTGACATATTATCCATTTACAAGTTGTCAAACCGCAATATATTTAAATTCCACAGATGAAAGTTATCTGACTATTGAAAAATCAACCCTAAGACGAATACCTGCTAAATAGCTGCATAATGTTTACGCATCACATTTAGCTATCGCCTAACATACGGGAAAATGGGCAAAAAATAGAGCAATCTGAATAACATTTAATTAGCGAGGCTTTTATGTAGGTACTAACATACAAATGCATTACCTAGAGGCTTTTTCGATGTGTATTCAAAACATCTGAAAAAGCCTAAGCCCTTTGTACACTACACGGTTTCATTACGGTACAGCGCCTAAACCGTGAAGAAAAAACGTGTCCATGGACAAGCCTCCATACTGATCCATACAACTCTGACGACCGCGCCTACACAGGGTGAAAAACCGTAGTTTTTCACGGCAAGAAAAACGTCTGAGTACATACCTACAGAACCCGAGCTCTGCAGGAAAGATAAAGGTAATGTGAATAAACAACGTAAATTTACGAATATTAATTCTGCACACCTACTTCGGACCCTCGTTAAATGAACCCTAACTTTACTCAACGGTCAGTTTAGTAAATTCAATTTAAACTAACAATTAGTTTACATTGTATACAGTTATAAATTTACGGTGAGAAACTCGGGGCTGCCATTAAAATAAATACAATAGGCAATACAACTACAAAGTAATGGTATTTAACTGACCATAGCGGTCGCAATACCATAGTGGTCGCAAGTGTTACTGCTGAGCAAGAAGTCCTAGGTTCGATATCCAGTAAAGTATTATTAGGTTTTTCCATCAGGAATTTCTTAGTAACAGCCCGAAGCCAGGATTTGTGTCCGGTTGATGGCAATAGGCTCGCCCCTTATTAAATAAAGTCCTCCAGACCGTATTTCGGCCACGGCGGCGAATCTCAAAATCTCAACGGAGACTAGCCTTCGGCGCGGGAGATATTACCTATAGTGCACAAGCGAGCGCGCAGACACAGGTGCACTCCCTCTTCCATCACTCTCATAGTCCGAGGGGATGGCAATCCGACACGACCGGAGAGACATCCCCTCCCCCACTCTTGTTACGTTGAACTGAAACACAACTAGCGAAATGTGGGTGTACTATGTAAAAGATACACCTCTGTCTAATCCTTAATATTCGGGGATTACAGGCGTGATGTAATGTTATTTAGTTTACAATGTGTACAGTTATAATTTCACGGTGACAAATTTCGCGTTTTCCATTGAAATTACTATAAAAGGCTATATAACTTCCAAATAATGGTACCAGACCTTAACTGGAAAAAAAAAACCATCTCCTAAGCCTTTTCAAAAAGCCAGTCTAACCGGATGCAGTTGATTACCAGTATTTTACAGAGCAACTGTCTATCTGACCTCCACAACCCAGTCACTGGGCAACACGATACCCTTGGTAAGATTGGTTGTCTGACTTTTGAGCTCCTGATTATAACGACTGTCAAAGATTTACGTATGACAGTCCGGATCAACGGCTTGACATACTTTCCGAGGCACGGAGGTGTCTCGATATGTAATGGATGGTCACCCATCCACGTACCAACCGCGGCAAGCGTAGCTTAACCTTCGATCGACCCGTGCGGCTGTTATCATTTAGCCACGAGCTCCTCATTTCCCCTAGATATAACTACAAAAGGCAATAAAACTACCGAATTATGGAAGTAAGGAACCTCCCCAGTTTACGTAAAAACCATATAACGTAAATAAACAATAATAATAACCATATATCCATGTGTTGAACAAACATGATACCCACCCCCCTCTGGATACGGCTGCGACCCGAAACAGACCTTGTGGAATATTATGTCGTTATCATAATAGTAAATTCAATTTTATTTGGTACGTAGTTATGTTTCCAGAGTTGCTTATATACTTGGTAAAGAATTGACTCGTATTTGCCCGGAACTTTTTTCACATTATTTTTTTTCTTTCTACCCGCACTACATATGTATATAAAATGATATAAATATTAGTAGATCTGATCTCCTAAAAACTTTCTATATTAAATATTCTCACCTCGCTACGTTTGGAACGAGTTTGCTCAAAGTTTTTGACATGAGAGTGTGCAAAATCTTCAAAACTTCGTCAAACATAAACACAATTCCCCGCGGTTCTCGATAAAATGCTTTAATTTCTAACAAACAAATTAAACGCTTTGCTTGTTTGTCAAAAACACCGCAAACCTTCAAATAACTCTTAGCACGAACCCTTAAATTGACAGAGTGCAGCCGGCTGGACGTTGATAAAAACTAAATTTGTAAGCGAGTATACTGAAAATTGACTCATGGTGGCAAAAACAAAATTTTATTATTAATATTGTTCTGCCAATTAAAGGGTTAACAAACATTTACGTCCAGAAGGCGTTTAAACATTCACCGAGCAAGTTAAACACCAAAATTCGTACGCTGCTTCCTGATCGGAAGTTTGAATAATATCGCAAATTCGGTGCCCGTCGGCTAGTTTCCGACTCAATAAATGTTCTCTGGTACAATTCTATCGGAATTGTTCAGCAAATGACCTGCTGGGAACACAGACAGCCCGAAATTCGTGTCCCACGGGGTAATGATGGTGAATACTTGGGTAAGTTCGTGAGATATTAGCACGGTCAGAGTAACAGAGCATTCATGCGGGGTTTACGGATGGAAATGGGTACCTATCTTCTGTGTATTGACTGTGACCTTGATAAGAATTATTAATGACAACCTGTTTGTCAAAACCTCAAAAAACGATGTTTTATGCCAAGGACTTCACAGATATTTAGGCCGTTTACGTCCCGCAATAAGAAAGCTCTGTTCCTCCATGTATAACTTGGAAACACCCGGCGATTTTTCTTCACAAAATATCTAAAGATAACAAAACGAATGTTCTAAGTACCTGTAACGTCTGTAACACATTTTCAACCAGAGTATTGTCGAGTAAAGGAATATATTCCAATGATGTGCGCCTTGAGAGCAATTTGTCCAAATTTACGTTTTCCTCTTCTTTCGTTCTCCGTATTCGACCGATGATGTAACACGGTACAATTTAAGGTAGGTACGGAAATTATTCCGGACAGATTAATTTGTACCTACATTCTGTCCAAATGGCCGAAGTTTTAACGTTGAAAGTTGTTCAATCATCATAAAGTGAAGAAATACAGGCCAATGAAGAATTAATCTTATTTTCAGGAACTGAAACTGAAATGGATATAAATCAATAATCAATTCTGCCTATCGTAGTCTATTGCTGCATAGGTATAGTTTAGGCATCTCAAGTTGCGCCAAAACACCCAGTTCTCCGCCTAATTGAATGCCGCTAAAATTAACATAGATTTTTTTTTCGATTGTCAGTTTTTGAAAATATTATTTTTTGATAATAAAATAGTAATAAGATAGTCGTTGTTATAAACGGCCAAAGATTATACATGAACATGATAACTTTGTTCCTGTATATTCTTTGGCGTTGCGGTTATCAAGCCTATGATTATACTATTATCCGCATCGTGATGTGGCAGATACTGACAATTCTACCGAAATACATGCGCAGATAAGATATATCTTTCTTAGTATAGAAGGGTAGACATTAGCCTCAATCACGACGTAACATCTGCGCGGATTCGATTAGATTTGATACGTACACAAGTACAGTCAAGTTTTTTATATCTTCGTTAGCTTTTAAATTCTCTCCTTTACCTAGACAGGACACACCATTTCTTTTTAAGCTACGGCACTGACAAACTATTGCATAGAAAAATTTATTGAATACTTGATAACAAATCAAAATAACAACCTTTGATCAATGTCGAGTTGACATAACCATAAAACCTTTTTAATGGTCTGTTCATTTTATGCAATGTATGTGTAATGAATCGGTCAGTGTCACACTTTGATTCGTTCAGACATGTAATGGAGATGGCGCAATATGCGGTGGCAGTATTGACATTTCAACGCATAAAGCTGAGTCGCTAAAGCACATTCTATCGTGCAATTTGATTAATGCCTCTTAAGGTGACGAACATATTTTGGATGTGACTGTACTTTGAATAATAATAATAATAATATTCCACAACTATCACACAACGCCGTCTAGTCTCAAGCTAAGCAGAGCTTGTGTTATGAGTACTAGACAACTGATAAACATACTTATATATTTCTAAATAAATACATACATATATAGATAAAAAAAATTCTTTAGAATCTCGGAAAACTAGGAACATCTACCACAGACGGGGCCAACGCCACATCTAGTCTATATAATTTAGTTTAACAGTAGCTAAATATCTAAACTAATTACTGTTTATGTAAATATCTGAAACTTACTTTTAAATAATCTCTCTATAATTTAGCCTCAAAATCAGGATTTCAACGCGTGCCGAACAGTTCGAAAGTTGTTCCGCAAAGCCGCTATTAGCTCTAAGTTATTCACCAAGTGCGATATCATTACATTTAAGTTCCTTTGAAACACATGTTTCTGAAAACTTAATGAAAGCCAGCTCATCGATATTCACGATCTGGAACTTTTTAGATGTTAAAACTAATAGAAAACTTTATTTAATTACTTCTTGTTAACAGAGATCAAAAGAGTATATAGAGGTATGAGGAACAGGGTGTAAAGTTCACTCAACCTCCATAGAAAAGGGAGGATCCTCCGACCAGACGGGTGTTATGTCTGGCGGGCAACTGCCCTATGATTTATGTCGGGGCCGTTGTATCTATGCTAATTGCGCGGTAAACTCTGCTTGCGCGATGTAGGATTTGCGTGACGTAGTATGACGCGTTGTTCGCATGTGGCGTTGTAGATACCGCTACATCACTCCCCCCGGAGACCGGAGGTCGATAGTGGGCTGAGTCTTGTATCTTGCGATGCTTGCCAGTCCAGCTGAGGTTCCAGTGAGTCGAAACCGGTTGCCGCATAGTTCACGGTGAGTCGGAACTGTCTGCGAAGATGTCCCCAGTGAGTCGGGGTGGCGCTGCGTTATGCTCCAGTGCGTCGGATGTGGTACAGCGCCGGGTTGAGGCTGACTGCTGGCGTCGACCAGGAGAGCGTATTTCAAGGGCTCTGCTTGTGGACTGGCCGAAAGTGCAGTGTGCTGTGCCGAGTTGCTGATGAGGCTGTGGGTGATGACCAGGAATGCGCGGTCGCTGCATGCTGGTGGTCAGGATACCCGTTGAAGCCGTGGAAGCTGACTGGCTGGGTGACTCGCCGCTCTAAAGCTTGCGGGAGTGATGATGATGACGTCACGCTGTAGTATTTGCACGAAGGCTGCGCTGACGTCCATGTTCGGGGTCACCAGTATAGAGGTATGAGGAACAGGGTGTAAAGCTCACTCATACTCTATAGAAAAGGGAGGATCCTCCGACCAGACGGGTGTTATGTCTGGCGGGCAACTGCCCTATGATTTATGTCGGGGCCGTTGTATCTATGCTAATTGCGCGGTAAACTCTGCTTGCGCGATGTAGGATTTGCGTGACGTAGTATGACGCGTTGTTCGCATGTGGCGTTGTAGATACCGCTACAAGTATACACCTTTGACAAAATGTGTCGAGTTGACATAACCCTAAAACCTCAGGTCTAGTAATATTATTTACTTGTTATTTATCCTCCTACTGGAATGCCATACAGCAATTACAATACGACCGACGTATCTTGGCGGGCCTGAACTTCGCGCAAAAGGCTACACCCGAACGTTATTTTAGGAACCAAATGGTCGCATGAGGCGAGTGTGAGTGAGAGAACATGCGCGAAAGTTCGCAAAAGCTATACTCAGGCTTGCTAAGTTACGTCGGTCGAATTGTACACCAACGGAGCAAAAAATTACTTCATGTGCTGCTTTCCACCAGTCTTTGTGTGCGCGGTGGACATCGAGCGCCCGGTTATGGAACACGCACGCTCACACAGCGTCAACTCCATAGTTCCATTACTCCATTCATAAGTACATTCTTTGCGAATTTTTATGTTTATTTATTTTTTTAATTATCAGAGTCTCACATTTTGATTCGGTCTGGGTCCGTATTCAATACGATACAATGAACGAAACCGCGCGAAATGAAATTGGCGTGATTAGCTAAGAAATTGACGTGGTTTCGAAGTAAGGAATCATTGAGTGATCATAGTGAATTAGAGGGATTCGGCGCACAATGCCACATTCGCAAAATGACATATTGGAATTTTGCGAAATGTCATATTGTCAAATTGTCAGTCACATTACGTAAAGAAGACGGCAGAATAACATTCTGCGGTATAGACATTTCGACGCAATACTGAGTCGGTAAAGCAGATTCAGAGCTATCGAGCATTGATTAAAGTAAGGTCACGAACATAATTTGGATGTAACTGTACTTTGAGTCCCAAAAAATTAGGTACTTCTTCCACAGACGGGGCATTTTAGTTCAACAGGAGCTAAAATAAACTAATTAGTACGTAAATATCTGAAACTTAGGTACTTGTAGCGGTATCTACAACGCCACATGCGAACAACTCGTCATACTACGTCACGCAAATCCTGCATCGCGCAAGCAGAGTTTACCGCGCAATTAACATAGATACAACGGCCCCGACATAAATCATTGGGCAGTTGCCCGCCAGACACAACACCCGTCTGGTTGGAGGATCCTCCCTTTTCTATGGAGGTTGAGTGAACCATACACCCTGTTCCTCATACCTCTATATACTCTATCATCACTCTATAATCTATGCTCAAAATCAGGATTTAAACGCGTGCCGAAATTCGAAAGTTGTTCCTCAAAGCCGCTATTAGCTCTAAGTTATTCACGAAGTGTGATATCATTACACTCAAGTTTCTTTGAAAGACATGTTTCTGAAAACTTGGTGAAAGCCAGCTCTTCGATATTCACGATCAGGAACTTTTTAGATGTTGACACTAAACGTTTTATTGGCAGCATTAAAATGGAATTGGTCGTACTTGTTTGGATTATAGAGGTATGAGGAATAGGGTGTTAACTTCACTCATTCTCTATAGAAAAGGGGGATTCTCCAACCAGACGGGTGTTGTATCTGCTGGGCAACTGCCCGACGATTGGTGTCAGGACGTTGTATATGCTAGTCGCGAGGTAAACTCTGCTTGCGCGATGCAGGATTTTTTGCGTGACGTCATTGTGACGCGTAGTTTACATGTGGCGATGTAGATGCCACAGGACACAGCAATGTTATACTGGTCAGAGTTATTGCTGTGTCGTGTGACACCCAGGAAAGCAGAATTTAAAAGGCTCAATGGACCCTATATTTCCTTTAATCTCTGATCAATAGAATTGAACCTGGAAGGCTTTAAACAGACTCCGGAACCAGGTTGGCTGGTTGGGAAGCAAGGAAAACCTGTTCAGGTGGAGATGCAAAGACGATACCGCCTTGGAGTGTAAATGTGGTGCTGTTCCACAAACGATGGGACACTTAATATCGTGTCCTGCGTGTTCTGTCAGCTGCACGTTACAGAAACTGATGGACGCTAGTGATGGCGCCAAACACGTAGCCGCGTACGCGTAAACGCGTAGCGTAGGGCTGAGTCCATTGATTGCCATCGACACGCTAAGATGAAGAAGAATAGAATAGTCCTTCGGTACCCTCTGGGTTTACAAAATATTTACATAATCAGCCTATAATGTTCCCACTGCTGGGACACAGGCCTCCTCTTGGTGAGAGGGAGTGGGCCGTAATCCACCACGCGGGCCCAGTGCGGGTTGGCAGATGTCACATGTCTTCGAATTTTTGGTTCTAGGACATGCCGGTTTCCTCACGATGTTTTTCTTCACCGTTTTGAGAGCAGTGGTGATGAAATAATTTACACAAAGTAAAGCGCCTGTCTGGGTTCGAACCTACGACCTACAGCTCGTAATTCGCGGCCGTTACCACTTAGCCACCACTGCTCCATAAAATATTTATGGTTAAAGAATTCGTCATCAGCATGAAGAAGTCACAAAAATAGACACAAATACCTTTATTGGAAGGTTAGTAGTGAACGTTAACATCTAGATTAATATAATTCATGATATTACCCATGGTATTTGTTACCGCCTACAATATTAAATTCAGCTTCATTCCTCCGTACGCTCCTCATTTTGGCGGTTTGTGGGAAGCAGGGGTGAAATCGTGTCAGCACCACCTGCGACGAGTGGTGGGGGGTGCAAATCTCACTTACGAGGAATTCAGTACGGTGTTAACACAAATTGAAGCCATTCTGAATTCCCGTCCCTTAACAGCTCTGTCCACAGATCCGAATGACCTACAACCCCTTACCCCCGCCCATTTTCTCATCGGCCGGCCACTGACCGCTCCAGCCTGCCAAGACTTGACTGCTACACCGAGTCATCGCCTGCAGCGCTATGACGTGATCGAGCAGATGAGACAAAGCTTCTGGAAGATGGGCCACAGAATATGTTTCGGAGCTGCAGACGCGGACTAGATGGAAGACTGATCAAGATTCCATTACGCTCAATCAACTCGCTCTTATCAAAGAGGATAACCTGCCTCCACTCAGGTGGAAACTAGGAAGGATTATACGAATTCATCCAGGTGCTGATGGAATCTCAAGAGTAGCTGACCTACTCACGGCGTCAGGCATCGCACGCAGAGCGTTTTCAAAAATATGCCCGCTGCCAGTGCCGCTGTCAGTATCTGATGTGCTGTGATCCTGTTGGAACCTGCTCCTTCCAAGGCCGGGCCTATGTTACCGCCTGCGCCATCTTTCGATATGAAGAGGCAAGATGGCCACCTGAAGTTGTCGCTGACGGCGTGTTTGAGAACGACATCGACCAATCAGTGTCGAGCTTGCCGGCCAATTCTCGCAGAGCGTCGCCCACCAACTTCACAGAAGAAAATCTGCATAGGTCTCGCACCGCACGCGCCATTTTTTTTCACTCTTTCTTTTTTTACATATATTTTATACATAAAACCGATTGTAACTCCTAACAATAAATGCTTTTTTTACTACAAGAATAAATCCGATTATTGAATACACCTATAAAACTAATCCAAACCACAAAAAGGAAGATCAGACAGCAGCCCTCATCCCGACTCGAGCATCAAATGTAACAGTATTTAATTATATTTTCTATTCAATTCATAATTTGTAAAATAACCAAAACTTTTATTAAATTCCAGTCAAATTCAATTAAAAATGTGTTGAACCAACAGAAACCGCCTTGTTGGTACATCGCCGACTCTCATTAATGCGCCGACACCCAGAGCTTCGCCGTAATGATATTTCTGACCTACCCTTGAATTTAAGCCATGTGCCCTAAACAAAATAATGACTATTTTTTTGCTGGCTTCTTGCTACCTCGATACAGAAATAATTGAAAATCGTCGTTCAGTTTATTGTTTTTTTTTTCAATTTCTTTCCAGCTTACATTCTTACATCTATTATCTTCTTATACGAGTACCTATATAAAAATCTCGTGTCACAGTGTTTGTTGTCGAACTCCTCCGAAACGGCTTGACCGATTTTTATGTTTTTTTTTTGTGTATATTTGGTAGGTCTGAGGATAGGTCGTAGCATTGGCAATTTTTATTCCCCTAGGTGACAAGGGTGGCCCTCTCCCGATTTATTTTGGAATCGAAACTCACACGGATGAAACCGCGGGCGCAGCTAGTAATTTATATATTTTAATTGGTCTCGACATGATACTCTTAAAACAAGAGTAGTTTTTGTGTTCTTCTATATGTAATTTTTTTTATTTATGTTCCTCGATATTTTCATCAATTCGTGGGCGGATTTTGAAAATTATTGTTTCATTTGATAGAGGAAGCTTGCGCGATGGTCCCGTATAAATTCTACGTAGTTTTTGAGTTAGATTCAGTAATACGTATATAATACACTTTGTGTATGTTGATGTTGTTATAAAACTTTCTCTCACTGTTGTTTACATAGCAAGTAGTGATATATGAATTGGTACCACATGTAAAAAGTGTAAAACAAAAAACAATTTATAAAATAAACAACCAACTTCTAAAAAAAACCCTACAAAGTGAATTTTAAAATTTCTCCAGTTGGTGGCAAAAAAACGAAGACACCGACTTTATTAACTTTTATTTAATACTAGCTTCTGCCCGCGACTTCGTGCGCGGATCCTGTTGCTTATGCCAGCGACAACGGGGTCGTCAAAATCGAAGATCTGAAAGCGCGAGACGATTCGAGACGTCATTTTCAGGCAATAATGAACCAATAGGGTGGTAAACTTGGCCTTGCACTTTGAATGTTGGCATAAATGGGCCTTCTGAAATCTGTTTCGCAACAAAAGATGTCATTTGAAAGGCATTATTGTACGAACGTATATTGTCCAAGAAATGTTTTGACTGTGATGGTCACCGATTAGCAGTGATCTTAATATTTCTGGAGGATTTTGTAATATTTCAATATGTACTTTCCCACCTGAGCAACACATACCGTTTGTTTCTTTTTGCTATTTAACAGCTTCACAAAAAGTACAATTTTCAACCGTACCTCCGATGGCGGAATATGTGGCGTAGTCAATCATAGGAGTATACGTAAATGCACTCCGTTCCTTATCAACCCAAGGAAGGTCGCCATGCCCTACGGCTATATCTTGAGACACATCCGATTCTTCAGATGATATCGACATTCTGTTCAGAGAATGTCGAAGTCGATCAGAATTCAAACGTTCGTTGCGCTCTTCTCAATCTGTCTCTTCATGCCGTACCTACTCCAGCAATTCTTTCTTTCTCACTTTCTGATTATGAATATTTTGTTGTGTGCGTGTTCGGAACAATGTATGATAATCTCACCGTATCAGCGGTCAGTCGCGCATCATATTCTGCACTGGTCTCTAGAGACCTGGATGTAGATGCGTAAATACGCTGAGAACGCAGGCGTGCTTCGCGATCCGAAGAGGTTTCCACGGAGCGAGTTGCAGCCTGATGTTCTCAAACAGTATCAAGTCTCTCCTGACGCTCTTCGTTAGATTCTTGGGATCTTATGATCCTCAATCTTTTAGCTCCTTTGGAACATTGGGAAAGATTTGACCTCTTTCTAGGCATGGTTATAGTTTTATTATGAAGATACCTGATCAATTAAAATCTAAGTGACTGCTCCCCTACCAAGGGTGCCTAGGCACGGGATCGTCTGGCGCCCATGTGCTGGTTTGGTCCCTGGGGTGGTCACGGCGTGCTATGTGTTCTGGTGCGCCGGTGATGGGGAGTACTCCCCAGCGGAGGGTCCGGTGACGGACAGCCGCGGCGGGTTCACGGATGAGTGCTAACGCGTGCCCATGCCGTAAGCGGATGAGGAGGACACAGTGGAGTTTTAGTGGGTTAGAGTCCCACATAACTGCACTATCTCCCCGTGGTAGAATGCATGAGCATTTCTTCACGTTAAAAAAAATAAATGGTAGTTTTGGCCAGTAGAGTCAAATTTTCAATGATATACCATCGTCATCGAAAATCAGTCCTAAACTGTTACCGCCTTCACCGCGTGGAGGTGAAATTAGTGATAGCTTTGATTTCCACATCAGATGTTTCTGATCTTCGATTTTTATAAGTCAACAGGAAATGCCCATCAGACCGAATAACTTTTACTAAGACGTCATTCCTATATGTGTTATGGTGTAGCTGGGCTCTTGGAGTTCCCCATCAGGTGTTCCAGATCTTCAAATTTATTCTCTCAGCAGAAAATCCTCATCACGTGGAACAATTTTTTGCTATGGTACCATTTTTGTATCTCTTATAGTTAAGCTGGTCTGTTTCGGTTCTGCATCAGGTGTTCAAGTTTCCAAGATAAATTATAGCCTGAATGTTGTCCAGCCATATAATAACTATACAATAAAAAAAATCATTCAAATCCGTCCAGTAGTTCCGAAGATCGGACGCGCAGGCCCGAGGCGTGTACGTACTCTGATAGAATACCTTAACAAATGTTCGCCGTGATTCTTTAAATTGACCAAACTTTTTTATTTATGAACCGATTGACATGAAATAAACACTATATGTTAAGTGAAGCCTACTACAATATATTAGTGAAAACCGCATCTAAATCGAATAAGCCGTTTCTGATATTAACGTGCACAAACAAACAGACAAAAAAAAAAATAATTACAATTTCGGGTTCGGCATCGATATAATAACAACCCCTGCAACTTTTTTTTATATATTTCCATTGTACAGACACCACTTTTCTACAAATTTATTGTATGTATATATATAATAATAATAATAATAATAGATAATAAACTGCAAGCAATCGGTTTTTGTGTAATTTCTGTCTCAAAGGGCGTGTCCAAAGTTGGAAAACAAACGGTACCTAGCCATGTTATCATCATTAGTTTTAAACCCAAACATTTCGTAGATAGTTTGAATTCCGAATTCAAAGCTAACGTCAAACAAAATTATGAAGCCGTCGTGCATTAGCTTGTCAAAAGTATTGACTTTGATCAGTGACGTCGCTCTTACGTCGCATTATACACATTCATTGGAATACAGAATATAACATGGAAATATCGAATTTAGAATAGGAATAGGAATAGTCTTATCACAACTTCTGCCACACCTACTTCTTACTCTATGTAGGTATATAGTGTGTTTGGAAATTGCAATGCTTCATAACATTAGAGGGAATTGACATAGAAAATAGTTCTTTCAAAACTATAACGAAGCACCGTCAAAGTTTTGAAAAAACAATTTTCTTCAGTTGTAGTAAAATATTATATTATATATTACATCCATATTAAAACGAAATCTACACAAAAGAAGAACAGATTTTAATCAAATTTTACCTACGGCTCGACTAAAGAAACTAATAAGCCTATTATTTATAACGACATCTCATTTCAGAGATTAATAATGCCATCCACAGCGACAGTGAAATTTAAAGGACAAAGTAACATTTTGCGGAATGCGTGCCCCAAATACCACAACAAAGTATTGTAAAACGGTTTAGCAACATTACATGCAAAGGCACACGTGGTTACAGTCCTTTGACATAATATGTGAAAATACGAGAACCCAACTCACTCGAGCCGCGTGACATTTTTCGAGTGCATTTGTAAGTGGTTTCTCTTTTTACGGTATTCTTTTTGGAAGAGTTACATAGGTTTTTAAATGTGAAATTAAACACAATAGAATAGCGATATAGTTGTGATTCTAGGAGGAGACGCACAGCATAGCACAGTATCATGCTGAGTGGAAGCCTTCTCGTCGACTATTTCATCATCATGATTTAAAGTGTGTAAAAAATCACAATATTAATCACTAGCTTCTGCCCGCGACTTCGTCCGCGTGAAATTTCACCCTCTCCCCATTTAAACCCTTAGGGGTTGAATTTCGAAAAATCCTTCCTTATTCCTTGTCTACATTCTATAGGGAACCTCTGTGCAAAATTTCGCCTTTCTAGGTCCAAGGGTTTGGGCTGGGCGTTGATGAGTCAGTCAATCAGTCAGTCAGGACTTTTCTTTTTATTTATATAGATAGATTTTGAAGCTTATTGCTAATCAATTGCTTCAGCTCGAAAAATGTGTCTGCTCATCAACGTAAGTAACGCTATGAATGCTGTTGAACTGTCAAAACGAAAGCCATTGCTACTGTAAGCGTTCGTGTTACGCAATTTTAACCCCGCTGTTTTGTTTTTTTGCACGTGTTTCTCTGACAAATAAACCTCGTTTTACAAGCTTTATGTTAACCTGCTTCGTTCGTATGTTTCCGGTTACACGCGTTGTCATCTATTTTTCAAGCACTTCCTGACATTTGATTGAGCTGAAACTTGGCATACCTATTTAATTTCAGAGATAACGCAAAAATATGATACCATCGAGTTCGATGGTATCATATTTTACCAGTTTTTTACCAGTTGGTCAGACTATGGAGGCCAAAGGTGGCCCTAGGAACTCTTCAAAAGTGTATTCAAGGGCCGGAAGGTAGCCACAGGAACTTGTCAACTTTATGAGATAGCCCTGTTGGTCGGGCTAGTTGGATTCGTCTTAAAACACCTGACAAGTAAAGCTAGAACAAATTATTTAAACAAATTCTAACAAGATTCTTTCAAGATATTTCAAGTTCATTAAAAATTAATTTTAAAAGATTTTGACTTACCTATATACTATTTTAGTGCTATATTCAGTGTTTGAATACACGTGTTGATATCGAAGGTTACATCATATGTGATGATGGCCTTCACCTATCGTGCTTCAACTCCAAAAACTTAATGGGTGTTTGACCACTCAACCATTCTTAGTAGCCAAGCTCGCCCTGTCAGATCGTTAAGGCGAAAATAACTAAAAGCTTTTCAACCACTTTTTTTTACGAGAACACGTTTTTTGCCACAAGATTAAAAACTTTTCGCTTTAGTAAAAAAATTACCATTGAAAAGTTTTGTGGATTAAAAAAGGTGTTTTAATCTACAAAACATTTCAGCCTTAACAATCAATTTCCGTGTCTCAATTTCTTAAACTTTCTTTTATAAAAAGTCTACGAACTTCATCTCGCCGTCTATTTATTTAAAATATAACAGAGACTTGGGACTTGTAAATATTTAGGTACGTTTATCTATGCTCGCGGCTACAACCACATAAAATGTTAATATTTTTTTTATCATATCGTGGCCCCACCGTGCCCTCGGCCGTTGGTCTCGGCTGTCATTCATAGATCTTTGACAGTAGTTAGAAGCCTAAAAGTCTGACAACCAGTCCTACCAAGGGGTATCGTGTCAACCAGTAACTGGATTGTGGAGTAGGCAGTTGCTCCATGTAAAATACTGGTATTCGGCTGGATCCGGTTAGTCTGGAAGGTGACCCTGACGTTGTTGGGAAAAGGCTAGGCAGAATGAATTAAATTTTTCGGAATGGAAAACTTTGATGATGATGAGAAGTTTTCTAAATGTTTCCACATTTAGAAAACTTCTAGGACTGCATCGTGACAGAATATCTGCAGACACACTGCAAAAAGTCACCGTGTTTGCCTTTGGGTTTTATCACAGATTTCGTCCTAATGACCGATGAGTCACCCTAATCTCGACCAAAAACCACTCAGATTATTCAGCCTCATGAGCACACAAAATGAATAAAAAAAGGCTGAAAATGAAAGGTTAAAAAAGCTGTCAATAGTGATCACGATTGTTTGATAACCTTTAAAAATAAATGACGCTGATATGATCGTGCACGGATCCACCGTGATTCAATACGGACCCGCATAATTAAAGCCTTTAATGTGTAAATTGTGGATCGTGTCTGTTTATATCGTTCATTGCACGACGGTGTTCGAGTATCGTGTCCAGATCGAAAAAAGCGGCCAAGTAGGTACCACAAGGCAAAAAACGCTGAAAAAATACGTTTATTGTATTGTTTAATAATAATAATAGCCTCCCCGACCGTTTTCGGTCACGGTGGCCAATCTCAATGAAGATTAGTCAGGTGTACGCAGGAGATATTATAGTGCACAAGTTGTGTGCGCAAACACAGGTGCACTCTCTGTTCCTTTTACTCTCATAGTCCGATGGGACGGCAATCCGACACGACCGGGGAGAGTTCAGGCGCAGGACCAACGGCTTTACGTGCTTTCCGAGGCACGGGGGTATTAAACCGCCAACTTCCAAACTTCGGACTGTTACTAAGAAATTCCTAATGGAAAACCCAATAACACTTTTTCCGACCCGGGAATTGAACCCAGGACCCCACGCTCAGCAGTCGCGCTTGCAACCTCGAGACCAACAACGGGGCATTGTATTGTTAATTGTTATAGCGGTAATAGAAATACACATTTACACGTATACTCTGTGAACTGTTTACTTATTAGGTACGGTTCATGAGATACAGCCCGCTGGCAGACAAATGGACGGACGGACTAATGGACTGCTGAGGCTTAGTAATAGTGTCCCATTTGCATCCTTTGGGTACTGAACCCTAAAAAAAGAATTAACGTTACACTAAACAAAGGCAAACTTCTTAATGATGTCAACGCATTGTTTAAGTTGGGTAAAAAGAAGTTCAGAATTAAGTATAGGTATTATAAACAGGGTTCAGACACCCAGAACAAAGAAAGAGCTAACATATTCAAACTACGTATTTTTATGGAATGCACCATTTCCATTGTTTCGCTTAGGTACTCTTCAGACTTAGGCGCAAATTGCTGGATAAAGTATCAGTAGAATTAATAAAATAGTAACGCAATATCTAAAAAAATTCTTACTATTTATTTATTTTTATTTTTTTTAGATGACCTGGGGGCCTAAAAAGGCCACTTTGGAGAATCATAAAAGGAATTATAATATGGCGAAGACAGTCCGTGTTTTTCTTTTTTTCGCTGCACTACGTAGGTACAATCAAAGAGATTGGGATTGGATTGATTGTTATTTTAGCACGAACAAAAAAAAAATAACTGAAAAATGCTTCACCAATGGGATTTAATACGATTAACATCCATTATGTTATCCGTTTATGATTCTGCTAAAGTGGCCTTTTTAGGCCCCCTGGACGCGTACCGCGAGGGCTGGTTCGAGGCGGCGCAGGAAAAGAGTTCCTGGAAGCACTTGGGGGAGGCCTTTGCCCAGCAGTGGGACAGTATAGGCTAAACAAAAAAAGTATATATATATTTTAGGCTCATCTAAATCATTTATTTGCGTAAATAAGGTACAGAAAGATCTCTTATCCGTCTTTTCATTTCGGTGCGTAAATTCGACATACTTAATAATTATAATGTTAAAAAGTGAATGAATTAATTATAATAATTATGCATGCAGTTAGTAGGTTAATAATATTAAATTCAATTTTTGGAAGCAATATGTAGCTAGAACATTCTAGCTATGTAACCTTTGTTCGAATAACATTACCTACCTAAGTAAATTGTTACTATACTCGTGTTATTATGTATACTTAGGTTAAGGTATGTATCTATGGGTCTTTGTTACCCGAAAATAAATGGTTTATTATTATTATTATTAAGTCCCAGTCCGTCCCTAAAGCACCAACTAATCACCATTTACCCAATTTCTATGTAAAGAAAAATTCCGTATCGATTGCCATTTCGACACTTAATAACGACGCGACGTACCGAGGGATCACTAAATCTGTAAGGCTTGACGGAGTACTTGCTCTTACTGAGTTATTCCCCGATATATCTGGGCCGTCGACACTTGATCCCGTGTTGAATATAAAAAATGTTACAAAGAAGTTTATATTCTGCCGATCAGCCGGTCGATTCTGTAAAAATCTCACCGTGAAAACTTCGGTGAAGTGAGTTTGTTTTTGCTAGGAATTGACACTATTGACAGCACACTCCACGCTCACTTCACCTAAGTTTTCACGGTGAGATTTTTACAGAATGGCACCGCTGTTCCGTAAAAATCTCACCTTGAAAACTTAGATGAAGTGAGCTGTCAATAGTGTCAATCCCTAAAAAAGTCAAAGAATTCATTTCAAATAGGCACATTAAAAGGCACCTTTGAACGTCAAAATTTACAATAAAATTGAATTTATTCTAGTCACCCCTTCCAAAAGATAGTTTTCGTATGGAGAAGAATGGGCAAGAAACTCTACCGTTACTCTTTTATAATGTTTTACAATAGTAAGAACAGCCGGTCGATTCTGTAAAAATCTCATCGTGAAAACTTAGAATTGACACTATTGACAGCTCACGCCACGCTCACTTCACCTAAGTTTTCACGATGAGATGGTTACAGAATCGCACTGCAGTTAGAATGACAGCTCACTTCACCTAAGTTTTCACGGTGAGATGTTTGATGATGGACAGGCGGTCTACGCCTGTTCATCTTAGTTATCTTTGCCTTATCTATTGTACAGACAATTAAGTGGTCTAGGAAACGCGCTAGGTCTACGGAAGCTATAGACGAGAGAGAAAAAGTTGAAAGAGAAGTAAAGATTAGAAGTAAAGACCAACTCCATCTTTTCTGTGAAGCAATGATCATCATCCATTATCTCTTGTTTGGCCCCATTTCGAACATGAAATAGCCTACTATATCATTTTACAACTTAGCAGCTGATGTAACTATCTTAAGATATACTCGTCTTGCGTCGCCTTTAGTCAATAATTTCCTAGAAAATAGGTCACAAGCCAGGATGCCTTAGAACATATCTGGAAACTAAATTTCCTCATAAGTATAGAGGAACCTACCAGACGTTACGCCCTGCACCCACCTCCTTCGTCTTCTAATTTCCTCACCTCCATGCCTCGGCACGGTTAGCCTGCTAATATAATGGACAGGCCTATAACGCTTTCTAAAGCATTTCCTTTACTATAGATTCGGCCTGAAGCACGCTATGGTATGTACCGCAGCGAAGTTATATCTGAGTTCGTGTATCAAATGGGTTAAGCAAAAGGATTAACGTAATTGTAATTTGATACGGAACTCAAAGGGACGATTATAGGTATCCATTTGAATGTTGGAAATCGGATTTATTTTTAACCGACTTCAAAAAAAGAGGAGGTTTCTCAATTCGACCGTATATTTTTTTTTTATGTTTGTTCGCGGATAACTTCGTCGTTTATGAACCGATTTTTATTATTCTTTTTTTGTTGCAAAGGAGATATGCCAAGGGTGGTCCCATGATAAGGAAACCAGGATCTGATGATGGCATCCCAGTGAAATCGAGGGGAACATTCGAAAATCGTAGCAGCGACTAGTGCGTTTGTTAATTTTTTCATTAGGTATTTTAAAGCACTACAATTTAATGAAGGCCTGGAGTCGATCTGATGAACAAATATTTGTATGACCTACAAGTAGTTGTTCCGGGTCTGGCTGTTTGTGTATGTGAGTTTAAATGTTTGTAAACGCACCCAAAATACAGGAGAAATTCCTAGGGTGGGGCAATGTTTAAAAAAAAAAAACATTTATATTGATGAGAACTGTAATGGCAAAGGAAACATTTCATGTGATAAATAAATAAAAACTTTGCACCCATATAGGTTATAAGTGCCATTACAGGTCTGATGATGGAGACCATAGACAGTCGAGGGAATTCCTCAACGATTACAGCAGTTACCTTTTGTTGGGCTTACTTCATACGGTTCAATATGCCAAAATGTTCAGTTCGTACAAAAAAAATACCTAATTAAGATTGTAGTTTTACATAGGACGACCTCTACCTACTAGTCATGCTGATGCGTCAATTAAAAACCGAATTTAAGTTGAGTTATCACGTCATTTCTAGGAATGCTCTTTCGTCGTGTGGCCTACTCAATAATTAAAGTAACTTGAGCATTTGCTCTTGGAAATCATCATTTGGTAAAGTGGAGCTGATGATGAAGACCATAGATGGCCATCGGAACTACTCAATGACAAATATTTCACGGGTTGCGATTCGATTACTTTAATATGGTTGCTAAGCAATTTATGCTCGTTACAATGCGTATGGTGAGTGGTTGTTGAGGAGTTCTCCTGGCTCTTACCAGGAGAACTCCTCAACAATAAACGTCCGAGCATCGGGAAAAGCAATATTTTGTAACATGTGATGAGCAGTTGACATTAGGCTATTGTAACTTAGATAAAAAAGCTTGTAATTACAAACTGACCCACTAAAAAGTGAAAAATAAAAATTTTTTACAAAAAAAACAACCGACTTCCAAAAAATACACTACAAATTGAAAAATTCGGTGTCATTAAACGAAAATGCGGAACCAAAGACACCGACTTCCGAAATTAAAGTTATTTTTCAATTTGTAGTGTATTTTTTGGAAGTCGGTTGTTTTTTTTTGTAAAAAGTTTTATTACCTAAACACAGAAGATGAAAGTCAAGTAATGTACCTAATTTAGCAAGAAAATAATATGTTTTTAATAATATTTTATTTTTTCGATATATCCCAGTAGGCCAGCATCATCATCATCTGCCTAGCCTTTTCCTAACTATGTTGGGGTCGGCTTCCAATCTTACTGGGTACAGCCTATCTGAACTCCACCACATCGATATATCCCAGCATAACATGATCCAGTAAAAATAATGCAAAAAATATTCATCGACGTTCCTTTTCGAAAATATTTGAGTTTTGACATCCAAAGTATTTAATTACACAATATGAATTTCCCGTGTCACTCTAGCCCGACATTTCATAAACATTATGAAAAAATCTGAAAGCAATTTACAAACAAAACCTTGGCGCTCCAATAAGGCTTTATTTATTACACGCTATTGTATAAAATTAATTTCCTATAAAAGGACTCACTCAAAAAGCTCTGCTGTATAGATTGATCAATCAACCAAAATATTGGGGCCATCGTCTGCCTAGCTTTTTCCCAACTATGTTGGGGTCGGTTTGCAGTGTAACCGGATGCAGCAGTAGCAGCAGTAAGACTGGTTGTAAAACTTTCTGGTTTCTTACTACCCGTACCGACTGTCAAAGATCTACAAATAACAGCCGGCACCAACGACTTAAAGGACTTTTCGATGGTTACCCATCAACCCCATGCACCGACCTCGGCAAGCCGTGCGGCTATTATAACTAAGCCTAAGCCATGAGCCCCTCCAAACTAAAATCTCAGTGTCTGAAGCATAAACTAGGTTGAAACAAGACTCCGAACTAGTTTGTTGTTGCCCGTCCTGATTACACTGTAATCTTTTAATAGGATTTTGGTTACACAGGGGCAAAGTGGCTCAACTTTGTTGAGCGTTGAGAAGAACAGAGTTGCTGGCCGAAGAGATTTTAGGTTTTGTTATAATTTCATCTACAGTTTTAGGTTTAGGAGAGAAAAATATTTTACTTGAGACACGCACATGAAATACAATTAGTAAAACTTATAACACCCCGTCGTTTTTGCGTCGGGAATTAAAAACCAACCAAGTGCACGTCGGACCACGAACAATGAAGGGTTCCGCAGGTGGAATGAATTTATCCCAAGAACAAACTTAACATTGTAGTTGAAAACCATGTTTTCCCATACATTGCAACTACAAATTTAAATTGGTCGACTATTAGCATAATGCTGCGATATTTAAAAAAAACCGGGCAAGAGCGAGTCGGACTCGCGCACCGAGGGTTCCGTACCATCATGATTTTAAATTTTCATCTGCGAGGCCTATATTCATAGATTTTAACACTGCGCACTGCGGTGTAGAATATTGCAGTTTTAGGTCAGCGCCATCCCTTGACCGATAGTGGAACTAGTGAAACTTTTATTGATGATTTTTGAAAAAGTGTGCTATTTAGTTTCATCGTTTTATTTTTCCTGTAATCTTTACATACATTTTAAGATTTTTTACATAAACTTAAGATTTTTTTCTTTGCAAACTTCAGACATAAGGGGGGAACGGTATTTTTTTTACATTTTTCAACAAAAGTCGAATACTATGCAGCCTAAGAAAAAAAGAAAAAAATGTTTGAAAATGTGCAAACTGCGCCACAGGCTCTAGTAGCTCCATTTCGAATTTTTCAGACCCCCTTTCAGTCCCTGTTGCAAAATAATATTTTTATTTCTTTCTTGCAAAATAGTTGGGCAAAAATCTAAAACTGTTCCAAATTTCAAGTTGATAGCATTAGTAGTTCTTGAGATATCCAGCTGTGACAGACAGACTGAGTCTCACCATAAGTGTTCGCGTCTTACCATTTTGGTACGGAACCCCAGTAAATACCGCAGCCTTGCCGCAGCGCTGGTATTCTGATAGGGCCCGAAGGTTCGTTAGGTAGTTAATAAATCACAGTTAAGCTACACCCAACTAAAAATAATGCGAGGAGAACAAAAGGTAGTCATAAAATACATTCACCCGTGCTTAAATACGATTACTTCACTTACTTGGTGGGTCCCACAATTATAACAATGTTGTGCGAATATACAAAAATTCAATTTACCATATTTGAATACATCATCAAAATCTAGACGCGTGAAGAAAATATTAAATTACGAGTTTCTATAGCAAAATAAGTATTTTCTTCCTTCATATTTTTACTAGCCTTTAAAGCTTACCGTGTGTAATAGGTAAAAGATACAAAAATAAAGGAAAAAAAAATCTGTATTCATGAAGCTGTGTTCAGTTTCGTTTTGCCCTTATTAAATCATTCTATGTTGTTCCCTTCGAAGCTAATTAATTTTGGTTTTCTTTAGGATTTACTTTTATCTTCTTCTTCGTAGTACTCTTGTCAGAGCGGTCGTGGTCCTCACGTAGTTTCTTGTCTAGGGGCTGATGTGATTCGCCTCACGATTTCTCGCCAACCTAATCCGATTATTTTTAACCGACTTCAAAAAAGCAGGAGGTTCTGAATTCGGTTATATTCGGTATTTTTTTTTGTTTGTTACCTCAGTACGCCGTCATTTATAAACCGATTTTTATTAAAATCCAGTTCTGATGATGCGATTCATGAGGAATTGGGGGAACTCTTCAAATATTATAGGCACACCTATAGCGATTTGGGTATTTTTTTATAGCAACTCGTGCTTTAGCCCACAGATGGCCACCAGAACTACTCAATATTAAGATTTTCACGGGTTGCGATTAGATTACTTTAATATGGTTGCTAAGCAATTTATGCTCGTCACAATGCGAATGCTGAAATAGAGCTGATGGTGGAATACCAGCAGAACTCCTCAACAATTAACGTCCCTGCATCGGGAAAAGCAATATTTTGGAAAAAGCGAAGGGCTAGTTGACATTAGGCTATTGTAACCTAGATAAATTATAAATAGACTCAATAAAAAGGGAGAAATAAAAACTGTTTTTGCCACCGAATTCCGAAATTAAAGTTATTTTTCATTTTGTAGTGTTTTTTTGGAAGTCGGTTTTTTTGTTAAAAAGTTTTTATTGTATTTTTGGTGCACTCATACAAGGAATTACTTTTATATCGGAGTGTACAGTCCCGATGTTGTGATATGAAACATTAAAATTTAACTTTATTTCAGTTGCATAACAGGCATCCTGAAAATTCGATGTACTCAGCTCTCATGGACTTAAAAGTTATATTTTTCCTCCCCGATATTTTGGCTGTGATACTCGAAAGTGGTCCGGCCTTTTATTTGGATGCAAAAGTATGTGTTTCGGATTCTGTCACTGAATTCGATACATCGTACTAAACCTTCAGGATATCGTAATGAAAAATGGAAATCGATTTTGTCCCGATAGCGACAATACCATTAATTTCTCTATCTGAGACTCGATTCAGGAAACACAAACGAGAATTCAAATGCTAAATCACTTCTTGCTTTCCTAAATAAACTGCAAACTTTTTCTTATCGAGAAAAAAGGCTGGCAATACGAAATGAGAAAAGGTAAAGATCACATCTACTTTCATTTTGATCCTTCATATTTTCGTCAAAGAAACCCGTCGAAGGACCAATGAACCAGCAAGGTTCATTGGCAAATATCTTGTTTCATATCGTAACTCTAAGGCTCCTTGATTACGGTATTTATGCACTACGTTTTACGTCAATATTTTGACACAAAAGATCTCGAAGGAATTACTCACAAACTGTTTTCATCGGCCTTAATAAAGACGAAACTTATTTTGTCAAAAACGTAACAAATCTAAGCTGGAAGTGCCTTAGTTAGTGTGCCTGTTACGAACTTGGCAGTCATAAAAGAACCTTCGCCAAATGACAAGAAGATTCATTAGTGATCTTATGAGACGGGAAACGATTTGACGTAGAGCCGATGAAGAGAAATGGGAGAGAATTGGACACTTGACTATCTCTTCAAGTGGCAATATTGTTTGGAGGTCTAACTTCATTGATTTTCTGTCATTAGTACGACTGGGAATGCGCAGTGTGCTATGTGAACTGATGGAGTGTATTTTCTGTTTTACTGTAGTACGTAGTAGTACCTATACTAGAACGGGGAACAGAATGAATCAGCGGGGTATTTGCGTAACTCACGTAAATTGACAATTGATCGCAATGGGTTTCAATTTGACAATTCACCCATGTTCACTGTTGTTGAGTCACGTTGTTGAGTAGACTTCGTTTTCAATCATATGAAGCAATTGATTAGCAATATCCATCAAAACTCTCGGTGTTACGTAATTAGGGTGCAGTTCCGTACTAACAACCATATTAAGTACCGAACAAAACAAAAATGTTACCTACCGTTACTGCTTATTTGTTACTTACTTGAATTGTGCAAGGTTGTTATATTGATTTGGCAAATAAAGATGTATTTTTTTCCCTTAAGAACGTTTACGACGTACGGCATATCATACAAACTTTAAAGCCCTTGTTTTTCGAAATGAATGAATCGATTTTAATTAAATATCATACGCATAAGTAAGCAGCAAGTAGTTGTTCCGGGTCTGGCTGTTTGTGTAGTTTTCGAAATATCTTATTAAAAAAAAGATAACTGGAAATCTCTGTTTTTATGGAAAATTTAAAATCGGTCTAATTTGGCTGTAACACTATTTTTCGAACACGTTCTTAATAACTTTTTAGACCTTTGTATTCTGCTTATGTGTATGAAATTTCATTAAAATCGGTTTATTCATTTCGAAAAACAAGGGCTTGAAAGTTTGTATGAAATACCGTACGTCGTGCTTGGTTTTAAACCACAAATTTGATTCATAAATTAATATTGTTTTGTTTATACTTGGTCTATAAGATTGGAAGTGCGGCTTCCAAAAATATCATCCAAAATTTTGATATTCAAGTGTGTTGTAGATATTTAACAATGACTGATTCTCTCTTGCCTCAAACAGGTGCGGCTATAAATAAATAAAAAACAAACATTTGCCAATAAAGATAATATTCGACGGAAGTATTTACTAAACGACAAACGAAACACGAATTCGAACTGAGGAAGGCATCGGATAGCCGTTTTAGCAGTCGTAATAGTCACGATAAGTACATTTATAAACGGATAGTAGCGAGACTATGTTTGCAAATACGGCTATGCTATGAGTCGTATATATATATATATATTAATATCTAGGGCTGAAACAAACATCTAGAATTTTCTCTCGCTTGAATTTATCAGAACATATTACTGCTGGGGTGGAAAACACGTAACAGTGTAATAAAGACCTGGATTTAAGTGAGTAGAGGAGTAACAGGTAGCTGTTTTATAGCTTACACAAACAAGACGAATTAAAGTTGTATTAAGGGTTTCATTATGCATATCTACTTGATATAATATATAATTTATCTATATATGTATGTATTTAGAAATATATAAGTATGTTTATCAGTTGTCTAGTACTCATAACACAAGCTCTGCTTAGCTTGAGACTAGACGGCGTTGTGTGATAGTTGTGGAATATTATTATTATTATTATATAACATCTCGTCTCCAATCTATTACCTATTTTCATATAAAATTGGGAACAACTCGTCATTCTTCGCTATAGTGAGGCACAAAAATGACGCATCAAGCGAGCCATCAGGTGCCTTCCTTCCCGCCTCAAACCTGAGATATATCGGGCCAACAAAAATATTTCAACACACATTTCTGCAACATAGTTCCTGTGTAGTTTCGTGGCCCTTGTTAACACGGAGAAATGTTTTTTTCTATATTATCAAACCGCTCTTAGGAAGTCCCATTGTGTTTCTTATTTAGATATCGCAATTTGAACGAGATGGTGTTTGTTTATTTTTATATAACTACCCAAAAAAAGAGTGTTATGTTTTCAGGGTTCCTGGATATAGCTATGTATGTATTTATCTGAGTTTTTATCATAACTTTGAATGTATTCCATTTAGGGACCTACTACAAAAGCTTTTTAGATACAAACCTCGTAAAATTTGACTCATTTTCACACAGCTACTCGACGAATCGTATCAAATGAAATTATCAAACACACAGTCCCCTAAAATTGCCAAATTGCATTTGGTTAACCTCGATAGAAAACATGGTCGACAACGGTCCTATAATTTGAAAATACGGGCAGCCCTGTAATCTCTTTGTGAGCATGTTGTCGCAGTTTGTTAAATAACAATATATTCAAGTTACACGTATAAAACGAATGCGATACTATTATGTTGGATGCTCCACATTATAATAAAAATTGTAGCTGTAACCAGGATCTGGAGCACGTAAACCTTTTAGCACATATAGAAGCAGCTATAGGTACTCATATACATTTAGGCGGTTGTTCTCCTGAGATGTGATGTCATCTCTATACTTTAAGGCGCTACCTCGAAAATAAATCGTAGCGACTGATCTTCTAAGCGAACAAAAGTTTTGCAATTACTTTTGAAACGCAAAAGAAGAAAGATGGCTATAATGTGCGTGCGCTCGGAATAAAACGATGTATGTGTCAAAACGAATTTACTCCTTTTTAACAAAATAAATTAATTAAATTTAACACTACTTTGACTAAACTTTGATATGATAATTCTCTGTTTTTAAGTAAATTCATTCCGTTACGCCATGATGTCGAAAAAAGTAAAAAATAGACATAACTTTGCAATTTGTCTCGATAGAAAAGGAATACATTCCTTTTAATGATACTAGATCAAAAAGTAAAATTTTAAATCCCTATTCCACATACTTAACAAGTTACACGAAATAGAAAAATCAATTTTTTTCAATATATCACCTTAAGCGGCAGCCATCCTCACATTGCTAAACAGGATGTGTTTACGTCTTGAAAAGAACATCGGTTTTTTTAATGTTACATAACAGGTTTATTCCAAACCATGTGATTAGATTATTCTTTTTTGATTTTTGTTATTGATTGGGCTTTAACCAGATAATATATTAATCAATAAAATAACTTAGGATTTGTCAGATTCATGGATCGTGTTTTATGTCAAAATATCGATGTTGTGACTATCTTCATATTTCTTAATAATAATATATTACGCAGTAAATAAAAACACTCCTTAAATATCAAGTAAGCGAAAATGTAAATTATAGTCGAAAAGAAAAACGAAAGCGGAGAAAAGAAAAATGAAAGCGGACCAGCAACGAACGTTGCCGACACTTTATCTAGATCGTATCGAACTTACATTTGCAGGAAACCGATTTCAGGAGTCACGTAGTGCAGTCGCCTTCGAAACCAAAAGAGGGCTTAGGCCAAATTAAGGAAATTATGCGGGATTCGCATCGCTTGACACATGATTAAACTGTATGTATTTCATATAAATATATTGAGTCATTCGAAAAATATGTATCTACATCCATGTAAAAGCCATAAAAGAATTCTGGAGAGATAACTTAGATGTCTCATACTTAAAAATTGAAATGACTCGTACAAAAACGAATTTCCAAAAAGTAAGTTTGTTGAGTCATACAACTCGGTTCTTAAATTGGTTATTTTTTATAAAAATGAGAAATGTGGCGTTTACTATCTAAAACAGGAATCTACATACATGCTTTGTTTAGAAGATAATAATCTTTCACCTAAAAAGTCACCATCGTTACCATAGAACACGTCTTTGAAGCGTCCTCGTTTTAGTTCTTTGTATTGTTTTGGTCCTGTATTCAATTAAGGACCAAAGACCAAAAAAAGGACCAAATAATAACTTTAAATTATGTAATGCTGTTAATAAGGATCGATGATCTGGTGAAGGCCACAGGAATCCTCTGGATGCGAGAAGCACAGAACCGGCCGAAGTCGGGCTAATTGGGGAAGGCCATGTCCAACAGTGGACGTCTTTCGGCTGGAATGATGATGATGATGAACACTGTTAAAAACGTTTTCCTAACTCAGAATGCAACTTAAAAGTATAAGTCAAGTTCAAAGAAAACATTGACCCCGCTGTTAACACCAACAAGAATAAAATTAAAGAATCACAAATAGGTCATCGGCCAAACATTCTCGTTGTCAATACTATGCTACAACTTAATACAAGAACTTAGCTGCCTCGGCTTATTTTTAAATATTTTATTTTTGGATTGTTGTTTTGTTACTATTTGCTGTTTTTTACATCGTTCTCACAAATAATTATAAATTCAATATTCATGATGTAAGTAATATTTTTGTAAAAAAATAATTAAAAGAGTGTCCATGGAGTTTCTTGCCCGTTCTTCTCCATAGGTACCTACGCTTTGGAATGGACTAGCTTCATATTTTCTGACTTCCTGACAATTCAAAAGTGCCTGAGATGGTTTAAGTTTGAGTTTACTTTAGTCACTCATCTGGCTAGCCATTTCCCAACTATTGGTTAGATTTTCAGGCTTCTGATTGTCAGAGATCTACAAATGACAGCCGGGACCAAATGGCTTAACGTGCTTTACTTTAAAAACTTACTTTAGTTTTCTGTTTCAAATCACAAAAATAGTCAATTTTTTTTTCTCTTCGTTTGCAAATCGCTGTTAACGAACATAATCAACGCAAAGTATTTGTAACTAGATGTGTATGTAGAAGCTTGTAATTAACAAATTTTCTTGCCTACGAATGATTTTTAATTGTGTTATTAGTCTGTAAGCTTTTTGTAAAAATATAGGTAATAAATAAATTTGAAAAAACAAAGAAAAGCTTGTCTATAACAATGAAGTGGAGTTAATAAAAAATAACAATTTCCTTGGATATTATTTTAAACCATTCTCAACTCAAATAGCCCGCGGCAGTCAAATAACCCACAATAGTCAAAGGGATGGTTAGCTTACTTTACGATTCCGTTTCTAAATCGTTGTGTTATTTAAGTCTTCAAGCCAAGGAAAGAGCTTTTCATGCGAAAAACTTTGTTGGCCTTTCTCAGCTTTGACGTTTGCGTCATAGTGACGCGTCAACCTAGAAACCTAGAAAGGTAAGGAAGTAATTAAAGACGCTTGAGGGCAGATGCTGTCATACTACATATTCACCACTATTTATATGTGCGGAGCATAGATCGATATCCGTGGTACGGAGCTTAGTAGATTTTGTAGTTACGCGTTTTCAAGAGTTTGCAGTTCCATATTTATAATGGTTCTACACGTTTGCGACCATTGTTACATTTTATTGAGCCTAAAACAAAGGCCTATTTTTTAAATGTGCATGTACAGTCAAGGAGTAAATATGTTTCGCACCTTAAAGTAATTTTTTACTTACATTTAATTTTATTTTTCGACTACGTCATTAACATTTTGAATTATACGTAAAGGAAACGGGTACGGAAAGGTAACGTGCGCCCGCTATGTGGCAAAGGAATTTGTGTGAAAATGGTTTAACATTATCGCTTCTTGACCGTACCTATATTTAAATAAAATACAGGGCTTTGTTTCAGGTAGATTTTATTTAGTATTTTTAACTTTATCTAGTTTTATAGTGTGTCATATCTTGTAGCCTATTGACAACGTCTATTGGCCATACAATTTTACGGGCAATACGCCCAGTTCTCTCCATTGTTTACTCCGTATAATATTTATTTGTTTTTTTTTATTACCATTGCCCAATAAATGGAGCTCCAAGAATAAAATTGGCTAACTTTATTAGGTAAATGAGCGTTTTCAAAATAAAGTGTACCATGTCCGAATTTATTGTCCGGTTTTGCGACATTTTATCCATAATAAAATGTCGCAAAACTGACGTGACGCTCTCTTCCCTTATTATATTCTTAACTGTATTGTAACGAAAACATTTGCACTAAATTTGTTATTAACTATATTAAGATTATATTATAAAATTGTTAATCTTTTAAAATATCGTGAAATGATGTAAACTTATCGGAATCAGCAGTAATTGTGTCTCAAATCCGACACAAGAAATCTTGACGTTCGTGGCACAACAAAATACACGTATTGTTTACTCGGTTTCGTGTCACAACTAGAACTGTTTTTTATTTCGAACGGTCGATTGTAAGGTTAATGTTTCCAGTTCAGAAATGAAAAACCCTTATTTATTATTTTTTATAGCAGTTTTAGCCGTGACAAACCTGTCATGTCCGGTCGGTACCACTTTTTACATGTTTGTTGGAAATTGAATTGTGTTTCTGTGTGTTTAAGGTTTAAATTAAAAAGTACCGGAGACGATAAACGAGTCAGAGTTTTTTCAAACCGTACCAAAAAGTCAATGTGTCGCGTACAAAAATTTTTCAGAATAGCTTTTAACATTGAGAAATTCGAGTGGGGGACACGTCAAAAACTGACTTCTTGCTGATTAAAATTGGTCATTATTTTAATTGCTCTTAATTTTTTCATACTTGTGGCACTTCTTTTACTAGTTTAAAATGTGTTTAATGCTTAGTCATTAAAATAATAACCAGATCATATCATATTACTTGTTAGTAATACTTCAATCACAAGGGACAACAGAAAAGTGGGGGGTACACTTTTTTGTGAAAACGCTCAAATACAGGTGTCATAATTTTTGCTTTTATTATGGGTCATTATACCCAAGAGCGGAATGAATGCGCCATTTTAATTGCCTACGTTATTAAATATGTATAATTAAACATTTTCAAAATAATTAGCTGCTTATAATTTTAATTATAGTGAATTAATTAAGGCGTTTATTGTTGTAATAATTTTATCGGACAGTTAATTTAATGTTTTATTGACTTTAGTAAATACAAGCTTTATTATGTACAGTCAACAAAAGAGATAAGTATGCAGGATCGTCGGATATATGTAGTTGAAGTTTAGTAAGAAACCGATGGATATTGTCGACTGAAATTTAATTTGATAAATGAGCGAATGAGGATGTTCTCGAATATTTTTTTATTTTAATAATAGAAAACAAACAGCTCATTTATCAAATTAAATTCAGTCGACAATATCCATCGGTTTCTTAATAAACTTCAGCTATATCCGACGGTCCTGCATAGGTACTTATCTCTTTTGTTGGCTGTACCTAATAAGTATGTACCCGAGAGCAGTGGTGGCACAGTGGAATCAACCCCGACTTACTTACGAGTTGCTGATCGAGAGTTCGAACCCAGGCAGGCACTTTACTTTGTGTATTTAATTTCACCACCACTGCTCTCAAAGCGGTGAAGGAAAACATTGTGAGGAAACCGGCATGTCTTAGAACAACCAAAAATAGAAGACATGTGACATCCACGAACCCGCACTGGGCCCGCGTGGTGGATAATGGCCCAGTCAGTCTCATAGAGAGAGGAGGCCTGTGTCTCAGCAGTGGGAACATTAAAGGAAGATTATGCTTATGCACCTACGCATCTACCTATTAGGTACAGTCAGCAACAAAAGTCGATTAACACTTCAGTTTTTTAATCTCAATTATTGAGCAAAATATTTGTTCAAAATTGCATTGCACTTCAGCTGTAATTTTGAACAAATATTTTGCTCATTAAATGAGTTTAAAAAAACTTTTATGTTAATCGACTTTTGTTGCTGACCGTACATAGACAGAAGGCCTTTTGTTTTTTTTTCTATTAAAATGAAAACGTAGCTAGTTAGGATTACGATTTTTAATCTACTTTACCTTAGAATTTCGTGGAAGGAAAAATTGCTTCCACGAATTTCTGGGGTACCTACCTACGTTTTAAAATGTCTACTTACAAAAGAGCAACAAAGATTTGGTACGAAGATAAAACTCCTAGATAGCTCCTCTGGTATAAACTGCTGCGAAAATATTTAGATTCTGACGTGGAAAAGAATTTTAAAGAGCAATTTCTTTTTTAAACTTCATAATATTGCTCACCGCAGAATGTTAAAGTTTAAATTTTTCATTCGTACCAGATTTAATTTTTTTTATAAAAGTGAGAGGTTTTTTCACTAACTGAATTATATAAGGAAAGATAGGCAGTTCTATATGCCGCTGTGAACAAATTGTTCCATCTACGATTAAGTTCACCGTAACAGGTTGTTTTCACTCTAATTTGAGAGGCTCGTGGCTAAGTAATAACAGCCGTACGGATCGATTGATCAGGTTAAGCCACGCTTACCGCGGTTGGTCCATGGATGAGTGACCATCTTTACACATCGAGGCCCCTCTGTGCCTCGGAAAGTACGTTAAGCCGAGGGTCTGTCATTCGTGGATCTTTGACAGTCGTTACGGGTCGTCAGAAACCAGAAGTCTGACACCCAGTCTTACCATGTGGTATCGTGGTACTCTGTAATTGGGTTGTGGAGATCAAAAAGGCATTCGTTCCATGTAAAATACTGGTTTTCAGCTGCATCCGGTTAGACTGGAAGCCGACCCCAATATAGTTGGGAAAAGGCTAGCCAGATTATAACAAGTTTTTTTGTAAATGCCCTTTGCTATTTATCCCTATATCTATACATATTATAAATTAAGAGGAGATGCGGGTGGCCTTTTCTCCATAGAAACGCTCTCGCCTGTTTCCTTTCTGGTTAATAACCATAAAGCAATGATTTTTTACAGTACTTGTATGTCCCTATGTTTCCTTTTTGATGATACATTATTTTTATAAGCACTAGAACACTCAAACAATGCTCAAAATTGCCGATTTAAACCGCTGTCAACTATTAATTTAAACCGCTGTCAACTATTAATTTAAACCGCTGTCAACTATTAATTTAAACCGCTGTCAACTATTAATTTAAACCGCTGTCAATAATTAATGAAAAAAGAAAAACATAGGGACATAGTTTATATTCTTCTTATTCAGTTTATGAAATATCTTTTAAATTGGTTCAATATTGAGGAGGAAATAGGCGAGAGCCAAACCTCGAATTATGACTTTTTACTTAGGCTATTCAGTCGGATCTGCAGTTGTCCTTATCGCACGGCCGGACGACAGTTACTTCAAATACCTAATTTTCAAAAGTCTTTCCGACCGCATTTCCTCCGCGTTGTTCTTCTAAACTTTGCAACGGATTTAGATGCAGCTTTAACCATCATTTGGAGAATTTATTTCGGAAGGTCTAAGTGTATAAAACATTAATAAGTAACTAACACGTTACATAAAGAAATCTCTATATTTTCTCAAGTCGAAAAAACCTTCCGAAGCACGGGGGCCCGGTTCGCTTGTTATAATCACACTAATATTATAAAGGCGAAAGTTTGTGAATGTGTGGGTGTGTGTGTTTATATATTTGTTACTTCTTCACGCTCTAACGGCTGGACCAATTTTGATAAAATTTGTGAATTTCTACCGTCAACATGTGAATGCTAAGAGTTACTTTTCCAAATCATTATTATTACAATTATCATGTGATTGTAAAGAAACAAAAACGATTGTTGAATAATTTTAGAATTTTGTTTATCTACTTTTATCTACACAGGGGCCCATAATTTTAGAATTTTGCTTATCTACTCAGGGGGCCCCGTGATCCTTATGTGCCCAGGGCCTCCAATAGGTTAAAGACGGCCCTGAATACATATTCATGTTAACTATTAGAATAACCATGATTCAGGGAAATCTCGTGTAGTGGTTAAGGTTATTTAAGTACCTACGTGTTCTTCTTTTACAATAAATAATACTATTTACCCACGGCCGGCGGTCGGAAATTACTATGTAAACAAACAACAAATTGATATTACATAGGTACCTGTAATCTAGTACTGACGCACCAATTTATTACTAGTTTCCCGTAAAGGAAAATATCGCGAGGAAAACCACAAGTTTAGTTAATTAATACCGAGTGTTGCTCAGAAAACATCGGGCAACCCTCGAGAATTTACTGAAGAGAAAATTTATTATTTGCATTTGGTTAATCTATGTAAATTAGCTAGTGTGAGGTAGTTAGAAGCTCCTGTGTTTCTTTGGGGGTTTCAAAGTCCTTTCACATTTATTTAAGCTCCCCCCCCAAATTAGGCGTGCGACGGACGCGAGCGTTGAGCGTTCGTCGAGCGTGTCGTGCGCGCCGCGCAGTGAAATTGACTGCGTGCCACGCACCACGCACGTTGGTCACACGCCGGAGGGACGCTCGCGCCCGACGCACGCCTAAGGGTCAGTTCACACCGAGACGCGACGCGACGCGCAGTTTTCAAGATAGAAATACAATTACAGACCTTATCTACTACACTAAAAGGTACACAATTCAGTGTCTACCTACTACGTCGAGCTACGCAGCGCGGCGCCGCCGCCGCGCGGCGTACCTCATTGAATTGTGTACCTTTTTGTGTAGAAGATAAGGTCTGTAATTGTATTTCTATCTTGAAAACTGCGCGTTGCGTCGCGTCTCGGTGTGAACTGACCCTAATGGGGGGGCGGCTTACCTCTGACAGCAGCAACCCAACAGCAACTTTATCATAATGAGAATAAAGACCACTGGGATATTGTAATTGCAATTGTATGTGGGTAAAAGCTACAAGCAAGGATCTTTTGAACGACGTTGACAGGAGGGCGCTGTTGGTAAACATTTGTTTTGTGAAATGTCACTTGTCTTGTCATGCATCCGTATGTTTGTCAGTTACTCTTTTTTTAAATAATTGGCTTTTACAATGTTTTCAAATTACACTGGGGCATCAATGAAAAATCGGGATGTGTAGATTGAAAATCACAATGTCTGCATTAAATTCGCTGTCAAAAATGAACATTGTCATGAGGGCCAAGCGAGTAGGTACAGCGAGTATTCCGGAAGTGAAGTTTTTCCAATTTAGAATGTCAGCTATTCAACTGTTTTTTTCTGTGTGGTCCCCGGTTTCCATTACGTCTCAAGAGTGTCCTCGGGGGCTAGCCAGTGGCCGTCTGCGTTTGACATGACGGTTCTCAGTTACTATGTCCCTTTACAGAACAGGGCTTAAGTACCAAGCTATTTACACCATGCTTGAGAATCGAAATGTGTACCTACCTATTGAAATCATTATTTACGCAACTGTATCAGCACCAAGGAATAGGATTCTTAAATGCTATGTCTCCATCTTATAGTAAATACCTACACCCTGCACAACAATAAATTAATATTCTAACCTGTTCTATCACATTGTTTGATAAACCGTTATTGCCAGTTTTTAAAACTTTGCCAACAATTCTACGTCGTACGTTTTGGGTAAGGCACACAGAACTGGAATATAGTCTGGGAGAGTCAATCGTGGACAATCAATTGCAATAGGTGGCATACTATCATGTTTGGCCAAGATATTATTAAACTCCAGTAGCTATACCATTTTCCAGACACCCATTTAATCTCTGATGTATTCTTTAGCTGTTTTTACAATATGTAAAGTTTGAGTGATTGTTGACTCCCGACTGGATCTCAGACCCTCAAAGAACGATGACGAAACGATGAATGAATATGTTATATGGACGATCAAAGTATTATACAATATCTACAATTTTCTTCTTAGTGGACAGTGTCGCTTCTAATCTTATTTGAATCCCATTCACTGTCAAAGTACTAACTTTACAGTAATTATAGTAAATGTGTTAACGGACAGACCTAGTTTTTAGTCTGAAAGGTTCCAAAAGTAAAAATCGTATAAGGCCAGGACCTTGTTGGCGCAAAGGACCTCATTCCTTTTTCTAAGATTCATAAATTCATGAATTATTCACCCTTTTAGGTCGTACGTGACTTTACATCTAAAGTGACGTCACATTTTAAAGTTAGTACTCACATTTCTGTGAGTCCTGCTTGTGCGGTGGTTTCTTGTCGCGCACCATGGCTGCGGGACGGTTGTGCGGGGGGTGCGGCCGGCGCGGGCGCGATCCTTGATACTATCGGCCCCGTCCGGCGCCGCTCGCGATCAACGCGACTGTATTGTCGTGGTTGTGCCAAATACCTGTAAACAATAAGTTAGGCATCTAAGTGTGGGAAGCTAGGCTAGATCTACGTGTGTGGATTGCCGACAGTGATAAGTTAAGCTCGTAATACACAGGCCTGTAACTTGCACAAAAATAAGCAAGTAACATGCCACCGTGACATTCACCAATCAGAAGTTGTTATGGGTAAATTGCATGCAAGCTACTCACATACTTCTGTGCAAGTTACAAGCATGTATATTACGGGCTTTATGATTCCAAACGTATCAGATGAAAAAGTAAACAAATGGATCAGAAAACGCATAATTATGTGGATGCCAATTTGTGCCATTTACAAATTGAGGGCTTTGATTTGAATATTTGAATACTAAACCCAAAATTAAATTTTTAAATCACGATATTGTTTTTCAATTTTATAACCTCAATTTTGGTTGATGATTTTTCAATTGCAATTTAATAATGTTTTTAAACAATAATTGTTGGTTAAAGCGGTGAGCTATAAAATTTAAACCTTCTGAATACAAATGAATGTTTTACTAGCGAGTAAATAATTTAACCTGAAGAAGGTTTGTTTACACTTTTATCAGGTACTTTTGAAACAGACAATAGGTAACATGCGTAATTTGGTATGCGGAGCATGCTCACTGACTATCGAAATTATTCAAACGTCTGCAGTCAAGTTTTTCGCTTTGTGAATGCGCTACATCTTGAACAATCGTAAAATATAACGCAACAGATACCCACATGAATACTTCAGAACCAATATCCATTTGGTGCTGCATGGAAATATATATTTTTATTTAGATAGAAAAGAGAACGTAATAAAGTTATCAAATGGCGAAAATGCGAACTGGGATAGTTTCTATATTATTTTAGGCTAGCGAAGGAAAATAGATATCACGCAACGCTCTGTACGTAAATGTATACTCAATAGTATACTTGTATAGACAATCGAAGTTTTTTATACGAGCACTTCCAGTTCCCAATGACTGTAAATAGGAAGCAGAGACGACTTTCAGCATAATCTAATTTTCAGATATCAAAGGAGCGTCCCGGGCTACCAAAGAGCAGGAAAAGACAGAGTTCGTAGTTGCTCTAACTCCACATACATACATATGTACAGAAAACAGCACATCAAGCTACTGGAAACTGTCAAATTTTCCCAATCAACTTTGAACCTTATTCTTTAGCGATAAAGTTGAAAATCTATTAAAGAATTTGACAGATTGTAGTAGCTTGATGTGCTGGCGTCTGTACATGTACGCACGGCTACACATCAAACTATACATAACCAGTATAAGCTGACTTTTGTTTGTACGTAAAACCAATACAATGTGAGGTCAGCTAAAACAGGAAATCTACAGCTTGATGTGTAGTCGTGTGTACAAACGAAACTGTAATATCATATTACAAAGAGGAACTTTATTGACTACTTTGTTCAAGGTAAGCTCCGAATCGATTCGTAAAGCGATTCCTTTGAAGTAAGTACAACATTTTTTGAGCTGTGCAAAATTTGGGTAGATTTTGCCAACACTATAAGACCTAGAACAATCCTGAAATCTTGAAAAAATTCAGCTGGCTGACATAGAGATGTGGGAGACAGCTGTTGTTATTTATAATCTTGAGTGCAATGCCTCCTTGAGAGTTTTAGGGTAAACAAAAACCAAGGTTGAATACAAATATTATGTTTACGTTCAGTCTTTTGTTGAAAAATGATCCCCAAAGGCTTGAGTATTACTGAGGAGGTCAGACGACAGATACTAAGGCCGAGATCTGGGTCAGCGGGATTGTCCGAAAGGGTTACCTACCGCTGGCCCGGAACATAAAGGGCTAAAGAAGGAACACGGGTGGGTTTTAGTCAGTAAGAGTCTGACACTCCCTTCCGCTCCGTCATTTGATGATATCCCATCCACAAAAAAAAAAAGGCCGAGATCTGTAAACATTACTTAGCACGTACTTTGGCTAAGCGTTAATCCTGCCACTGTCCCACAACTTAGTCAAAGCTAAGTAATGTATGTAGATGTCGGCCCCAGTTTCTAGACTCGAGATCTTTCATGAAAGGGTGCTAAAGCATTGAATGGGGTCTAATATAACCGCTACTAATGCATACAATATGCTTTGCTTATACTTAATTGGGAGCTTGAAATTATAGGGACTTTGTGATGCATTGATTCTTTAATTAGCCTATTTTGTTAACATATTGTGCAAATTATTACCGACTGCATAAATAAATTCAGAGAAATTAATTATTCATCAAATGGACTAGCAACTTAAATTCTCCGCCGTATATTAAAATCACAACTGTATTAAATAGCTACAACACGGTTAATTGAGGTAGTGTGTCAATTTTGGCAGGCCTAGACGGCCTAGATGATGGGATGAGCTGGACTCCTTCAACGAGAACTATGCCTTAACAGCTTTAAACAGAAAGAGGTGACAAGATAGGAAGGCCTTTGCCTTGCAGTGGAACAACACAGGCTTTTAGTAATAATAAAATAAGCTTCAAACACAATATAAACGTACGCAACACTTAGTAAGTGTTTTGTAAGTTTTCCGCTCGGCTCTAGAATTTTCTCCAAACAGATTTTGCGATTCAAATTTTTCCGTTTGATTAACTCGCTATACGTGAAGTGGCGAACTTGATCCTAGATTTCTATTGCCTATAGATTAACTTCGGTTCGAGCAACTTTCGACGCCCGAGTCAGTCAATAGTTAGTTTAAAGTTTCGCAAGTATGTGCCAAGTTTCGCGATTGAATTTCGGTAGCAAATGCTTTACCTATCTTGTCTGGCGTATATTATTAATGGGTGTGGGAGCGTGAAGTATTTGATTTGAGAGTGTTATCAACATATTGGAAACTTTGTTGGTTCTTACTTTAAAGTAAGACATTGAAACCTGGACCTGCCCTGATATAACGCAATAGACAATATTGTAAAAGTTTTAACTTGTTAATTTCTCTTTTTGTTTAATACGAGACGTTTGGCTATTTTGTATTAGAATATGTATATTTTTTTAATACGAGTTTATTTGTGTTATCATTTCAGCCGAATGACATCCCCTGCTGGACACAGGCCTCCCACAAACACCGCTACTTCGACCGGTTCTATGCTTTCCGCATCCAGCGGATTCCTGCGGCCTTCACAAGGTCATCGGTCTTTGTCGGAGGCCTTCCAACGCTACGTCTTCCGGTACGCAGTCGCCACTCCAGAACCTTTCGGCCCCAACGGTCATCCATTCTGCGAGCAATGTCCCTGAACACTGCCACTTAAGTTTAGCAATTCTTCGGGCTATGTCAGCTACTTTGGTTCTCCTGCGGATCTCACAGCCCATGCCCACGTTTCCCACTGCCTTGGCATAAATTTTAATGGGCGCTACCGATCACTTCTAACGTTGGTCCTGCGCCTGATCTCTCCCGGTCGTGTCGGATTGATCTCTCATCACATTATGAGAGTAAAGGAACAGAGAGTGCACGTGTTTTCACGCACACACTTGAGCTCCAAATATAATCTCCTGCGTACTTGGTTAGTCTCCGTTAGGATTGGCTGCCGTAAGCCGGAGGCGGGAGGATATTATTATTATTAATGCAGCAGTCGTAGCTGAAACTAGTTTCTAGCTAGGCTGACAGAATTTAGATTGTCATCGACACGCTTAGAAAAAGCTAACTTATTCAGAAGAGGATCCGCAGAGGTTGTTGTATGAATGATAAATATTTCAACCACCATAATGATATATGCATACAATCAATTCAGTACCTACTGGATATAGCCACCTATAAGTGTTATGACTCTTCGCAATGTTAGTTCTCAGTTTTCCAGCACAGCTATATGAGCACCAAATAGGTGCTTATCGATTCACACACGGCGGCGGACACTCTTGACCAAATCGAGCGAAAGCATTGCGAGCGCGATTCTCGTTAAAAACTGTAGTATAACAAAGAATGGTCCAGTATCCGGGTTGTTGGAAGCCTAAAATCTGATGCGCATCTCCGCCCATCTCACACGGGACTTACACTGAACGGTCTGAAGGTAATCAAAATATTTTTTACATGGATTTGTGTGGTTCTTTTTAAAAAGACTATCTCAGACCTTAATCGGCATGGTCCTCATGTGATCAGACCAAGCTAATGTTTAAAAGAGTCTGTGACCTCCGACTCATAACGCAAAAGCTAACCACACTTGCCGTCAAAATAAACGGCACAATTTATTTCTACCGCTCTTTCAAGCGGTGAGCGGCTTTTCCTAGTGAGAGCACTTTTCGCTGCAGATTGTCCGCTTGATGTGCTGGATGTGCATATACACTTAGAGAGCAAACTTTTCGGTAGGAATCGGTTGAATAAATAATGCACTGCTGTGCATTTATATACTAGACTGGACTACTCGAGCGTCGAAAGCGCATAACTCATCAAATTAATTTAAGTAAATTGGGTTCCAAAAACGATTGTAGAATTAAATATATATACGTAATAAAATAGTTGCCCCTATTTATCTGAATATAAAGCTACCTACTATGTATAACTAAATATCCTAACCAATAAGTAGATAAAAATACGGGAAGGAGTATTTATTTGAGCATCGCCCAAGATATTACGGGATATTTAAACATTAGTATGATATTAGGTACAGTAGCAGCCTTGTAAAGACACATTATTTAAACAGTTACCCAAGCTCCAGTAGCCGATACAACGAGATGTAATCCCGGCTGAACATTGACGGATTGCCAAGCCTCCGCCTATCTGCATTATTGAGTTACCCATACCTCCAGCTTGACACTTACAAGCGTTGGGCGATAATAAATAATAGATAGCTGCACTCTGTTCCATTTAAATCCTCTCAAGTTTCCAATAAGGAAGTGAACAGAGAAGTAAATGAAACAAAGAACTTAGAGGAACTTATATAACTATGAGAAAATTGTTTTATTTGCACCTAATTAATATGACGAGATGGGCAGGCGACATTGTTGCTATCCCGGGCAAAACTTGGATGAGACTGACACCGGAGCGTGGGGATTGGCACAAAAAAATTGAGGCCTATGTCCAGCAGTGGGTGAAGTCGGGCTTTGAATGATGATGAATAATGACGCATAAAGTTTAAAATAAAGTACAGAAAATAAGTAAAACAAATGGCGAAAGTATGCGTCAAATCTGCGCAAAACGGCCATCGCTCTACTGTTGACCGCTACATTCCACTGTCATCATTATGAATCTCCATTAACTGGTCATTCGTTGTTATGCAAAATGATTAATGGAGATAGTGCGACCATAATCTATTGAAACAATATTCCCACTATCACCATGGATCATGACAATGGGGATAGTGTGATGTACCGCTATTGACAACTAATAAAGGAATAGATAGTGAAAATCGTGAACAGGAAAATGTTTCACAATCCACAAGAAGGTTTTCCAAATCCTTTTTATATTTAAATTTGCGTAAATATTTCCCCGATTCCCTTTACACTTGCGTAAATATTCCAACGAAATTAAATTTCGACAGGATCGGCGATCCTCGAAAAGCGACGAGATATTTGCAAAGTCGCAATAGAATGCTGACATTAATTAATTTTATTTTGTAATCTTATGATGAAGTTTTTGGAAAGGAATGAACTTTGCCTTAATCCTTTAAAATACGAAATAAGAAGGAAACAAGGAACAGCTTTCTAGTTGTCTTGGTGATTGCTCACTTAAAGCCAAAAAGAGCCAACAAAAGGCATTGCTACGTGCGAAAATAACAATGGCGGAGCCACGAACTGTCGTCCAAATTACCGAATTTGGAGTTGCTCCAAACAATCTCTTATAAACACGGCCATTTTAATTGACGACTTAATATTAGTTACAGAGGCGTTCCGTGTCGCTGTTGGGTGAGCCATGCAAATTATTGGAGCGGGAAAATTCATTAGCCTTCCGGAGAAACGATCAAAGCAATTTAGAACCATTTACGTCGAGCGATGGTGACGTGTAGCCCAGGCAGGTGATGCATCCAGTAACAGAGCTGTCCCGTGATTAGGCACGCTACAAACATTTATTATGGATAATATCGATCCTCTGAAACTGGCACGAATTATTATAGAGGTGTGGTTTTTGTGCCGTGAATGCAACGCTTGGGGCGGTTAACGATTTACGATTAACAGGATTAAAATGGCAGTGGCGTTCGTTGAACAAATTCGGAGTTCGGTACTAAATGTTACATGAACGCTTTTAATAAATATATTGGCATTATAAATGGTGTTTAATCGTGCGTGTGTGTTCTGTAATGTCATCCAAAATTAGAAAACCATTTATTTCATCCACATGTGTTTCTACGCCCAATTAAATACATATTAAATGCGGTACCTATTATTTGCACATTTGCCCTATCAGAGTGAGCGAAGATCTTTTATTAAAAAGAAAAGGTCTTTTTAGGTTCTTAGGCCTTCGACTGCGTGCTTAGTCAGAATATACGATTGTAATCGAGAAAACACTGACCGAAAAAGCAGGTGCGATTGCTCTTCACTAAAGTATCGGGAAAAACCATGTGTAATCAATCAGTCCAATCGGAATTACATCACACCAAATTAATTGATATCAGGGATGCCAGGCGTGCTACTGACGACAATTAAGTTAGCTACAATTGCATTGATCGGCCGGCTGTACGAGTGCATTACAGAGCAGTGGTTGATATTTAATAAAGACAAGTGGGTTTTTGACCTATTAGGTTTAACACTTTTATATAAAAAAACTTTTTTTAAAGAATAGAAAAGCTTTGGCTGGCAACCTTGCTACCAACTTTCCCGACTGACAAATGTTCTCTCCACAGCATAAGCCGAGAATAGCACATGACACGAGACAAATTTAAAACTACGGTACAAAAGATGGCTTCTTTCCTTTGCTCGCTGTATTCCTATAACGCAATGTGCCTAAGTCGCGTTGTGCTTAAACGTCATTTCAAATAAGCGTTTGGTCTTTATCTCACATTGCCCATTTCGCGAAACGACTATGTCGCTATTGGACTATTTATCACATTGCACGAACCTACCAAAAAATACGAGTCTTTCAAAGACAGATTGATACTTCAAAATACGACATGTTTTGTAGACGTCATTTATCAAAAAATCTACAGACAAAAAACAATTACAAGAAGGGACTTCATTTAGATTTTGGAACTTGCACGAGTACCTGTAATTTTCTCCAATAGCATGCCTTTTCCGGACGATCTCCTATCCAAGGATTCAAATGGTGTTGGAAGCATTCTACGAATGTGGCACGTCCAATCCTATTTAAGCTTGGCATCCTTATTGGCCGTCGACGACACCCGTCTTGAGGCGCCTTGTAGAGAGGCAAATCCAATCGCCGAGCTTTAGATTCAATACCGTATGCTTACCGTATACTTCGCAGACTAGGAGGGTGTCAGTTGCATAGTTGGAAAATGCATCTATAGTGGCTGTCTTTCCATTCAATCCATTGGTATTTATTATGACTCTTGAAAGTGCGAAGGTGTGCCAATCGTATATTTTTGCATGCAATACAATAATTAATAGCTCTTTAATGGGGTGCAATAAAAGAGCCACCACGCATGGCGATACTACCTACAAGCGTTCATTTAGTGCAGTCAGCTGTGCTACCAACTTGCTCACAAGATATTTTTTTGATTACCGCTTGAACTGAAAGGTCAGGTTAGCCCGCAAAATTCAAATTTTCATACGTTTCTTGCAATTTGCAGGTTATATGTTGATTTAAATATGATTCGCGGCCGTAGAAAATAATCCGTACATTCTTGTAAGTTCATATTACCGTATTGAATGACTATTTCATGAAATCATGACATTGGAGCCAATTTTAAATTAAGGAGTTATATTGCTGATTCTAATGATTATAATTCTGTAAGGCCATATTATTATTTGTTACGGTTGTAAATCATGTTTTAATCGACATACTCGTACAAGCTGACACTAACCTGCAAATTGTATAAAAGTAAGAAAATTTTAATTTCGCGGACTACCTTACCGCATCAAGTACAGTGAATGAAAAAGAATACTTCAACCCCAAAAGTCAGTCTAACTTCTACTTAACTGAAATCAAGGCCATCTTTGACAGTCGAGAGTCGAGATATTCGCAAATCCGTAATCATAATCGTGTTCACTTGCGCGAATGTTTAAAATCGATATTCGTCACATCCTGGGAGGCATCGCTTGTCCTGTTTGGAGTAAAACCGTCCCGAAAGCATTCGAGAACATTGTTCCGCCATTTAAGCCGTGCCAGTGACGCTGTCGTGTGCTCCTATGTGTACCAACGACGTCAGTATACCACATAAGTTGACGACGGAGATAGGCAATTTTAGACGCATTGTGCTCCGAAATCTGATCAGGAATTAGACGAAATATGAGAATTATTATTTTGACCTGACCTTTACTATGTTATATTGTAATTTTGTTTTAGCTGAATGCTACAGAAAATGAAAACACATGACTAACATTTGTAAAAGTGTTTTTAAAATTTAAAAGTAAAGTCAAAACTTCTTTCTGTCAAACTGTCTGTTTTTTTTTTGTGAATGGGCCCGCTCTTGACCTCGATCACGCCTGATGGAAAGCGATGGATGAGTTCTATGATGGAACGAGCGTGCCCAGAAGATGCCTAAGGCACTGGAACTTCCACGCATCGACGAAACACAGCAGGCTGCTTGACGCCGGACTCCGGTGGGAGGGTGGTCGCAAACCAGGCGGGCGTTAGCCCTACCACTGCAAGGGAAGAATTGGCCAGTCAAATAAGGTGTTGGGTGTAACTGTCCAGGATGTGCGAGCGCTCGGTTCATTTGAGTAACTGGCGGAACAAACTGCGTTACACGAGGAGGCTTCTTCTGCCGACCCCATGGGAAAAGGCATGAGTAAATGTACAGTCAACAAAATAGATAAGTTTGCAGGATCGTCGGATATAGTTGAAGTTTAGTAAGAAACCGATGGATGTTTTCAACTGAAATTTAATTTAAGGCCTTGTCTGGATAAACAATACTGGTGAAATTCCTTTTAATTGCCTCAAGTTGTTGTAAAAAGACATGGAGCAGTCCTTATATCTAGTATATCGGAAGCCCAAAAAGCTGGTGGGCAGGTAAGGTTCAATGAACGCAGCAGCTGCGTCTAAAATACAAAACGTCCGTTACCTTGATAATGGTAGAAAAGGCTAGACTGGTTCAACGTATCCTTTTAAGGATCCACCTACGTTTTTAAAGTAGAACTTAGATGTTTCAACCTTCACAACCATTCGACAGGTTGTCGAATCGAAAATGACACATTTTCAATGACTAATTTGCCTTGCTCCCGAGAATGGCGTTCGTCTATTTGATTAAAACTGACAAAATTTTCGGGATTTGGATTTGTTAACAGCGACATACTCTTTTGATAACATTCATTGATGTTCGATTGGGCACAGAAGTGTATCGAACGGTTGTGAACAGCTGTGCTGGGACAATAGGTGTAACTTGCTACAATTTGGTCACATGTTGCATTGTTTTGACTTTAGAATAATGGATTCGTTGAACTCGAATGAGTGATGATGACATAATGTGTTAGGTACACATAAGTGTGAAATATATTATGTACTCGGCTTCCTGCATTAAATATACATTAGTACGCTTATTTGTTGTGTTACTCTGGCGTGGTAATTAGTCATTACTTTCAGTAGGTATGAGGTGGAATAATGTAATGTATTAATGTAATGTATTAAATAATGTATTAATGTAAGTATTTAGAAGACTGCTTCGTTGGTTTACTGGTTGCAAGCGCCACTGCTGAGCAAGAGGTCCGGTTCAATTCCCGGGTCGGCCAAAATGTAACACTTTACGACGTAATAGCAATAAAACTTCTATTGTGTCTCGTTTTGTGTGTGAGGGGCCCGTGGCTAAATAATAACAGCCGCACAGGTCGATCGATCAGGTTAAGCTACGCTTGCCGCGGTTGGTCTGTGGATGGGTGACAATCTTTACATACCGAGACCCCTCCGTGCCTCGGAAAGCACGTTAAGCCGTTGGTCCTGGCTGTCATTCGTGGATCTTTGACAGTCGTTACGGGTAGTGAGAAGCCCGAAAGTCTGACAACCAGTCTTACCAAGGGGTATCGTATTACCCAGTAACTGGGTTGTGGAGGTCAGATAGGCAGTCGCTCCATGTAAAATACTGGTATTCAGCTGCATCCGGTTAGACTGGAAGCCGACTCCAACATGGTTGGGAAAAGGCTAGGCAGATGTGTTTCGTTCAGTGTCCTTCAATGTGTTAAGTACCCATAGTGGTTCTGCTTCTACAGGCCCAACGAACAAATATTTTTACAATAGCATAAGCTATGCTTAATAAAGATTGGTACTTGGCAGCTCTGGACAGAGATAGGTGGAGAGAGAGTAGGGAGGCCTTTGCCCAACAGTGGGACAATAAAGGCTAATCTATATATATAATTATATATATACTCGAGAACGGCTGGAGCGATTTGGCAAATTTTTTTTAGCAGGTGAGAAAATATGAAGAAGTTGTAAGGAAAACAGTAAAAACAACAATTTTATTACCCCATACAAACTGTTCGTACCTGTCAAACGCACCCTGCGTTCAGAAATGAAATAATACGGAGGTAATAAGATATTATAGTTTGATTTATTCAATTGTTTGGTCTGTCCTTTACTCTTTTATTTCTATTTTAGTTTATTAACAAGACAGACTTTTTTTATGTAGCTTGACATATCTTTCTAAGTTTAGTCACAAAATAAATTTCTGAACGCACTATAAATATTTGACAACAAACAATTATTATGTAATTTCTTTCCTTTGTGACTTTGTGAAAATACTGCCATTTGTATTGTAATTTAGTGTATTGTCACATTATTTAATTCTGAGGCTGTAGGAAGTTCGCCGGGTCAGCTAATAACAAAATAAAAACTATGCACTTTCACTTGTTTATTTTGTTACTTGTATTTTGTGTTTCACGAACTTGTATTTTGTATCCAAATAAACTTGGAACAGTATGCGCTGTTCTTCTATTGCTCGTGCTAAAATGAGAGAAAAGATACGATCGTCTTCTCGGTCAATTTTGGGACGTTTCTAATCTTTCGACGCCATTCAGCCAAATCTGGCTTGGTTTTTATCTCCCTTGCCTTCACAAAAACTTTTTACAAAAAAAAAACTACCGACTTCCAAAAAAAACACTACAAATTGAAAAATAACTTTAATTTCGGAAGTCGGTGTCATTAAACGAAAATGCGGAACCAAAGACACCGACTTCCGAAATTAAAGTTATTTTTCAATTTGTAGTGTTTTTTTTGGAAGTCGATGTTTTTTTTTTTGTAAAAAGTTTTTATTTTTCACTTTTTAGTGGGTCAGTTTGTAATTTATCTAAGTTACAATAGCCTAATGGCCACTGCTCATCACATGTTACAAAATATTGCTTTTCCCGATGCTGGCTGGCTGGGTTAGGAGAACTCCTGAACACCACAACCACTCACCATACGCATTGTGACGAGCACAAATTGCTTAGCAACTATATTAAAGTTATCGAATCGCAACCCGTGAAATATTTGTCATTGAGTAGTTCCGATGGCCATCTGTGGTCTTCATCATCAGCTCCACTTTACCAAATGATGATTTCCGAGAGCAAATGCTCAAGTTCTTCCACCCAAATCGCAATAGGTTTGCCTGTAAAATTTGAGGGTTTCCCTCGATTTCCATGGGATCCTCTCATCAGATTCCAACTTGATGATAATGGGACCACCTCGAGAGTATACCCTTTCAAACAAAAAAAGAATTTTTGGAATCGGTCCAGCCGTCTTCGAGTAATCGGTGACCATACATAAAAAAAAAAAAAAACATATAGAGTCGAACATATAACCTCCTCCTTTTTGGAAGTCGGTTAAAAATGCGGCGTACCTACATAGTAAATCTCGCGAGATAGTATAAAATAATTTTAATTATAAGTACAAGCCAAGTTTGTTCAGCCACCGCAGCATAAATAAAGATTAATTTTATCAGTATTCGCACCACGTTCCGGGTTCCGCAATATTTCGACTTCGCCTAATGGTCAGACATTACCGCTGTTTCGCGATGACTGCCTGCTCATACATTTATGGGTACATTTACCAGTAGCAGATCCTCTAGTAGGTACTGGGATTTCACTGTCTGTTCGTTTGAATATTGTGTTGCAGTTAGCGTAGGGCATTGACTGAGAAGGAGTTTTCTATTTTTTTTCTAATATTATGAATGTGAAAGTTTGTGAAGATGTTTGGATGTTTGTTACTCAATCACGCGTAAACCGTTGAACAGATTTAAATGAAATTTTGGTATTGAGACAGTTTGAGTCCCGGGAAAGACACAGGATAGTTTTTATCCCGATATTCCCACGGGATCGAAACAAACGCGGGTGAAACCGCGGGGCGCTGCTAGTACCTAACAGTTTTCTTCAACGACTTCGACGCTGCAAGTGGCGCCGTCTAGTTTTGTAACGAAGTTACGGGAATCACTGAAAAGGTCGTAAAAGTGACACTGGCTGGTGACAGTCAGTCTAGCAGAGCGTTGCTTTAATGTTTGCGTTGCGGCCATGTTGCGGCTGACTTCTGTTGACAGAAGATGATATCAGGGGAGCAACTGTCAGTAAGAGTCTGACACTCCCTTCCGCTCCACCCAGAGCGGGAGGGGTCATTTGATGATTACACATCCGCAAAAAAAAAAAAAGGAGCAACTGTCGTACCACGTCCACGAAACACTGCTATATCTCGGCACAATCGGGTATTGAAGCTGCTGAACTACTAATATGATGAGAATAACCACTTCTCGTAAAGGCTAGTATGCTGTGCTGTTGTATTAATTCCACTGCTATGTACGTACACACAGTTCCATTAAGTAGTTACCCCCCCAAAAGTCATGTGCGTTCAAATCCGTGATAGGCCCAAGTTGGTTTTTGTATTTTGCAAAAACATTTTATTTTAAATAATGTATTGTTTTAGTGAATAAATAAGTTTAAGTAAGTATTTTTTTTTTAAATTCTGTTTTATTATTGTTTTTTTCAATAAAACAATACTTTTGCGACGACAAGCAACAATAATAGGGTTAACATTTAAGACAACTTATTCATCGTCTAAATAGACTGGAGGTTTCAAGACCGCTTACCGTGCATAAGATTGGAAGTTCAAATCCTATATAGGCACGAAATGTGCTTTTTGTTCATTATATTATTTTGATATATTTTTCTATTTTGTTTTAAGTAGTAATTATTTATAAAGAATTAAAAAATCAAGAAAAATAAAATACTTTATTAATCATTTAATAATATTTATTATTGCTATTATTTAACAAAACTATAATCTTATTTTACAACAAACAGAACAACTATTTTAGTTCTTATAAAATCAGAAATCATTTTAAAAAATAATGGATAAATAGTAGTCGTTTACTCTTCGCCGTTTTAAGTGAACGTATACAAAGTTCTAACTTGAAGGTATGGATTAATTTTATAAAGACAACGTAAGTAAGTAAAATTAATGGATACCCTCAAATTATAACATCTTTCGATTAGACAGGGACCTAAAGATATAATGACTCAGCCGATAGTAGATAACAATTTCATCGCAATTCATATGGGCTCGCTGGCTAGTTCGTCAAACTATGAGTATGACGACGTTCGGTGATGCGATGGTTCGAATCCGAGTCAACACAATGGACTCTTTTTGAAGTATTCTTTAGATTATTCGTAAGGAATTCAATGTTGTAGCAGTGTAACATTTTAAAACTTGAGGGGTTAGGACATAGCGACGCTTTCTGTACAACAAATTCTTTAGCATGGATAGCCATAAAATCTGTAAGCTGTGTGATTTCTAGTGTTACACACACAGCCAATTTATTACCTATTAATTATTTTCATATATTTTCAGTATTTACGGCAGACGAGGGTCTGAATTCCCTTGCGAAAAAGCGGCATAGGTACCTAATTATACCAATAAATTTGAGAAGCAATATTAAAATAGCTTTTCATTGATTTATTACACTTCGCTTCGTCTTACATAAACTTCCCGACCGCATATAATATTAGCACGGATAACTTAAAAGTTAGTCTGCGCCCGTCTGGCTCCACATTTTGTATCTCAAGTGTAGATTGTATAATAATATGTTTGAGTCTGAGTTTATTTAATCACTAGCTGCGCCCCGGTGTTTCACCCGCATAAAGGCTCTTACAAACAGGCGCGACACGCGATGTAATCGCGCGCGACACAAAACCGCCCGTTGCGCGACCTGCGGTGCCTTTTATTGCGATTTTATCGCGTGTAGCGCCTAATTGAAGGAACCTTAAGTCTCGATATTGTGGTAATATCGGGATAAAAATTTATTCTACGTCCTATGGTCGGTGGTAGATGGTGGTCGACTCATTTGCAAAATTTCGTCCAAATCCGTTTTAACGTGAAAGTGTAACAAAACAAACATAAAAAAATCAAATCCTTTATATATATTTTTTTTAAATAAACTAACCCATATTATTTTGTATTTACATAGTAGGTGTTTATGCAAACAGACTTACAATAATAATAAAAAAAGAATGATAGGGCACCAAAAAATTCGTCCGCATCGCAGTCAACAGGAAAAATGCCCAAAAGGCTGGCAGCATTGCCAAGTTGTATGGCGATGCTGATTTTCCTTCACCGTTTTGAGAGCAGTCTTCCAGCAGTTTCCCATAGTACAACATATTCAAAAACATCATTATTACATCAATCAATCAATCAACTCAGCCTATCGCAGTCCACTGCTGGACATAGGCCTCTGCCAGACTGCGCCACAGCACCCTGTCCTCCGCCTTCCGCATCCAGTCTATCCCAGCCACCTTCTTTAGGTCGTCCGTCCATCTAGCTGGGGGGCGTCCCACACTACGCTTGCCGATACGCGGTCTCCACTCCAGGACTCGTCTGCTCCACCGGCCATCGGTCCTTCAACAGACATGGCCAGTCCACTGCCACTTCAGTTTGCTTGCTCTGCAAGCTATGTCGGTAACTCCATTATTATTACATGAGCTGGGATTTTAAACATTTGCGAAACCCGCATAGAAGCCTCGCCATACGAAATCATAAATCACAAAATATGTTAGAAATTCCCTAACACATTTAACAGGGATGTTAAAACATAATATAGGTACAGCCGTCAACACAAGTGTTATCCCTCCTACCCCACAGATAAGATAAACAATGATCGATGTAGGTACCACGTAACATACCTACAAGGCTACAAGACACCAAGTAATGGCTTTAAGGACGATAACCCTGCAAAATTAACGTATTTATATATGTTTATTGACTATTAGACCTCCTTAAGTGGTCGTTTGCAATAACCGTCTCTAAGGGTTTGATAAATTTGCAAAAAATTATATGAGAATTTGTGCTCGTTATGCGGGATATTGGGTGGTTATGCGTTGCCATTCAAGTTACGGTTTGATTTTACTATGGTAAGTGGGTAATTTTATATAGCGGCAAATATATGGTTCTACCTGTTATGAGCTGTCAACAACGGAAAGGGTGAAAATAAGTTAAATATGGGTGAAAATAAGTTAAATATGTGGGGTAATTGCTTAACACACTATCAGTAGCAATGGTTTTCATTTTGACGGTTCAACAACATTCATTGCGTTATTTATGTTGTTGAGCAGACACATTTTTAGAACATATGAAGCAATGGATTAGCAATATCCTTCAAAATGATTCAGATTGAGATTGATAGTGTGTTACGCAGTTAGAGTGCTGGTCGCTAATGTCAAATTATAGGTAGGTATGTCATGCAAACCTAACCTAAAGCATAGAAAACTCTGCCTAAAGCCAGTTATTATTAGGCCCTATTAGGCTGGGCTGGGTTGTCATGAATGTGATTTGAATTTTGGAACCTCAACTGATTAAATCGTATGGAAACTTTTACAAAAAAAATCTTTTTTCTTTTAATGTAAACAGCTCGGCCAAAGACTTCTTACTTCATAGGTTTTAGTTGCCGTTGACCAAGTAACATATGTTTAAGTAAAATGCCGCTGACGATAAAAATAATTTAATTTCGCAAAATAATAGAAATATTATAGTAATTATTCATTATTGTACCTATATTAATTAAACAGATAATACAAATAATTACAAAATTATTGAAATTGTGCATTTTAGACTCTTTTTCTACATTATCTGTGGCGGGTAATGGCGGCACACGGAATAGCGTGCGGCGGCATGTCATTGTCATCTAAACTTTTGTGCTAGTCAGAGCCTTCTAATATTAACATTTTGTTTGAGTCAAATCAGCGAATTTATAAACAATTAAACTGACGAGTCACAACACAAACTTACTGATACTTAGCGAAAATCACTTGGCCCATTGGGTCGCGACTTAGTTAACAAAAGAAGATGAATGACATCAGAAAAAAGTTACTTCCACGCAAAGCTTTCTGCCCTCCCGCTTCCTATTCCAATTAAATAATGTAGGTAAGATGTGACAAGTTTAAGCCATTCTAATAAGACGAAGTTTCTTACAGTTAAAGCTCTTGTTGACATCACCCTGAAACTTTTCATTCTTATGTTCAATTCGTTTATTGAATGTTAAAACTGGCGTCTCGTTTTTGTCTACGATGTTCTAATGTGATCCGATACGATTTTTTCGTTTAAATTGCTACCTATTAATTATTTATTAACGGTTTTTATTTTATGTAAGTACGCAATGGTATTTTACATTTTTTTTTTAAACTTAATAATATGTTTCTGATTTAGGTAAATTGAATTGCATGTATTCTTACAGATATTTGTAACTACATCTAATACTGTTGTTGGAATGTTAATGTTTCATGCTTTTATATTCAAACGCAATGTGAATTGTTAGGTAGGTACTGAAAAAATAAATTGAAAAAATTATAAACAGACGAACCCCTAATATTTGTACCACAAGGTCGCTTTCTACTAAGCCTAATTCTAAATAATATATAATTTCAAGTCATAAGTTAAAATTAAGAAAATTAAAAGTTGAATTTCAAGTTGCTTTAGTCAGCTTGATATTTGAAATTCGCAGCTCTTGGTCAATACCCTTATTGACCAAGAGCTGCGATAGCGTTTGGCATCGTATCTTGAATGCTTCAGTCAGCTCAAACATGACAGTGAGATGGCACCGAGACTCGTTGTTGATGACAAATTGTTTGTTTAAGTTATCGCGAGAAACTGGTTATAATCTGTGCAATTCACATATTATGTGAGAAGCATTTTTTGCTTCCATTTTAGTAAACTTATTATAGATGAAATTATAATAACGCTTAGCGTATTTATAAGGAACTTTAGGTATATGAATATCACATAGCTAAATTCCGTAACTCTTTAAACATTGCATTTATCACAAAGCTGCTTTTACAATATTTGCGTAGGTATTGAAATATCGGTTTAAACTGCATAAAAACCCAAAACAACAATTAACAACTTTTGCACACGCAAGACATTATGTATTCCTTACAATACCAACCTATGCCACTATTCTTATTTTAGTTCAAACATTTATTTACTGAATGTAAATAAATCTTTGCACCTATCGATGAAAAGTAACATCAATTGTTCAAAGTTTGTGGAATAGTAAATTATAAAGTTACAGAGATCTTCCTACACTGCTAGGAGTAGGTATATATCAATCTATCGCTGAAGTTGAGATGGATCGGTTATGTTCAGTACCGTCATGCTACGCCACATCACGCATATGTGTCTGGGATCCTGTAATTACGTACTATGAGCGATTGAGCATTGCACCGGCGAGTTACACTCCAAGCATGCATGGAGTGAGTAACACGCCATGCATCCCATGCTTGATATGTGCTATGTTAGCAAAAGCAAATGTAGTGCTAATGTGTATTCAGGCCTGCTCCGTAGAGTCCCTTCGTATGTACAAAGGTCTGACTCTGTAGGAGGTTAGCACAAGCTTGTGCAAAGTATTCATTTGTGTACACATCATCTTCGTTGCATCATAGCCATAGATAACTATTTAGAATAATAACACCTCATTTGAGTGTATTGAGTACATACATCAATCAATCTGGCTAGCCTTTTCCCAACTATATTGGGGTCGGCTACCAGTCTAATTGGATGCAGCTGAATTCCAGTATTTTACATGGAACGACTCCCTATCTGACCTCCACAACCCAGTATCTGGATAATACGATACCCCTTGGTAAGTCTGGTGAGTATAACATGAGCTACGTAAAACACGTTATGTCAAAGTTCGTAGATATAAAATATATTCATGCTAGAGTAGGTACCTACCTACTGCACGACGCAGTCCCTACGGTCTCAAAAATCAAACTTATTGATGTCTCTTCAGTGTATCTTTCTACAAATCAAATAAGAAAGTTGTTCCCGTTCATTTCACAAAATCAATATCAAAAGAACTTGTCAAAGATACTTGTCGAAGTCGTATTGAACAAGTTGTCGACACTGTTGATTCATCCAGTGTAACTCCCGCCTTATGTACTCAGTAAAGTTCATACGTATAGACATGGGCTTTTTATTTATAGTTGTATGGGTTGTAGTTTCATGAAGGAGTTTTTTATACGGCAGCCTAGATTGGTTTGAAAGACACATAGTAACTTAATACGTCTTACCTAATCTCTTGCCTTCATCTTATTGATATGACATTTATATTAAATCTACAAATAATCTTATATTTTATTGTATGTATGGATAACTAATTATTTACACTAGGTACTAAATTAAATGACTCAGGGCTGATTTTACCAAAGTCAGATATCTTTTAATTCTTTTATCCGTGGAATACAATTAACGTCTGACAGTTCTAATATGGAACAACTGTCAAAAATCCAAAATTTATTCTCAGGATAAGACTTATTGTAGGTATAGAAGTTTGGTGAAATTCACCCTGACTATACAAATGAATAGAAAAACAAAAGGACAATTGGGCGTCGAATCTACTCGTCCGCATCGCTGTCATCCGGAAACGTGCCCAGAAGACTGGCAGCATTGCTACGTTAGATACCTATAAGTACTAAATTCAAACCAAATTTTGCGCTATCAGAGGGACTACGATCAAATACTTATGTACTTAGTACTTATTTGAAATAAATTCATGATTGTAACACCAGTTCATGTCGGTATCCTAGAAAGTTACATAGATATCCCTAAACCATATTGGTTCGTACTTCCACGTATCGTATAAGACCTTCTAAATGAGTTTTACCAAAACCGAGCTTAGCTCGCCTGCCTATTTGACCTCTCAAATGGGGTCCCTCAGGATCTAAAGCCAGATAAACCGTTTTATCGTACCCGAGAAATTGATTTACCTATTTCGTCAAAATCCTGAAATTCGATTCAAACGATCGCCATGAATATAAAGCGAATAGATTCGTTTGAATGTTTGTGTTTTATGTCAAATTGTACTGTATCAATTTTATTTGTGTTGATTTGTCTATTCTCATGAAAGCGCCAAAAGTGTAGTTTATTCTTGTTACTAGCTACTGCCCGCGACTTCGTCTGCGTGAAATTTCTTGTTCCCCCGACCCACCCCGTCGAATCGCATCGCCTGCCCGCGCTATTACTTCGTTTTCGCTTGCCGTTCTTTATACATTTTTTCGTTTTGCGCTGGTCCTCAGGATCTTAGCGTGATTTGCGCAAAAATAATTTGTCAAAGCCAACTGGTAGTTCCATAGATTAGCGCGTTCACACAAGCAAACAAAAAAACATACAAACTCTTCAGCTTTATTATTAGTACAGATTCAAATTTAGCTATTATCTTAGCTGCAGAGCGGGAAAACCATTATAAATAAGTAGCACTTTCAACTGTATCGAATACACTTTTACTTTTACTAAAATTTGCCATTTGCATAAGCACCGTTACGTGCTTTTAAATCGACTAATAAAAATACATTTGTTGTCTAAACATAATCTACTACGTAAGCGCCTTCCAGAGTAAGAGCACCTATCCACCTATGATATCAAATTCGCAGTAAAATACAAGTTTACTTTTTACTAAAATGAAAAATCTTGGCCCAATCTGCAATTTGCATAAATGCACAGTTACGTACTTTTATATCGACTAATAAAAATATGTTTGTTGTCTAAACATAATCTGCTACCAGGGGGCCTAAAAAGGCCACTTTGGCAGAATAATAAAAGGCTAACATTATGAATCATAATATGGCGAAGACAGTCCGTGTTTTTCTTTTTTCGCTGCACTACGTAGGTACAATCAAAGACATTAGATTTGGATTGGATTGTTTGTTATTTTAGCACAGACAAAAAAAAATAACTGAAAAATCCTTCACCAGTGGGATTTGATACGATTAACTTAACAGTTAACTGTCCATTATGATTCATAATGTTATCCTTTTATGATTCTGCCAAAGTGGCCATTTTAGGCCCCCAGATCGCCAGTGCCTATACCAGGCTAAAAGCACCTACCCACCTATATAGTATAAAATTTGCAGTAAAGGGAAACAAAGTTCTGGCGGAAGGTAGCCGGTTAATCTACGTTTTAACTGGGACATTTGTTATTGTTGCGAGGCGACTGTCGCGTTAACTAACAGATATAGACCCGACGTTGTCGCTACAAAATGGACGAAATATGATATTGCTGAAGCGTTTGTGCTAGGCGATAACAAGCGAGACACAGACAACTGGGTAGGGGTCGGTGAACCAAGTTTGTAGTTTGAAGTACAAAGGATGGTTAAGGATGAAATTCAACCAGAAAGTTTTCAAGTAATGTCTTGGGCCAAGAATGAAATCAATGAATAGTACCTTTATGAAGGTTACTAAGCTCCTTGAAGCTTTAAAAAAAATACGTAACAATAACATAAATCGCTGCTACACTACAAACAAAGATAGTAAACAATAACCACAATACATCCACAATTTCACGCTGAAAGAAAAATCCTCTCGCAAGCCCCTGTTACAAACAAAACCCAAATTCGTCTCACAAACGAAAACAGGTATATTCCGTAAACTGGCTATTTGAATGATCACTCCAGTGATTGCCGCAACCACGGTCAGTGGCTGCCTGAATAATAAATAATGTGGGTTGACTAGCAGCCCCATTAGTTTGCTGAATTTACTCACACCCCGTCGGCCACTGATGGTACGATTAAACTTTGAATTTTTGCCAACAGACTTAAGACCCTATTAACGTGGGCAGCGAAGGGGAACGACGTGATTAATTTTTAATTTTAGAGTACCGAGATTACGAAAACTGTTTGATGGTACCGATAGAGATATTTATAACTGCTGGTGTTAGGGTTTGGTACGTCTGAGCAAAAAAGGGGAACCCTTATAGGATCACTCGTGTGTTTGTCCGTCTGTCACAGCAATTTTATTCCGAATATACAGGACCGATTAAGTTGAAATTTGATACACGTATGAATTTTCGCTGACCCAAACACGGATAACGTAATTAATGAATTTTGAATATGGGGGTCAATTTTTTGGGAGACAAATAAAAAAAATGCAAAATGTACCGTTTGGCTTGAAATGAAAGCGCTTGTTGTGCGGGTTTCAAATATCGTCAGCTGTCTAGCCTTTTCCCAACTATGTTGGGGTCGGCTTCCAGTCTTTTACATGGAACGACTGCCTATCTGACATCCACAACCCAGTGACTGGTAATACGTTATCCCTTGGTAAGACTGGTTATTAGCTGAGTTTCGGGCTTCTGGCCACCCGTAACGACTGTCAAAGATCCACGAATGACAGCCGGGACCAACGGCGTGCTTGCCGGGGCACGGAGGGGTCTTTGTATGTAAAGATGGTCAGCCATCCACCGCGATCAACCGCGACAAGCGTAGCTTAACCTGATCGATTGAACCGTGTGGCTGTTATTACTTAGCCACAAGCCCCTCCGGATATAATTATGTTTTATAATTTTAACTCAGTTTTAAAGTTATTTAAGAAAATAGTTGAAAATAGACCATTGATCGTCAGAGATAAAGGGGGGGCGGGCCTTTATTTTCGAAACTACGGTGCCTAAAATTTTATAAAAAAATATCAATAGAGTAGTTTTTATAGGTTACAGGAAAACCTATAAAAAATCTATCGTCTTAAAATAACATGGGAAATTTCTCAGTATAGTCCGTACAAACTTACATTTTCTTTTGTAATGTATGGAAGAACTTGTTTTTCAACTACAATGTTAAGTTTGTCCTTCAGTCAGGAATTGGAAATTCGGCTGTATCACCTGAGTGAAGTCGTGGGCAGCCGGGTTCAGCATTGTGACGGAGCCCTCAAGGCAAAAAAAAAATTTGAAAACATCCATCGGTTTCTTACTAAACTTCAACTAAATATAACAGACGACATTGGTTACTTACTCTTTTGGTGACTGTACTACTCGCACTTAATTTATGAGTTAGCTAATGGCGTTCATAATGATAGTAGGTAAGGGTTTTTGCGAGAGATGTTGAAAAAGCTCTTTGATAATACAATTTGTGTAAAAAGTTACAGATTGTGCTGATACTCGTATAAGTACATACCTATATGTCATACTAAGTTTAGGTAATACGCGAACGTAAAGGCACTTTTGCTCCATTCCTCCATTCTTATGGAAATCTAATTTAGATACGAAAATTTACGTCATCGTCGATTTTCCGACATACATTAACCACATCTTATCGCTTATGAAGGTCGGGGCCGTTCACACTTCCTTAATAAAATAATATTGCGCCAAATATACGATGGCAAAAAGCGGGTATTTGTCAAAGAAAAGTATACGTATATACGAGCTCGGATACCTATAATACGAGTCAACCAGTAGTACCTAAGACTATATCCACACACCATTAAATATTCATAAACACAAAGAAAGTGTTAAAATAATGTGTCTTTACATTGTGTATTGAATTCCATCATAATACCATAATTTCATCGCCACTGTTCAAAACGGTGTATGAAAACATCGTGAAGAAGCCGGCTGTCCTAGAGTAAAAAAAAAACGAAGACATGTGACATCCACCCGCACTGGGCCCACTCCCTCTCGCAGAGAGGAGGCCTGTGTCGCAGCAGTAGACATAAGAAATATGATTCAGGCACATGTTTTATATGCCCGATTACCTAACGATACCTATAAAATAGGTAAGTATTCAGGCTAAAGACAAGACAGTTAACCAACAACTTGAAGACCTTGAGAACATTAAAGCTAGTCTAATACAACTTGTATGTAAAACAGGAGTCTGTGTAGTCAAGGTTGGTCCAGTGACAGTAGTGGTGGTGTTAACGGCCCTGACTTACGATTTGTAGGTTGTAGGTTCGAACTTTAACAAGCGCTTTACATGATACATGATCAGCCTATAACTTTTCCACTGCTGGGACACAGGCCTCCTCTGTGGAGAGGGGGTGGAATAAATGTGACATCGACCAACTCGCACTGGGTTCGCGTGGTGTATTACGGCTCACTCCCTCCTGTGTTCCAGCAGGCAGTAGTGAGAACATTATTGGCTGATGATGCATAAGCTTGCGTAGGTATTTCCTAACGATACCTATAACCTATAAAACTAGGTATGCAGGCTTAAGACAGGACAGTTAACTAACAACTTGACAACCCTAGGAACAGTAAAGTTAGTCTGGTACAACTTGTATGTAAAACAGTTGTCTGTGTAGTCAAGGTTGGCATCAATTCAATTTTAAGCTCGGTTATCTCAAGACGCTACCAGATTTAAGTTCCGTCCTGTATTCTGAGATAAGGAATAAACTCTCTTTAGCAGTGTCATTGTCTTATGCCGCCGCCCTTTTGACGAAACGAATCTTTATTTTATGTAAATGCTAAACATTTACATAAAATAAAGATTAGTTTCGAATTAATCTTCATTAATCCATAAAATATTGCATTTCATTATTCATAATGTGTTATTCTGGTAACGCAAGTAAGAAATAACTAGATGAAGAAAAAAATCGTAAGGAATTTGGCAACCAGAAACTAAACTGCATAAAAATGGAGAGACAAAAAGGTCACCGATCGGACAAAGAAACACCTGGTCCTCACACTTGTATTCTCCATCTTTCTCTAAGGAGCAGAGACTTGCACGATCGTATCCACCAACAGGAAAATAATTGACGCCTTCGAAATGTGATGCTGGCGCCGCCTATTAAGGATACCATGGACAGCCTACCGCACAAATGTGTCGATCAACAACTCCAATTAGAGAAAGAACAACAATTGTCTTCAACCTGCCTACAACATATCCTGTGATACTCTGCCCCTTTGCCAGCAGAGGTACCAATAACAAGTAACGTCTAATGGGGACTGGAAAAATAGAGGGCAAAAGACCTAGAGGCCGAAGCCGAAAAAGGTGGTCGGATCAAATATCTGAGCAATTGGAGATACCCATCAGCGCCGCACTCCACCTGGCCACTGATCGTAACAGATGTAGAAAAACCGTTGACAATTTTAAGCTTGAGTTCCAACAGTGGGAACATAATAGGCTGATTATGTTATGTTATGTTATGTTCCAGTGGTAATGGCCTCGACCTACGAGTTGTAGGTCGTGGGTTCGAACCTAGACAGGTGCTTTACTTTGTCTAAATAATTTCATCACCACTGCTCTCAAAACAGTGAACGAAAACATCGTGTCACTTGTCCTAGAATTCGACGACATGTGACATCAAAGAACCCGTACTGGGCCCACGTCATTAGCCCACTCCTTCTCGAAGAGAGGAGGCCTGAGTTTCAACAGTGGGAACATTAAAGCCTGATTATGTTTTGTTAAGTCGATTATAAGTTTAATGTGTATACTCTCTTTGAAGAGAGAACCAACCAATTTAATTAATTCTGAAAACGATTAATGTGTAAGCTTATTTTATCCTGAATTATCAGTGTCTTGGGATTTCGGGACCGGTTTCATATGAATCCGATTACCGAACTTCAGCGAATCATGGAATAAAATTATTCATATTATAATACTTGAGGATGTTCCGCGATTAAAGCTACAGAGTTTTATGAAAACCTTTTCTTTATATATATGCAATTTTTTTTTTCATCTTGGTATTTTGGCTAAGAAACTCTTAAAAAATTCAGTCGGGCTTTTAGTCTCTCTTGCATCCTTCTTTAAAGTGTACCCCAAACAATTAGACTAAGGCACCGAATGGCACCAAAGTAACTGAAGTCCAAATAAGTGTTAGCATCACTACCTACTCTACGGTAATGGAGATCTCTTATTCAAGTACCCATATAGAAAAGTATAGGTCCTACTGACAGCGATAGGAGATTTAGCAGGCCGCGTAAAAAGAATACAAAATAACCATTCATGTACTTGATGTGCCCTTTGTACAGACGCCAGCACTGCAAGCTACCCGAAACTGTAAAATTTTCCCAATCAACTTTGAACCTTATGCTTTAGCGATAAAGTTGAAAATCTATTAAAGAAATTTGACAGATTGTAGTAGCTTGATGTGCTGGCGTCTGTACTTGGTCCTTAGCAATATATCTTTTTCTGTAAATGCTCAATTATATAAATAGAGACCTCTGTATCTCATACACTTAGACACTCACACACAGACACTACACACATGCACACACAGGTCTCTTTCAACTCCTACTTCGGTCCTCGTTCTTGAATAGGTACATACATTTTGCCAGTAAACCTCTTTATAATACATTGTTCTCATTTAAGCATTAACCTGACAACTCAACATTATCTCGATAACAAAAATAAATCCAGAAGACAAAGATGGGAATCAAACAACAAAAGACCTTCGATTTTCGTCGTCGGTGTGGGAATGTACTTAATGTAGCTACTATAAAAGTAAAAAAATAACATTCAGATACACAAGCAATAAAACATTAGCCAAGGTTTTAAAACAATAGCATCTATTATGTAATTTGCCGAAAGCACTCGACCGGAATAAAGCCGAGCAAATGAATCGAGGTCGAACTATCGCTTATAGTGAAGACACAGCTTAAGCACTGATGGGTACCAGGTTTGGGGCAAATGGAGCTCGTAAGTACGTTTTCATTGGTAAAGTACGATTGCTCTAGTAGTACTTACTTAACCACATAATATAGAATCAGCTAGGCCACGAAAGTATTAAAACATACAACTTTTATTACTCACTTACAGGTTCGTTTCTTTTACGTTCGTATTAACTTAATCTAATTTATAAAACACGTACATGACAAAGGTACCGAAATACTTATGCAAATGGATGTGAATTAATCTCTACACCCTTTTCCATATGTAAACAAAAAGGTTTTCAGTAACGTGGGATACGTTTTTTAACACGTACATTGTTAGCCTTTAGGGAATGATCTTTTATCGCCTTTTTGTAGTTGATGGCACTTCTTATGTATGTTGTGAAGGCCGCAGGAACCCGTCAGATGCGAGAAGCACAGGACCGTTCGAAGTAGAGGTGCTTGGGGGAGGCCTATGTCCAGAAGTGGACGTCTCTCGGCTGAAATGATGATGATGATGTTTGTGAGCCTCTATTTTATAAAACTACCAACACGTCAATGCAAAATTAACGAAGGTCGCTCCAACGTACGAAAAAAGTCAAAAAAAAATGGCGAACCTAAGTCTAGAAAACACAAGACCATTAACAAATTGCCATTGTCGAGCAGTCAGACACAAGGACAGCTCCAAGCTATTGAAACATGTAATGAAACAGCTCGAAACATATTGCAGTTCACAAGAAATGGAGGCAAGTCTACAGTGACAGCTGTCTTATGCACTTATACGTTTTACAGAACATTTTGTTAACGGAATGCTATTCTTAAATCCTTGTGCCACTGTCTGCCGAAGTTTGAAAATGTTCCATCTAAAATCATTGAGGTACCTAATACGCGATAACTAATAGATTGTACAGTGCATAAAAGAAGCCATTTAACCCCAAGACTGCCCGAGTTTATACACTCTGCTTTTCACTTCTCAAATGAAACAGGCATAAAAACGTTTCTTTGCGGTTTTCAATAATAAATGACAACTATTTTATCTGGTTTAATCAACTAAATAAACGATAGAAAACACAGAAGTGATATAAATTAAAACAAATGAAATAAAATAACGTCTTTAATCTGCGACGTTTTATTGTGCGTGTGGCTGTTGGACCTGATTCTGATCTTCTGGTCTTAGAAAAAAAAACTTTATGCACTAGAGCATAAAGAGCGACTTTATGTCGCCTACGCACAACATGAAGACGAACTTTTAAAGCATGAGAAGTGAATATATTGTAATTGTTAAGTATGCAATTCTGCATATTGCCTAGTCTGCTAAATTACTGCGATGTCGTGAAAGTTCAAGATCAAAAGTGTTTTGTTTATACATAGAGGCATTTATGAAAGGTTGACTAGATATTCTTTAGTTGCATCAAATAAAAACAAAAAATCGAATGACGTTAAATGCTCAGCAAATAAATTGGCAAGAAATATTACGACAACCAGTGCTGCAAATCTTAAGCGGGAGAGGAAGAAAACGCCAGAAAATGCTACAAATATCAGTTCATAACCGGAGTGAACCTGTACGCTATATAAGATGGAACAGCTGTAAAGCTGGCATAGTAACAACGTCGTTCTGGTTAATTGTGCTGTCAGCTCCAAACATTAATTGCCCACAGAACCCAAACACTAAACATAGATCGCTTGACCGCTCCACTGCGAACAGCGCTGGTACTTGTACCGTCACAGACAAATTGTATTCCTCGACGAACGACAAACTGTTGTGGCAGTTACCCAATACGTAATTACCGACACGTAACGTGTTAGTCGCGCAAACTTTGACGAACTCATACATTCCCACGCAAAGTGTAACATACAAAGTTTAATTAGCAAGTGTACGGATCTGGTATTAAACAGAGGGGTATTTGCGAAGTTACACTAACTTGTGTTAGATACATAATGCATGAGGACATTTTGCTAACAATTTTCAGGTAGTGTTTTAAGTTGGACTAAATGGTTTTAGAGAGAAGCGTGCTCCGCGCGCTCCCTTAGGTAGTGATGATAAACTTAGATTCTGCTATGCAAAGTCTCTCAAGCTGCATGTTACTAATTCCTTGCATAGTAGAAATATTTGCCCTGATTCTGTTGTGCACAAACTAACCATAAACTTTATTTTACTCACAGATAAAACAAGATAGCTAAAGTTTAACACATCATCGCTGCATCGCTTTAAATTGTAACCGTATCTTTCCTTCCCGGCTACGTCATTGTTTGCAAAGCTGAATATTGCTTGCGAAGTGGAAAAGCGCTTTTATGTTGCCCTATTAATGTCTATTTGTCCGTCTCTGTTGGTCTAGTGGTCGCAAGCGCTACTGCTGGGTAAAAGGTCCTGGGTCCGATTTCCGGGTCGGGCAAAGTATTGATTATTTTGGAATTCATGAAGAAGCCTCCTCGTGTAGCGCAGTTTGTTCTGCCAGTTACTCAACTGAACCGAACGCTCGGCGCATCCTGGACAGTCACACCCAACACCTTATTTGACTGGCCAATTCTTCCCTTGCGGTGGTAGGGCTAACGCCCGCCTGGTTTGCGACCATCATCCCACTGGAGTCCGGCATCAAGCAGCCTGCTGTGTTTCGTCGATGCGTGAGAGTTCCAGTGCTTTAGGTATCTTCTGGGCACGCGCTCTCCATCATAGATCAGGCGTGATCGAGGTCAAGCAATAAAAAAAATAAGGATTTTCCATCTGAAATTGCTCTGTAGCAGTCCGGAGTCTGGATATGTGCCGGTTGATGGCAATAGGCCACCTATTACATGGAACTTAAACATAACTGGTGAAATTATACGTACACCTCTGCCTAATCCTTCAGGGCATTCTTTATGTATAAGACTAGCTGCGCCCCGCGGTTTCATCCGCGTAAGTGTCGACCCGTGGTAATATCGGGATAAAAAGTAGCATAAGTGTTAATCCTGGTTATAAACTATCTGTGTGCTAAATTTCATCCAAATCCGTTCAGCGAAAGGCGAAAGTTTGTGAGTGTGTTTGTTACTTTGTTCACGCACAAACAGCTGGTTCAATTTTGATAACATTTTTATGGAGGTGGCTGACACCCTGGAACACACATAGGCTACTTCTTATCCCGTTATTCCCACGGGATCGACACTTTATGCGGGTGAAACTGCGGGGCGCAGCTAGTTTATAATATACCTATGTAGATATTGATACACAAGTATAGATCTAGAGAAACCCAGGCTATAAAATCGTCTTTTTATCAGGCAACACGGTGTTAACGTTGTTAGTTACTGATTGTTCTAATTTATGGACCGGTGGTGAAAGGAATTGCTAATTACCCGAGAAACAAAGGAAACTAAGCTATAAAAAGCTTGGGTCGAGCCGCCGTGCGCCGCAATTAGCAACTTTTATTAGACTTTAGATAATAAGAACACACCAACAATTAGATTACTGCTTTGTACTGTCTAGACAACAAAAATTTTGTTAAGGGAGAAGCGCTAAGGTAGCCCTGGAAATTCAAATTTACTTACGTTTTCTGCAATTTGCAGGTCAGTGTCAAGTTGTTTATTGACAAACAGTAACAAATATGGCTTTACTGAATAATAACTTTAACTTTACTTTGTGTAAATAATTTCATCGCCACTGCTCTCAAAACGGTGAAGGAAAACATCGTGTGGAAACCGGCATGTCCTAGAACCAAAATTTAGTGGGACGCGCTACCAACCCGCGTAGTAGATTACAGCCCACTCTCCCTCATAGTGTCATACCTAATGTCCCACTGCTGGGAACATTATCAACTGATGGTGATGACCCAAGAATGGTTCGTCGACAAACAGATAGAAATAATAAGGCTTTTGCTTTCACGCTTTATATCATTAACATAAGCGTTATAATAATGTACCTAGACGTACAGTCAGCAAAAGAGATAAGTATGCAGGATCGTCGGATATGGTTGAAGTTAAGTAAGAAACCGATGGATGTTCTCGAATAAAATTTTATTTTATTAATAGAAAAAAATGGTTGCCTGTAAAGTCGGTTTTACGGGCGAAGATTTTACGTGACAACGTCTTTTTCTCGGTAGAATATTTATTGATATGAATATAATTAAATTGCACAATAGGAACAAGGAATTAAATGAAAATAAGAACGTAACGTTACCGAGCGTTACACTTTTTCATAAGTGACTCCCAGCCGCAACCTAATTTAAAATAAGAACGTAACGTTACCGAGCGTTACACTTTTTCATAAGTGACTCCCAGCCGCAACCTAATTTAAGACGTTGTCACGTCAACAGCTCATTTATCAAATTAAATTTCAGTCGACAACATCCATCGGTTTCTTCCTAAACTTCAACTATATCCGACGATCCTGCATACTTATCTGTTTTGTTGACTGTGCAAATTATGTACTTCCAACAGAATAACTTATCCACATCATTCTTGTTCATTGGATAGATTACGTTCAGTCAATAGTGAACCTAATGGTTCTGAATAATATTTTCCAAGAAATCTAAAATACAGTACATTGAATAGAATTTTGAAACTCACAGCTCACAATAAGTATTAATAATTGACACAACCGAAGCGGGATTGATCAATATTTAGCCAGCGGATTTCGTAACGAGATTTTAATTTCCACGAAAACGTTCGTTGGGTTTGTATGGCAGAAACTGAAAATATTGCTACGATATTTTTGTTTGTTAAAATCAGATTATTTGGACGTGTTTTTTTTTGTAATGATATCTCTTATTGTTTTAAAAAAGTAAAATATTGTAGTGAAATAGATGAATAATTTTTGTTTCTTGTAACGCTTTTGTACTTTTTTGAAGAATCAATTATTATTATTATTTTACCACATACCTTGCCAAAATTGACAATAAGAGAGGCATTATTGAAGGAAAACCGATTTGTTTCTCCTACCTTAGCTTTTTGTCTTGTTTCAAGTAATCATCATCATAAGTTTTTTTTAGATTTATGCCCAATAGATATTTTTAGAGGGGCCCGTGGCTAAATAATAAATGCCACACAGGTCGATCGATCAGGTTAAGCTATGCTTACCGCGGTTGGTCTGTGGATGGGTGACCATCTTTACATACCGAGAGCCCTCTGTGCCTCGGAATGCACGTTAAGCCGTTGACAGTCGTTACGGGTAGTCAGTAGCCAGAAAAGTCTGACAACCAGTCTTACCAAGGGATATCGCCGTATCGTATTACCCAGTAACTGAGTTGTGGAGGTCAGATAGGCAGTCGCTCCATGTAAAATACTGGTATTCAGCTGCATCCGGTTAGACTGGAAGCCGACCCCAACATAGTTGGGAAAAGGCTAAGTAGATGATGACATATTTTTTAGAGGTCGCAAAGACCTTGAAAGAATATTATGGAAAGTAAAAGATAAAAGCTTTTATCATTCCGCCCCACCTAAAATATTTTCAAGTCTAGGTACTACTTAGTTCTATACGAATTTCTAGTAATTTCCGTAAAGAAGTTAGTTCCACTAAAGATATTGTTATCTTTACGACACATTTCTATACAACAAAGGCAAAATGAAACTTATCAAAGCAATTTCTCCAATTTTAACTTAAAGGATACACACTGTCGACGGATATTATCTAAACAATGGCGTACTGTGATTGTAGATAAGTTCGGTAGAACGCTCTACGTGACTCAAAGTTCCAGCTAATCAATTCAAACCGACGGAATTAATTTATACTGTGGGTGGACAATGATTTGTGATTCGGCGTGCTAATCTGTTCTTAATTTTGTAATTGCCGTAGTTTGAGATAACAATGTTTTTTTTTTAGATTTGAACATTATTTTATAGCTGGGCCGTAATCCACTACGCGGGCCAGTAAGGGTTAGTGGACGTTACATTTCTTCGATTTTGGTTCTAGAACATGCCAGTTTCCTCACGATGTTTTCCTTCACCGTTTTGAGAACAGTCGCGATGAAATTAAATACACAAAGTAAAGTAGGTGCCTGGGTTTGAACTCACGACCTACTCGTAAGTCGGGGTCAATACCACCCTCTCACAGAGAGGAGGCCTTTGTCCCAGTAATGGGAACATATGGGCTTATTATGATTTTTATTATAGCTTGGAGAACCACTAATTATAAGGCAAACAAAAAGGTAAGACATAAGACGGAGGGCTCTCTAATTGGCAGATTGAAACCGGTTGGAGAGAGATCTCTGAGTAGGTAATTGGATTACTGACCGGTAATAATAATTATGAGCAATACCACTATAGAACCACCAACGATGACGCCAACAGTAATAAAAACGTCCCCAAAAAATATACCTGCTAACTTCTTTACAGTTCCTTAGGTAGGTAAGTATAGATACAGAAAACCCTTTTAAAACGCAAGGTTTGATATGGGTACTTAAATGTTGAAACCGTATAGTCATCGAAATCGAAAAACTTTTAAAAAGAGTGTCTGTAATAAAACCCATTGTAAGGCATCTTGGGTACAACAGGTGTGCGATATCAAAGGTATTTGGCAAAAGGACAAAGGGACGGTCGACATTAGGTGGGAGACATATCGCATGGCCCGAATCCCATTCTTTATAAGAAATAATCCAATGGGCCCGTCCCGAACAGTTTTATGCTCGAGAGATTGCAATGAGAGGGATTTGAATAAAATGAATGTAAAATCTTGTCGACAGAACAGCGTCTTCAGCTGATATTCTACAGGATAAAGTGACTTGACGTTTGCTGAATTATTAATACTTTTACGTGGAAAACTGGATTTTGTGTGCTTATTGTAATTCTATGCTGTAATCATTCCAATTCCCAAGGAAAGATTCTTGAGAAGTAATGCATGTACCTATATATTCTTTGCATACTTATGTACCTACTTATCTATCTAGGAAACGACTAAAATAACCTGTTTTCAGTAATAGATAGATTACCTATTATGATAATTTATTTAGTTGGGAATATCATAGATGTAAAAACCGGCTAAGTGCAAGTCGGACTCGCACACGATTGGTTCCGTACCTACCACAAGGCAAAAAACGCAGAAAAAAAACTACTTTTCTTTTAAAGATTATAATTTTTTTTAGGTAGGTAACTTTATATTATTTTAATTATTTGTTGTTATAGCGGAAATAGTGATATTCTGTGGAAAATTTACCTGTCTACCTATTACCACGGTTCATGAGATACAGCCCGCTGACAGTTAAACGGACGGGCGGGCGGCGGTAGGCTTAGTAATAGGGTTCCGTCGGCAAAAAGCACTGTCAATAATTATCTCCTAGTTTTCGTGCAAACAGAATGTTCTCAGTTTACCGAGTATCTACAGACTATTTGAACAACCACAAAAAACAGGATTCCACAACTCCGTTTATACTTCGTTTTAATCGCCTTTTATTTTTATTAGCCGAATTCGACTCAATCTCAAATGGTCCTCTTTACCACCCTTATGGTGCCCATACATTGCTCGGTTTGAAGTTCGACATTCGATTTTACTGTCGAACGATAAACATACCTACTGCAATAAAAAGGACCTTTGAAGATCGGGAAAAAAAGTTGGTGCGCTTCGAGGAATACCCCAAATTATTACTCCATTTTTTTTGATCGGGCGTATGGCACAATTCGAGGAAATCTCTTTTACCATTTTGGTCCACCTCGAAATGTCGAAATGTTATTAAATCAATATCATAGTGGGGAAATGATAAATATTATGTTGCATGCCAGGAATACAATACGTTTATTGAAAAAAAAAAAAGAAATACGTTTATTTGCGGTAAACACGACGCACAAAAAGAACACAAAAAAAAACAAGTTGGGGAAAACATGCGTCACATCCACGCAAACGGCCATCGCTCAGCATAATGCTAAGACCCTATACGAGACAGCCCCAGCGCTGGTTTTCAGCGACAGCGTTGACGTGTTATAATGAAAAAATGTGGCATGATGAAAAAGGCTTTAAACAAAGGTTAACGCACTCCATTCACGATCAATAAAATCAAAATCAAATTCAATCGTTTTTTTTAATAACCGACGATAAATTTCAACGCCTGCGTTTCCAGAATCATGTACTGAATTCATGGTAACTGGTTGTGCGTCGATGCGGTGCCACCAGGGTGGCATTTTATATACATTGTTATATATATTGTTGTATAGTAGCCTGACTGGCATATATCTGTTTAGCACATCAGGTCTAGCACCAACACCTAGCTAGCTATCTAGCACCTCCGGAATATTTTAGAAGAAAATGTGCCTCGTGTGAAAAATGAAAAGTCACCGACGCGTAGTCGATCCCGCCGATCCTCATTTTTCTTTGAGCGAAGAAGAAAATTCTGCTTGCCAAAGAAAACCCTTAAACACTACCATTTTTATAAAAAAAAAACGACGTTAACTCTACAGGGATTTGGAGACCCTGAAAGTTTTTCCATAATCATTCGTTTCCAGAATTTTGTCGGCTTTACATTTTGATGTTTAAATGCTTTTAAGCCTACCTATTCAGTGCCTACAATTTCTGTCTCACTTATAAGATTCAGATCATCGTCAATAACGGGTTACAAAAATAATGAATTAAAAAAACATCTTTCAACCATTTGCTGAATTCATTTTGTAAAATTTCTAAATTTCGCTCGATTTATGTAGTTTCTATATTTCAATTAAAAACTAGCCCATTAAATCAAACTAAACAAGTTAATATAGTACTAAGTAAAAAGTTATGAAAAGTTACACGAAATACATCTATATTCCTGCATAATCCGTACTCGCACGAAACTAAACTCCGGATCGAACAAACGGTATTTTTAAAACGCATAAAATAGACCGGTTTTTGGTAACTTTCATAACCATTCGACGAATTAACATGAAGCAGGTGGGTATATTTGGTTAGCCTTTTTAAAAAGGAAGCTAATTTTTAAAAATAACAAAGGATTATTCTAAATTCTCTCTTATATTTTCGCTGATAATATTTGCATTAATATCTTCCCTAACACCAGTTATTAAATTTATTAATTTGCTCATTACACCTGACTATCAAATCGCATTAAACTTTTATCAAACTGTAGGTACTCTTAAAAATCTTAGTTCCCTTTTCAACAAAGCTGTCAACAACGTTTAAAGATAAAAATGGGTACCTACTTGTATAACGGTATTTATTCAAATATGTAAAAAAGTGTTAGTAGGTACAGAGGTAAAAATTACTTACCGATCATTATTATCCAGCAGTGACTACGTTAATCCTTAATCCTTGCAAAAATACTTTCAAAAGTTTTTGTCACAGCGTAAACCTGGCAAATAAATGCCCAAGAAAAGCCAGTTAAATTAAATTTTTGATTCAATGCCCATAAGTGTTAAAGGTAAAGGCGCAACCACTAAACTAAGCCCCTTGTATTCAGCCAGAAGGGAATGGGTTAAGGAAGTTCGCGCGCTGAGTGCCCCGAACCGACTGAATCGTATCCGGGAAGGCTTTTCCCGATTTTCCATGAAAGTACAACTTTGGGAAGGATGCCTCACTCGGATCTCTCGGGAGCTAAGTTAACCCCAGACAGCGCCATCTGTGTTTGATAAGCGTAAGCGCGCAGTGACATCTGCAGTGTATTGCGGAACTACATAGACTGCGGGAGTGGAAAATGCTACGTACTCGAGCACGCAAATGCTGTAGCAGATTGATAAAGCTATCGAAAGATGGCACTGTCTTAAATTCTAAACTTAAGCATTATTGTAAATGAATATTAAATCATAGCGAAGTTGATGAAGTCGGGTAAAATGAGTTGGTTATCGTAGTTTTACACCAATAATTATTATAGTTTCACACCGGTCATCATAGTTGCCAATGACACATCAGCTTCAAGGTGCCTTTAATTTATAACATTAGAACTGCAATCAACCAGGATGTCAACGAGTGCCAAATAGGTAGGTAGCTACTGGCGGAGTTTACGGCTTAGTCCAAACAAAATTAAAAAACTAGCTCTTTACCTTAATATCACGGATTATTAGGTTTTACTCCTTGATTTTTTTTATTATTATTGAAAGTACTTGCAAGGGGTGCTGCACATTCTTTTGTTCGTCATGAACCGGCACAGTCGGGCAGCAAAATTGAATGTAGGTAGGTACTTATATTTTGCCGCCCGGCTGTGCCGAACAATGCAAACCCGAAGCAGTGTGTAAAACACCTAACAGTATCAAAGTAATCAAATAGGTAATACGGTACGAATGGAAAAATATGAAATCATAAAAGGAATGATTCATTGATTTTATAATTTCTCATCATCTTCTTCTTAATTATGGCTTTCGATTGATTTCAGAAGAAAATACCTACATAATGTTCAAATTGTATCATTATCGAAATTAGATTATTTTCTGGATCATTCTCGATTGTTCTTACAATAATATGATTTAGAATGTAGGATAGACAGGTATCCCCTGGCATCTGCACTCGCAAAGGTTTCTACAGGGTTCTGTTCTTGGACTTGTCATATTTTTCGTCAATATTACAAAGAAAAGGTTTAGGTGATATTCGCCATTAGGCGTACCTAAACGAAACATAAAGTTCTATATTTTGGATAAAAATCATCCTCATCATCAGCCTACAGCAGTCCACTGCTCTGCACTCTGCGAAGATCGACGCTCCGCCTTTTTTTTTTTTTTTGCGGATGGGAAATCATCAAATGAACCCTCCCGCTCTGGGTGGATCGACGCTCCGCCTAGCCCGAGGTTGCCTCGGTGAGGAGTAAATGCACTTTGACATAAAAAACCTTCTTTATTTTAGACTAGCTGCGCCCCGCGGTTTCACCAGCGTAAATGTCGATCCCGTGGGAATATCGGGATAAAAAGTAGCTATAATGTATGTTAATCCAGGGTGTCAGCTACCTAAAAAGCTTAACCTTTGGGTACCAGAAGAACTTATTAAATAAAATGATTAATTTGAACTAATTAAGTATAATAAAAGATTAAAGTTTAAATAAAAACATTTGATTTGCATTCAAAAAATATTAATTTATATAATTTATCTATTAATTTTCAAAGACGTCTTGGGTTCTTGAAACGACTCTCTAAAAAATTATTAAAGCCGAAACAAATGGTTAATCATAGAATACATATTATCCAATTATTACTATATTGTTATAAAATATCTTGTGCGTCACAACCACGTGACGGGTGCGTGAAACATGTACCTATCAATTTAGTTAAACTTTTTTTTTAAACACCTCACTACATTAGGTACACCTCTAAGTCAACAAGTCTTACCAAGGGTATCTATCATGTTACCCACTAACTCTGTTGCGGAGGCAGTCGATCCATGTAAAGTACTGGTATTCAGGTGTATTTGGGCAGACTGGAAGCCGACCCCTACATAGTTGGGTAAGAAGGGCTCAGGTGTATTTGGTCAGACTGGAAGCCGAACCCTACATAGTTGGGTAAGGGCTAGGCAGACATTTGAGTGGATATTATAAAAATTATAATATTCTCCTAAGTCTTCCTAGATGTCTTAATTAGGTATTACTAGACCAACAGTTACTGAATTCTGAAGATTAGATAATAATCTTAGAATATCAACTAGGTACTGGTACTTGAAGTTTTTTTTCTTCGAAAGACGTCATTCGACTATAGTGCCGTGATAATTAAATGCCATTTAAATAAATTAATTTCCGTCTACCAAGATTAGAATTATTATTTTTTTTAGTTCTTTTAGTTATTCAAGGTGTCACTATCTACCATTAACGTGCTATAATGTCTAAGGATTTCTGATATCCAATAAGTATCAGTTTGCGAATTGCAATATTCGGATTATTACTTTTACTTAGCAGGTGGGTTTCTTGGAAGGTGGCGGTCTGTAGTTTCTACGTACCCCCATGGGATGAAGGCGGGAGTTTGTGTATGTATGTGTGTTCTTTTTAGGGTTCCGTACCTCAAAAGGAAAAAATGGAATCACTTTGTTGTCCGTCTGTCTGTCAAGACCCTTTATCTCGGGAACGCATATACTCAGGTTCACAGTACCTTGAAGCTGTAATAAAAAGCCATCAAAAACATAACTTGTAAAAAAAGCCAAGTCTCGCAACTCAGTTCTTCTACCGTAAAAAGTTGTGAGATCCATGAAATACCAAGTCGGTTAATTTATTCACTCCCTACTTAAGGAACCTTCTGTCTTAAGTTATTACATAATTAGCTAACCTAACAACATCTTGTAGTGACCATCAATATTAAAAATCTTCTATGTTTTAAATAAATTGACTTGGCAATCGCTCTGTGAGATACATTGTATTTTCATGCGATGGCGATCGGCTGTTCAAATTCATAACCTAGTATCTCAGATTTTTGGGAAATTCGTTTTATTCAATTTTCTGACTTACTAGGTATAGGTCCTTGTGACCAGGTGCTTAAAACAGCCATTTTCATAAGATAAATTTAAAAAAATATTGAGCAAGTCAAGCTAATTTGTAATCCATGTCTAGTTTCCCTAAAATAACAAATTCATTACGTAGTAACTCAGAAAACAATTTCAAAAACCTAGTAAGTCAGTCAGTTACTAGGTTTTAATTTTGATACTCACTGTTACTTTGTTTTGAAATTGTGCCATTCATTCGTTCGTCGGTCATTCGTTCCAGTAAGTCAGTTTACGCGGGCGCAAAAACTTTTTACACAGTGTTCAATATTGTATAAAATGAGACGTCAACAGTTTTACCGGTCCAAACTCATTTTTAATGCTATGAAAAATGCAGAAGAAACTAGGTAAGTACAAACCTTCACATAGTTTTATTAAATTTTATATAAATTTGGTCGTAGCATGAAATTAACCTCAAAATATTTCAATGTTTGTAATTGTTGGTTCTTTTATGGGATTCTGTTTATAAGTAAAGCTTTATAATGCCCAGTTATTACTGAAATCCACTTACATACGCATCTTCTTTCTTTTTATTAGCATTTCATTAGCTTGAAACCCTGGTATCTAGTGTTTTAAAAGTACTGAGTACCTATAATTCTGTGAATGTTATAAAGTACGATAGCCAGTTCTTTTTACTTATTGGCGGTAGTATTAAAACGAATTATACTATACATTGTTAAGGGTTTAAATTATTATTGAACTATTACAAAATATTAGCAATAATATCGTCAGCATACTCATTCTCCCGCCATCATGAACTGTCAAAGTAAAAGCTAGTGCGGGGACAAACATCTCGCTGCTTGAAGTAGTGATGTGTAGTGATTTTCAACTGCAGGTCCAGTAGTTCTAGATCTAGTATTAGTATTCGGTCTAGTACCTCATCACTACATAGTATAAAACAATGTCGCTGTCCGGCTCTGCCTGTATGCTTATATCTTTAAAACTATATATCACATAATAACTATGTGTTGCGTCCCTATTCATTTTGCTTTAATTTTTTATCTTTTTTTATCAATCATAACTGCTTCTGGGGACTTACTTACCAACAGCTTGCTTTTCATTTTCTTTCAGATCTAATACCATAGACAGTAATAAAGAAGCTATCCCTTATATTGCTATAGATTATGAAAATCCTGTACCTGGGACATCAGCTACGAGCAGCGGAGAATCAGATGATGTAGCCTTAAGCGTGTTATATTCAAGCGATGATTCTGTTACTGATCCTGAATACCTCCCACCCCCGAAAAAGAAACTGAAAAAGGGCTTTACTTTTGATTGCAATGACACAGATTTTCTTTTCGAAAATCTTGAACTTCCAGAAACAACATTTCCAATAGAAGATCTGCCCCAAATACCTTCTTTTTCACCTACTCCAACCGGCAATTCTATTTTAGAACCAACATTTTCAACAGATCTTCCCCAAATACCTCTTTTATCACCAACTCCAAACAGCAGTACAATTTTTGTTGCTACATATTATCCAAATACAACTATTTTTATCGATGTTGAACAAGCTTTCCGGTTTGTTGCACCAGCACGCTTTTCAGCAATGTATCCAGGTCCGATATACGATTTGAATAAATCTGATAAACCTTCCGATAACGACACACAATCGAATTGTATGAATAATAATAAATACATTTACTTATTATTTTGTATTATGTGTTTTAATTTCTGTAGTATAGGAGATACTATCTTTTGAACTTTAAAAGATAATCACGTTTACAAATCAGACGCAATTTTAAAACCTAGTAAGTATACTTACTGTGTTATGATTTGGTTCCTTATTGAATAATTGGTATATTTGATCAAATTATTAAATAGTAAGGAGGTTCTAAGCTGTACTGAACGCCTCCTTGAGTAAAAGACAATTGAAAAGTGTAGCTGATTTTATTACGCACATTTTGGTCTAACATTCATAACCCTAACTCTAATGGTTCAAATAGGGCAGACGATTAAGGATGCAGACATGTTTTTGGCTTTTCCTGGACATTTTTGAAATTATGAGTTACTAGGTTTTGATTCTGAACAGCCGCGATGGCCAAGTCAATTTATTTAAAACATAGAAGATTTTTAATATTGATGGTCACTACAAGATGTTGTTAGGTTAGCTAATTATGTAATAACTTAAGACAGAAGGTTCCTTAAGTAGGGAGTGAATAAATTAACCGACTTGGTATTTCATGGATCTCACAACTTTTTACGGTAGAAGAACTGAGTTGCGAGACTTGGCTTTTTTTACAAGTTATGTTTTTGATGGCATCTCACTTCTTTTTGTAGATAGTCCTACTTTTTTTCCTTTCCGGTACCTTTTTAACTTTTTATTTTTAACATAATCCGTTGACCATTTTACAAGTTACCTTTGAACATAATTATATCTAGGTACCTATCTACACCTATTATTCCATTATATTATATACTAGCTTCCGCCCGCTTCTTCGCTCGATAAAAAAACTACCGCAAGTCCTTCCCCGGGATGCAATCTATCTCTCTGCCAAATTTTATCGAAATCCGTTCAGTGGTTTAGGCGTGAAAAGGTAACATACAGACAGACAGACAGAGTTACTTTCGAATTTATAACATTAATATGGATAATTGTTATTTTCCTCGCTAGAGAGCTCCGATAAACGCGTGCGATCGCTGCTAATCTTAAAGTGCTAATAGGGCGAAGCGCGTTTTTGTTTTTTGACTATGGCATCTCGTAGTTGACCTTATTCTTCTTCTTAGCGTGTCGATAGCAATCTAAATGGACTTGGCCCAGAATTCGGCTACTTGTTTGGCGCCTTCACCAGCGTCCATCAGTTCCTGTAACGTGCAGCTGACAGGACACGCAGGACACGATATTAAGTGTCCCATCGTTCGTGGGACAGCACCACATTTACACTCCAAGGCGGAGTCGTCTATGAATCTCCGCCTGAACAGGTTTTCCTTGCTTCGGCCAACCTGGGTCCGGAGTCTGTTTAAAGACTTCCAGGTTACCCAAGGTAACTCATGTCCAGGTGGGAGGTCTTCAGCAGGTGGGAGGTCTTCAGCGGGTGGGACGAACGGTTTGGGTAAGGAAGCACTGTCTCGCCACAGCTTCAGTCTCTCTTGTGATGGTTCTCCAGTGAGTGAGACGACACACTTTAAAAAACTGTTTCGACTTTTCAGCCTTTGTGGCACAAGGATGTTGTCGTGTGTCGGAGATCATTTGGCTCTTTCGCTGGAGCTTGCCACCGCTCTGCAAAGCACTGGTGGCGTTATTCCTGCTAGTGGATACAGCATTTGTACCGGAGTTGGTTTTAGGCTGTGATGCCAGTGATGATCCTGCACGTTTCATTCAAAGCTGTATCCACCAGCTTTGCATGGGCAGAACGGCTCCACACGGGGCACGCGAATTCTCTCGCAGAAAAAGATAGCGCCAGTCCAGTAGTCCGCATAACTTCAGGCGAAGCACCCCATTTCGATGAGACCAGTCGACGAAGAAGACTGTTACGAGTGTGCACCTTCTGCTTGATATTTTTGCAGTTTTTGCTGAATGTTAAAGACCTGTCCAGGGTAATACCAAGATATTTAGGGGAGTTGCTGAACTCGAGGTACACCCCACCCCAAACGATGAGAGGTCGTGACTACTTAACCGTACTATCCTGTCGTTGCCATAGGTAAACTCACCAGCGCAACCGCTATGTTCCTACATTTTAAATCTGTAATATCTTCAAAAATATTCATTTAAATTACATGCTTCAAAGGGCCAAATTGATCTATAGTAAATGCACAATGTATTTATGGTACTTAATTGGATATAGATTAATGCTGTATTGCTTAAAATCACTTCGTAAACAAGCCACTATTTCTCGTAAAAAGTAAAGGATAAAAAATGGTTATTGTGGGTTATCCCTAACAGATAGACTTAAACCATCGCGGACTTTTTTGTAGACCTTTTTAAGGTGTGCAATACTGTAGTACATTATTTTGATCTATCTCGTAGGGTTCAGCTAGCTTTTGCAATATAAGCGCAAGAAAATCTGTTTATTTACGACATCACATTAGAAACCTCTAAAATTATCAGTGTTTCTCTACTATATTATGCATGTATTATACAAATAAACCTTCCTTTTGAATCATTCTATCTATTAAAAAAAACTGCATCAAAATCCGTTGCGCAGTTTTAAAGATCTAAGCATCCATAGAGACAGACAGACAGCAGGAAGCGACTTTGTTCAGGTACACTGATTCATTAACTGCAAATGTAACTTTGTAATTCTATATATTTATATGGGACTACAAAGTTATTTATGCAGTTGGTGTATCTAGAAAACTGGAACGAAATTGCAAAATATTTTAGTTTTTCCTTGATTTATACACTAAACGCTAATTGTGTTCTAAATTTGAAGCTTCTATGTCTGCTAGAAGTGCCTTAGAGTTTTGATGATCGGTCAGTCAGTCAGTGAGTGACAAAATTAAGAAACTTTGACTAGTTATAATTCTTAAACTACTGGTTCAAATTGAATGAAATTTGAAATATACCGTGTTTATACAATACCTGCTTGATTACTGAAAATTCAGGTCTCTAGTTTTATCCACAACGAAGTTATAGGGGGTCGAAAATGGCCTGAACTGCTTCGAGAAAAGGATGGTACGGCCGTGCCGCTTTTTGCTCGACTTGGCGTTAATTTAGAAGTTTGATCGGGGGGCACTGCCGTGCCCCCCGATCAAACTTCTAAATTAACGTAAAAAAAAATTTGGCCGTTTATGTCGCAAAAAACGTATATTTCGACACTCAAGGGAATCAAAATTTATAGGGTACCTACCTACTTCTTGTTGACCTAGAATCATGAAATTTGGCAAGAAGGGAAAAATCCGAAAACCGTAAATTTGTAGTTAGGTACCTATATATATAAAAAAAAAAAAAACCGTGATAAATAATTTATTTTTCCGGTTTTTTTTTATTAGTAGGTAAGCACTTGTGGTTAATAATATATTTAAATCTTCTAAAAAGAGGACACTTAATGAAATTAAAATTTGGAACAGCAGAGGTGAGCCGATCAGTCTGTAAATATCTCACCGTGTAAACTTAGGTGAAGTGAGCTGTCAATAGTGTCAATCCCTCGCGGCAGGAGGAATGACAGCTCACTTCAAACTCACTTCACCTAAGTTTTCACGGTGAGATTTTTACAGAATAGTCCGACAGTAACTGAAAAAACACCTACTTTCTTTTACTAACGTTAGATTAATTTACCTTCTGAATAAAAATAAATAATATGTTTATAAGGTGCATTGTTTTTTTATATTTCTCGGGATCCTGGGGTCCCGGACCTTTGGAAGCCGTGCGAGGTAGGCCAAAGCCAACTCGCAGAGGCCCGTTAGACGTTCTTATCCCTGGCATAGGACTATTGCAGGCTAAGGAAACAAAGATATTGGATTATGGGTTTGGGCGACTAAAGTGAACTGGTTATTTAGGACTATGGAAATTCTATAGCCCCTGCCTGACCAATGTTTTATATACATTACCTACACAGATAAAATGGCAGGGGGTGTCTTGCACACTCAATAATGGGCCCTCGAAAACGATCGCTAGCACATAAGTAGTGTCGTAGTGACAAGGGGGCAAAATGTCCTGAGGTGCTTATGAGGACTGGAGAGGCTATCAGGAAAATCCCAGAAGTACGGTCAAGATCCCTGCCAGCATCTTACTGGAATACTTCTTTCCTCCGAGCATGCGTTTGCTCTTGCAAATCTCCACTCAAGCTGGCCAATAAAGGCATATAAAGTGGGAGCTGTGTTCCTCGTCATTTTTCACTTCAGCTGGCGAATAAAGTCAAGCCAGAGATGAGGAACAAGACTTCTCCCGGGAGATAGGGTCCAAGGGGTCGCTACTGTCCAACAGTTTGCCAGCTGCTCTGCGGGTTTCTGTATCTATCTTGGTCTGGTTCCTCACCCTAAGACCTCTTCCGGCAAAGTAAACTCTTCCAGCACAGGCCTAGAATTCGGAGCGCGCAAGCCCCACCACGACGTCAACGTAGACATTATTATTATTATTATAAGGTGCATTATTATTAGAAACAGAAAAAAAAACTATCAACCGCCCACTTGCACTCGATACACGCAAGTGTCGATGTTGCCAAATGTACTCTTAGAACAATAACACGCATCAAATATTTGTCTCGAGTGTTTATTTTATTTTTAGCCTGTTCTATCTTAAGTCTGTCGACGCACGGGCTTCCCTTCATATAATTGTCAACTTCTTCAGTCAATCGCGTGCTAGCGTTTTCAGTTTTCAAATAATACATCCATTTCATTATATCATTTTTCTCTTCATGGTCCCATGACTCCCATGGTGCTTTGTTTAGCATGAATCAAAGTATTAAAAAGAAACTGGTCGTAGAATAAATCACCATCATCAGATCTGCTGATTAATCTACTGCGGTTAATCATAGGTCTCTGTTGTATGCTGTTTGGACAAAATCATCATCATCATTTCAGCCGAAAGGCATCCACTTCTGGACGTAGGCCGCCCCCAAGCACCTCCACTTCGACCGGTTCTGTGCTTCCCGCATCCATTTGGTTCCTGATACAAGGTCATCGATCCATCTTGTAGGAGACCTTCTAGGTCTACGTCTGCCGGTACGTGATCGCCAGTCCAGAACCACAATATAATCGATCAATCTGTTCAGCCGATAGGCTGCTATAGCAATAGCTGTCAACAGAGTCAACTTCCAGCTCTATGGGTTGCTGGCTTGACAACGTTCAAGCAATAGTAAACCACATCATTTTAGAACAATATGCATTAGACGTAAAAATAAGAAAAGCTTTTTTTATTTTTATGTTTTATTTTATTTTATGCATTAGACGTATGTTATGTGACTACACACACTACTGATCGCCTACGTAGCTCCGAATAGCGTGAAGCAAACATAGTCCGCGCTTTGAAGTACCGCATCGTCAGCAAAAAACGCTCGAACGACGGAAATGTAATTAGGTTTAAGATTTCAATATTCACTTTTGTATCTATCGTAGAACAATTGGCATGTTAATTAGAATAGGTATTAAGATTTATATTAAATTCATTTATTTCAGTTTTTCATTTATTTCAGTAAATTTGTTTTTTTTTTTGCAATGTCCTGCGCCCGTCGTACTTATTTGGTGCAGCCCATAGGATACTCGCGGGTCGGGTCACGATATTACGGGAACAGTATCGAACTGTACGGGGATGCGAGCCGCCCCGGCTGGCTATCAAGCACCGATCGGATATCCTGAACCTGCGGCAGGCGCATCGGGACGTATCCAGACATCGATACAGCAAAGAGATTATAGAACCTAAATAGCCGCGTGACGACTCCCGGTCACAGTAGGCGCGGTCCTGCGGACGGAGAGTAATGGGTAGCTCACCGTCCGATCAGGACCAGACCCGTGCCGGACGGCGCGTACGTGTCCACGCCCGCCTCAAAGAGATGTCAGCATAAATTGAGGGGCCCTTAGGGCCGAAGCCTGCCGGGTCAGCGGGATTGTCCAAAAGGGTTACCGCTGGCCCGGAACATAAAGGGCTAAGGAAGGAACACGGGTGGGTTTTAGTCAGTAAGAGTCTGACACTCCCTTCCGCTCCACCCAGAGCGGGACCATTTGATGATTTCCCACCCAAAAAAAAAAGAGAACCTAAATCATTAACACAACAAACACTGGAAAAACCGCGTTTCTATTTATAAGCCGGAGCAAAACTCAATAAAACAATTTTGCTAAAAAAATGGGCTATATCCAAATGACCACCATAAATCTGAACATTTTGTCCAAAGAAATATTAATCTTAGCATACGAGCGATATAAATGATGAAGTGTTGGAAATATCATGTGATTTCCTACTTCCTACAGAGTAGGGGGACGAGATCATGGGACAGTGGAATGAAGTGGGCATCATAAACGACGTTGATTGGTAAGGGTTGATTGCACAAGATAGGATAGGTATACTTCACTTTGAAAATGATGAAACTATACCAGCCAGTATTCGTTTTTGATAACTTAAAACAGAGAAGATTTTTAGGGTTCCGTACCCAAAGGGTTAAAACGGGACCTTAGTACTAAGACTCCACTGTCCGTCTGTCCGTCTGTCACCAGGCTGTATCTCATAAACTGTGATAGCTAGACAGTTGAAATTTTCACAGATGATATATTTCTGTTGCCGGTTTTACAACAAATACTAAAAACAGAATAAAATAAATATTTAACTTGTGGTACGGAACCCTTCGTGTGCGAGTCCGACTCGCACTTGGCCAGTTTTTTTTATTATTTCCCAGTCAAGTTGGTTTACAGCAGCTTGATGTTAAAATAGACAGACCACAGTAATATAATTCCAACCAAGTAAGTATCAGTAATGTTTACAAAATGAATAGGTACCCGTCAAACTCAAATCGCTCACAAAACACTAAGATTACATAGGTACATGAAAAGAACTCAAAAGATTTATTAAGGTAAAAGTTAAAATACTTTTGTTTCATTCGGGAACCAAACCCGCGAGTCGCAACCCGTACCGCAATTTAACCATTCAACCTCTTATAAAACTTTTATCGAAAATCCTTCACGACTTATGTATTTATCTATAGTAAAGAGTTTCCTCAAAGGTTTTTCTTTGAGAACCTCACAAGTGTACCCAGTTAATCTTCTGTAATGACCATTTCAACTGTTTAATTGTAACCGGTAGGGCTTCTTCCCCAAATAAATTAATTACCCCACATTCGCAGTGTTACATCTGATCGGGAAATTGTGAAAATGTAGCTAAGTAATAACAGCCGCCCCGGTCGATCGATCATGTTAAGCTACGCTTGTCGCGGTTGGTCCGTGGATGGGTGACCATCTTCATATACCAAGACCCCTCCGTGTCTTGGAAAGCACGTTAAGCCGTTGGTCTCGGCTGTCATTCGTGGACCTTGGACAGTCGTTACGGGTCGTCAGAAGCCTGAAAGACTCAAAACCAGTCTTACCAAGTAGTATCGTATTACCCAGTAACTGGGTTGTGGAGGTCGGATAGGCAGTAGCTTCAAGTAAAATACTGGTATTAAGCTGCATCCGGTTAGACTGGAAGCCGACCCCAATATAGTTGGGAAAACGCTAGGCAGATGATGATGACATGTGATCGGAAAATGTAGACCTAGAAACAATATACTGCTAGGTTGGATATACCAGTCAAGAACTTTTTCGGAAGTGTGTAACGTAATCGTAATGTATTTTACATCCCATCTATTTGAAAAGGACGACTTGGTTCGCCTTTAAGTGCAACCAAAGGTGGTGTTTTCTTTGAGAAACTTTTGGCGTTTAAAGAGTTTTTAATCCTCTTCAAAAGTGCGCCGCAACCGCAATAGGCTATTTGACAATGTAAAAAATAAGGTCATAATTATTGACACTCGTATAGATTATCGCTTTTAAAATCGATTTGCATTAATTTTACTACAAAACAATGTATTATTTATAAAAAAAATCCCGAAATAACTTCATCTTTTTAAATCTGGCGCCACGTAATCGAAAACGGTCTGGATTGGATGAACTTAAGATGACGTCATGATTTAGTAAATTTCTGTCTATCGTTGACAGAACAGATGACTTTTGTCTAGTATCTCGACCGTTTCAACGTTTGTTTACGTGAATCGTGACGTCACGACGCCATATTGTTAAAGATAGCGTTTTGGCGGCTTATTTAAACAGTACATTTTTATTTACTATTTTTTAAAAGAAATACATTATGCAATTTGAAGTAATAGGTTTTTGTGGGCTCGTTAGACACCATTAAATAATCTGAGATTTTTATCAGAAACCAGTCAAATAGCCTACTATTATCATTGCCGCGTACTTTTTGAATTTGGAACATCTTAGTGTTCAGCGCCACAGAAATCGAACGCAAATTTTGTTTGAATAAAGACTGGCTGGTACGACGGCCCTTAGTCGCGCCGCCGGCTGAATAAAAAAAGAAAAGAAATCAAATTAAAAACGCTCGAACTACAACCCGCATTTTCTTCAATTTTCACGGATTGTTAAAAATTAATGGTTTTGTTTTGAAAAATTTGTTCTTCAAGTGACAGTGAAAGTATAGAATTAACTCCTGAAAGTATTAGAACTGACGCAAGAAATTTGATGGATAATCTATTACCTGCAAAATCCCGGAAGAAATATTATTTATGAAAGCCTATGGTAATTTTATTGAATGGAGAAATGAAAGAGGCGCCAAGAATTTTTCAGAATCTGTGTTTTTGGCCTACTTCCAGTACTTAGCCAAAACTAAACAACCTTCCACTCTTTGGAGTACCTACTCAATGCTAAAATCAACAGTCAGTTCTAATAACGACGTAAAAGTGGACACATATTCGAAATTAATAGCGTATCTGAAGAGGATGTCTGATGGATTTAAACCTAAAAAATCCTAAGTGTTCTCAGTCAAAAACGTGGAGACTTTCCTTAATGAGGCACCCGACAAACTCACATACGGTGGATTAGTAAAGTATAACCAGTATTTTAAAATGCGCATTTTATTGTAACCTATACTTCGATAGATACTTGTCTTATTCACATTCGGTTTTGTTACAGGTGGCTTTAATTTTCGGAGTAGGTACATGGAGCTTGCCGTGGCAATGAACTTTTAAAAATAACTGTTGATGATGTCGAAAATCACTCGGATGATTTACTGTTAGTAAAGCTGACAGACACAAAAACAAAAATTGACCGATCCTTCATAATCCGAGGAGAATACAAAACTACTGTACAGAAATACCTGGACCTGCGTCCTGCTGATATGAAGGCCAATCGGTTTTTCATCCGACAAAATGGCAAGTGTTTCAAACAAGATAAGGGAAAAAATAAAATTTCTAACATGCCACAAGAAATCGCTACTTATTTAAAGTTCCCAGATATCATCAAGCTGTATACAGGACATTGCTTTCGTCGTACTTTTTTTTTTTGGGTGGGAAATCATCAAATGACCCTGCTCTGGGCGGAGCGGAAGGGAGTGTCAGACTCTTACTGACTAAAACCCACCCGTGTTCCTTCCTTAGCCCTTTATGTTCCGGGGTAGCGGTAACCCTCGTCGTACGTCGTACCTCGTCGTTTCGTCGTACTTCTGCTACCCTTTTGGCAGATTCTGGAGCGGACTTAACTGTTCTCAAGCGACATGGAGGATGGAAGTTGAGTGCTGTAGCAGAGGGGTATATAGAAGATTCCATTGTGAACAAGGGGACGAAAGGAGATATTTTGTAAACGATCAATAAGATAAGATGTCTTTATTTTCACATCTTCTCTCCGCGTAGCTTTGAAAGAAATTATTCAATCGGGGAAGAGAAGACAAGTCTTATTTTTTTAAGGCAGCATATGATTTTTTTTTTGGACTCTATAAAATATAGTCAGTTATATTTCTAAGAACTAGCGATACAGTTAATGTAAGTGAGTAGACTAAAACTATATGAACTCCTGAATTCCAAACTTGGTAAAAACCTGTATTTTGGAAATCAGTGCTCTTCCGTGATTAAATGTAAAAACTTACAAATCACACACATGACAATTCCAAAATTAATTGACTTAGGAGGTATTGAAGACCAAAACTTGACGGGTGAGCTATGGATGTCAGTGAGTCTGTGTAGTATGGATGTAGGGTGCGAATGTGAGTGGTGAGTGTAGTGTAGGTAAAGGGTGTGAGTGTGTACTCGAACGCGTAGGGTGTGAATGTGTGTGTTGAGAGAGGTTTGTAAACAAATTGGTCAAGAAATCGTACCTACTCGAATTTAAAGATTTGTTTTATTCATGATATATACCTGACTTATAAAATATAAACTTAGTTACCTATATTAATTTATTGACGTATAAGATTGACACGAGCCTACAGTAGATTCATTAACAAACATCATTTATAGGCCGACCGCTAAACTGAGACGTTGTCTGAGGTAGCTGCGCGGTGCGGGAGGGGTGATAGTTGTTACAAGTCGAATGTTGAAAGGGGTGATAGTTCTCATAGACGAATCACTGAGCTCTCGCATCACGTCACCACACCCCTCCCGCACCGCGCTGCTACGTCAGGCAACGTCTCGCCTATAAATGAGCTATTTATAAAACATAATCACCTACCTCAAATTATGCTAAAGTGTCTGAGGCCCCAATTTAACCAAGAAGTTAGTTTTTTAAATTTATATTATATGGATTGTGGATTAGGGCCCACTCCCTCTCACCGAGAGAAGGCCTGTGTCGCAGCAGTGGTAAAGTTATGGGTTGATTATGATTATGATGATTATGTTACTTTTTGTGACAGTAAAACGACGGCTGTAAGTTACCATTTTTGTAAGAATTCTTCATTATCAGCCTACTGCGGTCCACTACTGGATAAAGGCCTCTAAGTAATTGCACGCCGTTCAGCTCGATTCTCGGCAACTCTCATCCAGCTGCTACCAGCCACCCTGCGAAGATCGTCGCTCCACCTAGCCTGTGGGCGTCCTACCTTACGTTTGCCGATTCGCAGTCTCCACTCAAGAACAAGCCTACTCAACATGAACTGTAAGAATTCTTAACTACTCTTAATTAAAGATCAATTCACTTTTACTAATATTTCATAAGTTAACTAACATCCAAACATGCAAATTAAATAATATATACGTATTATTATTGTGTTGTAAATAACGGTAACTTGCCTTGAAATTAAACTATTAATTAATTTCTAGGTTAATTTGGACCTCGGACACTAATACACCATTTGAGGTAACTAATATTTTATTTATATCGTAAATAACATAGCTTGAGTTATTTACAGATATTTAAAAGCTGGTAAATAACTCAAGTTTAACCAGAAAGGCAATTCTCGTAATTTTAAGAACGTTGCCAGTCAGGTCTCAATCGGTCAAAAATACCTCTAATTTCCCTAAATTTTTGACAAGTTTTTGACATTGAGATGAGATTGTCACTGAGATGAGATTGCGACTAGATTTTTGACGTTTTTTATTACGGGAATTAGCCTTCTGATGTATTTGAATTTACGTTTTAGTGCACCTTGGTTTTTAACTACCTGTGACTCCAAACAGAACTTTCAAACCAATACTAGTAATAATAATCCAATATAATTATTCAAATTAAAATCAATACAATTTCCGTAGACGCATATAAAATAATTTTCTGGAATTAATCATAAAGGCTACGAAGTTTTCGGGGTAGGTGCTACGAGCTACGCCGCGTAGCAGCAGAGACTTTTTTAGTCCAAGTCGATATACCTACGGTTAATAGTTACCGTTATGATGATTAATCAATCATTCTATCTAGATTTTTGGGTTTAAAAAGTTTTTGGGAAGTAGCTACTTATGTATGTACTACAACCGCGTAGTAGTATAAACATAATAACACTGTTCCCTGCGGTGTCACACGCTGCGCGGCTCCTAAAGGTCGTAGCGTGATGTTATATAGCTTATAGCCTTCCTCGATAAATGGACTATCCAACACAAAAATAATTTTTCAATTCGAACCAGCAGTTCCTGAGATTAGCGCGTTCAAACAAAATCAAAATATTTTATTTCACATAAGCCTACATGGGCACTTATGAAACGTCAGAAGCTAGGTGCACGGTTCCAATTGGTCGTTTCCTATGGAGAAGAACCGGCAAGAAACTCCACGGTTACTCTTTTTAAAAATAATTGGCTTTTACAATATTTTCAAACAAAACAAACTCTTCAGCTTTATAGCATAGTATAGATTAGTTATCTGACACTTTTTTTGTAGACTTACTAAACTATAAAAAAATGTTTGGACGATTTTTATTTAAAAAAAAAACCATTCCGAAAAATTTGTACTGGTACGATCGCGAAGTAGTGCTTGCAGGTACTTCAACTAAGTAATTACTAGTTTTCTAAGTAAACTAAGCATTGGTAAGCAAAAGTAATTTTGCTTGTGGTTAAGTAATAACAGCCGCAAGGGTCGATCAATCAAGATACGCTACGTTTGCCGCGGTTGTCCCGTGGATGGGTGACCATCTTTACATACCAAGACCCATCCGTGCCTCGGCCCGGCTGTCATTCGTGGATCTTTGACAGTCGTTACGGGTAGTCAGAAGCCCGAAAGTTTGACAATCAGTCTAACCAAGGGGTATCGTATTACCCAGTAACTGGGTTATGGAGGTCGGATAGGCAGTTTCTCCATGTAAAATACTGGTATTCAGCTGCATCCGGTTAGACTGGAAGCCGACCCCAATGGAGTTGGGAAAAGACTATGCAGATGATGATGGTAAGTAAAAGTAAGTTATTTCCTCAATGCGTTACATCAGTGAGGTCTCGACCCCTGAACTAGGACATCCTTTATGACAGGAGTTGAGGTTTCTTTAGTTACACTGATCAGCATGAGAAGGCTTGGACTAAGTACAATTTAATATTTTTTTCAAAAATACCTGCATATCAATTCTCGTAATTAAAAACTTTCAAAATCTCATCTCAGCGACAACTTCTGTCAAAAACATGTCAAAAGTGGAGAGAAATTAGAGGCTTTAAAAGAATAAGATTGAGATTACAATGGGAACATTCTTAAAAACCGGGAATTGTCTCTCTGAATGACATTTTCAGTATCGTAGTTCGTAGCTGCGTAGGGGTAATTAGGGAAGTTACCCCTACGCAGCTACGAAGTCCTCTACGCGGCTACGTCGTAGCTGCGTAGTGCGCGCATAGCCCTTTGAAAGTTGGAGTTTCTTTTTTCATTGCAAATATTTATACGTTTTTTTTTTGTCATCGTCTTTCAATATATTTACACTAATATTATAAAGAGGTAGGGAGTAATCGTCAGAACTACTGATCCGTCTCCGAAAAATTCTTTCACTAATTGGAAGCTACACTATTGCCCGTATCATAGGATATAATATATCCTATAGGATAATAGGACAGCGCAGAAGCTAGCATTACAATAAAAACCTTCTCCATGAAAAAATACATTAGTCAATGTACCAACTTTCTTAGTTCAAACGGTTTGGAATTTATCAATGTCATAAATCTAACGTTACTAATAGAAACGGTCGTTTAGAATATGTTTCATAGCCCTTTTACGAACTGGCTTAAAGTAATTATAAATAAAATATTGATTTCATTTTTTTATTTATAATATGCTTTCAGATCTTCCGAGGGACAGATCTTCGGTATTTTGAAGGGTTTTCGAGGACACATAAGTCTAGCGGCACTAGCAGTGGTACTCGACGCTACACTAGAGGTGTCAACTGTGAAGTCGTCTCACTATTTCCATTATTAAAAGTATTTTTCGGTCATATCCATTTATTGCAATAATTTTTGGTAGTTTCTTAATTACCTACTTATTTTAGGAAAACAATAGGTATCTTAAAATATACACACTCAACCTCCGTAGCAGACGGTTCTGCCAAAGGGTCTCGCGTGCTATCCTAAAGTATTTTTTTTTTAAACACGAATCGGTGAAGACCTATAAAAATTAGCAATAATAAGCAACAAGCCCATCTTGTTGCTTATTATTGCTAATTTTAATAATGCCGCGCAGTAATGAGATGCACATTTAAAATATTAAATGACATTCATTTTATTATTTTCTCCTGCTTGAGCATGGTCAACTTATTAACATAAAACGTAGGTAATTCTTATTTTAAATCCTCTGACTCTTATTGAGTCATTGTCACACTCAGTTAAGTAATCGGAATAGTTAGAAATTACTATTTAAATTATTTTAATTAAGTTCACGAGTCATCGTAAAAGTTATCATAGTTCACGCGTCAGGCAGGTTAAGTAAGAAATTAATACTGTGTCAAATGGAAATATACAAGTTCCAATTATCTAGGTAGGTAAGTACTTACCTAATACCTACTTTTGTTAATGTAACGTGATATACCTAGATGTTTACTCGATTTAAAGCACTAACTACATAGGTACCTATTAATTAATTCCCAACGAGGCGTCTGTACGCGTGTAAATAATTGTATGTAAACAATGAAGCATGCAGCGACTGCCTGATAGTATACACGCGCTGCATGGTACAATCTCACACTGAAGCAAGTGTCGGTGAAGTACAGGCCTATGGCACACTGGTGTGTTGCTGGCTGAACTGCAGCTGAAAAAAAGTTTTCTTTTAAACTTTGAAGTTGTGTGAAGATGCGTGGACAGCGGAGTGGCGAGTGCGTCCGAGATGGCGGGCGCGCGCGGTCATACGACGCCACTTCTCTCTATCAGCGCCCTCCGCCGCCCTCCTCTCCGCACGCGGCGCCCGCTGAGCGGAATTTGCACAAGCGGCGCGCCTCGCGACGCGGTTCAGTGTACGTGCGACCGCTCGCGGCCGAGGACGAATTGCCGCGTCACGCGCACTGCTCTGCTTATTACGCAGTTAAAACTATCGCTGACCGCGTGGACTCGCGTCAAACAACTTTTAGTGACTCCCCACTTGTTATATGCCCCAATTAACCACATAACACGTGAATTAACCCCCCCATAGACCTAGTGATAACTCTTATCAGTGTGGAAAAGTTACAAAGTGTATACCCAACTAGGAAGGACGTCCGAATTTGCGAATTCTTGGGGACTTTCGACGCCGCTGACTACTTAAGAGGATAGTTTACTCGTTGTTGGCCGATTCGAGCCACGTTACAAGGTTATCGCGTCTCTAGCCCGCCAGTGATGAATTGGAAAATCGGCGCGTAGTCGCTCACGTGGTGTGCGCCCCGCCCCCGCCTCGCCCGCGCTTATATTTAGCGAAAATCGCCTCTCGGGAGCGGCCCGACGGCCGACGCTCGCTGTTTATGAACATTAGCGAGACGCCACATGTTATTGGCTTCGAATAACAGAACCGATAAGCATAAGACAGATAACCTCTTCGGATCGCGATCTGGGTCCGAAACTTCTGGAACTAGAAAGAAATCGGTAAAAAAAAATCAGAATAGAGAGCGCACTAAGATGCTAACGGCCGGTATCGGCACGCGCCGGTGAGCGCTCATTCCGACACACCTACCGAAAAATTCCACTGTTCGAGATAAAGTGGGCAACATGTCTATACAGGGGAGCGGTGGTTACCAGAGCCCGTGGTCGTCTCAGGGAGGGCACTCGGAGTTGGACGGCACGATTGAATTGGAACCTTTGGGCGAGCTGACAGAGGTCGGTTTCGAGCCACAGACGCGCGCGCGGTCCAACACGTGGCCGCTGCCAAGGCCAGACAACTACGTCGAAGCGGCTGACGACACCGGCTCCAAGAAGAACTCCAATCAGAATCTGAGTGGTAAATACCATTTGTCCAATGAAGCTATAGTAGTAAGGTCGCAGTCGCGATACGCGCTGTTATTTAGGTCGGCCCACGTAGGTAGTCCGCTCACTCCTCGTGTAAAATTCCAATAAAAAACAAAAGCGTATCATGTACCTACGCTGATACGAATAAAAAATAACAAACTTTGTTTACCTGCAGAATCACTAATGTAGGTACTTATGACCGTAGATATTAATCGGTGCACCTACCTCCACTTGCCACGCGTTTGAGATTCCTTTAATTACTACAGCTATGTATGTATACAAATAAGTCGCAAAAACAATGATATCGAAATTGTTTGCGCAGCACAATATCTACAAATGATAGCATAAATGCATGAAATTTAGTCGGCTTACGACGTAGGCACTAGGCATGTAGGGTGACACCGTGAAATGAAGAATTTGTATTTTTTTGTTAATATATTTTTTACGTGCTGCTCCAAATAAATTCAAAAAATCATAATTCAAAATGCTTTTAACATTTTGCTACATTTAAAAAAATTGATTACTTAGAGTAATTCCTAGACTATTTTAACGACTTTTTTTAAATTTATATGACGATTTGTTTCCAACTTTGTGTTGTTAGTTGTAGTAAGTACTTAATCATAATATAACCAATGAAGAAAAATAACGCTATTGGTTTATAGAGTAAGGCATTACCTAAATTGATCGACATATTTATGAAAAAACTGCTCATATACCACTATTTCATAAAAAACTCACTCATACGTCATACTACTATAATTTACAAGAACTATTCTAATTACAATAATAAATATTAGTAACGGGTAAGGAAAACAATGAAATATTATGAAAACCATAAAGAGTAGGTACCTACCTCGCACTGTTTGTATACTTTGAGTGTATGAAAAAAAATAAAAGGCAAGATTTGTTTAAAAATGCTAAAGGTATCAATGAAAAAATCAACAATACGAATACGTTAATTAAATACGAAAAATAATTACGTTAAATATAGGTAAATACATAAATTAAGGCAAAAGCGCCAGGGTAGCCCGCGAAATTCAAATTTTCTTACGTTTTTTGCAATTTGCTCGTCAGTATTTAGTTGTACGTTGGTTAAAATATGAATTTACAGAATTATAATCATTAAAGTTATCAACACAACTCTCTAAGACCAAGTAATTAAATTAAATTTCTATTTCATGAAATCTTGACATTTAGGATTATGTTTACCTAACAAGTTGTATTACTGATTCTAATGATTATAATTCTGTAAATACATAAATTTGTTACAGTCGCGAATCATATTTTAATCAACGTAGGTACACCCAGACACTGAGCTGCAATTTGCAAAAATCGTAAGAAAATTTGAATTTCGCGGGCTACCTTAGCGCGTCCCCCTTAGTACAAACACTCACAACTTTCCCGGTACCTACACGGAATAGAAACTTGTAAAATAATAATTATTCTTAAACTAGCTTCTGCCCGCGTCTACGTCTTGTCATTTTCCGGAATAAAAAATCCATGTTATCAACTATTTGTGTGCCAAATTTCATCCAAATCCGTTCAGCCGTTTTTGCGTGAATATTTGTTTAAGTAACTAACATCCAAACTTTCACATTTCTAATATTAGTAAGATATATACTTACCTAGTAGGATTAATTTATTTGTCACTTTACTGTAATTTTCAGGATATCAAGTTGCTCTAGGTATTGTTTTTTCAATTATTTTCCCTGTCAATGGCTCTAAAGGTCCAGAATCATAATTATGATTTTATATTTGTTATTATTGAATTTAATAATTTTATTTAATATTTATAATTTTGCTATATTTATAAATTGTAACAATGTAAATAATTAAATTTAAAAAAATCATTAATTTACCACACTACAGCGAATAGCAATAAAAAGATATTGTACCTACTAAGAAACGTAGGTACCTACGTAACCTACCTTTAGCCAAGTTAAACATTATAGAGGAAATGCAACAAATTAGGGGTTTATTTATAAACGAAGATTAAAGTTAAGTGACGTTCAAACGTCAAAAATGTATGGTTGAACAGTCGCTAATCACTGCTTAACTTTAAGCAACGTTTAGGAATAAAGGGGATAGTGCGTAAAATCACACTAATATTTTAAAGGCGAAAGTTTGTGAGTGAGTGTGTGGGGGTGTGTTTATTTATATGTTTGTTACTTCTTCACGCTCAAACGGCTGGACCAATTTTGATAAAAATTAAAAATTATGGAGGTAGCTGACATCCCGGATTAATTAACATATAAGTAGGCTACTTTTTATCTCGATATTCCCACGGGATCGAAACTTATGCGGGTGAAACCGCGGGACGCAGCTAGTAGTACTCATAAAAAAACAGTATTACCACCTAATTTATATGATTACAAAAAGTATCGGCGAAGTTGTCTACAGTACCTAGGTACTACAAATAATATAAACTTTTCAAGTCAAATGTAGACTCTGTGCATTTTTCAATTCATTTTTATAATAAAAATGTTCATTTTCAGAGCATGAAAAAGTAGCTAGATATTTTAGCGTTCGCGATTTTTTTGCCAAAAATGTAAATGTGAATTAATGGAAAAATAACTTTAATTCCTACACAATAAAATTCAGTTTACGCTACAAATTCAAAAATTTTTATAACTTTTTCAATAGTGCTGGTCACTCTGAAATCAACTTGATTGTCATTGAAATAAACTAACTTGAAATAGGGCGGGGCTTTTACTATAAAAGTACAATTACAAAAAAATAAGACATTATGTACCGGCCCCAAATTAATTGGGACAAGGGCAAGAGTATTATAATGAAGAGCCCAGAATTAATCATTTGAAGGAAATTCCTGAAAATTATCTCATTAAGGGGCTTACATGACCTAAACTGTCGGACTGCATTGAAAAGAAAGAGAAGCGCGATGACACAACGCTTGTAATTTATTGCAAAATATGAAGCACTTGTTTAACTACAAAAAATATATGGTTTGGACTAAAAAATTAAAACACTAGTGTTTTAGTATGTTGCATGTAGAATAATCTGACAGATATCAGAATGATTGTATGTATATTAGTATGTTTTTTTATTGTAAAAAGATAGTTTTTAGAGGTATTTTCAAGATTTTTTTTCTATCGTATCAAATTAGTTGTAGATATGTTTTAACACACTACCTAGCATATATCCTAAAGAATATCATATATTTTTCTGATTTTATTTACTGTAGTCGATCATATATTTTTATTGTTTCTAAAACTTGGGTTTTTGGCGTTTAGGTCCTGTAAGCCCTTTTTTGTTTTGGGTGTGAAATCATTGAATGACCCTCTTCCGCTCTGGGTGGGAGTGTCAGACTCTTACTGACTGAGCGCCGTCCGGTACGGGCCTGGTCCTGATCGGACGGTGAGCTACCCATTACTCTCCGCCCGCAGGCCCGCGTCTACGATGGCCGGGAGTCGTCCCGTGGCTCCCGACGCCCGGAGCGTCTCCCGCTCTTGTAAGCCCCTTAAATGGTGTTTAAAAACCTAACATAACTACTATGGTCAAATATTTAATGAATGCACATGGTGTGCACACCTACCTATATTCATGAAACATCATATTATGTTTTATTTATGTATTTGCACACTGCAATACACTTACTCTTTACCGACACGTGGTAAATAAATGCATAATTACTCGTGGCTATCGTAAATTCTTTATTTTGCCGTATTGTTCACGTGTTCACAATGACAAGTGCTAAAATGTCAGCAATCGTTGGATTAATAAGTAAATTGCTTTTTTGTGCACACTTAAAAATAAATAAATTGGTGCAGACTATTAAATAATAAACTGAATTGTTTTATCATCACATCAAAGGGGTTTATTTATAAACGAGGATTAAAGTTAAATTATATTTTTAAACGTCAGAAATGTATGGTTAAACAGTCGCTAACCTCTTCATCTACATAACTTTAAGCAACGTTTATTAATACGGGGTATAACGTCTAAGTTTAGTGTAGATAATAATAAATTGACATATACTTAGCTTGTACATATTCTTATTATTATTTTAATAATGTACATAATTATATGCTCATAATTAATCAAAAGGATAAATGTAAACAATGTATACAAAAAAAAAACATCAAATAATAATTTTGTGAATAAATTACACGGTTATTTTGACGTTGCTACTTCAATCGTATCACTACAACTGTTTATATACCCTACTTATCGTATCAAGCTGCTAGCTTTGATCACGCACCTACCGCACGTACTAAGTACTTTGACATTAAGAGGTCGTTGCACCCGAATTTTCTTGACATTGTTTTGATATCAATTCAGCCTATCGCAGTCCACTGCTGGACATAGGCCTCTCCCAGACTGCGCCACAACATCCTGTCCTCCGCCTTCCGCATCTTGTCTGTCCCAGCCACCGTGTTTAGGTCGTCCGTCCATCTAGCTGGGGGGCGTCCCACACTACGCTTGCCGGTACGCGGTCTCCACTGCAGGACTCGTCTGCTCCAGCGGTCATTGGTCCTTTGACAAACATGGCCAGCCCACTGCCATTTCAGCTTGCTTACCTACTCTGCAAGCTATGTCGATAACTCCGGTTCTTTTCCGGATAATTTCATTCCTGATTTTATCCTTCAAAGAGATATGAGAAATATGCAGTACCTATACGTCGCTCAGCGAGCTATGAAGCGGTTTATGCTCGGAGTTTCTTTGAAAGATAAAATCAAAAATGCAGTTATCCGATGATCTGTGGAGCAGACGAGTCCTGGAGTGGAGACCGCGTACCGGCAAGCGTAGTGTCGGACGCCCCCCAGCTGGATGTACTGACGACCTTAAAAAAGTAGCTGGGACCGACTGGATGGTACAAACCTGGGAGAGGCCTATGTCCAGCAGTGGGCGATAGGCTGAGTTATTGCCATTTGGTCCAAGTGCGGTTTATTTGTATTTTTTACCTTGTATTTCCATGTATAACCACCATTACGGGAAATGATTATTGGTGTGGTTTACCTTTCTAACTAAACCCAACTCCACTGGATTTTGTTCCGTCGATAGCGCATTTTGATGTCAGCCAGGTTTGTCATTAATGGCCAGTAAATAAACATAAAAGAATTCAAGTGTTTGTTAGGTACTGTTTTAACTTACGTCATTGTCACGCACTTTTGGGAATTTGTCACGTCATTTGATTGACGATCCACGCGTTTACTGGATTCAGAAACTGGGTTTATTAATAAAAAATAAACTAAGGTGACCTACCTGATTTTGGCGTATTTTAACCGACTTAAAAAAAGGAGGTTCTGTATTTTTTTATAAGAAAAATTTAATGTCTTCAAACGAATCAATCAATATGTACTTTCAGGAATACCTTTAAATTATTTTCAATTAGTACATTTAGGCACTATAGATACGATTTTCTAGTTCTTAGGTACTTAGATTTCGTATATACTTAGTACTGTAACATCTAATCCGATAATTTATATAAATACAAACTGAAATAAAACGTCATCCTGAAAGACATTTTCTTCAGATAAGATAGGTACTAAAATATTACAAGGCTCATTTTGGAAGCCAACGTAATTTTATAATCGTACCCAGGCACAGTTGATAATGATAGTAAAATTACGGAAATTATATAAATAGTAGGTAATCCTAATAACCTAAAATAAATACGTCATTTTTTGCAAGAAATATATTAATTTACTAGCTAAGGAAAATAACAAACTAAAACTATCGATAAAAATGGCACGTCACAACTGGTCCTAATATTTGAACAAAATAATTAATTGTTTCAGTACCTACTAGGTACCCTGACATTCTTCACATTATGTTGAATGAATACTTCGGGTAGGTACAGGTGTTTTTTATTTGTTTTGAAGTTACTACCTACTAAAATTTCAGAATTTTAGAAACCAGAGCGCGTGTAAAATTTTATGCGAAACTTTATATTTAGCAACTAGCTGCACCCTGCGGTTTCACACGCATATGTCTTGATTCCGTGGGAATATCGAGATAAAAAAGTATCATATGTACTAATCCAGCCAAATTTCATCCGAATCCGTTTAGTCGTTTTAGCATGAGAGAGAAAGCAAACATACAAAAAAACTACACTTTTCTGTTTATAATATTAATTTACATATTAAAAACTAAATTATATTATTTAAAAATATACAGTATTAAAGTAAACATAAAATAACTAAAACATTAAAAAAAAATAGCTTTATAATTCTAAGCTTTATTCACGTTCAGACGGGTTGATAGCTGCGACACAGTTAGTAACTTTTGTAATTATCATCGTTTCCATTGTAATTATGCCAATTTTTGAATTCCTTTAAATTAAACACCAACTGGCCTAACCCAACCTTCTCTTTCTAGGTGCGCCACCCCTACCTTCAGTAGGTACCAAGAAGAATTCCTCCCGTCGGAATGCCTGGGGAAACCTATCCTACGCTGATCTCATCACCCAAGCCATCACCTCCGCACAGGACAACAGGCTCACGTTGTCCCAGATATACGAGTGGATGGTCCAGAATGTGCCATATTTTAAGGATAAGGGGGATAGCAACTCTTCGGCTGGATGGAAGGTAAGACGTTTGATATTTTGACGTAGCATTAGAACTGAAGACCAATTCTCATAATTTAAAAGATTTATTCCGGTCTGATCCCGTTCAAATCTAGTCGCAGTCTCATCTCGGCGACAAACAAATGTCAGAAACTTGTGAAAATTGTAGAGAAATTAGAAGTATCTTTGACAGATTAAGACTGAGATCAGACTGTGAACGTTCTTAAAATTACGAGAATTTCCCCTCTGTTAATTTGTCTCTGGTTAACCTATTGGGCAGATTTTAGATCCGGACGCTGTAATCACACTATCACACTTCACAAAGGCGAAAGTTTATGAGTGTGTATGTTTGTTACGTCTGCACGCACTAACGGCTGAACGGATTTGGATGAAATTTAGCAGGATTAACACATAGGATACTTTTATCCCGATATTCCCACGGGATCGACACTTATGCGGGTGAAACCGCGGGGTGCAGCTAGTTATTGCTAATTGCGTCAGGCAGATGTCACAAATATGTCGACGATAAAATATGATAATTAAAATATTGTGTAGGTACCAGATAGAAATGATAATAAATAGCTAATTAGATGAAACTTTTCAGTTTGAATGTCACAGATTGTTCGTTGTTCTATTGTGGTTAGCCTGTTAATTGACGAACAATTTATTTGGTTTGATTAACATTTATAATTAAACAATATCACTGTGTAAAATGTTTGTGTTCTAAAGGTGTGAATGCCAAAATGTAAGTTTAAAATTCAAATGATTTTCGTTGTTTCTGATCGAGAAAATGCTGATTGGATACCTACTAAATTGATGACGAATGAAAAATACGTTTAAAACTTGATGGTCAACTAAAGGATAGGATAGGGTATTCGATATTGGAGAATAATTTTGACAATTGAGTACGAGCCCACCTTCAAAAGTAGGTACTCCTATAAATATTCTCGAACCGTAAAATCTACGTGAAACGTGCTTCAATACATTGTTTACAGGATGTTCAGCGATATTCCGTGAATCGCACAGAAAGTGATTTAGAAAATATTTTTAAGGGCATTCCTTAATATGAGTCATTCTGGCGCTTGTCCATCAGGTTCACTATTTGATACGAGAAGGTGGCATCATGCCATTTTGTCTGTTATATCGTGGTGTCTTATCTTAACGCCTATATTGCGACGGACAAAATGAGCCTTTATTAATTTGCCACTACGATTAGCTACGTTTTTACAGGAATTTCTCAAGCATTTCGACGTAAAAAGATATTGTTATCGTCCTAAGTCTAATCTACAATTAAATCTTAACAAGTTTTAGCTAAACGAGATACAATTAAGTTTTCGTTCAGAAACTGAAACTGTATAGTTTCTTTTATTATTTCATTGAACCAGTGCATTCAATTTTCAGTACATCTAACGTAGATCGATCTTTTTTGGGCTACTAGCTGGCTGACATTGAAACCAGTGGGCGTCAACGCACACGCGCGCGTTTACGTTGACATTAGTCCGTAGTTTAGAGGCGTTTGCGTTGGCGACTTAGCGCTAAACTGTTTGAACTCACGCCATGATTCGAGTTTTCCGCGTTCTCCACTGCCAATTTTATTGAAATAAGTATTACATTGAGATTGGCGTTTTAAATTACTCGGAAGGTGATTTCTATAAACTAACATTATCTACAAAACCGTCGCGTCGCGACGCGTTCCTAACAAGAAGTAATAAGTAGTTTAACTTTGACTTTGAAATTATGAATCTTATATATTTCGTTGAAATAAATATAAGTAGGTAAGTAGTTACATTGAATCTAACAATTCCTGGGTTATATTATTTTTTTAAACAATTGACGAGTAGAACAAATCTCACAAAAAGCCAAGCATGAAAGTATCCTGAAGGTATTGTAATTTTCTGAGACAGACGTGAATTAAGAGTTTAAACACCGGATAGAGAAATACAAATATATAAAGCAGCCTTAGTTAAGTACACCATAAATATTTCTAAAGCGCTACGCATTTTTTGGTGGAACTCCGCAGTGGCACACGTTATCCCAATCGGCTGTGACACGACCGATAATGATAATAAAAACATTATTACACACTCAATCGACAATCTTATAACGATGATACCACAAACTTCGGATACATTGCTGTTACGCAATGTTCGCTTCCACAAAACACCCAAAGTAACACTTCAATGGATATCATTCAACTCGTATAATTTTAGGTTTTGTTTATCACGCGGTCACATGACGTTGACACGCCCTCGGCCTCGCTACGAAGTTGAATAAATAAAAAATATAAGACATGGAACTATTTCGTCTCGATCGTAGATCGTATTAAATCTATAATTCGTATTTTAATATTCGGTTGAATCTATTCGACTATCGAAGATTATCGTAGAATACCACGAACTCGATGACCTTCACAAGCGTACCCATGGCATTGATTAATGTTTACGCATACAATGCTCATTCAAGCTGCACGCGTCTTGAGCAATTATAATAATTAGAGCCAGCGCAATAAAGTCGAAAATCGAACGTGCACGGCTCGTGTCATTGTGAGCTTAGTTAATTAGCAAACTGTTGAAGTCGTGCGTCACATTCTTACATGACACGACTGAAGTAAAATAAAAGAGACGGATGATATGGCACCTTGTGAGGTGAATGAATCGACAATTGCGGGCAAGTGCTCACGAATTTATATCAACTATCTCGGTAATTACTTTCAGATAGGTACTAAAAAATCTTTTCGTACCAAAGAAAATTCCTGAAAGAAAATGGCTTGTCAAGTAGTCAGTCATGTAGCGTTACTTCAATTTGAAAGCGGTTTTCGAGTTGCGCATTCCACTATACTTTTACACTTCGACAAAAATAACTTTACTGTTGCAAAGCTGAGTGGCGAGCCCACTATATCACGAGATAGAATGCAAAAACTGGATTCTCAGCAGCAATTATTAATTTGTCGTAGGTATACGTAAACGTGCTTGTTACTGGACTGGTTTAAAAACTGCCATGCTCTTTAAATAAAAAAAAAATAATGATAGCAACGAAGTTATTATAGGAAAGTAGTAGGATTTTTATAGCGTTTTTCTTATGATATTGTTTTAAATTATTATTTAAAGTGGAAAATACTTTCTCAAATGGGTTCAATCCTGTCATGCAAATTATGCGTTCTCACGATTTAAAGTAGACAATTATAAGAATCCCGTATCTGTAGGCAATGTGTCTCGTATAGGAACTCCAAAGGATGTCTGTCACGATACCATCCGAAAACGGACCGATCAGATCAGGTGATGTGGTAGACTTACTTACTCCGCAGTTTCGGCATCCGTTACCTACGGACTGACCTAAGAATGAATGACACCACGATTTGACAGTTGTTCCTAAGTCCGAAAATTTCACCGTTCACTCCAAAGTTTCGAGCTACATTTGGATGGGTCTGTATCTTCGTTGATGGACTTAGAGAGTAGGCAATGTACAATATTCCGAACTAGTTACCTACTTTCTCTTTGCGTAATGCGGCTCTCATAATAATTATTACTCTTTGAATTTTTTTTTGTAACGATCAAAATGAGTAAATTTCTTAACCATCACAAGAATGATTACGTCCAATTTATTTGAGGAAAGAAAAGTAATTAAAATTGCTTTAAATGAAAACTCCTACGTGACTTTAAAGTAAGGTGATGATTTCATGGTTTAATGAATTAGTAAATCAATATGTTATTCATTCATTGCGAAAATATCAAAATAAATAATAAGGAAACTAGTACTATGACGTTGAAAACGATCGTTTTATTCTGAATTTTTTTTTTTAATACCTATAGAAATTTTATTCGACAATAAGTAAGTAGTAATAACCTTCTAAGGCAAACTATGGTTAAACAACCAATGATTCAGCTGTTTGCCAGTGCGGTTGTATTAGAATTTTAAATTTATGTAGGTTAATCCGAATGACGTAAAGATTTCAATCAATTTAATTTCGTTGTCAACTTTTGATTTGACGGGCAAAGGTCATAAGTCTGATACTTAATTATGGAATTAAGGTTTTAATTAATTATGTAGGTATTCGTGCGATTTCTTAAGAATATGTTCTAATTCTTTTTTTTTATTCAGGTCCAAATTTTTTACTAAGTAAAAGTAATAAGAAAAATATATTTTATTCCGTGTCACTTTCTTTTCTTATACCTAAGTACCTTGAGTTACATTGACTAGTACAATATGGATTATCTAAAAATAACTATTATTGCACACCATATAAGTAGCCTTAACAAACTCAGCATAAATGTTACCACTACCGGATGTGAGAATAGAAGCGGTTTTTAGAACAAAAATTCGTATTCGCCGTATCGATGTCGCCGCGGGTCCAGTTGAATAGCAAATGAAAACTACCGTTACCTAAGACCGTTAGCACACCTTCGCAAAATCTCATATATCCTTTCTAGGTAACCCATATAGGAAAGAACATTCACGGAATGGAAATCTTGTGGCGGTGCCACTATGGATATGGATACACAATGTTGGTTACCACTTTCAACTGTTTCAGGGAAACTATAACTATTATGAAAAAAAAATCAGCTCCGTTTTTGTTTCTATGTCACTATATTTTCTGGTCGTTTGTAATTAATTACTTATATTAAATTCAGTAAACTGTGTGTCCCATTTCTAAAATATCGTGTAGTGATTCGTAATTTTCCAGTTTTACTCAAGATTGAAGAGTGAAAGTCAGTGTACATGGTTTGTTAAAATTCCCGCGAAATTAGCAGGAGTAAGTATCGGTTGTTTTGTTGGAGTTTTAAGACATTATAACAAACTGTGAGACATAATATGAGTCTATAGATTAAAGTTTAGGTACCTAATTAAGATTTTGTATTAAAACAGTTTTGAAACGTCCAAAAAAAATTACTCTCAGACTGTAGCTGCACTTCTTAATATTTGTTAGGTACATCAATGTCTTTGACTCAAAACGGTCAAAGAAAACATCGTGAGGAAACCAGCGTGTCGTAAAAACAAAAATTCGAAGATATGTGTTATCTACCAACCCGCACTGGGCCCGCGAGGTAGATTACGGCTCACTCCCTCCCTCTCAGAAAGAGAGGAGGCCTGTATCCCAGACTCCCAGCCCAGCAGTGGGAACATTATAGGCTGATTATGCTGTTATTCAATATCTTAGCTACACAACTAATATCTAAGTCAGTACTATAAACAATTTAACATTACCTAATCATAGGAAAATTCCAACCGAGACCTTTCTTAATAAGTAATTGAGGTTACTTACATTGATTTACACGGTCGCCATCTTGCGGGGTAGATAACACTGAATGATATATTTTCACAGCGGTATATGAGGCCGATAACAAAACCACATGACACTCATTCATATATAATAAATTATGCTGTGGTCTGCGATATAGGCGAAATTGATTTTATAATTACTAATACTACATTTTTGTCCACTATACTGAAGTAATAACAAGATAATGTTTTTTTCTTTATTTCGAATTATCTAACCACAAATTGGACTATAAGCAGTGTTCATACTCAGATAATTACCATTCCATTGCCAATTAATCAGTTATCTACTCTAGTAATATGTATTCTAAGTTGATTTTTGAGTGATCGTTTGTAACAGAGTGACCGTTTGTAACAAAAAGGTCCTAATAAGTTTTTGGTTGCAATGGAATTTGAACTTTGTTAAGGGGCTTACATGATCTAAAGCGAGGTCACTGTCGGACTGCATAGAAAAGAAAGAGAAGAGCGATGACACAACGCTGATAACTTATTGCCAAACATGAAGCAATTATTTAATTACAAAAAATCTAATGTTTGGACTAAAAATTTAAAACACTAGTGTTTTAGTATGTTGCTTGTAGAATAATCTGACAAATAATCAGAATGATTGTATGTACTTATATCAGTATGGTTTTTATTGTAAAAAGAAAGGTTTTAGAGGTATCTTCATAATTTTTTTCTATCGTATCAAATTAGTTGTATTGTGTTTTCAACACACTATCTACCTAGCATATATCCTGAAAAATATCATATATTTTTCTGATTTGATTTCTGTAGGTAATCGATCTTATACTTTTATTGTTTCTAAAACTCGCGTTTTTAACGTTTAGGTCCTGTAAGCCCCTTAAGTATGACGTTCAGTTTGTTGTTTCATCACTTGAAAATTATCTCAAATTCCAATATATATCTTCTCGATGTCTCATTAAAAAAACTCGTACATGTATCAGTTGACGCTGTTATCTACGCATTTTATTAACTTATTAGGTATATAAATATTAAATAATCATTAATCAAGTACCTAACAGACAGGTAGGTATGATACAATTAAGTACTATAAAATATTATAGGAAAAATAAACTACTAATTAAATGTAATGAAAACAACATCATGACATAAAACATGGAGATTTGCATTGGAACCTATGCTGACGGAAGTCAACAATGTACTTGCAATATTTTGTTTACAATACCCTATAATATAGGTACGTCATAGTGATATAACCATACATAACATCGTAAAGGGGATTACATAGAAAATGTAATGAATCGAAAAACCACAGTGAGTCATTTATTTTTACTTTATTTATTAATTGTACTGGGAAATTACGATGATCTAAATAAATATGTGATTAAGTCAGAGTTTGTACTAGAGATGATATAACGGCTCGTGTATTGTGATAGTGACAGATAACCTATCACCATTTATCAGACCAGACACCAACTGCACTTAATTAATACATGAGAGAAAATGTGATTGTACATACAGCTACGCATAAAGGCATACATTTCCAGTTTTAGCTGACCTCGCATTATATAAGTTTTTCGTATAGTCGGAAGTCAGCTTATACTGGTTATGTTTAGCTTGATGTGTAGGCGTGTGTACATATTTTCTCTTACCAGTAAGTACTTAAATACAAAGTGCCAGTTATGGCATATGATAAAATCAATACATCATTATCATCTTCATATACCTCTGAAAAAAACTATGATAATATAATATGTGATAACATTACAGCAAATAAGATTTTTATAAAGATAATTTGTTTTTTTTTTGTAAGTAACCTTGTATAATAACTAACAGAGAAATTGCTTGTACGCTTATTATTTTTAACCGGCTGCTTAGGCACAACATAATCAATTAATTCATCTGTTTTTATGCTAACTGCTCATGCCCGAGTAAACAGACTTCATTATCTTGTAATTTTTTTATAGCAAAATGCAAACGTGTCATACGCTTTTGGAATAACAATTAGATTACAGTACATATTTGGAAGTACAGTACGAGTAAAACAATTTACGAATACTTAGTTGCGGAGACGCTTAGTATTAAAATGAGGTGGATCGACCACCTGCCAGGCGAGGCAATTACAATATTTATAACTTCTCTTAGTTTTTGATGTTCCTAATTGCAGACATATTACTAATACTGGACTCAAATCTGTGTGGTACTTTCCTCAAAAGACCATTTCAGACATCAATCTAGATGATCTGACCAAGATTATGTCTGGACTTTAAAAGAGACTGTGACCTCTGACTTTGTTTCGGCCTTTCTTCTCAGAGTAGGTAGTCAGATAGGAAACGCCGACCTCATCTTATCTTATTTTTTTTATAATATGACGTAAAAGTGATTCCGATATCCTATTTACAGAATAAATAATTTCATTTAACACTTTTCGGTGATCCCCGGTATTAAGTTGAGTTTTTTTTATTCCTTATGTACTGGCTTATGTTTAACTAATATTTTACTAGATAAGTCACTACAGAGTTTCACTGCAGTTACCTAATAAAGTAATACCCATTATAATATTATGGGGTATTCACCCATAGATGCAAATATGAATGAGTATAAATGTTCCATGGTCATGCGACGGGTCCCAGAAATTTTACCATTACAGGATAAGTTTTTTTCCTGCTCCCATTCTGCAGATTACGTTCCATCGAACCTACCCAAGTCCAGTTTATCAAGACGGGTTTTTGTCCCACATTGACGATTTACGTCACTCAGCGCTGTGTGATGTTTCCCTATTATTTATTTATGCATTCCATATTTTGATAAGACACTCAACATGTACCAGGCCACTCAGAAAGTATTGCGAAAAAAAAATGTTATGTATGAGAGACTGGCCAGTTATAATCTAGTTTGAAAATATGATTATTTTGTAAGTAAAAATAGTTACCTACGTTCCAATTTCAAAATTTCCCTCCACATTGTTTGCGAGCTAATTTAAATTGTTGTGTCTCGTTAAAAAGTGGATCTGCGCCGGCCACATTTTCGCGCTATGATTTTTGACGATTTCAAGTGTCGCCTGAAACCGGACGAATCGTACGATAGACTTCAAATAGCATTCATGGATCCGTGTATCGTTGGTATAACGAATTCAAGCGCGGTCGACTAACTTTGGGGGATGAAAAAAGAAGTGGTCGCCCTTTGACGGCTGTTACGGAAGGAAACGTGCTAGCAGTGAAAAATTTAATCTAAGACAACAGGCGAGTTACGTATCAAGAGATTCAGCACATACTGCAGGTTAGATCGGGAAGCCTTCACGAAATTCTACACGTGCTGATGATGATGAATGAAATTATATTTAACTATTTAAAAATTATATTATATTTAACTTTTTTTTGTACACTACAGAAAACGTGCTTACGACCGACGCACGACGCGACCGTAATAAATATGAATGATAATAATTAGAATCAGCAATACAACTCCTTGAGTATAATTCGCCTCTAATGTCATGACTTCATGAAATAGTCATTCAATAGGGTTATGAACTTAAATAATTTTTATTTTATTATTATAATTCTCTTTTATTAATTTTTATTATTATAATTCTATAAGTAAATAAATATTTTTTACGGCCGCGAATCATATTTAGATCCACATACAACCTGATAAAGACCTGAAAATTGCAAAAAACGTAAGATTATTTGAATTTCGCGGGCGTAAAAAGTTGAAAAATTCACAAGTTTAACGTTAGATAAGTACCTACCTACTTGTAAATATCAGTATCTTCCTGAGTTTTAGAATCCACCAGTAGCTCAGCTGCAAATGACATTATCATTGACACTATTGATAAGATATAATATTATGACATTGACACATTTTTGCAAAGTATCTCGGCTTAAATACCTAAATACAATGCCGTGCTAAATATAATATATTATCAGTATTAAATTGAAATATACGGCGGTACTCTGCTTGACCTACATAATGCTGGACAAAAATAAAACTGAGAATAATTTTACTCAGGTCCATAAATATATTTCTTTACGGCATTCCCTTCATGAAAGATGAGAAAATCCGCTCTTACGTTTAAAATATACATTTAGAAGTTTACATTTTCAGTATTAACAACAATTCTTTATTTAAATGTCTCCTTATTATTTTGTAAAGTCGTGAGAATAATATTAATACAGCCATGACAGATGTCAGATTCAGGATGCATAAGCACGATTTATGTAGGAAAAACAGTAGTGCACTGCGTAGATATAGATATTACAGTTGTCAATAGGTATGAATGGCTAATGCAATGAATAAAACAACACGTGTACGAAATGATAGTAGCTTAGGTAGGTATAGAGGGTTCCACGAACTGCTAGCAAAGCATGTGTAGGTATATAGTTACAATCCCGTGACACTTAACGTAGAAGGAAATATCTTCTGTAGGTACCTACCTGTTTATACATATTAGGTAGCGAAACTCCACAGACATGATGGGTATCGGTATCTAACCATCATCATCTGCCTACCCTTTTCTCAAATATGTTGGGGTCGGCTTCCAGTCTAACCGGATGCAGCTGAATACCAGTATTTTACATGGAGCGACTGCCTATCTGACCTCCACAACCTAATTACTGGGTAATACGATACCCCTTGGTAAGACTGGTTGTCAAACTTTCGGGCTTCTGACTGCCCGTAACGACTGTCAAATATCCACGAATGACAGCCGGGACCAACGGCTTAACGTGCTTTCCGAGGCACGAAAGGGTCTCGGTATGTAAAGATGGTCACCCATCCACAGACCAACCGCGGCAAGCGTAGCTTAACCTGATCGATCGACCTGTGCGGCTGTTATTATGTAACCACGGGCCCCTCGGGTATCGGTATCTAATCATGATAAAAAAAACATAGATATCGATACCCATCACGTCTGCGGGGTTTCGCTAGCTAATTTAATTTACCTTGAATTTTTTTCCATAGAAATATTTAAGGCCCGTTCAGTAAATCCGACGAGGCGTTAAATATTTCTAGGATGTAATTCCTGAAGTAAAGTTATTATTTTTGAAAATATGTAGTAGGTAAGCATAATTATAGTTACCTAATACAACAATTATGATAATTATACTTATATAAATATTAATGTGGTAGTAAATTAATAAAACAATTATGTTGTTAAGTATCTTTGTAATCACGATAAAATATATCTATGAATGAGGAGCTCGTGTCAGCTAAGTACCTACCTGTAATTTGTTTTTTATTACAAGCTTTTATTTTTACGCTGCTACATTAGTACAAATTCAATAGATATATGTAGTTTTAGGCCCACTTGCACCACAAATCACTAAATGCATTTAATACGATAACATATTTAAAACATTATTCTGTCTCTGTCATCTTTAAACGATTGACAGAAATAGAACGATGATTTGCTTGTGCTAAATGCATTAAGTGATTTTTGGTACAAGTGTGCCTTAGACACTAAAGGAGATCACCTATTTTTTCGGCGATTTGGGATAAAAAATAAAAAGTCGGCGGCCAGGAATGAATTACATTTTATTTGAATGGTCGCAGTAGTAGAAATATTTATTTGTATGGCGACAACGCTGTAATGAATTTGAGAATCTTATCTTTCGATCCGCCTCCAAATAGCTATATTTACAAAATTCAAAGTCCTGACTGACTGATATATCAACGCACAGTCTAAAACGCTGGTCCTAGAGACATGTAATTTTGAGGGTGTGTTCTTTGTGAAGAGTAGGTATCCACTGAGAAAGGATTTTTCGAAATTCCACCCCTAAGAGGGTAAAATGTCACGCGAACGAAGTCGCGGGCAGAAGCTAAAAGCTGTGTATAATATATCTCCGAATACAAATTGTTCTCGACTTTGACGCCTTATAGTAACAAATAATGAGTTACGAGTATAACTTATACATATATCCTAAGTGTACTTTAAAAATTTGTAATTAATATTGAGGGCCGCCTGTTCTTTACCTACATTTTAAATTGTAATTTCAATCCAAGGGGGAGACTATTTACCCACTGGATTGTGGAGGTCAGATAGACAATTATTGCTCCATGTCTTCATCTTCTTTTCGTGTCGATGGTACACTTAGACGGCTCCAAGTAAAATTCAACTGCTTCTGGTAAGACTGGAAGCGGACCCCAACATGTTAAGAAAGGATAGGCAGATGATGATGAAGTTTCAATCAATATAATAACGTTTCACCTTTCAGTCGTATTCTTTTGGAACATGTTAGTCTCGTTAGTCAGAATACTTAGATTAGCAGTTTTTATTTTGTGTTTCTTTACAGTTCACTATCATCATCGTTTACAGCCGAAAGTCCACCCACGGCTTAGTGTAGCGTCTACATCCCACGCTTTTCCATCAATATTCCTGCCATTTCCCTAAATGTGTCCACCCACGTTGACCAAAAAATTTTCAATGAACATACTGCTATGTTCAATGGCTAAATAATAACAGCCGTACTGGTTGATCTTCAAGATTAAGCAAGGCTTGCCGAGGTTGGTCGGATGGGTAGCCAGCCATTACATACCAAGGCCCCCCGTGCCTCTGGTCTCGGCTGTCATTTGTAAATCTTTGACAGTCGTTACGGGTAGTCAGAAGCCCGAAAGTCTGACATCCATTAACATTCTTACCCAGTAATTGGGTTATGGACAACCGATAGACAGTCGCTCCATGTAAAATACTAGTATTCAGCTGCATCCGGCTAGACTGGAAGCCGACCCCAACATAGTTGGGAAAAGGCTAGGCAGATGATGAGTGCTATGTTCAACGCATAATACCTAGGTACTCAAACCACGATTTTCACGTAAAGTCAGGAATTTTCCTTATCCATGTGAAACTCTTGAAGACTACTTTATAAGTAGGTACTTGCAATTTACTTAACTACGTGAGAGCTACCTATAAATTATTGCGATAGTCAATTGCTTGAGACTCTGTCACTAATTACCTGCGCAAATTAATTGATTTACTAGCTTTATTAAAATTCCTAGCGTTTTTCTAGTAACAGTCGAGCAAAAAACTTACCTAAGTGAGTTTATTATATTTCTCAGCTTAGACACTGAATATAATAATATTTTACCCATTGCTTATAATGTCTTTTTTTTATATTCCTTATGAGGGAGGAGGAATGCACCGGAAGAACTGTGTATGGTGATATTTATGATAATCGATTGGCAAAGGTGAAACAACTTGTACTTATACTTCTAGAAATGCATTTGCTATTTTTATTACAGACTTAAAACTGGATCTGGAAGTTTGTATGAATAATTTCAAAAGGTTTTTATGTTACACTTTATTGAAACACATTTCTTTATTATTAGATACTTACTTTGTCTGTTTTAATCTATAATTTTTATATTTGAATGTCTATCATTCTAATCGAACCAGAAAGACCATTAAATTTGGTGCTATAGTTCAACCTTTCAAGTAAGTCGAAATAAATACTTCTTCGTATCTTATCAACGGGTCTTAGTAACGGGTGACGTGGGCCGATAGTAGCTTCACTGTGATTTGTGTTATCACCTCACACTTTATTCCGTACGTTATCTACATTGCTCGTTTGGTGACGATGGTTCATAGCTTTAATGTTATTAAACGAGCGATGTATCGCGTACAGCGGAATCAGTCGTTTGGTTCAATAAATTGTAGTGATTATAGTAGGAGGTGTGACCACTCTCAGTGGATAGCGACTGGCCTTGGTATCGCTTATTTAAACGATATACATAGGCCTAAATTGAGGAGCTCGTGGCCGAGTCGTAACAGCAGCACGGGTCGATCGATCAGGTTAAGCTACGCTTGCCGTGATTGGTCCGTGGATGGGTGACCATCTTTACATACCGAGATCCCTCCGTGCTTCGTTGGTCCCGGCTGTCATTCGTGGATCTTTGACAGACGTTACGGGCCGTCAGAAGCCCGAAAGTCAGACAACCAGTCTTACCAAGAGGTATCGTATTACCCAGTAACTGGGTTGTGGAGGTCAGAAAGGCAGTCGCTGTACTGATAGCTTGAATTAATAAATTGGGTAGATTTATTAATTCAAGCTATCATTTATTTGATTTCAAGTGAATGCTTTCGAAATTGTAAATATTTTTGATTACTATTGATTAATTAATGTTTTTTTTTTCAGTCTGAGTCATTGTAAATCCGCATGCATGATACAGATACTGTAAAGTAATTAAGCGTACTATTTTTAATGAATATGCACTATGCAGATTATTATGATTAAGTACTTACGATGATAAAAATTATATTTTCCAAATTATGTAAGTAAGTACTTACAAGTATTTCTTATCGACAAGTACGTCGATATAACTTTGGAATGAAACCCTTTGACAGTTTTAAAATTACTATTATTCAAGCTTAGCGATATGAGAAAAATATAAATCAAAAAGAAAACCTGTAAATAAAATTCGCTCCACCTGAAACTCATAACGAGTTTAGTTTAACCTTGGCAATAAATTTGCCGATACAAATTAGTTCAACTTTTGATATACCTACGAGAGGGGGGGCGCAGGGCGCGGGGCTAAGGGGTGATTGCAATAGAGGCTGCACGCCACCTTGCTGTGATTGATTTATACGTCTTGTTTGTCACAGAGCCGATTTATTTGAATTCCTGCCAGAGACCCGGGTAGCCAACGGATTAATATCGAGCAGACCCCGCTATATATCCCCCGACTTTGGGCAATAATTCAATATTTCATCCTTCGAGCCGGGGGACCTACGCTGTGAATTAACATACAAACGTCAATCGTTTCATGAATAAAAAATGTATTGGATTTAGTGAAATGACTGGCGCGATCGCCCAGCGTTTACTGTGTTGCCGCCCCAAATGCCTATTGCGGAAATATAAAATGTTTCGGATTACTGGTTTAGTTTGATCGCACACTATTCGTATTTGCTGGGAACACGCGATTTGGCGGCTAAGTTCTGAACGATGATACTGGGGACCCGAAAAATCTCAGTCGTAAACCGCGCCGGCTATTAACTGAGCAGCTCAGGAATTGGGTACCGCATAACATTTACTGCCTTTTAATGCAACCAACCAAGTACTGTCTTTCTTTTATTGGGGGAAACAGTTCACGTGTTGATGTTGTAAAACTGGAGGGATGCATACCTAGTATACTCGAAACCGAAGTTTACTGCTGGAATATTCAATGATAAAACATTACTGCAATGTCGAAAATTCCTATAAAACTTTTTGAATACCTACACGGCATCATGGAGGCGTCATTACATTGAAATAAATAAATAATTTTGTACTAACAGCGCCGCGCGTTTTCACCAGCATAAGCGTCGATTCCGTGGTAATATCGGGATAAAAAGTGTTATTCTGACGTATAAGCTACTAGCGGTTTCACCCGCATAAGTGTAGATCCCTTGGGAATATCAGGATAAAAACTATCCTTTGTCCTTTCCCGGGACTCAAACTATCTCTATACCAAATTTCATCTACATCAGTTCAGCGGTTTAAGCGTGAAGAGGTAACAGATAGACAGACACACTTTCACATTCATTAAGTATGGATATGGATATATATGTGTCGCAGCAAACTGATTAAATTAGCCGTTTAGTTAACCGCCTGGCCTTTGGAAGTACTTAGTGCTCGACTCGCTTCGCTCTCTTTGCTCGCACGCGGTTGATCACAGTTCTAACCTAACCCATTTGGTCGAGGTGCCCTGGCCTATTTACTGCGACCAATTCAGCTCTCGCGTGATTAGTTACAGTTCCAACAAAAATCATAATATTGAATATCATTCAGGCCGGTTAGTTGAACGGCTGCCGTTTAGTTAAAAGGCTAGGCGGCTAATTAAACCAGTTGGCTGCGACATTTAAACAGGTTGCACCAAATCGAAATGGGAGATTGTACTCATCATTATGAGGAGGACCAAACCTGAAATCGCAATAGAAAAATCAGCTAACTGTTCCCTACATTTTGACGAGATAAGCGAACATAAATGTAGGGAACAGCTGATTCTTTTCGCGATTTCAGGTTTGGTTCCCATAGTAAAGTTGTTCATAATGATGAGTACCATCTCCCATTTCGATTTGGTGCATGTTTTCAATTTCAACCTGTATAATAATATATAGTAGGTATGGATAGTAATAGATTTGCGGTACTTCAACGTGGTGTAGTCAACCGTAGGTATAACGGGAAAGGGTTAAGCAACGAGCAGGCATTTGAACGAAAAAATTCCACTACGAGCCATCGTATCTAGTGGAACCGGTTTATAGTTCTAAACTACATAAACTACTGCTTCGTCGGCGCTTCGCCAATGCGTTCGCACTTCTCTCGGCACGTATGCGAGTAATATAGACGTATTAATTTATACCGACGCGGGCGCACTGCCGGTCAAGATAAGGGATCGTTTGTGATTAGAAAGAGCATTCTGTTCAACGATTCCAGTCTTGAAATGATAAGAAATACTTGCAAGTTATTAAAATTCATGAGCATTATTATTTTAATTCAATGGTTCGGAGGTTAATATGTATCTTACTATTCACTTAAAATGACTAATGTCTTTAATGCTTCTACCGCTTTTGAGAGGACTTAGACAAAAAAGGAAGAATAAAATGGTGACATAATTCATGATAATACACATGTCACAGTAGAAACCAGGGTTTAGGTACATCCGCAGCAAATTATTTACTGTAATAATAATAACATATCGAATAGAAGATAACTTAATAAGTATCTGTACATACATTCAACATCTTAATCATATTTGTCATTGATATCACAATCGCTACAGTAGAGCTTGTTGCTCTTATTACCATACATAGAGAGGTTTAATCTAATGTACATAATTGTAGGGCCACGACCTCAATTAGACCAGAGAGTCTAATAATCGCGTTAATCATAAAATTACGAATACTTACGAAGATTGTCGATTTCCGAGCTGTAACGTGTCTGTCTACTCGGCGACCTCTACGGGTTACGTACGCTTGAGCTCAAACGCTCTTTAAAACTTATAAATACTCCTTATATTGATTGTATGTTGACAAGGATAGACAGGGGCGTTGAGTCATTGGCCCAAATTATTATTTGGAGATAAAATAATCAACTTAACCTTAAAGATTGAATTTAATATTAAATTAAATGATTGAATGTGTAACTTGATAAAAAACATCATACTAATCTAAAATTCTGAATTCCTTTCAACTTAAGGCGGAAGCGTTAGGGTAGCCCGCGGAATTCAAATTGTCTTACGTTTTTTTGCAATTCGCAGGTCAATATTAGGTTGCATGTTGACCTAAATATGATTCGCGGCCGTAACATATATTTATTTATAGAATTATAATCATAAAAATCATCAATATATCTCTCTAGTTCATATTACCCTATTGAACGACTATTTCATGAAATCATGACACTTGAGGCCAATTTTAACTTAAGGAGTTGTATTGCTGATTTTAATTATTATAATTCTGTAAAGCCATATTTGTTACGTTCGCGAATCATATTTTAATCAACATGTCACTGAACTGCACTGAACTGCATATTGCAAAACATGTAAGTAAATTTGACTTTCGCGGGCTACCCTGACGCTTCCGCCTTAAGTTGAAAGGAATTCAGAACTTTTTTTTTAGCGCATCCACCTGAAATCATCATTAAATTAATCTATACTGAATATCTTTAGTACCTGTACACTTGATTGAATAGTACAATGCGATTATCATAACCGGTAGTGGCAAGAAGCGATTATGTTAAATATGTTAATTACGTCTGTGAGTAAAAAGAACATTATTGTGAGTTAAATATATATTTTATTGGACCGGCTATGGCTGATTATGACACCTCTGAAGGATGCCCGGACCTAAGATGCTTAGAAGGACGAATCTAAAACTATAAATCGCTCTTACGGGTACTGCGATGACTTTTTGTATGTACAATTAAGTTATTTTTAGAATACTGATACTAACTTACTGCTTAAGCATTCAATTCATTCAATTTGATACAACAGCGGTTTTTTTACGTCAGACAATTATAATTTTTTTAAAACCGGAACCAAGAACGCTTTTGTTTCGTATGTCATAGTTAGGTACAACCCGATTCTGGTGGCTCGGGACCAGAGGAAAGTCGCTGCGCAGTTACACGTTCACGTTTCAGCAGAGGTGAGAGTTGAAGTACCTACTTATTGTACAGTGAGTAGCTGCATTCCAGGGCCGCTATAAATTTTGAATCGGGCTGTACCTACACGTATTTCAACTAATTATTATCTAAACAGAACCTGCCAATGCAACGTTAAGTATCATTTAGGTCTAGTACATTTATTTATTATTTATTTATTTATTTAAATGCCTTAAAACTATCATTATAGCGATAGCCAAGTCACGCACACATAATTAAAAATAAAGATCATTGTTTGTAACATATTGTGAACAATAGTACTTTTGCGAATTTACACCAGTGACATGTAAATATATCAATATATCAATTTTGACCTGAATAAAATTGACGTTACATAGTTAATTTACGTGAAAACCAGAGCTACAACCTACTTATTGGAAAAAAAACAGTGATAGCCCACTTTATTGATACCTCATCTCTATTTTTCTCAAGTTTTTTCTTTGTAAAAAATACCAATTCAAAAACTTTAATTGAGTAGGTATTTACCTAAATATATAGGAAAAAAATATTTCTAGAAAAGATCACGACTTCTCAAAAGTTGTTATTGACGTCGGTTTCCTAAAAGATTTCGTGTTTTTTACGTAGTATATACAGGTTGGTGACTAACGTTTATAATACTATAAAATATCATTATGAAAATGCGTAGTAAAAACTAAAAGTAGCAAGTGTAAAATGGCTGGTCATAGTGCGAGTTTGTTGAAACTGAAGTTCCCCTAGAGAGATATCAAGCGGGTAGGTACCTACCTAAGTTAATGTGAATTAAGTCATGATTACATGATATTCCCGTAATGGGTTAGCAGGACTCTAATTGCCATGTGACGGAATTATGAAGGTGTGTGCCTACTCGTACACATTGCATTAAAGTATTACAATGGAGAATAGAATTATCAGTAGTAAGGTCTTTATGTAAGACTTTATGTAATAATTTTACCAATTTTAATACTGAATAAACGATTATTATTACTTATAAGAAATGTTTTCCTACAATTTCCCTTTAGATACCTTTTACATAATCATTCTTTCTTTCCATCTATATTCAGAAAAGATGAAGAACAGTCGCATGACTCTTTACAAAACTAAGCAATTTAACGCAGCAAAGAATTGTTCCCAATCGACATCAAGTCGAAACACTTCTTAAAGAAATACTTAAGTATATCGATTAACATAATCACGAACGAACATTCATATCATAGGTACTCGTATACAACGTGTTTCATTTACACCAAAAGATTCGAGTACAAATTAACAAAATTACAAGTTCCGATATCAATTTGAATGATGGATGATGCTGAGTTAAATTTCTTCCATTAGTTTTATTATACTCTGTTTTGTAGGCCGCTACATTCCGGTAGCCATTTGGCATCTCATTCTCGTCAAGTGAAAGTTGATCGATGGAGCACGTCAATTTAAATTTTAAACTATGTTCTTTTAATATAGAAAGGAAGAATGTATAATAGAGCTTTTAAAAAATCATTAAAACTTCCATCTGTAGAACGTAGTATTCCATAGATTATACGAACACGAAGATTGCTCAAAAAAAAAGGAAACATATCTTGAGGAAACCGGCATGTCCTAGCACCAAATATATGTACTGACATCCGCCAACCCGCACTGGGCCCGCGTGGTATATTACAGCCCACTCGCTCTCGCAGAGAGGAGGCCTGTGTCCCAGCAGTGGGAACATTATAGGCTGATTATGCATGCATAGATTACCGATAAGAATCTACGATTGTAGATAGTAGCCAGTACTTATATTTTTAATACTCCCAACAAGATTTGCACGTTTATATCCATTTATTTATAGTTTCATCTCCATTACTGTAGAAAGACGATGGTAGATATTATCTGCCATATAATTTAATATATATGGTATAGTCTGAACCTCACCGTTGTCGCTGTATATTGCAAGCACTGGAATGTCGTGGGAGGACATTATGACAGGTTTAAAAATAGGATTATTATTAATGCGAAACTATATTGAGGATTTTACTATATAACTGTATTTCTGTGGATGCTAAAATTAAACCAGCCGAGCGGACTCTGCCCTCGAAGCTTTCCGTTCGTTTTAAAACTGTCTTCTTAGTCAATCGATGCGGATCAAACCTTTACGCCAAATGCTACCAAGTTTTGAATTAATATTTCTAAGTTTATGTAATAAACAGGATCAAATTAAATTAAATGGTGAAACTTCAGAGATGTGATGGGTATCCATATCGATACGACGATAAAACAGAAATAAATGATTTTTTTACTTCAGCCACGTCAAGCAACTACGGAAAATACTAAGTTATAATTCTAAAACATTTCTGAATCGTCAAGTATTGTCAATGATCTATTCAACTTATACATATACCTAATTGGGTTAAATGTTAGCAACTGTCACGTATGAATAAAGGTGAGACCAAGTTAAAAAACGATTAATTAAAAACGACTTCAGAAAAATATTTTATGTATTTACTTATATCATTACTGCGCCCCGCGGCTTCTTCCACGTAAGTTTAGATTCCAAAAAAAAATTGGAGAGGGCCAGCCTTATCACCTAGGGGTATAAAAATAGCCTAAGACCTATTCTCAGACCTAACAAATATACACAAAAAATTTCATAAAATCGGTCAAGCCGTTTCGGAAGAGTTCGATAACAAACACCGTGACACGAGATTTTTATATATAAGAATGACATGTTCTATACAAAATACCTACGACGAATAAGGACTGAAATACCATCTTATCAGCACAAGAAAATATACTCGTGCAAAAAGTTGAATTCGTAGTAAGCTATCGTAATTGCGCAATTTTAAAGTCTTGTTTGCATATCTACATACCTATCTTGCGTAGCAAAACATTCTACGTAGAAGGAAGTAATATCTATTGGATCTAGTAAAATTTTACAGTATTGCCCTGATTTAAAATACATGGTTTATTTTAATAGGATTTCTCAGTAAACGTGACGATTGTGCCTGCGAATGCGTTGGCGATTGTTAATCGCGAAACGAACAGAATTTCCATGAATCGTTCGCCATTGACATTTCTTAGCAACGTGGCCATGTTTACGTTCGGTGGCGGGTTGCGGCGCGTGTTTACAAACAGTAAATTGTTTACTCGACTGACATAACGCGTTGCAGGCGTCACGGCACGTCACAGGCCGCGTCACACGCCTCCGCTAGCCGGCACACGCCGCCACACGCCGCTCGCCGCACCCTGCCGCCGCCGCCCAATCCTGTTCTATTGCGTCTTGCGAATTGCTAGCGCCATTTTTTTTACTTTAAACTCGTTAAGGAAACTGCGTATCACCTATTTCGTAATCATTCGAAGAAGGAAAAGTGTATCTTGGAATCAAAAAAGGATTTAATTAGTTGAACTTGGAAAAACTTTTTGAAAGTTTATTTTTAACGTAGCTTTAAGTTAAGCGTTTATTTTACATCAAATACTTTGCTTGTAATAAGTTGTCTGTTGCGGTCCGGGGTCATAATTAGGTATAAAAAACTAACACCGTTAGCATGCGATTACGTGAATGTCTAATGAATAGTAATAACATAGACGATCTTTAAGTTTGAAGGTTTCGTGGAAATTTTTATCATCTTGAATTCGGTGAGAACTGTAGACATTCTAGAGGAGGTGTTAATACATAATTATATCATTCCCGGGGGGGGGGGGGGGGGGTTACTTTATTGCACTGCCAATAATTGTATTTATTAGAGTGCGCTCCGAAAGTGCTGAAGTTTAAAAAAAAAAAAACAGTCTCTCCTAAGGTAAGTAACCCCTAACGTTTTATGACAAGTCAAAGATTGAATTAGTCAATAATAACGTTAGAGCAGTTCAAACATTTGGATCACTAAAATTTTAAATCATTATAAGGTGGTCTGCCACAGCTGAAGTGGAAATATGTTACCTAACTTTTGGGGGCCACTGTATGTTGTGCCTTGCTAAAATTCCCTATATCTTTCTTTCTATATTTTTCTTTGTACCTACTTAGTTTGTCTTTTTAGTGACATAGTGTTACCTACTAGGCGTAAAAGTACTGATGCATATTGATAATAATAGTGTACCTATATAACTTATTTTAATATTGTAAAATTATTAACATGGGTTGGTACAGAAAACCAGGTGGCCCTATGAGTATATTTGTCAAAAATATTTGCAGGTATCATCTATAGGGAACGGATTGCTCTAACGATATTTACTGATCGCTTGCTGTTGGTCTTATTTTTTCTTCTTACTAATAACACGTCATTTTTATCAAAAATCAAAATCAAAATATTTTATTTCACATAAGCCTACATGGGCACTTATGAAACGTCAGAAGCTAGGTGCACGGTTCCAATTGGTCGTTTCCTATGGAGAAGAACCGGCAAGAAACTCCACGGTTACTCTTTTTAAAAATAATTGGCTTTTACAATATTTTCAAATTACAGTAGGTATGGGAGGACAGCGTAGGCCTGTCAACAAGTACCAGGTACTTGATAAAATAAAAAATTGTGTACAGATCTAAAGTCTACAAGGCCTACAAAGTCCTCACATTTACAAAATAAGAATCTATCAAAAGGATAAATAAAAAATAAAAATTTAGTTTAATATAGGTAACTTCCCATTACCACTTCCGTACCCAAAGGGTAAAAACGGGACCCTATTACTAAAACTTCGCTGTCTGTCCGTCCGTCTGTCTATCACCAGGCTGTATCTCAAGAACCGCGATAGCTAGACAGTTGAAATTTTCACAAATTATGTATTTCTGTTGCCGCTATAACTAAAAATACTAAAAACAAAATAAAGTAAATATTTAAGGGGGGCTCACATACAACAAACGTGTCTTTTTTTGTGTTTTTGCCTTGTGGCATACGAAGGGTTCCGTAGGTACCCTTCGTATGCCAGTCCGACTCGCACTTGGCCAGTTTTTATTGAAATAAAATGTCGTCATGTACTGACAACGTCACTTTATCTTTGACATTGTTTTAAGAATTTGCAAAGATTTTACAAATCCTTCAGATAATCTTATCTAGGTAGCTTATCGAGTTATCTATTATTTACTATTATGTCTTTATGTTTGTTTTAACCTATATAGTACTACATTTCTTGGATGACCTTCATTCGATCAATAATATTTGTCGGATTCTTCTAGAAGTTTCTTGTTAAATTGTATATTGTGTATTATGAGAATATTTGACGTTAATAAATTATCATTATCACCTATAGGTGTTAGAAATATGTAGATTCATAGTATTTATTACTTAGATACTTTTCGATCAATCGATTTTGTTTCTTGTGGTTACCTAATATTTTGTAAAAAAAAAAAAAACACTGATTGGTAAATTGTATAGGTAATATCTTTCTAGGTTTATAATCTAACACTTTTTTTTAATTAATGTCTGTAGTTCTACCTAAGCTCTGATGTTATGATACCTACAATTTAAAATTTAATTAAAAATTTTAACATTTCTTACCAGTTTAGTTTTTTTTTCCCACACAAAACTAAAGGCTTTTTCGAAGCCGGAATCAACTCCAAGGTGACATTTTAATTAATTTCCATCGTTATAGTAAACGTACCATAAGTTTATACGAACAGCGAGCGATACATAATTACCTCTATAACATTCATTGAATTTCAAATAAGCTGTAAGTAATATAGTTGACATGTTAGTCTAGTATTACGTGCAATAAAAAGTCACAACTCTATAAAACTAAGAGATTTGCAAGGAGTTATAATTTTATACGCAATTAATATTATATCAATGTTAATTATGGGAAATACAGTGATTACCTAGACGTGTTTACTTTGAAGCGCTTATTAGTAGCGTCTATATGAATAATGAATTATCTTGACAGTTCCTTATAGTTATAATAAGCTTCTATTATACAGTCACTTTAATGTTGTAAAGATAAATGTACATAGGTCCTTTCTTGATGACGATGATGATAAATGATTAAATTTGTGTAATAATAATAATAATAAATAAATTGTTTATTACCACAAAGTTCAAGTACATTGCACTGTATTAAGATCTTTAATCTGTATTAAAGATCTTAATTTAGCATAGATTTTAGCGTAGATAGTACAATAATTTCAACCCTGTCCCCTAAACTAGGCTAGGCCTGTATCTTAGGGGGCAGTGCCCGGCTATAGGGTATGCTTCTATGATTCTATTGTGGCAGACGTGCCAGTGGACCATGTCAAGTGGGTGCATTTTGATCTTGTGGTAAATTTTAAAAATGTGAGTGAGCAAGTGAAGAATGAATTGTATTGTATAAGAGTAAATGTTTGATGATTGTGTGAGGAAATGGATGAGGTGTTTTGTGATAGTGTTGTGTATAGTGAATGAAGTGAGTGTACGTTTGAAAGTGTGTTAGGGATGTGCGAGTGGTTAGCGCGTGTGCGAAAAATAGGTGGATTACACATAAAGAGGTGTTTATTAGGTGATGTAGGTTAGAAGAGATTCCGTTCCATGATAATCCTGTTTTAGCAGCCATTCAGTTACTGTACGTTTTAATTTAAACCTGGGGAATGTACAAACACTTTTACGCGTCAATCATATTTTAAAAACTAGATGAGGTCGGCGTTTCCTATCAGACTACTCTGAGAAGAAAAGCCTAAATAAACTCAGAGGTCACAGTCTCTTTTAATGTCCAGATGGTTTTATCACTTCGCCGTAACCTCCCAATGTACGCTTTTATAATTTCTAAAGTGCTGATAATATCTAAAAAAATCTATCTATAAAATTCGAAGACATGTGACATCCACCAACCCGCACTGGGCCCGCGTGGTGGATTACGGCCCACTCCCTCTCATTGAGAGGAGGCCTGTGTCCTAGCAGTGGGAACATTATAGGCTGATTATGGTTATGGTTATAATAATATCTTGGACGACACGGCACACGACATCGTGGTAACACAGGAAAGTAAAATGTATGGAATATACAGGGTTATTGGTAAAATATTAACAACCTCTTAAGAGGTCATTGTACTCATCATTATGAACAACTTTTACTATGGGACAAAACCTGAAATCGCGAAAAAATAATCAGCTGTTCCCATAAGTAAAAGTTGTTCATAATAATGATTACAATGACCTCTTAAGAGGTTGTTAATGTTTTACCAATGACCCTGTATATGAAGACGCTTTTAAATTTCCGTTCACGATAACTTTAAACCGTGCATTTCATACATTTTATGGACGTGGACGTCCACGGTAATATCGTCAATTTAGCAATTATAAAAGCGCACAACAATAGGTACATATTTTTCTTTTCTCCTACCATAGCTTTATTAATCTGTATTAAGGCGGAGATTTCTTGAAAACGGTCAAAAACTTGGATTTTTTAAAGCAGTGTACTATGTATCTCATAAACCGTAAATAATTTTGACCAAAAAAAAAAATGTTTTCTAGTCTTATTTTAATACAGTGATGGAACTCAAATCATAATTAAAAATACATTAATGCATCAAAAAAATCTTCACATACACCCCTTAATTGTCTTTAAAAGCAGTTAATCCCTTCATTAACAATTTTAATTATAATTCAAAATATTCCATTCAATTTCTAATGCCAAACTGCATTGAGTGATGGATTATTATTTATTATTAAATATTTTTTTTAAATAGATAATTGCTTCATATTTTGCAATAAATTACCAGCGTTATGTCATCGCGCTTCTCTTCGCAGTCCGACAGTGACCGCGCTTTAGGTCATGTAGTCCCCTTAATGAGTTAATGACACAAACGTGATTTGATATATGATCATACTTTCACAGTGGCATCATAATCATATAACATATTGTTATTATCACGTTATCATGATACATTTTTACAAACTAATGGGCACGTCATACTTAATTGAGATAACAGAGTGGAAGAAAATTTCCTTCATTCTCTAGAGATAATAAAATTATAATATTATGCGTAATGGATAGTTACGATTACGCAATGCAGTCTTAATATCGTCATATACAAGTCGTAAAGTATGACCAGTGCGTTATATATTATGTTAGGTATGAGTAAAGTTTCTAAAGTCCATGGTAGAATTATACTAGTTCAAATTTATTATGAATACCTATTCGTTATGGATTTGAAGTTTAGTACAAGAAATAGTGATTACAGAATCTATATAAATATAAAATGGTAAACTGACTGACTGATTGTTGATATATCAACGCACAGTCTAAACCGCTGCTCCTAGAGACATGAAATGTATGAAGAGTAGGTATCCACTAAGAAAGGGTTTTTCGAAATTCCACCCCGAAAAGGGTGAAATTTCACGCGGACGAAGTCGCGGGCAGAAGCTAGTCAGAAATAAAAATTAGGTCATTTCTTTTAATTTTGTTGTCTCATTTTTTTTTAATCTAAAGTTACACGTAAAGATGAGGTACAAACGGTACTTATTTATTTCAATCAATCAAATAACTAAGCCTATCGCAGTCCACTGCTGGACATAAGCCTCTCCCAGCACGCGTAGCATGACAACGTTTTGTCAACGGAAGAATAGACAAAATGACGCATTGCCATGCTTAGACGCGTAGATTGCGTACAAATATTTCTACAATCTGTCATATTCTCTATTCTCCCGTCGACAAAACCCGTTTCTACGGCGGTCACGCTACGCGTGCAGGCTGGATGCGTAAGACAGAGGACAGGGTGTCGTGCCCTGTCCTCCGTCTTCCGCATCTAATCTGTCGCAGCCCCTTTCCCATCTAGCTGGAGGGCGTCCCCACCAATACGTATTTATAATAAAACTAAATAAATCATCAGAAAGGGAAAGACGTACAATTATTTTCAGTATGATGACTAGTTTGCAATGCGCATGATTCCTGAAAACGATCATTTCTTCAAGCATACATTTTCGAAAATAGAAATGACCATCTCACCTTTGACGTCTTGTTAGTCGAAATGACGTCACTGGCTAGTAAATAAACTCTTTATTATTACTTTTAAAGTCACGCAAAAGTAAACGAGTACTGTTTTGGTTTGAAAACAGTTCGGTTCACGTCCTTATTGAAACGTGACTCACTCGGATAAATCTGACATTCGTTTACCCAGTCATTTGGTATATCTTAGTGCTAATTATATCTCCCAATTAAAGTGTGATGTGACCGTCTGTCATAACGAGCAACTCGAACCTAGCCAAGGTCAACCAACCTTAAAAGTGGAGTCCGACCTTCGAGGTATTTTAATAAAACGGTAATAAATTTATAATTTAATTATTTTAGGAAACTGTGAACGTTTATTACCTAACGTGTATATTGATCAGAAAATGTTCCCAACGCCTCTGTTCATCTTGTGATGAATATTAATTATTGAAACTTACAATTTCTAAAGTGCGTAGGTTGTGTTTTATTTTAACAGTGTTTCGTATCCTTGAACCGTAGGATCATGTTTTTAATCACAAATTAATGTTTATTTTTAACCTACATGACGTGTAGCTTCCAGATTAATTACACGTTATTATGGATTTAATCTGAGTTTCTGAGCACTACAACAAACTAATTCTTGCTGTGCAAATACATACTACACGTATGATAGCTGTAATTGCGCGCTACAAACTTCAGTGCGCAGTTAAAACTAACTAGACCTAGTTATAGCTTGATTTTATGAAGAAAAACGTCACTTGGCATTCCGACCTCATAGTCATTCAATATAACTATTTATAATTTGTTATATTATGTTAATTCAGGCGCGAGTCGAAAGGCGGCCGGCCTTGTGAGGCGCCGTGCCGTAGTGCGATACAACCGCCGGACTCAGGCAGGCGACAAAGTGGTTCACTGTGTACAAACTTGTCAATTATTTGTATGCTGACTTTTATTATACGGCTTGCCTGCTTGTTATATTTATTTTTAGCAGTGTCAAGCTTCTCTTTTGCTCGTTTTGAATCGTCTTATAGCATAAAATTGTCCAAATCTCTTAAAACTTCCCCGATTTTCTTGAACACTTTATACAGAATTTTCTGTTCCGACTTAAAATAATTTTAATTTAACCTGAGCTTATTCGTAATAAGCTACTCGATCTCACATTATTACATAGGTACTCCCACTTACATAAAAAATACACACAGACAAAAAAGGCAAGGTCAAATATGAAATAGTATCTCAAGCATTACACTGTATCAAGTTCGGTTCCACGTAGTGTGATTTACAATCTTGTATCAAGCTAACCTACTGCTATAAAAATTTGAATCGCTAGTATCGTATGGCGTGAAATCATTACACTTCGGGCCAGCGCGGGCGCCACACTACCACATCCGTATCAACAATGTAATTGGGAGTCACCTAGTGAGAACGTATTACGTAGTAAAACATAATGAAATTCGCCTCTTGACGCTCGCGAACTCATTAATTTATTGGAATGTGTACTGCGTATTTAGTTGTAACGTGGTCCCGTCAATAATACGCGTTGGAGATGAAAGAGTGTTTGGTATGCCATTTTGTAACATCATTGGAATTTATTGGAGCTTCGCTATGGCTCGAATATAGGAACTAAGTTAGTTTTTGACAGTTTTACCACTTCTAGTTTAATTTCAAACCACCCAATACTGATGACTTCAAAATCTGTTTTACGATTGAGTAGCCCAGTCTGCGACAGTTAGGACGACTTTACTCTAAATGAGATTTAATTAATGACCACAAGTACTTAAGGCGCTACCTCGAAAATAAATCGTAGCGACTGATCTAATTGAATCATTCGCTACGATTTTAAAACGCAAAAGAAGAGAGATGGCTATAATGTGCGTGCGCTCGGAATAAAACGAAGACCTATGTGGCAAAACGAATTTACTCCTTTTTTAAACAAAATAAATGAATTAAATTTAAAACTACTTTGAGTAAACTTTTTCTCTATTATCTTATTAAACGTTACGCCGTGAAAAAAGTTAAAAAATAGATACAACTTTGCAATTTTTTTGTATCGTAAAAATAACATTGAATTCGTGTATTCCTTTTACATGATACTAGACCAAATTGTCAAAAAACATATACCAAAATGTAAAGTCCCTATTCCACATACATAACAAGTTACACGAAATAGAAAAACCACATTTTTTTCAAGATATCACCTTTAAGTCAGTACATTCAAAAATAACTTTTGGCAATCATTGCCGCTGCAAAATGTTCCAACACTTTTATTGACTGCAACATTGTTGTATCTAAAACAAATATGCGCAAATCTTAAGTGATAATTTAAACTGCGTACTGTTTATTCAACCAGTTCAGATATGGATCAAGAAATAGAAGTATTACGGTACTTACATACGTAAGTATGGTATAGTATTTTTTTATGGCTTTTCGCTGGTCAACCTAGGAGGTTGTCGGTTGATTAACAGAAATGTCCATTGTATGCCTTAATATATTAAGGCTTCCAACAAGGGTATAAGCCTTAAAAACTATCTACCCACTGACTAAAGTCTCTACATATTGGTACCTGCGCATTTAAGTAGCCTTGGTTGACATTGCCGATGAGAAGAAGCCTTTGCCCTGCAGCGGGACAAATAATAGGCTGGTATATACTTATTGCATTATTATCTTGGTTGGCGTCACGTAGGCGCTACGGTAGTGCCGCGTAGACCTCGCCTAGGCGCTACGCTAGCCTCACGTAGACCCACCGTCAGTGCTACGCTGGGGTCGCGTAGGCCCAGCGTAGCGGCTACGGCATGGTCGCGTAGGCTCAGCATAACCGCTACGGTGTATGGTCGCGTAGACTCAGCCTAGGCGCTAAGCTTTTATCACGTTTGCGCAGCGTAGCGTATGCGTTCGCCAAACGCCTACGTTCGATTCGAAAGGTGCATTTAGTGCAGTCAAGCTATATGAATGGAAATAATATCACGTTCTTCAAGTGCTGTACTTGCCTACGTACAAGAGGCACCGTTTATTTATATAAACAATACACTATAACTAAACTATTGCTACGTATGTACGTAAAACTAAGTAGGTACATCAGGTACATACTACATGTAAATGGCATAGATTAGTTACGTATAAGTTTATGTTTTCTTGTTATTGAAAACAAAGTTACGTGATAGTACCATAACTTGTGTAAATGTTATGAACTTATTGTATTTTCCCAATTATGTTCTAAAAGCTTCGTAATATTAATTATGGTAACCTTTAGCAACCATAGTTGGCAAATATTCATTGAATAGAGGTATTCCCCATAGTGGATCTCCTGACACATCTACCGCATCATCATATTATAATATATATTTTAAATTAATATTCCTTACTTTGATTAGTCATAGAAAGAGTCAATTCGTAGATACTGATAGAGATAGACACTGGGGCACCAAGATAGAGGCTGTACCTAGTTTGGGGCCCACGACAATTTCTTGCGGTATTCTTTGAACTTTATTCATTGTGTGTTTGTATGTAGTTCCTAACTTGTGTGTCAAATTTATGATTTTATTTTTTTTACTTGCCGACTAATAAGATTGTTTCACAAATATCTCCGGTGCGGGAGTGGTGATCTCGATCGCTAAGTATGTCGATTCCGTTTTAAAGCGCTTATTCTCAACTATTTTAAAACAATTAGTAAAAAATCTTACAAAGCGCGTACCAGCACATATCAGTAACACATCTTAAATTAATGAACACCAAATTAGTTTTTCAAGGTCAAGAGTTTCAAAGTTGTCTATTAAATTACAATTGTGAATCTGTGAGACGATAATCTATTAATTCTTTGAACACATTTTGTTGGTTCTTTGAAACAAATGATAGAAGTCTTGGTTATTTTAAACTTCTTGAATATCAACAAGGTATCCACTCTACAGTATTTTATATTCTTGACGTTAAAGAATAGATATGTATTTGGTATTTTTTGATGATTTGTGGATATTTGGACATAACCAGAGCTCGATTGCCAAAGTAAGCTTATTGCTTGTATTATTTTATCCCACTGCTGGGCAGATGCCTCCCATTTTTTATTCCAAACCTCCTTGTATTGTGCAATCTGTGGCCATGTCGGTCCTGTAAACATTATCAGACCGCCACACCCTCTTCGTCGTAGTCAACCTCAACGAACATTCCCTCATAGTATATAACCTTATTATAATAGGTATTTAACACTCATTTTAAGTTACTTCAAACATAAATTAACACAATCATGCAGATGTGTATTTAAGGTGACAGGAAAACCACAAAAGTTTCTATCTCCTGACGTTTGCCTTCAGCGAAGGAAAACCATTACAATATGTAATGCACAATATAATCCTGTAGAGTACAACTCTATAACAAATAATCAAACTTTATACCATATACAGACTATTAGCAACATCTAATAGGTAGGTATAGTTTCGGTTTTCCTCAAATGATGTGTACATACTTCAAAATCTATTTATTAATTGTAATTGCGAACTTCAAGGTAAGTTTAACGTATTCATATTTATTTCTTACTAGGTGCGACACGCGGTTTCACCCGCATAAGTTTCGATTCCGTGGGAATATCAGGATAAAAAGCCTATATGTTAATCCAGGGTGTCAGCTATCTTCATACAAAATTTTATCACAATTGGTCCAGCCGTTTGAGAGTGAAGAAGTAACAAACATATAAACACACACACACACAAATTTTCGCCTTTATAATATTAGTGTGATATATTTTCTGCTGTATTCTATTCAGATTGAAAACGGAGCCTTTATAACAATTACCTAATTGTTGTTACCTACCGTAACAGTTCACAGTTTTCCTTCGTAGAATAGGTAAAGCTCTAAAAGTGAATTGCTTATTCAATTAGAAATAATAATCATGAAAAAGCCTATCAATCTGCCTAGCCTTTTCCCAACTATGAAGGGGTCGGCTTCCAGTCTAACCGGATGCTTATGCAGCTGAATACCAGTACTTCACATGGACCGACTGCCTATCTCACCTCCACGTCAACATGATACACTTTGGTAAGACTGGTTGTCAGACTTTTGGGCTTCTGACAACTCGTAACGACTGTCAAAGATCTACCAATGACAGCCGGACCCAACTGCTTAACGTGCTTTCCGAAGGAATGGAAAAGTAACCACCAAATATTTGAAGTAGGTATAAGGTTAATTAAACCAAAGTCTTAAACTAATAGATACAAAATTGTCGTTCGTTTAAGTTGTTCTTCTAACCAGTAGGTAGTACTAGCTAATGCGTAAAATAGCTTGGCAGTATGTCAACATATTTGTTCTTTGCGGCCCAAGAGTATAAATAGCGAGGATATCGACTACTCACGAAATCATCTTGTTCATCTTTCTTAATAGTGCGACATTTTAACGGAACTTTAAGTACCTTCTTTCTGAAGCTGAAAAATTTGAACAAGAAACGCAAATTCAATGAAGTGACAGGAGCTTTTTGAAATAACGGTCCTAATTATACAAGGTGGAGTGGAGTTTAATGCTTTTTAATGCTGTACCCAGTCTGCATACGAAAATTCAATCAAATATATCCAATTGAATTGTATGTGCATAGTCATTAGTACTTACCTTATTATCAACATGTTGTTAGTGAGGGTACTGGCAGTAATAAACTAGTGTGGGAGCAAGACGGTTGTGTTTCATTAGTATTAACATATCATTTGGCGATGAGGATGGGATTGATTATCTAAATTCACCTATTTATCATCCTGCCAGTATTTTCTGCCTGCCCGTTGCAGGCAGAAAATTCTGTTAAAACTTGTAAGAAGATGATAAAGTGCATGTTCGCAGAAGATAGATTATGTCATAAAGATATCCAGGAAAAATTACAGGGTTTACTCTTTGAGGAATAGGTACTATTCATTGCGCGACTGGTGTCGCAACAGCTTTGTTAATGTTAGGACGGAATTTAAGATGTAGGTTGGATTTGATCTTACCACAAAACAAAAATATAGATAAACACACCAAAATCTATTACCTATAATCTTCTTAACGACAGCTAGTCGTTAAGAAGATTATAGGTAATAGATTTTATGAAATTTATTTTAACGATTACGGAATCAGCTGTAACAGATACATAGATAAAATGAGAAAATATACTATTTCGCATAATAGTGATGTAGCAGTTGTTAGTCCGTCGTCAGAGGGAACGTCCGGTGTCCACAATGTACCAGATGGAAATCCACTGTCTGTGTCGGCGTCAGGCGCTCCATCGCCATCACCATTGCAGTCTCCATCCTTCGCATCGCTATCTAATGAGCGATCAACCGCGACCTTGCCGTCACCAGCGTCTCCAGCTCCATCGGCAAGCACCATGGAGGAGAGGGAGGTGATAGGCACGGTCGGTCCAGCACTACTATTTCGTTTGTTAGAAGAAAACACTTTTTCAATTTCGATGCTAGGGGTTAATTGATAGTCTCGAAATACTCTGATGCATTAGTATTGCCATTGTGTTTAATTATTGTCGTACTTTTGTCTCCACATTGTATACACACTTGAGCAGTATCACAGTCGTTCTGCATGAAATCGAGATTCTCGATTTAGGTAGAGATTTACATGACACCTGTCAGTTTTCAATCTAGATTGATACTTGTTTCAGAATTCGCGCTAAAAATAAAGTTCAATTAAATTTTTAATACAAAATAGTTTCCTCGATATAATTGCCTTTATTTATTGCTTTCTTTTAACTTAAAACTAATTTGAAACCCTTGCAGTTTGTATGACCGTAATAACACCGCGTTCAAGGTCGCATGACGTAACAAACTACCCGCGTTACATAATGAAACCGGTTGACAGTAAGTATACCTAAGTGAACGAAATTCGGATGATTGATTTTTTATTTTATTTACTGTTGGCTTTATTTCGCCAATATTTTTATTTTCTTTCTACTTTTAAGGAATATTTCATTGGAAGTTGTTCTTGGTAAACGCTCTCTTTTCGACTTGTTTTTTTTTGTATGAAAATGGGTTTATTAGGTCTTTCGAACTGGTTTTTACTTTTAATAGAAAGGGTTTTTGTAGCCAGAATGTTCCAGTCTTTCTATGTAGTTGAGAAAATAAATAATACAATAAAATGTTTAGCTAAGCCTTCTTCTGCATATCTACAGTCATAGTAAAACCTGGTCCTGCAGGACCAGAGATAAGATCTTCACTTCAGGTCCGGTCTCTCAACGTATTATTGTTCGTCTAAGCTTAAAGGTCTCAGGACTAAAACTGAAAAAACAAAACAAGTGCGTTAATATATCTCATGTGCTTTAACAATAAACAATTTAAAAGGTTAACAATCATAATCACCTCATGTCGTCACAGGTTATCTGTATTATTTTCATTATCATTTGGACATTCTGTTTCATTCGCAGTGGCTATAGTAAATATTAGCGAAACAGCATTATACAAACTAAACTTCAAACCTCGATATTCGTCTACGCTTCAAATAAAAACAGGGGACAACGTCCATGGCGATGTCGATGTTCATGATAAATACTAAAATTAACGTCGTTATAAAACTAATTCATCTAATTAAGCTTAAGTACGTTCCCCGCTGATTTTTTATCAAGAGCTCATTTCTCCAATTGTGGTGTTATTACCTCAATTGGTTTCCGCATTGTCTGTAAAACGAACATGATCGCTAACTATACTTGATGATGGCGTTTTAACTTAAACGTAAACGTTAACGTTACGTAATTGGACAGTTGTTATTTTTAGTATGTTTTATTGGCACATCACGCGTCCTGAATCGTGTGTTATCAATGTATAGTGTGACGGTATGCCGAGCCCATCATTTGTAATACAAGCAATTGTGTTTGATAGGCGTTGTATTGTGTTGACAGATTTTACTACTATACTACGCACCCACTCCACGCAGTCTAGCTAGGGTACTAGAACATTGCTTTAGCTAGAATGTAGTATTAGTGCGTATTTCATAGTAGTCGAATCTTTGGAAGAAAGGCACTTATTAAACGATTGCAAATACGAATAGAATTGTTGACTTTATCAATTCTTTTTAACATTAGCAAAACATGTCAACCCAGCACTATAAGGCCATTTGCACACAATCGTTTTTCATGCCGTAAAAAACTACGGTTTAGTATACAAATAAACCGTGCCGTGTAGAAAGGGTCTTATTTAGCTGACAAAGTCTATTATCATCATCATAATGATCCTGCCCTTATCCCAATTTAGCTGACAAAGTCTATATTAGGTACTTGCAATATTTTGTAACCCTAAAACGCTATCTTGGTTTGGCGCCCCTAAAGCCGACATGCCGTCTGTAGCCGCCTCCAGACCATTCCTGGACGTATTAATATTATTAATAGCTACCCGTAATAACAAACAAGAACATTTTAATAACTCGTTTTCCTTTCCAATACAGTTTCACATAAATCGGTAATTGTATAGCCTTGGCCACTGAATTATATCAAGTCCATACAATTGTTCCAGATTTAATTAGTTTAAACTTGTATCGTAATGAACCTTGTAAACAGTTGCAATTCCATGTTTTGTATTAAAATAAATTCAAAATAATTAGGCAACTGAACAGTCCTTTTGAGGTACGGGTGTGGTTTCATTTTGGTGTCAATTTTGTAAGGCACTGACTAAATTACAAATATTGCTGTCTCTTAGTGTCGGGAAAAATAAAAAAAGGATGGAAGAGGTTTAGAGTTGTGAAAGGATTAAATTCGACGGCTCTTATTATATTTTCTTTATTTAGCTTAGATCAGTTTCTGTTCAAATATTTTGTAAAGGTTACAAAATCTCTCTCTCTTCGGTCTCATGCTCACAAAACAAAATTCCACTAAATACTACACCAATTCAAATTTATAGTGACATTTTTACCATCGCAGTCATCATAATCAGCCTATAATGTTCCCACTGCAGGGACACAGGCCTCATCTGGGTGAGAGGGAGTGGGCCGTAATCCACCACGTGGGCCCATTGTGGGTTGGCAGATGTCACATGTCTTCGAATTTTTGGTTCTAGGACATGCCGGTTTCCTCACGATGTTTTCCTTCACCGTTTTGAGAGCAGTGATAATGAAATAATTTACACAAAGTAAAGCGGCTGTTTGTGTTCGAACCTACGACCTACAACTCGTAAGTCGCGGCCGTTATCACTTGGCCACTACTGCTCATCGCAGTAATGAAATGAAATTTCTAGAATAGAGAACATGAACTTGAGACAGCTGGCTCGTGTAAGTATTCGTTATCATATTTAACTCCAGTTTATTGCAAAGGTTGCGTTTCCGATTACGTCTGCAAACATTTTGTGTAAAGGGAACTTCGAAAGTTAGTAAGGGATCGTCAACTTGATGTTGTTTGGAAGCAAGCCTTGCAAAAGTTGTATTTAGTTGGCAACATTTACCGTAAAACGGCGTGCAATTTTCTCCGCCGTCTATGTTAATGTGTGGCATATTATTATTAGGACGAACGTGGTCGGGTAATATCATTTTAAAACTAGCTCTTCCAGCACGGCCCACTCATCTGGCCGTGTCCGCCTCCGGCTGCGTCCGTGAACTCGGCGCAAGAGCATTCAATCGTAAACTGTGACATTTTACTGACATTGCGCTTCTATCGCTCGTTTGACATTTGTAACCTGCTCCAACCTTGTATAGAACTTGCCTTGTATACTGTACTAGCATATAAATGCTTATAAATTAATCGTTTTATCACCACTACCTAATACGCAGTTTAGATTTCTTCTGCGATGGCCTGTGTGCCGTTCAAGTTTAGATGCGCAAACCTATAGAGCTGGTTTCCTCGTACTTTGGGCTTCATTAATTAGTCCTTCAAACCTTCAATTAGCCCAGGTGTCGCGGTACCCTTGCGACGTAATACTTATATGACCGGTTTACAACCTATTTGACATGGTTCGTTCACCGAGTACTTACATGCTTACATTGTGAGAAATATAGGTAGTACAGATGCGGTTATCGCGAGTTTATTTTCTCGCTTTGCTCTTTATAAAGAGCTAGCTGACGCACTCGCAAGGAGAGGTCGTTGAACTGCACTGTTACAGCGAGATCGCTGCGCGAACGCCGACTTTGTGACAATTGCAACCTTGAATGAAGACGGCAGGCTTTTTTTTGCTTATGAGCCCTCTGCTCCAAATAAAACTAGGAATTTAGATTAAAAAAAAATAGGTAAGGCATAGAATACTCTAAGGTTTACCATATTTAAAATCCCCTAGAAATGTTCAATTGTGTCTCGTAGACTTTTTTTTTTTTTGTGTCTCGTAGACTTCAGGGTCACTTAATAAAATTAAAATAAACTTAGTTGCTTACAGTTTTTTTTTGTTTATTTTTTAATGATAATATTCTTGAACTGCTTGACATTCTGCTTTCTGCGAAGAATATCATGAATTCTCATTAGATATGCAAACAACACGTTTTCTAATTCTGACTCATAAGTCTTTTTTCTTAAAGGTAACAACATTTCTCCTAATCGTTATGAAATACAATGAATGAGCATAAAAAAGTTTCCAAAGGACATTGGGAACTTTCTGACCCGCTTTTCGAAAAGTCGCGGACAACAATGAAATCTATACAGGGTTATTGGTAAAACATTAACAACCTCTTGAGAGGTAATTGTACTCATCATTATGAACAACTTTTATTATGAGACCAAACCTGAAATCGCAAAAAAAAACAGCTGTTCCCGAGATGTTCCGTTTTGACGAGATAAAAGAACATAAATGTAGGGAACAGCTGATTTTTTCGCGATTTCAGGCAGCTGATTTTTTTTCGCGCGTTTACATACTATATCTGCTTTAACACAGTGTTTTTTTTTCTCTCACTTATGGGAAATGCTGAGAAAATTAGGTAATTGTATTTTGGTTTATTTTCGTTACTTATAAACTTATATGAACTTCACAAAATGTTATAAGTACGTTAAAATTCATTATTAAAAATATTATATTAATTAGGCCCGGTCACAATAACAAAAACAATAGTTTTGCTTCCTACCTGTGCGCCCCTGCCTCGCTATTCCCTAGGTCTACTATACAGGATGTTCCGTAATTAATGGATAATCTAGATTAAGGGGTCATAGTACTAATCATTATGAACAACTATTACTATGGGAAAAACTTGAAATCGCGAAAAAAGTATCAGCTGTTTCCTACATTTTGAAGAGTTATGCGAACATATCTAAATGTAAGGAACAGCTGATTTCTTTTCGCGATTTTTATGTTGTTGTTTCTATTAATTACGGGACACATAGGGGTATATGACATATTTCTCATAATATGAATGTCCAATAGTTCCATGAATACATTAATGATAAAACTAAAGACAGAATTAAGTCCCTTATTATACATATATACCTTTTGAGATATAATAAGTTTAAGTTGAGTAGGTACCTATATTTTTTTTTACTAGAAGAACTAGTTATCCAAACCTTTAAAATAATGTATTATTCATCTTAGTCTGCCGTGAGTAAATTTTCCATGGTAAGAGTTCCCAATGTTCACACACAATGTTTGTACACTAAGTTGGCTTAAAAATTTTGTTTGATTGAAATTTTGTTTCACTTTTCTCTTGATTCTTTACATTGTTTATAGTCCCCATGTAACTTATTTACAGGAAAATCTGTATAGGGCCGCAAAATAATACGAAAAGGGCGAGTATTTTACTGCCTCTATATTTATAGAGCAGTGGGGACCCAGAGGTAACGGCCGCGACTTTGAGTTGTATGTAGATCGCAGGTTCGCACCCAAACAGCCGCTTTACTTTGTGTTCATCATTTCATCACCACTGCTCTCGTAACGGTGAAGGAAAACATTGTGAGAAAACCGGCCTTGTCCTAGAATCACAAATTCGAAGACATGTGATATCTACCAACTCGTACTGGGCCCTTGTGGTGGATTACGGCCCATCACAGAGAGGAGGCCTGTATCCGTCTGTAACATAATAGGCCGCTTATGATTTGGACAGAACTAAATTCAAACTATACGATATCAGGACGAATCAGGCTTTCAAATTGAGTCCCGCACATATAGCATTTTTAGTAGATTGGTCTTTTAAGAGGAACCGGGACCACCCCTATGTGCTGATGGTGATCACCGGGGTAGTTTTGGTGAGGTAAAAATTCCCACAATCCCCGACCATCCCCGGAGGTCGGATGCCTTCTGAAGGTTTCCCCCGACAAAAAAAAAAGGAAACATTTTAAAAGAATCGCTGACTATACCATAATGTGATGACGACGGCTGAAATCCAGCAACAAAGTTTCGAGAAGACGAGTCGATCAATCTTACGTTTTTCAGAGAAACAGAGATTTTTTGTCGTGTTTCATTTAATTTGACGCTTCTCAAAGAAATTATTTGTAGGTGGGGTAGTTGTTTGTAGTGAGGATTCAGGAAAGAAAAAGATTAACGTAAACAAAGGTTCAATCCATTCATTTATAATGTTCGGAAATTTTCGGTTTGCCTATTTGCATTTTTTTTCTATACAATAAGTACAAAGTCAATAAAAAATTTTTTCTCTTTTATTTAGTGGGGTACAACGTACGTACATAATTATGTATTTGCACATGCAGATTTAGCTCAAAACTTGTTACACCATACCGCATAAAACTTGTACCTACTGGTTTAGCCTTAATTACATACTAATTAGTGCAAATTTATTCATATTATACGAAGACTAGTCAATAAATTGCAATGTGAATGCAACGACGTATCAATTGGACAAAAACCATGATTTAAAGCGATAGTGATTATCTTAATATTTATAAAAATCACGTGTAGACGCTATCTCCGAAACCACCCAACCGATTTCAAGGTTTATAATATATATGTATGGAAAAGTAACTAAATTGCGTACAGAACTTCATGAGAAGTTTCAGGGGACCCCAAAAATAATAAAGTTTTTATCAAATCCCCACTCTAGCGTAACAAAATTATCTAACGCTTTTATCTTTTTACAAGCACATCTTCAAGGCTGCTTGATGTATCGAATTAAACATTGAAGGTTCTATTAATAGAATAGTAGGCTAAATAAAACTGACGATTATTAAAGACTCTTTTTATAAAATACCAATTTTTTGTGCTGGCAATTAGTCCCACCCACTATCTACTGACTGATTTTATTATTGACTAAGTAGCTCCTGCGTGACTTCGTTCGGGTGGCATTTATCAGCCTAGCCTTTTCCTAACTATATTGGGGTCGGCTTCCATTCTAACCGGATGCAGCTGGATACCAGCATTTTACATGGAGCGACTGCCCATCTGACCTCCACAACCCAGTAACTGGGTAATACTGGTAAGACTGGTTATCAGACTTTCGAGCTTCTGACGACCCATAACAACTGTCAAAGACCCCGAATGACAGCCGGGACCAAAGGTTTAACGTGCTTTCACGGAGGGTTCTTGATAAGTGAAGATGGTCACCCATTCACGGACCAACCGCGGCAAAAGTAGCTTAACCTGATCGATCGACCCGTGCGGCTGTTATTACTTAGCCTTTTCTTTCTTTTTTAGAATAAAAATAGGATAAGTTACTCCTATCAGCTATCTGCCAGTAGCCAAAATCGGTCCACCCGTTTCGGAGATTAGCCGAAACAAACAGACAGACAAACAGACATACATTTTAAAAATTGGTTATTGTTATAAATATCGTAAGTTTTTTGACTTTGTAAATAGCTGTTATTTTCGCATTACAAACAGACACTTCAATTTTATTTATTTGTATTTGTTTATAGTACTTGTTTAATATGTTTAAGTTGAGGAAACAAGCGTCCTATCTAAAAACAGAATTCGTTTCTTTAATGTGTTGAAATACGTGTGTTTCAGGGGCCTATCATGTCTGAAATCCCTTTGTCATAATTCTGAAAAAATGCCAGTGAACAAGCTCGAATCACAATAATATTATAAAGGCGAAAGTTTGTGAGTGTGTTTGAATGTTTGTTACTTCTTCACGCACAAATGGCTAGATCAATTTTGATAAAATTTGGTATGGAGGTACTTAGCTGACACCCTGGATTAACACATACTTTTTATCCCGATGTACCCACGGGATCGATACTTATGCGGGTGTTACTATAATTGTAGGTTTTACACACACACATAACATCACGCCTTTCCCCGAATGGTTAGGTAGAGGTATACCTACATAGTAGAGACACCCCCACTTTACCAGTTAAGTTGTTGTTGTGAAGGTTTTACGTTAAAAAATAATAATTAATTGTTTTGAAAATACAGAAGGAAACACACCAATGTTTACCGTTATTGTTATAGGTATTATAAACAGACACAAGATGTAAAGCGCGTTAGGCGTAGTTCAGCCGTCAGGTGACAATCACCCGCTGGTTCCCACAGGCCCCGGTGGGTGAGCCCCCCTAGCCATGTGGGCGCAACAAGTGGACGAAACACGCATGCGCAATCCCTCCGTTTGACTAAACGAAACCAAAAATCACATCAGTATTTTTCCACTGAGAAACTCGACGTTTAGCCTAAACCAGAAATCTTCCATACATTCAGAATAAATGATAGAGAAATAACCTACTTCAGTGAGTACTTGAAATTCAAAGAGCCTTTTATACATGTACCTACGTGTGTGTAACTAGTACTAAAATGAGTGGAAGAAAACATACACGTGTACATTGGCACGCCTGCGAGGTGAACTCTTGAAAGGTCGCAGTAGAGCGAATACATTTTTCCAATATAATTTCTTAGAAGCTTCTATTAAGATTTATAAAGTACCTACCCACCTATGTATATCTATAGTAGGTCAAAAGAAGAAAAGTTAAAAACATTGCGCAGTGGACTGGTTAGTAAAGTTATTCATGAGAAAACCAATATGTTCAGCTTTTTACAATGTTTTATTTTATGTTTATAATTCAAACTCAAAGCATTTATTTCAATTAAACCATTACCAGGCACTTTTGAATTGTCAAGAAGTCGTTCAGTCAGAAAATATGAAGCTAGTTTTGTTCTTAAGCCCGGCTGTTAATAAAAGGCGACAAATTTATAAACATATTTATAAACATATTTATTTTATAGTGTGGAATGTCTACCACGTAAAGTTGACCTGATGACCTATTTTCATGCGGTACGCACTAAAAATATAATTTATAAGTACTTTAGATTCGCATACATTTTTTTTTTCTTGAAGTGCTGTCTTTGGTAGGTAAGGATTGTTGTGCCTGATGTATTTTATGGGTTGTCATAGTAAATACAATAGGTACTATCAACAAGGGATAAAGTTGATAATATTACTATTTTATACAGAAGTTCATCATCCACTACGACCCACAGCCAAGTCATGCACGAATGCGTAGCTGGAAAATAAAATTAGGTAAATGAACCCAGGTGGTAACGTGGCAGACCTCTTTGTGCACATTCTTCATAACAGTGGATGGTCGATTGTTCGTTTGCAAAAGTGCCATTGTGTGAATTCGTACCAAGCTAAAAATAAATAACGGAGAGCTGTGGTGGCCCAGTGGTCACGGACACGACTTACGAGTTGTAGGTCGTAGGTTCGAACCTAGACAGGCGCTTTACTTTGTGTAAATTATTTCATCACCACTGCTCTCAAAACTGTGAAGGAAAACATCGTGAGGAAACCGGCATGTCCTAGAACCAAAAATTCGAAGACATGTGACATCCACCAATCCGCACTGGGCCCGCGTGGTGGATTACGGCCCACTTCCTCTCATTGAGAGGAGGCCTGTGTCCCAGCAGTGGGAACATTATAGGCTATACAGAAGTTGTTAAAAGATTTTCTTTTCTTGTGTGTGTGTGATGTGTATGATTTATACGGGTTTTCCGTGCGCAGATAAAATGTCAAATTTTACTTAAGAGGAAATGCGGTCGGAGAGACTTTTGAAAAATCCTAAGTAATAAGTCGTAATTCGAGGTTTGGCTCTCGCCTACTTCCTCTTCCAATATTGGACCAATTTACAAGGTATTTCATAAACTGATAAGAAGGATATACTGTGTCCCTATGTTTTTCTTTTTTCATTAATAGTTGTCAAGTTTGTAGGTACACTAGGCCACCTGTTGACATTCGGTTTAAATCGGCATGTTTTGAGGGTTCTAGTGCTTATAAAAATAATGTATCATCCAAAAGGGAAACATAAGGACATACAAGTAGTTAATATGTATTATTCTGTAAAAAATCTTTGCTTTATGGTGATTAACCAGAAGAGAGCAGAGAGCATTTCTATGGAGAAACGAGCACCCGCGTTTCCTCTTAAAACAGAGACTTCTGTTTTAATTCTGCTACTGCAACTGAAACAAATGGCCGTCTTCAAGAACGTACGAATAGAACGAAACTGTTTAAGAATCGAACGCGATTAGCGATTCCATTGTGATCGGAATCGTTGAAACAAGAAACTCGGCGAATGTCACAGATCGGCAATTACGTGACGATTACTCGGCGATTACGCAAGCGCGCGTAAACGCCGTAATTAAGATGCTAAATTTACCGCCAACACTGGATTGAGAGAATTACGCTCGTAATAAGGCTTTGCCAATCGCCTGAATAATGGCAGGGCAAAAATTACCTAAAATATTAGAAGGAACTTAGACAATTAATTCCTAATAGCCCCGCTGCATAAGTACCTGCTTATTTTAGATTTATTTGTTCTTTTAATTGCAGCTAAGGGAAAAGGCATCTTGATAACTCGATACCGCTTTATAACGAAAAAAAAATTAAAACGACTTTCCGTTTTCTCGGAAATTCATCATTATCTAGAGAGAATGCTTGAAAATGAATAATGGAGAGAAAATATCTAGACAAAGAAAATCGAACTTATTACCACCTACTGAAGTTTTTTAATAATAACACGATCGATAGTTAGTATTACTTAGTTGGTTTTAATTGAAAAAGGCTACATTATACAGTCGTCATCATTATAAGGAACGATTCAATCATTTCAAGTTCGGGTGTACTTTGAGGCCCTGTCGGCGACTAGAGGCGCCTCTCGGTTGCCTAGCAACGGAACTGCGACGCTTAAAATACGACCTTTCAGTAGAGTAAGAAGTTTGATGTTTGGTTAAATAATATTGCTTGTTGGCTGTATAGATAGACATTACCATTGGTAGACATATTGTATCGTATTTTACCATTTTGTGATATAATTGTTTAAACTAATTGCGAAAACTCATATTGGATCTTTTATGAATGAACCGTCTTTTTCATAAAAAAAAGAAATGAACTTAGTTTTTTTTTTTTTCTAAAATGTACCTTCCCATTAGCCAAAGAAAGGCTTGGCATCAGGACCAATTTCCAAACGTCGAGATACGAAGACGTATGAAGGTCTTCGATATCGGAAAGCGTATTATGGGACACCTGGCAAGACGCAGTGATGGCAGCTGGAATAAGGCTGTGGCGTCTAAAGACTGGAAGACGAGGTCTCGGTCGTCCGCCGGATGGGCAAATGGCATTGTTGCCATCGCGGGCAAAACCGAATGTGGCTGACACAGGAGCGTATTATAACATTGGCTTAATAAAATAGAGGCAGCAGTGCGTGAAGTCAGGCTGTGGATAATCACGATTAGCCAAAGAAAATGGTAATTTCTAATTTGTCTCTACCGACCAAATAACCAATTCAAGATACATCTGCCTACGCGGTTTGAAAATACATTGGCAATGCAGATTATTGCTAATCTAGCCAGACAACTGAAAGACTAGGCCTATTATTGAACACCATGATTAAAGTGACCATATTTAAAAATACTTAATTGCTAATCTTAATTATTTTCATAAAAATGTAAAATAAAATCAGTGGCTAATACAAAATAATTTAATAACACAGCATTTTGTTACTCAAATGAAAAGTGTTCACAAAAAAAAGAAGTTGGCGTCGCTGTCAAATCAAGACAATAAATTCCTAGATTTAATTATACCTAGTGCACATTATTAACGTTCTGTTTAAGTAATTATAATACATACGTCGTACAACGTGTGTAGGGTATGTACCTACCTACTATATTGTACATACAGACACATACATAAGTGAGAACGCGTGTAGCATTGCTAGTACAGATCAGTACACAAGTGCACTTTGTGCTATCACTAACATCATTAATTTTCCTAACCTCTAATCATACCCAGTTTTATCAAAAGCGAGCGTCACTAGTGATGTAGGTATCGCGTGATAGCCAACGATCATGACAACATTATCGATAGGTATCGAACTTAAAACGGTCCCATTCAGTTGCCCTGATTGGCTGCTAATGTCGACAAGATAGTAACTTTGATGTATCGAAGGAACATTCCAGTGGATTATAATAAATCATGAATTTTGATGTGGGTATTGAGGTATTTACATCACTGAATTTCCTTTGGGGTTATGTTTGATTATCACATCGCGTAAGTAGTTGTACTATGAGTTTACCTGACAAGGGCTAACACGAAACTTTAATCACATTTGAACGTGTAATACAATAGTAAATGCCTTTGTATATATTCATGAATAATAGAATAAACAAAATCGCACTATTGCCTTATAAATGCACAATTGCACATGTATAGGACAGGTGCAGTTGTGCATTTAGTATCTTTAATGTACACAAAGCAAAACCAATAAATACAACGTAGCTAATTCGCCAACACTCGTAGTAGATATTTTCAAGGAAGCGTTCATCTATAAGATTTTACTTATGATTGAGTTTGCCTTAATTATTGTGATTTTTTACATAAATTTATTGAAATACAGGGCTAAATGCCTATTCAGAAGTTGTGTAACTGGTATCGTTTCATTTCCGCTAAATATTTATCTTAGCCACACGGCTGTGTCGAATGACCATGATCGGGATGAGTGATAAGACTGGAATGGTATGCTTGATAATATTTTCAGTTATTTAATAATAGGTTGTAGTTTACGTTTCAGTAGATAACGGTCATCCTTTAACGGTTTTGTCTAAAGAAAGAACCTTCTACAAGAATCAGTAATGAATCCACGGAATCTTTGGGACAAGAGGCTATAGATAAACCACATATTATAGCCTATTTTCGTACTCGTGTATAAATTCAGCTGCCTCTTTTTTAGATCCTTGTATTTTTTTTTCTTTTCATTTCCATTCGATCGTGGATCGGCCGGTCATCGGCAGAGACCGTTGACACTTGTCAAAACGCATTAACTGATACAACGCGTAACTAACTACAAATAGAACGCCTTTTTTTAGTTTTTTGTGCTCCTAATATTTTGAATAAAAAGCAAACAAGGATAATTCGCGTAAGAAAATACCTACTGACAGATTCTAAAAAAGGAGAAATGATTTTTTAATTTTTACAGTAAGATTTTCACACATTATCTTCATGATAACATCTTTATTGCAACAGCCCCGTAACCTTCCACTGCTATTCATGAGCCTTCTCCGACATTACTATAAGTAAGGTAAGTAATCCCTCTCGTGAACCAATTCCATCTACGGCAAATCAGCCTTATGTGTCTCTTGAATTTGTTAACTCTGCCTTCTTTTCCTCCTTTCTAAGCCCTACGCATTAAAACGTTTTTCCCAGCGTACCTTCTGGCATTCCAAACAAATCACAATTCAATTAATATTACCGAGTTCGTGCCTATCTGAGTAAGCGATTGTTTTTTGTTTCACATTTTTACCGTCAGATTTTAGACATAACTACACGTGGTCGAAAGCATTAAGTAATTTTTCCAGCCAGTTTTTCCTCTTGCGTTACTCTCGTAATAGCTCGGCGATTCGCCGACTTATAAAATGTTACATAACCTTCATCTGTAGGGATTTCATGGCGTAACAGGCTTATTAACGTAACTTGAAATTACACGCGCTACCCTCTGGTCACACCTTCAATGTTTTCTCAGAAAATCGTAAGGAAAACTTCAGGTATACAAGAAAATGGCTTGTACTTTGCAATGTGTCGGGTAAATGACATTATAAAAGTTGATCATTACGTCATGAATGTTTACAAACACTGTGGGGACGATAACGGGCGATCTATTTTTAGAGAAATAAATTGATATGTCGTTTTATTGTTAGGCCCACGCTTAGTTACCTGGTTTGTGAGTTACCAACGCCAAATATTTGGTTTCACCTATCTGAGTTTGTAAGGCGTGATAAATATACCGGAGAAATTTTGAGACTTTTCGCGAACAGTATCTAAAGGCTGTTCTTCAGGGGCTGTTTCTTTTGTTCAGGGGAAAACAGGTTTTAGTAACTTGCTAGACAGTGAGACTATAAAAAAAAATTAAAACCTGATGGGTCAGCTGATAAATTCTTTATCTAAAGGTTGGTTGTCGGTTAATCAGTCTGTGTAAAGCATTTCAGTGGCAATTTGTGCAATCATGACCGCCTGAAATTGCTTTATGATTGCACTTGGCAATGACAACCATATTAACATTTGCGTGTCTAACAAATGAAGCTATTGAGGTAAAAGTGTGTTTACACTGTCTTTGAAAAAGTAGTATACTGATTCTATACAAAATTCAAGTAGTACACATATAGATTTTTTAGAATATATTTGCAAGAATGTATGACGTTACAACCTAACAACTCATATCTACATATTATAAGTACCTAGGTTAGAGAGTTAAATGCTATGTATCATGGATTTAATCGTGAAGGTCGAATTCTTTATAACCTCCTCACAGTCGTTCTAGTTGTAATGCAATATTTTCAGTCCACATGTTTAAACACACTTTTCTTTTAATTACATAGTAACCTATCAAGTACTTAGGAATGTCAAGCAATGTCGTAGATAAATACAGGCTGTACTCACAATGTTTTCCAGGATTTTCCACAATTTGACCTAGAATTTAAAATCTGTTCCAAAATCAAAAATATGTAGGTACTTATTCTAAATTCATACGCACACGTATCGTTATGACAGGCCGTTGACTTGACATTACAGCCAAATACTCATGCTATTCCGGAGAGCGTAGAAGTCAGAACGGCAACGTCGCAATAGCCGCAATGGGGCAGCGGGGTCGCGGGGGGAGGGCGACTAGCAACAGGCGCCTCAGCCACGTGCTCCACGGCCTTGCCACTGCCGATGCCGCGATGGAAGCTTCGCGCCTTTTTTAGATACCTGACGCTTAGATTATTTCATATAAATAATCTAAGCGTCTAATAGTAATCACACCACCAGTGCTCGATTTATATAACATGAAACACGTGATTCTAGGTATTTTTTATTTATTTACATTGTCATTATCGATACATTACCTTTTCTGACGTTTCAGAGAGCTTGTTAGGCCGAGAGACAGTAACGTTTGACATGACAATTGTTCAGTCCATCGAGTTGGTTTGGCGTAAATCGTCCGCGAATTCTTGTCTGGGTTTGTTTATCTTTTCCACGCTATCGGTTTGCCAAACGACAACATACATGACATAATATTATTAAGGTAAACACAAAGGAGTTTACAGTACATTCGTGACCTTGGACGATATTTGATAACCAGACTTAAAGGAAAAATGTGCAAGAGTTTTTCTAAATACCGACACACATTTTGAGGTTAACTATTTACCAAAACCCACGCTCAACTCTCATGGCAATCAAGATAATAAAATGATTAAAATCCTTCGTTATCTAATTCCACCATTTGTAGGTAATAAGGTCAGCGCATAATGTTGTCGTGAACTAATCTAGTGTACTGGTTCGCATACGTGATTATTAGGTTTGCTCTATTACATCATCAGGGAAATAGGGCGCAGTAATAATTCCTACTTGGTCCCGTGGCGAGCGAAGGTCACAAAACGCTAATGACTTCCGTGTGGAATCCTATCTACATATATAATTTATATGCGATGACCGTTCTACGGCGCGCGGCGACGCGACGGCAGCCGGTACAGTGGCCTCTGTAGGTATATTTAATTGAGTTTACTAATCGCGATCAGATTTTTTAGTGATGATAAGGGACAGTGTTTAAATTCGTTTAACTTTTTCTTCACAATTTTTGTGGAACTTGTATTTTCGGTCGGTTTTTCATCACCATCAATAAAAAAAGAAACAAAAGAACAAGAAAAAAAGAAGGTGAACAAGGTGGCTGGGACGGTCTGGATGCGGAAGGCGGAGGACAGGGCGTTGTGGCGCAGCCTGGGAGAGGCCTATGTGCAGCAGTGGACTGAATTAGGCTGAGTTGATCACCATCAATATACCCATAGATAATGCGGCATCAAGTTATAAAAATCGTAATAATTATAACATTTATAATGTAAAGGTTGGGAATGAAATCATTCGGATACAACATTATCATTGTCCTCCACTGAACAAAGGCGTACTTAAAGTACATATATACCTTCGAAAGATTAGATATGAATAATCTGGAAACATCGTACGATTACTTTTACGAATGTCACCCGTCTCCAAAAGTCTGTCGAATGACCGATAAAACGAAAACTATATACATAGGTACAGAAAAGAAAGTGAATCCAATAAAAATAAAGAAGTTATAAAAACCACATTTTTCTGCTTTCGAAACATGGTTACTAACTTGGCAGACGATGGAGATACTGTAAATACACATTGCACCAATAAATTTTGGATGGAAATAAAAAAGTGCACTCCTGTGACAACGGTTTATTCATCAAATGCCTTTGGAAGTGAGTTTTATGCAAAACTTGGGAAAACGTCTGCACTCTCCGCTTGGCTATTGTCCAAGTGGATGGACTTGATTGAATGTTACATTTTTTGTAGTTATCACTTTGAATTGAATCCTTGGCATTTAAGCATTTAGCATTTTTTAAACGATTAACTTTACTGAATATTAATTTCACATCTGTTTAATTTTTTAAAGCAAACGCACAAGTATCATTCAAAAAATCTTCGTCTTTCGTCTTCGTATTCATTTGTTTTTTCGTAGTTTTGGTTTTTATCATCTTCGTCTAAAATGCATTTGAAACTAATTTGTACTTATTTTGTTTCAGGTAATACAACTTAAATCATAAGCTTGTCAGCAATCATCTGGTAAGAAATGTTAATTACAAATTTTAACGTAACACAAAATGATAATCCCGCGCGCAACACGGATTGTTCATAGACCATGTCAAGGGATATAGGCAAATATAATAATATATCGGTACTCATCAAAATCGATATGGATTACAATTCCTCGTGGTAAATACGGTAACAATCCGCCCAGTAAGATGAAAATACCCACAAAAGGTGGACTCATCAACGCGAAACTTGCACGACCGCAAATTGAGTACCTAGGCTTAGTCTCGTGTGACTAAACAGGTGGTCCCTGTTGCACCCACTGATAGCGTAGATAGCGGTATTATTGCTCTACCCACTCGGCTTTATTAATTCCCTTCTATTAATATTCGCAGGTGCGATAGGAAACATACATAATATACAGCGCCTACGAGAGTTCAAACGCTCTTGGCACAATGTTTTTAACTGGTTCATGTTTTGGTAAAATTGTGTAATGTTCTTCATTTTTGTCTGATATTTACGATGTATTAAATAGAGGTAGATCTTCAATGTTACTGCTTACCGTTGTTCCATCTTTATGATAGGGGCAATTATTTAACCATTGGTTTGTGTTGGGTGAATTTCTGCAGTTCCCAATATGTTCAGTTAACGAAGTGACTACCTATATTAAGCTTCCTTTTTGGATGCAGCCTACATCTATCGACGGATCACGCACCATAACGTAGATTTTGCCTTTCATGAACCCTAAAATCATTTGTAACATTAGATTTAATTGTCATCTATAAAAGAGTTATGATTTTAAAGTAATACGTAGTTACCTACAGGAAAACTCGTATGGCAGACCGCATTTTCCTACATTTCGTGAAAATGCAGTCATTATGATTGAATGCCTACAGTGTGATGACATTCAATAAAATATTTCACGCTTACAAAGACAATTATTTGATTTAAGTCACTAAGCGGAAACTTAAAGGACAATGACCAAAATTCGTACCAAAAATTCTCATGCATCAAGATCAAATTACGATAGTAATTATTTTCATAATTTTTTACGACATTACGCGTCGGGGTTTTTATTTTTGAACAGGGAATTTAATTTAAAGTAAAAAAGTGTTGATATTGTTTTATTCCTTGTACATGACGTTCCGTTTCATAACCTTGAATTGAGATAGTTTTTTGGGCCCACTGTATTTAACGTCTTTTAATCGTATTATACTCAAAAAAATGTACCCGATTTATCATTTAAAATGGTTGATTTTTTCAACAAAGTCTAACCGGGATCACGAAATCGTAATAAAAAGAAAAATTTTGATAATGCACTCAATAGATTAAATTCCAGTTACGATCGTCAAATTCCAGTTACGGTCGTCAATGTCTTAAATACATGTATTGAAACGTTTTTTTTTTTAGATTTTAAGAAAAAACAAAGTCTATACATAATTACAGGTCGAGGTGGTAGGTAAACGAATCTGTTTCATAAATAAAAAAATAAATGTAGGTACTATTGACGCTGCAGCAGGTCCAATATGGCCGTTCGTGTATGAAATGTCAAACAAAATAAAGAATCTAGTTTTTAGGTATTTCGATTTTTTTGAAAATCTCCGAAACCCGGGTTTTGTTTACAAAAAGAACTTTTGTAGGAGTTAATATGATAAGTGTAGTCTATAAAAAACAAAGTTTGACTTTGATGCAGCATGGTACATTCCATACATCCATGAGCATTGTTCTTTGATCCCTATGACGTTACATATACAAGTTTCAATTTAATTAGCGAATTTCGCAGACGTGCTGGGTATCAATACCTAAACATGTTAAAACAAAAAAATAATTTTTAGAATCAGCGGGTTACTAGAAAAGATTTACCAGAAAAATAACTCCAACAGTTTATAAGGTATTATGCCACTGTGGCCTGTATGCAATGTCCCCAGTATTGGATAGGTATTCAATGTCCCCAGCATTGGACAATAATTATGGAATCTAAACTTTGCTCTTAAAAAATAATTACTTAATCGCGGAATTAATTATTGGAAACCTTAGCATGAAAACTTCAAATGTACGAAGTTCGATGTTAGAGAAAATTAAGTTAAGAGTATTGCAAATTAATTTCTGGTAAAATCGTAGCAGGTACTTCGTTCGCTACTAACGCGAAACATGCATCGTACTAAGTGCATTAGTCGAATTAGTCCACTGAGGCATGGCAAAAAATTCAATTTGCCTTCACGTTGTGCAACCGAGAAAAAAATGGGGCTAGCCGGTAAAAATTATATCCATTTTTCTGGAGAACCGGTCCGAGAATAATAGGGGTACGGACGTTTCACAAATCGGATTAATATTCGCCTTATAGGGAATCGTTAATAAGCCTCCCAGATAGAAGGAATTAAAAATTTCTGCGGATTACCTTTACTCTAGAAGATATTTAGCTCGATTGTATCGTTGGAAATAGATTTTCTTTTTTTTTAATGTGTATGTGTATCGTAACCCAAAGTTGGGGTTCTACTCTGTGTGTGTGTGTTGGGGTTGTATGTGTTTTATATGGGCCTTGATGCCTGAAATAAATGGATAATAAATAAATAAGTCCATCAACGAAGATACGGACCGTCCGAAATTAGTTGATCTGTCAAAAAAAGTGTCAAATTACTTTTTAAAGACAGGCAAAAACTTGTGTAGTCATTTATTCTTAGTTCAGGCCCCGAACTACTCTGATAAATGAATTAAATTCGACCAAAAATACGGACTTTTTGCTTAGGGAGTCTGGACCCTCTGGACCAATATTTGGTCTGGCTTTGGGTTACGATCGGCCATATTGGTTGTAGATGTTATAATCCAAAACTAATTCAATTATATATTATAAAAGGTCATTCAGACAGTCCCTTAGTCCCAACTCTAATGTCAAAATTGGCTTTACCTACCTGATATTTATTTACTTACTAGCAGCGCCCCACGATTTCACCCGCATAAGTTTCGATCCCGTAAGAATATCGGGATAAAAAGTATTCTATGTCCTTTCTCGGGACTCAAACTATCTCTATACAAACATCTAAATCGGTTCAGCGGTTTAAGCGTGAAGAGGTAACAGACAGACACACTTTCGCATTTATAATATTAAGTATGGATATCTACCATTATTTCCATACCAGATATTAATTCAAAATTATGTAAGCTCACAACTACTTGCTCATTTTTTATTTGAGACAATAGTCACATGGCACACGGAAGAGTTCTTAAGGTAAAACAAAAAAAAACATTCAAGGATTTTAATGAACAGTCAAAGGGCTAAAGAACCGGTATAATACAGTAAATTAAAATTCCACAGAAAAAAATACTCGTATTGAATGATGGTTTAATTTTTAAACAAAAGTATACCTACCTACATATAGTTTTTTCTCATTTACCTAATCGTGATCGAATCGTACGAAAAGACTACCACTGGTTTTTTTTTCAATGAAAGTAATCATGTTCGTTCAGCCGATTTTGTAACTTTTTATTAAAATTATTACTAGCTTTTTCCGCGGCTTCGTCCGCGTTGATAGCTTAAAATATCCCACGGGAACGTATTACGTGGTTTAAAGTACCATAAATGTATATCCAGGATAACTATCTTTCATCCAAATCCACTCAGTCGATTTTGTGCCCGGCATCCGGAACCTAACATCCAGAATTCCAGACAAACGGGCAAAAATTCTAAAAACTATATATACGGCATCAGACTCGTACCTCGTAGCAATTCCTTTTTTTTTTCAAATATATTTAATTTTGACTTCGTTACTATTTATATGTAAAAATACTTACTCTGAGAAATCAGACAGATGATTTTATTTATAACTAGCTTCTGCCCGCGACTTCGTCCGCGTGAAATTTATTGTACCCCACCCCGTCGTAACACTTCGTATTCGCTTAGCGTTCATTCTGACTTTTTTTCTTTTTGCTCGGCTCCTAAGGGTCGTAGCGAGCGTGATATTAAATAGCCTATAGCCTTCCTCGAGAATTGGGCTATCAAATGCAAAAAGATTTATTCAAATCTGACCGGTAGTTCCAGAGATTATCGTGTTCAAACAAACAAACGCTTCAGCTTTATTATTAGTATATAATATAGATATAGATTAACGCAACTTTTTAGCTAAGTTTTACTAATATTTAAGTAAGATTCAGTTGCACAATGCAGTAACTCATTCCTAAATAATTGGACCAATGCTAATTGTGGTTTAGGCACATATAAACCGATGTCCTTAATAATAGCTAGTCCATGTATGTTTGTATGAGTACACTAGATTACAAAGGTCAATGGTTAAATCATCGTTTATAATTCCTCGCGATAACAATATTATCACCGCTAGGGAATATGAACACCAATTATAATTATTGTACATACTCCTATTATTGATATTAATATTTTAATGTGCATGCATTTGCTCACGTATGTGTCATATGACCGTGTTTAAAAATAGATATACTTTTTTTATGATTGTTTGGGTACTTTTGATAGGGTGATAGATTTTTCAAATAAGTATGCTTCTGTTAATCCGCACTGGGCCCGCGTGGTGGATTACGGCCCACTCCCTCTCACCGGGAGGAGGCCCGTGTCCCAGCAGTGGGAACATTATAGGCTGATCATGCTTTAAAATTATACTATTTATCCTGTGTCGTCTAACTTCACTTACATATGCACCTGCAGATAAACAAAACACATGTTTCGCTTTTGAAATCAGCTAAGCTAATAAATGTAAGAATTTATTTAACTATTTATTTTCATACAGAGGTAATATATTACAGTAGATATTTTGTAAATATTACGTGGATACTCAATAAAGCTGCGTTAAGAGTTCAATGACACATAGTTACCTAGGTCCTAGGTACCCGTGTACCCACGAATGCCGACCGCATACATTACTGACACATTATGCGGTTGAAGCTATAAAACGGATCTCTTGACGTTCTAAGGATTTTTACAAACGCGACTAAATCTGAAACGGGCTTCCAACCGTGATTCTTTATCACTCCGAAGCGTTTATATCACATTACAACGTTACCCCAAGATTTATGATGATTTTCCCACACTTTCGGTTATTTTACATGTTTATATTCTTAAGGCGTTATTTTAACGCGTACATCTCGTAAATTTAACGCTATAAAGTTTATATTTACGTGATAATTTGATATAAAACTTGTATTTACATTTTGTTACGCGTGTTCTCCATTGAGTTGTAGGCTCGTTTCGTATAATTTAATAGGAATCATCCCCAATTAAGTTTTATGTCTTTGAAAAAATTACAGTTTACGGGTGAACATAAAAACTGTCATATTTATGATTAATATAGATATATTGTTTTTCCTCGAAAAAAATTAATCTAAACTAACGTTATCAAATTTATTTGTTAATTACTGCGTCATGCTAGTATTTTCGCGAATATAAAGTTAACTTTACTTGCCTTAGGCTTAGATACTTAGATACTTTTGAGATTTAGATACCGATGATTGATAGATCACGGGTCTTATATTTTTTTCTAAGGGCAATGGCGTTGACAGCCCTACTTATATAAATTCCGATCGAAGTGATTTTAGTATCTTTACAAGTTGACGTGAGTAGAGATAATGAAGGCCAGTTTTCTATCAAGGATACGTCAACGCAACGTGATTACTTTTGCGCATGTGTGCTCATTGTCGGTTGTCGGATCGTCGGCGTCGACGCCCGCGCATTACTGGATCCAATGTCACCTCCCCAACCTTGCCGCGGCAGGTTAATCTTCAGGTTGTTGACCAGTTCTATAGATTAAGTACCTACATTGTATAGGTTACGAATTACAACACGTAAACGAATACATCCGAGACACGGTGCGTGCCACGTGCCAGGCTCGAAGAATGGGACAAAAAATGGAAGATGCATAAGTTAGAAGATACGAGTAAAATAACTGATGTAAATAAAAAAAAATCAATATGAGTTTTAATTTAATTTTGTTTTCTTTTTGGGAAGAAACCAAATTGAAGGGACATATTCGATTTAGGTAATTGTCACCTTCAGAAGGCTGGTCTGATGATCTCTTGAACCATAATTAGAACCGACGTGAACGGACATGATGCAGCTAAAAGAATATCAAGGTGATCAAGAGTCAAGTCATCTCAGAACAATAGTCCGAAAAGACTTTTATCAAAGATTGATAGAAGTTTTCGTGATGGACGATAAGACTTCGACATTATAATCATAATCAGTTCATTAACCTGGCGCTAGTTTTGATTCGGAATTGCACTGGGGAGTCTTTGTTATCTGTAGATACTACAGGTGGAGTCACCGTCTAGTCTTGTAGACGGAGGCTTGGTACTACTGGTTATCAACGGCGCAGATCTCCGCAATTATAAAAGGTAGATTCCAGCATTTCCCAGAAAAACAAAGGCGGAAAATGTTTTCATTTTTAGGGAAGTTTTATGTATTCTTTCTTCTAATAACACAAAGTCGCGCTCTTTTGCCATGAGGGTAGGCAGAAACTACAAGAACGTCACCTGATACGATCCTGCTCCAACTCTTCATTATTTGTCGACTCATGATCAATCACGAACTCGTCCACATTCCTAACACGTGGGAGTGACATTGTAATTGACACCAGTTTTTTTGCCACATTGTATTCTTGTACCATATTCAATGGACCATTCTGCCTTTGTCTAGTGCTATAGATTTGCACATGATTAATCACATCTATAAATACTTCTCTTAGCTTTATTTCCATAGCGATCTAGGAATGTAAGAAAAACTATATTCATTAGTCATTTACCTCTCCGCGCTGTATGAATCAACTGAAAAAAACGGGTTACCATGGTACCTAATCGTATCTTTATTTTAGGCGCTGGGTTTCCATCTTCACATTTCGTGGCTTACTGACAAGGTATCATCTTTAAGTGCCCTGTTTATTTAGGAAAATTAATAATTTTATATTAATAGATACAAACCGTGGGCCACTAATGGAGTTTCCCATCGGCAAAAATGACGGAATTCTATACGAACTTTCATCCCCTATAGAGGAAGAATTGAAAAAACCTTACTGCTCACTATATCCTTTCGTGCTACTAGATCCAGCGGTTTATGGCAGAGCGTTGTCTATGTTGTAGGTTATTGAATGAATTTTGCCTGAGTAGATTTGGTAGATCATTTCAAATTGTTCGCATTAAAAATACCTAGATGGAACCCAATTTTACTTGTGTATACTTCTAATGGATGAGAAGGGTCTACGACGCTACGGTAGGGGGCTACGCGCTACGCTCGTAGTCTGTCAGTAAATAAGACATGTCAAGATACTTAATGACGCATAGTTACAAATCTGTCGTTATGATAAAGAAACCTGCTCAAAAATTCGTCGCTCTCAGCGAACACATTACCAGTGACTTCTTTTATTGTATTACAATTTGCGAGCTCCTAGTTTTACGAGGAGCGTGTGTCCAAAGGTTAGACAGGTCAGTCACCTCTGCTATCTTTCAGAACCGGGTTTTTTTGGAGTATCTACGACGCTATCAGATTAGTATCAAAAATATACCTAAGTCAACGCCCAGCCCATGCATTAGGTATAATCCCTTTAGCATTAATTCAGAATATTGTATTTCTGTACCTACTATTGGTGAGGCGATAAAATAGGTAGGTACTGTAATTACATTTGGAATGTTGCACTCTTAGCTGATTTTTTGTGCGTATCGTTATTCGCCCGGCAGAAGAAGTCAAGGCCGTTCGTTCTCAAGCTAAATTCGGCATTCGGTTCCAATCGGTTGCTATCGGCTACCGTGTTATAATTCGACGCTTTTAATGTATAATTCAACCGTGGTTTTATTACGTTCGGCAGATATTAAATGAAGTATGCCTATAAATCAAATGGTAGGTAATGAAAAGCTAGTGCGTAACGTTAAAACTATATTTATTGAAGACCTCTGGTTGGATGATAACTCAAAATAATAAAACTGCAGTATTGATAACAGAAATAGCTTTTAAAACAAGAAGGCATCCGAAGATATAACTAAACGTAGATACAAATGATGATGACAAGAATCAATTAAATATTAAAAGTGATTTAATGTATTTTTCATCATTTCATCATTTCAAATCTATTCATCATTTCATTTCATTTCAATATTAAAAGTGATTTAATGTATTTTTGAAAATTTATTTTTATACCTACAAATTCTACAATTTTTTTTTTTTTAATAGCAACAACAATAATAATTACTAATAAAAAATTTTATAATCGTCACAATCCCTAGTAGAAAATGTCAATAAATGACGGGAAAACATTGAAAACTATGGGTTAACTTCTGACGAAATCCCCTATTATTTGGAATCTACTAATACGTCGATATGTTACATAGGTTATAGGTACCACTTTTAAAACTACATCCACTTGTCTATCTGACACTCGTACCGTCAAAGTGCCAGCACTAAATAATTCAGCATATAATTTGCCGAACATCAAGGCCCATTGTCGGAGGTTTTATTGAAATGCTAGTGAACCGGATAATTTCCACAATTAACATGAAGACGTGGTTACGAATGCATGCTCATGTTACATGCAGCACGAGCTAGACCGTCCCCCATTTGCATTAGACGTCAATGCCATAAAGAAATCGAATGGATAAGCTGTCAATAATTCTAAAATTAGCGATCTGCCCTTGCTACGCAGGGTTTTTACGACTTGAAAAAAACCTTGAGATTTCTTTAATAATTATAACTGTTTTACACACATAAACCAACAGGAATAAATTCTTTAAATGATGGTGAAAACCGCCTTAAAATCCGTTGTGCATCTTAGAAGAAGGACGTGGTCACATTGGCAGGCACAAAAAGCGACTTTAATGTTTAAAAAAAAATCAGCCTTTCCCTACATTTTGACGAGTTATACGAACATAAATGTAGGGAACAGCTGATTTTTTTTCGTGATTTCAGGTTTGGTCCCATAGTAAAAGTTGTTCATAATGATGAGTACAATGACCTCAATGAGGTTGTTAATGTTTTACCAATAACCCTGTATATATCTATAGAGCGCCGTCAGTACGGACTGGTCATCTCTTTGCTGCCATGGCTTACCATAATCAGCCTATAATGTTCCCAATGCTGGGACACAGGCCTCCTCTCGGTGAGAGGGAGTGGGCCGTAATCCACCACGCCGGCCCAGTGCGGGTTGGTAGATGTCACATGTCTTCGAATTTTTTGGTTCTAGGACATGCCGGTTTCCTCACGATGTTTTCCTTCACCGTTTTGAGAGCAGTGGTGATGAAATAATTTGCACAAAGTAAAGCGCCTGTCTGGGTTCGAACCCATGGCCATGGCTTATTTTAATTTAATATTTGAATTGTTTTTAGGGTTCCGTACCTCAAAAGGAAAAACTGAACCCTTATAAGATCACTTCGTTGTCCGTCTTTCAAGACCCTTTTTCTCAGGAACCCGCGGAGTTGTCAAGTTGAAATGAATATCAAATACTCAGGGTCCAGGGTCGGGGCAATCCCTTGAAACCATAGAAATGTAAATTTTTCATATAGCTATGCTTGAAACAGTGAAAAAAATCTAACTTCTAAGTCAACGAAATCAAAAGATACGGGCGTTAATGTCGCATATTTTGACACTCGCAAGGGAATCAAAACCTATAGGATACTTCCCGTTGATCTAGGATCATGAAATTTGGCAAGAAGCAATGTAGCACAAGTATAGGAAAAAATAAACCAAATCAAAAAAAAAAATAATTGTAGTTACATTTGTACGGTACCCTCGGTACGCGAGTCCGACTCGCACTTGACTGGTTTTTTTTTTCTTTTAATTACGGACGCCTTTAACGTTCTGCAATAATTTGAACATGAATGATGTAACTAATATTTTATAACCATATTATTTTGATTTAAAAGAGTGTCCGTGGAATTTCTTGCCCGTTCTTCTCTATAGGTACCTACTACGCTTTGAAATGGGCAACTAGCTTCATCTTTCTGACTGACCGATCCCTTGACAATTCAAAACTGCCTGTAATTGGTTTATTTGAAATAAATTTTAATTTGTCATTAATCTTACATTAACAAAAATGGTATTCTGACGTAGGTAAATGACTGAAACAAAAAACTATACCTTTTGTATCGCAATATTTTACTTTAAAATTCCCTGGTCCTTGAGAACGAAAATGTCTCTATAGATGCGTATATTTTCAAACATACGGGATTTAACGTTATCAACGTTCGTTCGCATAGTTTTAATTCAATATTTTCCGCGAGCACTACCACATCCGCGAGTGCTCAGTGCTATTTATAACTGCGTGGTCGTCCTACAGAGGATAGCCGATCGCAATGTATGCAAATGGTCTGGTGGCACAGGTACCGCGGAAATCTTTAAGTGCTGCTGACTATAAACGAATAGGACATACGCCCGGATCTAGAAAAAAAAGTTCAGTTTTACTACCGCTGCAGTTTTATAGCCGCCAACTTAAGATCCTTATCGTGAACTTGTAATAAGAGGACACATTAAATAAAAATAGCTCCACTCTTAAGGATCGGCCAATCAAGTTTTCTCTCTCCATAAAATGACCCAAATGAATTCAAATAAAACCTGTAGAAGTGATTGTTATTCTAGCTAAATTTACAATCACCAATAAATTCATCCAATTTAAGTTTGCTCATATCAACAGTTTTAACTTTTATATGAGAAAATGACAGTGGAATAAAATCGGGAGTTAACATAAAAATTTACACGGAACAAGTATAAAACCGGGCACGCATATACCCGGGTTGAGCACAATAAAAAGAGTTGCCATATTTCTCCAAGTTCCAACTTGTTATGATCAGAAGGTAGAATGCGATCTGCGATGTGAAACGCGCGTTGTGATTGTGTAAACTTTTAAATCGGGCTTCTGTAACATCGCAGCAAATTCCCGTCAATAAAGCTTAGACAAATATAATACGTCTAAAGTTTTGTCCGATGAATTATAAAAGCGTTTCACATGAGTGCAATTTTTACGAGTTGTCAAAAACTTGCGAGTCCTTGACGAGTATGTTTAGCATGGAAGTCCGTCAGGAGCTAATTCCGCTTATTGGTGTTTGCCATTCCGGACAGCTTGTGTGGCCGAGGCTTTGCTTCGCTAAGTACGGATCGCATTTAGCGTTCTCTTTTTAAACTTTACTCAGTTTCTTTTTGCAGTTTGTCGAAAGTTTTCCTTCCTGTAACATTTTACCGTGGAGCAGTTTCCACGGGGGCGATCACATCGAGTTAATAAGTTCCCGTTTCGATGGCTCCTACGTTTTAAACTTTTAGGATATGAGATAACAAGCTAAGAAAGGGAGACGCCGATTTGGCTAAGTCCACTTTAAGATTTCAGTGGATTACGTTGTTGCCTTCGGTGAATTGGAAAATCTTTTCTTTTGGACAAAAGCTTGTTAAAACATTGTTCCCAACTTTTACATTATAATACATGCCCATTCATACTTCAAAATTTCGCCCCTGCTTAGGCTTTTAAATATTCACCTAATGCGATAATGAAATCAATAGAAAGCAGTGTCGATATTATAGTTTTATTGCTGAATTGTGTTATGGAGAAAAAAACGAAGTACATTTGTTGGAAGGTAAAAAAGTGGGTTAGTATGTATAGTAGGTGCCTAAGCGAAATCATTTCGATGTTAGGTAGAAACCTACATTTATACCATAAAGTTAAATAATATCTTCTCCTTTGGTCAATACAATAGATACTAATAAAAGTAAATCATCGTCCAACCATCTCCTAGAGTCATCTATCTAAACTGTCGCCATTTTGCTATATTGGTAAGTAAGATGTCGAATTTTCACGAAGTTTTCGCGGAAAATTCCGATGTACTTCGGCCGAGACGACGGGCGCCGTCGGCAGACGATAGCCGAATGAATGAGCTAAGGATCCGAAGACCTACGATGGGAACTCGATCCTCTCTACATTTTCCAACATTGTTTGTCCTTTTCTAAAGACACGGAATAGATAAGGTGGGAGATAGTCATCTACGCGAGATTCCTTACGAGTTTGAAGTTCATGGTAGTGCTTAACTTTTCCTGTAGGTTTTTTTTCCATTATAATTAGGCCTATTTTAACCTTTTTTTGACAAGGTAATTAAATCAGATAAGGCCTTGCTCCTTCGGTATTTATATGAATGAAAAAAAACGTAAAGGATTCCCAACATTTGCGTTTAGGTACAGTGCAATATAAGGCTTAGTTTCCTATAATCAGATAGAACCTAATCGTTTATTTACCTTTTTTGTACGTAAATTAAAACAGACAGCTTCTCTATGCATTCTCATATTTGATTTATTTCATTGAATACAAATACTTGTAGGAAATGGGAATACATTATTTTGAGGAAAATCTCCGTACAATAGTTTTCTCCCTTAACGTTGGCGTGACAACTTAATTTTCATGATTTCTCCATATTTCCATCCAAGCGATTGAATTTGCTTAGCGGTTTTTTCTTACGATAATTTGTTTCGCATAAAGGAAATGAATTATTGCTGTTGCTATCCTTTATGGGTGGAGGGGTCCGTATTTAAAGCCTACCTATAGTACTTATGTATAATATTTATAATTCGACGTTCAAAGAACAAAAGACGTATTCGCCGAAGATGTAACGACGCCAGCAGATCAAGCTACCCGAAACTTTCAAATTTTCCCAATCAACATTGAACCTTATAGTATAGGGATAAAGTTGAAAATCTATTAAAGAAATTTGACAGATCACACACAGTAGCTTGATGTGCTGGCATCTGTACTAGAACTAGACGTATAGATTAACTAACATCAATAATATTCCACAATAATATTCCACAACTATCACACAACGCCGTCTAGTCTCAAGCTAAGCAGAGCTTGTGTTAAGAGTACTAGACAACTGATAAACATACTTATATATTTCTAAATACATACATATATAGATAAATTACACCCAGACACAGAACAAATGATCATGCTCATCACACAAACATTTGTCCTGGGTGGGAATCGAACCCACGACCTCCGGCATAGCAGTCATAGTCACTGACCACTAGACCAACAGGCCAGTCAATGTTAGTCACTTCCTATTATATTCATAACTTATTCTTGGACAAAGTTTTCCCAAACATTGTGCTAGTTGAACAGTTTACCTGGTGAACAAAAGCTGGCGCCCGAGCGGCTTTCATTTTTTTTCTGTTCCACACCTAAATAATCCTGGGACCTAATAGTTTTCACCTATTACCGCGGCCGGCCCAAATTTATCGCTTTCGACTGTTGATTTATCTCTGAACGGACCGGATTAACTACCGCTAACTTGGCGATAGTTAAGACTGCTATCTCTGGTGTTTCAGGGCGAAAGCTCTTTCCTTTTATCTAAATTGGTCCGCTACCAATAAAGATTCTCCGACGACTGTCGTAAACCATTCTCCCCATACGCTTCATTATGGGGCAAACTTTCAGATATGATGGAACAATTTTATTGTCCACCGATGTCGCGAGATCTCTATCGGTAATGGGATTTGGTGTCGTGAGTTCTCCTGCCGCTATCGGACACCAGTTCCAGCAAGATTTAAAATGTCAAGTTGCGAACTGCTAGTCTGCAACATTGTACCTGCGTGCCATAATAGTTTTGTTCGCCAGAGTAAGTCGCGATTTTGCATAAAGTTTGTTACGTTACAGGATCCTACCTTTTGTAGAGTATTTTTAACTTTTAATGTTACAAATATTTCAACGATTTTACTGTTCTTTGCTCGCGTGCAGGGATTTTACACAATGTGTTAGTACAAGACTTACACTAACAAGAAGAATAAATATTTAAACTAAGCACGGTACCAGTGTGACTATTGATATCTGCATCCTGAATTCAAAATCATAAAATTATATTTTGAATTTGAGCATAGCAGGATATTGATTTTGGAGCTTTAAGGTTGCGGTTGACTGCACAATAAAGATAAATTGATCAATTATATAAGCTACATAATTGTCCAAACATAAATCTTAATTTGGGTACTTGTAACACAAAATACTAAAGTAAAAAGTTTAATATAATTTTACTAAAACAAATGCATCTACCAAATTACAACCTAAACTAAAAGTTAGCTATCAAAAGGGTTAGTTTGGGCATTACCGTTCCACCCTAATGGAAAATGGATTCGTGCGCCAAAGATGTATAAATCTTGTCCTAATTGAATTTGTCATAAAAATTGAAAGTTTTCCCCGACTCCCAGGGCCACATTTCACCAACTAGTTTTAATCCATTCTTCTTGGAAGGGAACTTGTAATTCATTGTGAGTGCTAAGTTTGCTACGACTATTCCAGATACAAAACTTTGCTACTGCTTTACCTACGCTTATAACGTTTTGTAACGTTTCTTTACCTTTGTAACGTTTAAAAGGAAATTCACGGTTTTGATAATACAACTTTAAATTAACATAAGCAGATGTCTCTCTTTTTAAATCCGGGTTACAGATGGCTTACTTTTGTCCAAAAATGACGTCTGTCGTCGATCTACCGATACGAATATTGAGGTCAGCGTCAGTCCATTATCGGATGTTATCAAAAATATCATGTGCATTGATTGACGGCTTACTAAAGATGATTTGATAAGCTTAAGACTTCTGTATGTCGTATATACGTCGAATCATCGACTAAATAAATATCTAGTTGTTTATTTTTAAAAGTCATCTATCAACTTCTACAGCTTTGTCTTTCTGATATCAATGTGCAACGTTTATCGACAGATATGTCTTATTCCCATTCCTAACTGAATATTGTAGACCGTCTGGGACCGTTTACCGATTCATTGTAATGCACCTTAATACCTTCACCGCCCGAGAAATCCCTCGTAGTACGGAGAATATTATCGATATCGATGTCAGGCGCTCCAAAGATTTTTTGTTGACTTTTTGTCGATAAAGTTCCAAACTCAACATAATAATATAGTGCGTTTTTGTTAACGAGAAATAATAACCGCCCGAGAAATCCCTCGTAGTACGGAGAATATTATCGATATCGATGTCAGGTGCTCCAAAGATTTTTTTGTTGACTTTTTTTCGATAAAGTTCCAAACTCAACATAATATTATAGTGCGTTTTTGTTAACGAGAAATAATATAATGTTCTCCTTTATGTGTTTCTTTATGTGTTTCTCCCGTGTTTATCAATAAACTAGTTTCCGCCAGCGGCTTCGCCTGCGTGGTATGTTGATAGTAACGTAGACTATGTCTTTCCCCAGGGTACAAAGTATCCCCACGCAAAATTTCATTATAGTCAGTTTAGTCGTTTCGGAGATTAAACAGACAAACAGAAATTTTAAAAATTGTTTTTAGTTCTTCTGTACCGTATATACTTTTTTACACACTTAGTCAAAAGCTATTATTTTGACATCACAAACAGACACTTCAATTTTATTTATTGTATATAAAGATTACTGTTCGTTAGAGTAGTAGGGCCATTTCACCCCAATAACTAAAATAATAGTGATGAGCCTCAAACAACATGAAAAGGTGACATTACCTTTTTTCTTACTATCACCAACCACGTGTTTATGGCAGCCTGTCAATGACAATATGTCTCCTTTGTATTACAAGGATAACCGTTGCCGTGGTGTGTCTCAGGATTTGCTCACGTGTATACTAATAAATAATTTGTATAAACATTATACGTTTATTTTGTACTGTGTCTATTATCACAAATAATACACACGTCTATTTCTGTGGAGGAATAATGCAAAGCAATAATTCAATTATTGTAGTCTGTCAATGCTGTGGAAATTTGCATTTTAATAGATAAACGTTTTATGGTCGCCTTTGTTAAATGTTCAATAAGAATTAATTTTTTTTTTTGTTCAACTGTTAGCCTGCCATCAAGCCAGCACATCAAGCTACCCGAAACTGTCAAATTTTCCTAATCAACTTTGGACCTTCGGCTTTAGCGATAAAGTTGAAAATCTATTAAAGAAATTTGACAGGTTGTAGTAGCTTGATGTGCTGACGTCTGTACATCAACGCAAATAGTCGTTGCTAAAATGTTCAGGACAAAGTTACAAAATAAAAGCTTTTAATGAAGGCATAGGACACTGAACGCCCTTTACAAATTCCCAGAACCTATAAATTAAGCCACTAACAAAAAAAAACACAGGCCATTAGTAACCCTAGGTCTATTAAACAATTTCAGTAGACAAGAGATAAAATATTTATGTAAAATACTACGGCACTTAATGCAGGACACATAAAACTATAAATTAAACTTTAGTACAGAAAAGACATACGATCAAAATCAAGAATTTCATAAGCAAATTTTAAGGCACGTCAAAGGATCCATCGTAAAAAGTTTAGCTATTCCACTGGTTTACGTATTTCGTCCCAATTACCAGTTGAAAGAGTGCCAGGCCCAATAAATCAGGGGACGTATTATACCTTCGTATTCCTGTGACATTGTAACTTGTAACTTTGCTACAGTTTTATACGACAGAACTATGTCAATCTAACTTTTAAGATTATCACTTCCGCATTCGCCTACACGCTACCTTACCTGCTTGTTTATAGGGTTGGAAGTCCTAACAAATCTTGGCGATAAATATTTATTTTATTATTTTCCTGAATCCGTACCGAAGGACCATTCTCATCAAAAGCGTCATTATCGTGCAGGAAGTTTTGATTTAGTATCTATCTTTCTTGGAAGTGCTTAATTAATTATATGAACGGTATTTTACATAACTAAATATGAAATGTAGGAAGCGATGCATAATTCATAACGTTGCACAGTTTAGGTTCGAAGTCTGAACATAAATCATATAGTCCAGTCGTATTCTCGGTAAGTGTGATATCAATTGCATCAAATGCGTGAATGGTGGACAGGGCAACCCTACCTATAAGGCTACTGCCCAGCGATGCAATGCTACGCTACGCTATCGCGATGAGTTTTCTTTTAGATAGTAAAAGTTTTGTTTCTTTAAAGTCACGTGTTTGGCAAGCTTTTGGGATTTTGGAGTATTTAATGGAATGGATCTTAGGAACTGTTCTGAAAATCGGGAAATACGTAGATCGTTCGACGACCGTCTGTGGAATAATATGGATCGAATTATTAAGGGTTTTTTTTATTTAGAGAGGGAGAGGAAAGGAGCAACCATTTTTGTTTAAAGTAGAGCTTTGATATTTTTCATTTTTATATCCAACATTTTTGGGCATGATTGGCTTAATTAACTTTCCAATAAGTATCTTTTACTCCAAGCTATATAAGTAAACAATTTCTCCCTCGTCATAGTTTCCTTGTGTTGGATTGCCATTAACAAATATTGAGATATTTTCATTTTGGATTTTCCGTAGCGTAGCGTAGCTTTGTCAGTGGAAGGTGATCGCAAGCCAGTGGCGTCAGTGTGGCGCGCGTTCCCCCCGCTACCGAAAAAAGTTGCAAGTCGATGGGCGGCGCCGGCGAACATTCAAATTTATCGATTGTCCCGCGCGCCTCATTACAACATTCCTCAAAACTTACCCACTCACCAACTTAGCCCTTTAGCCCCACCACTATAGGCACATTACTTTTTATACCCCCACCGATGAAGGCCGTTTTTTCATCGTCAGTTATTATTGTCTGTTAAACTTTAAGTGCTTGGCGGCTAACTTTCGATGTCTTCGTGATTTACGACGAGCCGTTCCGAAGTGTTTTATCGAGCATAAATGTAAGTTCGCTACTTGTTGAGACTGAAGGTCGAAGCGGGTTATGATCGTAGTATTAGTGGGTCAGTGTTTTATAGGCAGCTTCAATGCGTTGGATGGTCTATTTTCGTAGGCATCGTATGTTGCAAATAGCGTTCAATCCAGTTTCGCTCAGTCACTCAATTAAGAAGTCGCATGGAACTCATACGGTGAAAAGCGTTCGTAATTTCAAACAAAACAGTGTTAAGTGGAGGCACGAAGGCCATATATTTAGTGAAGGAAGGAGCGATGTCGTCGAACAGTAGTTTCGCATCTGCGGGTGTGGGGGGGGGGGGGGATAGTGAGGTGGGGGGGCAATGATCCATTAATCTGGCAGAAGCCCATGTGGCGCCACCGACGTACCTGGCGACGCGACGCACGGACGCCTACCTAACGACACAGATCGTACATTTTCAACATGTGCAAATATGTATAAAATAAAAATTTATTGAGTGCCTCACTCTATAGGGAAATTGACGTTCATACGATCCATTTGATAGATTAATCGCGCAGGTTTCAAATGTAATGTTTTACTGTTGGAAGGTTGTTTAGGTAGAGTTAGGGCAATGAAAGAAAATAGCGTATAGTAAAGCTCTTGTTAAATTCAGCTCATGTTAAAACTCTAAAATTATTTATATTTCTAAATTCAGTCTTGGTATTAAAAATATATTATATAGGTACAGAAAAAAACTGAATTATTACTTTTTTATTGACTAAAATAATTAAATGTAGACATAGATAAAGGCTTACAGAAAAATATATTTAATTTTCATAATAGTAGTCAATAAAACTCGATTTATTTGACAACCCACCAATCCGTTCCTCCCTATAAATATGAAGTCAGTAAAATCGTCAGACATGACGCATCTGCGTTATTACTCCGCTAGGCGTAGTAGCGAGGTCCTAACTATCGCGCTACTTCCACTTTCTCCTGATTCCGGATATCATTCCGGGTAAGGCTTTCCGTCTATTTATTGCTCGTGTGTAGTACTACTGACTCACATGAATACGAACCATGGCCTTTCTAGGTTAACGAGACATCATTCCGCTACTACGAAACCTCGTAGACCCTCTACGCTTCAATAAAACCGTATCACCAGCTGCACTATTTTTTGATGTCATACTGATTTTCTTAGAGAAATAAAAGCACATGGCAGTTCCCTTAATACAACTGTAGCTCCGGTAAAACGGTATGATAATTGTGGCAATTTACGGAACGCAATTCACTAAGTGGAATATTTTACTTATCCTCCAGGCGTTCCGCAAGGCACGACTACCTACCAGCTTATACATAGAGATGTATTGCTGGCATTCATTACTGTACACGCGTTCTTATTAATGTATATCGGTAGGGAATCGATGCGTTCAGTGAGCGATACTGTTGTGCATGTCGACTGTTTTGACGCGATGCGTGTAGACAGCGGCGTTATCTGTCAAGGTGCCCGATTTTCGTAGAGATAAAATCGACGCAGTAACTTATCGTCCATTCCCCGTGTGAAATACGAGCTCTTTTCTAGTTTGTACGAATTTGTATGCGAGCATGTAGCATACAGGGTGCATCGAGTTATAGCACACGGAAACAGTGGCGTCGCCGCCATCCATGCACGGCAACTCCGACGCCATATTTCAATCGCGAAATTGACACATAGCTCTGTCGTAACGCAAACTTTCGTGTGAAAACTTCAACCTGGCATATTTACTTAAGGTATTCTTCTCGAAACATACCGATAGCTCCTTGACGAGTGAAAACTTTTATTCATATAGATAGGTCATGCTCTAACCAGTGGAAGTTTTCACATAAATTGGCGGTCATTCGACGCGAATATGCTGACTGAGGGGGTAACAAATATGCCAACTTGGGTTGTTATAACAGCGATATGTAAGTTCTGTGATACTTCGCCATTAAGTTTATGGAAACGACGGTCGAGATTACATCACACTTTCTGAAAGCTTTATGTAATTCTTCTTTCTTCGTTATCTCCCACGATAGGTACGAGTAGGTACTGGAATAAAATTTTCCACTTATCCGAGTATTCACATCCGTCTATTAATCAAGAAGACAGATTTTATGGCAGTTGTAGAAATTCATCTTTTGGTTCGAAAAGCGAGTGAAAAATTCGAACGCAATCTGTCAAACTGCTCCCTAATTCTAATTTAATTAGCGGGGAAGTTTTCACGCGTGGGAGGAGACCGAACGACAATGACGCGTTAAAATGATTAATTTTTGTAGAAGCGCCTCTGATCGTAGTATACGTTCCCGAGTGCGCCTTCCGAACGAACGATTAATCTTTCTCTTTGCACCATTGTACCGCGATCCCGGTATTTTTTCTGTCTTACAATACCATTAAGAAACTGCCACGGCTAGTTGGTACTTCACAGCTGTTCCTCCGTCTCATCGTTAGGCCCATTGAAGGATTGAAAAGGTGTTTGCGTCTGCGGCAAAATAGGTTTCCCCTTCGGTTTTAAAAACGTTGTCTCGGAATCACTTAGGCTTCGATAGTTATTATACGCAGAGAATGAAATGTTTTAAACTTCCATCGTCATTCGGTAACAATAGATCTGAGGAAAATTTATACAGTCATTCCTTGTTCGTTCAATTGAAAGATTCTATTTAAAAGATTTTTCTTTGGCGTCTGCAAGTTTTTGCGAGGTTTCGTTAAAGGAAATGCGTTATATTGCAGTTATGAATAAATCGGTACATTATTTATTCGTTATTTTTATCATGAAGTCGCACTGCAAGACTTCTTAGGTGGGGTCAAGAGCATGACGTGCAGATGTCGAATTTAGATCTGGGAACACGCCAACTGTTCCGGAATGGCTCGGTCGTCTTGCATAAATTAAATGCACTTTTTATCTATATCTATACTAATAATAAAGCTGAAGAGTTTGTTTGTTTGAACGCGATAATCTCTGGAATCTCAATCTGGAATCTGGAATAATCTCTCTCAGATTTGAAAAAATCTTTTTGCATTTGATAGCCCAATTCTTGAGGAAGGCTATAGGCTATTTAATATCACGCTATGACCCTTAGGAGCCGAGCAAAAAGAAAAAAAGTTAGAATGAACGCTAAGCGAATACAAAGTGTTGCGACGGGTAGGGGGTACAAGAAATTTCACGCGGACGAAGTAGCGGGCAGAAGCTAGTTTTTAATAAAATGTAATTAGGCATCATCGACTTTAAGGGGATTACTCAGGACCTAAACGCAAAAAACGCATGTTTTAGAAGCAAATCAAATCAAATCAAATCAAAATATTTATTTGCTAGAATATGGTACATAGGGTGTTACAATGAATTTGTTTCAGCATATCCTGCCATAACATGGCGTGCAAATGTCACAATCAGCGATGTCAATTACTCTAGCTTACAAATTACAGGTTCTATTGACTTGTCTTCTAAATAGTCCTTAATGGTATAATATCTTTTAGATAGTAATAGTTTGAAAAGTCTTTTTTTAAATATTGTCAACGGTAAGTCTTGCAAACTATTTGGTAAATGATTGTAAATAATAATCAGCAATATATAGTTTAAGATCGAATACAGTAAACAAAATCAAAAAACTATATGATAATCTTTAGGATATGTGCTAGGTAGATAGTGTGTTGAAAACATAATACAACTAATTTGATACGATATAAAAAAAATATGATCCTCTAAAACACTTTATTTTTACAATAAAAACCATACTAATATACATACAATCATTCTGATTTTTTGTCAGATTACCTATTCTACAAGCAACATACTAAACCACTAGTGTTTAATTTTTTAAGTCCAAACAATGATTTTTTGAAAATAGATAATTGCTTCATATTTTGCAATAAATTACCAGCGTTGTGTCATCGCGCTTGTCTTTCTTTTCTATACAGTCCGACAGTGACCACGCTTTAGGTCATGTAGGTAAGCCCCATAAAGTGCAGTGTTAAAATAAACTTGTTAATAGAATAGTTTGCTCGCCCTATTAGATGTGATTTTTATTTCGTTTGTCGTGTCACTAATTATGGCGTAAATGTTAATGTACTTTCAAATCAAAGGTATTTTTACTTTATTCGTATACGTCAATGAATAATAATTAAGCATTGTTGAGGTAGACACACTGTCATCAATTGTATAACTTATTGTAGGTAAATTATTACATTTCTTTACCTAAAATGTCGGGATTTTTATTCACTTAGACTTATTTACTTCGTCGTCATCATAATCACCCTATAATATTCCCAGTGCTGGGATACAAGCCTCCTCTCGGTGAGAGGGAGTAGGCCATAACTGTGGAGGCTTGTAAATAGCTTGTCGTTAATTACCTTACTACTACTTCTGTATTTGATAGCTGTAAGCCACCCAAACACAATAAAATAAAATAATCCACCACGCGGGCCCAGTGCGGGTTGGTAGATGTCACATGTCTTAGAATTTTTGGTTGTAGGACATTTTCCCCACGTTGTTTTTCTTCGCCATTTTGAGTGAACAGTGATTTACACAAAGTAAAGCGTCTGTCTGGGTTCGAACCAACGACTCATAAGTCGCGACCGTTACCACTGGGCCACAACTGCTCTTTTTACGGTTATGTGTTGTTACCCAGAGCTCCCAGGATTCATTTGATGATTTCCCAACCAAAAAAAAAAAAGTGGGACCCATACCATTTTTATTATCTTTTGAAACTCAAATGGGTCCCCCGCTTGCTTCCAAATTTTATTTTATTTAAAATGGGCTTGTTTATTAACTAATCAGTTTTTTTGTACCTAACTTAAGTTTTCTACCGCAGTCGGGTTTTTTCGTTTTTTTAATTACTTTCTACTGAAATATTCTCATGGTACCTATATGACAATATTTCAGTTATTGACTAATTTTATAACAATATTAGGTCGTTTCAATTGTATTAATAAGTAGTTTTATTTTTTAAAGTGCATTACTTGATTCGCTCGTTGAAATGCATCGGTCATTCAGTGATTATATCGAGTGAAGTCATTGGACCTAATTATAATTCGATATCGGTGCGGCACGGCCGAGGTCACTCAAGTGATAAGCGTTACTTTTACCCCACTATTAAACGCTTAAGTGCTGTTGAAAAAAAAATTATATAGTATGGAACTACGAGTATTTTAGATGCTAACTTTGTTATGGAGTTTTTGACTGAAGGAAAATGTGATTTGACAACAGTAAACTTAGTAAAAACTAAGATTATACATAGATAAGTTTTGTTACTATAATGTAAGTATGCTTCAGCCAGTTATGAATCAGTTTTTATTTCATTGTCAATCTTGCATAGAAGGGCTTAGGAAAATACGTTCTAATATTATTCTGACTTATAAAGAAAACTCACTCAAAATGTGTCCTTTTGTTTTTGTATTTATTTGTACAGTAGTTACCTAGTCATTTAATTTAGTACTTACCAACTGTAAATACTTGCGTTATATATTGTAAAAGTTCTGTAAGATGACAAATAAATTGTATAACTCGAAATCTACACTTAATTACATGACAAAAGCTAATTACAACCACACAGTTATATATAGAGATACGAAAAAGACATGACCCTCTCTGATTGACGAGTAAATAGATAAAGGAGACATGATCTTGGTATCACAGACCGTGATCTTTGGGAGTAGGACGACAGGTTATCAGAGTACGTGTTTAATAATAATTATTTTATTAGCTCCGATCACATGTTTTCCAATTACTAATATAATACAAATAACTCCGGAAGGTTTATTGTCCAAACACACTATGCCGAAGGTACGCGACCGAAGTTCCGCGAATGATTTTACGTTCCGACGTATTCGGGTGATAGTGCCGAACTTACGCGGCAGTAATTCAGTCGGCAAGGCAATCGGTGAAGGAAAACATCGTGAGGGAACTGGCATGTCCTAGAACCAAGAATTTTAAGAAATGAGAATTCTATCAACCCGCACTGGGTCTGCGTGGTGGATTACGGCCCACTCCCTCTCACAGAGAGGAGGCCTGTGTCCCAGCAGTGGGAACATTTAGGTCTCTTTTTATATTTAACCACCAGGTCAATAGCGGGCAGCCGTTACCTCTTTTTTACCGACTTCAAAAAAAGGAGGTTATCAATTCGATACGTATGTATGTAATATTATTGGAATTGCATTATATTCACATATGACAATCTATTAGGGCTTCCAAACAAATATACAAAATTTTATAGACGTATGTATGTATGTATGTATGTATGTATGTATGCATGTATGTATGTATGTATGTATGTATGTTTGTCCACGCATATCTCCGTAACTATTAATCGGATCGTGACCATTCTTTTTTTATTGGCTTACATTTACTTCAACTTAGGGAACAGTGCAAGTTTCATCGAAATCGATTCAGTAATTTTCAAGATATGGACTAAGACGTGAAAGTGTGACGGCCTGGCTTATTGATACGAGCTACGGGTGTAGTGTCAAAGCGAAAACATCTCAAAACCTTGGTCAAATTCTAGTACAACAACTAAAAATTACCAAATAAAAAGTAATTTAAAAAAATTAAACCGACTTCAAAAAGAAATTAACTCAAAATTATGAAATAACTTTAATTTCGGAAGTCGGTGGCAAAAAACTAAAACTAAAATACAGATCCCAAGACACCGACTTCCGAAATTAAAGTTATTTCATAATTTTGAGTTAATTTCTTTTTGAAGTCGGTTTAATTTTTTTAAATTACTTTTTATTGTTCTGACTGATTATGCTATGTGTTTGAATAGTTGATGATTCAAATCATCATGCTAGAAATAAAAAATCATCTAGCATGATGCAATTAAGGGCTGATTTTTCAATCGACAGATATTTTTTATTATTCGTGGAATGAAATTGACGTCTGACAGATTTTGTATGGAAGAACTGTCAAAAATTCAAAATTATTCTTTGGATAAAAAATTATCTGGCGTTGGAAAATTCAGGCTTTAGAGTAACAAAAATTCAAGTTGACGTCAATCCGAAGATTTTTAAGAAATCTGGTTTTCTTTTGTTTTCAATTTAACAATACATTCGTGAATAACGACTGAATGTGTATTTCCGTTTCTTTTTAATTTCGCCCACTTGTCGCCCACTTACTAGTGTCGATTCCTACATACATAGTTAGTTACTTTATACAGTGTCCTCGTGTTCTTTACTTGGCAACAGTTCTGTTGCATATGTCTATTCTGCGTACATCTTACACCTCAGCTCGGTCCGGACATTAATCGGACCATTAAAGTGATTTATTCGGAACCCAGATATAAATCCAAGAATCCGCGGGCCCGAGCACGGTTGTCGAATTTTTCTTATTCTTAGCGTAATGAATGAAAATTGTTACTTATTTGGAAAATCTTATTTGTTTTATATAATTCTTCCAATATTCGTTATCCTAATGGAAAAAATAGCGAAGAAAAATCAAAGAAAACTAGGAATTTTCTTTGATTTTCCAATACGATTCGGAGCATCTCGTTTTTTTTAGTTTTGTATGATTTGTTCTTCGTCTTTCGTCCCTGGTTCCGTTATATGGGGTCGGGTCTCCTCATTTTTCTGCGCCAAGCTATTCTGTCTTGGGTTGTCGGTTCTGGCAATTAGGCTTTTTGAGGTCTCTTTTTACATTTGACCACCAGGTCAATAGCGGGCAGCCTCTACCTCTCTTGCTCTTGTAGATTTAGTGCAATTTCTACTACATGATCTTAATTACGTCTTTTAATGTGTCCATACCATTACCATCATACCATTAACACCATACCATTGTCATTTACCATTTTAGACTGTTTTCAATCATTTTGTCAGTGATTGGTGCGACTTTAGAGGAGGGGCCCGTGGCTAAATAATAACAGCCGCACAGGTCAATCGATCAGGTTAAGCTACGCTTGCCGCGGTTGGTCTGTGGATGGGTGGCCATCTTTATATACCGAAACTCCTCCGTGTCTCGGAAAGTCCCGGCTGTCATTCTTGGATCTTTGACAGTCGTTACGGGTATAGTCAGAAGCCCGAAAGTCTGACAACCAGTCTTACCAATTGGTATCGTATTACCCAGTAACTGGGTTGTCGAGGTCAGATAGGCAGTCGCTCCATGTAAAATACTGGTTTTCAGCTGCATCCGGTAAGACGGGAAGCTGACCCCAACATAGTTGGGTAAAGGCTAGGCAGATGATGATGATGATGGTGTGACTTTAAAGCTGCCTCGTTTGTATTTATTACTTTTTCCAGTCGGTCACACTTCCCGCCCATCTAAGCATGTGATTTTTGTATGACTGGTTGTCAGGTTTTAATAATGAAGTCCTTTATATTTATTGCGTAACCCTCACGAAATGAGACATAACTTATGCTTGCGTAGTATTACAAATAAATCGATGGACATGCATGGCATGGAATACCTAAAGCATATTTTTACAACCCAAGTGGTTTATTATTCTTAACTTGTATTGAAGGTAGAATTATTTACCTCTGTTATAAACCAAGTCAAAGTAAATACAAGAACAATTACATTAATTTCATAGTCGAAAATCATAACAAATTACCAAAAGTTAAACAAATTAATTTTGTGAAGGTCTATCTCATTTGTAAAGGTTTTGGGATGCATGAAGAAGCCTCCTCTCGTAGCGCAGTTTGTTCCGCCAGTTACTCAACTGAGCCCAGCGCTCGGCTCATCCTGGACAGTCACACCCAACACCTTATTTGACTGGCCAATTCTTCCCTTGCGGTGGTAGGGCTAACGCCCGCCAGGACTACCCTCCCACCGAAGTCAAGCAGCCTTCTGTATTTCTTCGATGCGTGGGAGTTCCGGTGCCTTAGGCATCTTCTGGGCACGCTCTTTCCATCATAGACCTCATCCATCGCTTTCCGTCAGGCGTGATCGAGATCAAGAGCGTGCTCATTCAGCAATTTAAAAAAAATCTCCGGCTGATGAAGTACTTATTTACAAGTATCTTTGTTTTGTTGATTCGTGGCCAGTTTCTTAGGAGAATCATAATATAACGTAACATCACGCCTGTATTCCAAAGGGTTAGGCAGATTATGTATCTGTAGTACACCCGCATTTAGCCAGTTATGTTTAATTACCTTGTAACAGGGGGCGAGCCTATTGCCATCAACCGGGCACATATCCAGACTCCAGGCCGCTACTGAGAAATTCTGAATGGGAAAACCTAATAACACTGCCCGAACCGGGAATCGAATGCTTTGCGGGACACTTAACGCCCCTCGGGTAATAATAATAAAACTTATGTTGATCGTTCAGTGTCCTTTAATCTGTTAATTAAGAAAGATAATATTCAGATGAGAGTGAGGAATTTTTGAACTTTAATTTGGAATGTGGATATTGTTAGTAAAAGTTCCAGTCACCAAAGAGATCAATCACGAACATTGTATGAACAAGTTACAGGCTGTATGACAAAATAAAACGCGCACGAGCCAAATTAATAAAAAAAAATGTGAAAAAATCAAAAACGCGCGAAAAGCATTGTGCCTTCGTTCGTAATTGTTTACTCAAAATTGTAAGTATAAATAAACTTACTAATCTTATTCAAAAGTTACTTACTTATTTTTTCATAGAGGGTGATAAAAAATAGAGTGTCCACTTCGGGAGCAATACTATTTTAAGCACGAGTGACGTAGTTTGAAGCCCTTGCTGCGCTCAGGATTCTACTGTAGTACCAAGAAGCCTTCGCTCCGCTCTGGATTCAAAGAAACACTCTCACCTTCAAAATAGTTGTTTGCTCCCTTTTCAAACAATGTAGGTACTATTTCAAACCCGGACCAAAGTTTTCGTTCATTAGAGTTCCTATTATTCCATTTTAACTGTTGATCCAATGAAGCTGAAATTTAACAATCAGACAGTTCGACCGGAGAAATGTTGTACAGTAAGCCTCAAAAAGATGTACACAGCGACAAGAATGAATGTGACTGTCTAAAATTTGTGTACTGTATGAAAGTGTAGCTACAATTAAGTACACAATGTGTACTATGTTTTGTGGCTAAACATTGTTACTTACTATATTATGCAACAAAGATTGTAGTAGGTAATTTAAATGAAAATGTTAATTCAGGTAATGCACCAATTGCGTAACACATTATTAATCAGAATCTGAATCATATTAAAGGATATTACTAAACTGGATAAGGATATGGCTTATATATGTTCGAAAAATATGTCTGCTCAACAACGTAAATAACGCAATGAATGTTGTTGAACTGTCAAAATGAAAGCCATTCCTACCATGGTAGTGTGTTACGCAATTACCCCACGGTCGATGTACATATTTTTGAGGCTGACTGTACATGTTTCGGTAACTCAAATTTCTCAGGTAAGCACGACAAATGATTCGTAATGACGTATTCAAATCAGGCCGACAGCGGGATCCGACCTCAGTACAATCGAATTACGAAAATTCCAATGTTTTATTAAGTTAAACTTTGCTTCGGCAGCTCTAAGTGAATTTATTCCTACTTAGTTATCGGCTCGGGAAAAGTCATCTTGCTAACGTTTCGGTAAGTTGAATAATTAAATTTGTCAGTAGCGGTTGACACGTCACCGGGCTTCTTCCAAATTTCTTGGGGCCGTCACGTTTGCGGCTCCCCCTGGGGCCGACGCCCTCTATTGTGTAATCCCGATTCTCTAATTTGAATTATTTATTATTTGATTTTACACTTCGGGAATATTTCGAACGCTTTATTCATTCTTTTCTTTTGCCATTTCATCAATGCTTTTGATTTCTTTGTATCGAATATCGATTTGAACAGTTTTAATTAGGTGGCGGTTTTGTTTTATCGTTTTATGTTTAGATGGAACAAAGAAGTAGCTATTAAGAAAAAAAGAAAATACATTTATTAAGCACAGTACATAAAATACATACTTACCTACATAATCAGCTTAAACTGCTCCCACTGCTGGGACACAGGCCTCCTCTCTTCGAGAGAGAGTGGGCTGTAATATACCACACGGGCCCAGTGCGGGTTGGTGGATGTCACATGTCTTCAAATTTTTTGGTTCTAGGACATACCGGTGTCCTCACGATGTTTTCCTTTGCCGTTTTGAGAGCAGAGTGGTGAAGAAATTATCTACACACAGTATGGCGCCTGTTTGGGTTCGAACCCATGACATAGGTACAAGTCGTAAGTCGGAACCGTTACTACTGGGCCACCACTACTGTCTCATTACACACAGTAGGTACTTTAATATATTATACATATCACAATGATCAATGCACACAATTTCATCACTTAACTTTTCGAATTGTGGACGGAATGTGTGCTCCTGGAATACTCTAGAGAGAGTACCAAGAAATTTTAATTAAGTGAATGGGCAACAGGCTTCCTTCTAAGATAATTTTAACGATGAATGTAGCTTAAAATCTCCTTAAAAATCAGCCTGTTTAGATCTGATAGAGAGAGGAAAAATAAAACAAAATTATGCTTGTTTGTTACGGTTTCACGCTAAAATGGCTGAACAGATTTGGATGCACATGGGTAGATCATGACCTAGATTAGAAAATAAGATACTTTCAATCCCGATATTCCCACGGGATCGAATCTTATGCGGGTGAAACCGCGGGGCGCAGAGCTATGTTTAAAGCTACATTGTTTCCAAATAAGCTCATATTAAACTTTGAAGTATGGCTACCCTACGTGCAAAGAGAGCAATACTCACCTACTTATCAGCGAAGTAAACACAGAGGTTAGTAAAACTACGTAGAATATGTATCGTACGTTCGGTAGCTTCCATAATTTCATTCATCTAATAACAGTACTAAATTTTTATATGCGCATACATTCGGTTGTGACGCATTGTCTGAGGACCGAGCGAAGGACATAGGGGAGTACCTAACTATTTTACACTTACATAACTTTCAATGAATGTACTTTTCTGAAAATATAATAAGTAAAAACCCATAAACCCAAACCTAAAAAACCGATAAAACCGTTAACCTATTCCTCTCAACCAAAGCACCTACCATTTAATCTCTTCACCACCCTTGGTTGACTGGTAGAGAATGCCTAAGGCATTAAGTCCGCCTTTGTACCTTTTTGTGTGAAAATTTTAAATAAATAAATAAAAAGCAACATTTAAAAGATTTGATTTAAAATTCTTGGCAATAAAAAAGAAAAGGCAAAGTTTTCTAGATTGATAGTTGTCATTGATAAACATTAGTCCTTGGCAGCTCAGGACAGAGAGAGGTGGAAAGAGAGTAGGGAGGCGTTTACCCAGCAGTGGGACATTAATGACTAATTTTAAAAAAGTTTTCTAGTAAGTAGGTTGCATAATTGAGATAATAGCTTTATAAAATGCGTATAAAAACATACTCAACATGGTTTCACAGAAATTGGCAGATATTTTACAAAATAAAACCAATATTCCTTCAATTATTCTACTACGCACTATCATTGAGTATCTACCACTCAAATAATAATATTGCCACAATATCGAAAACAGAGTAGAGTTTTGTAATACATTAAAATACATTTTGAAGGTCCATCGTGTGTGCACCGAGTATGTCAACCTAAGAGAATAATCTCGCTGAATTATTCAACAATCGGTTATACCGTTGCTTCGCTTTTCCACGTTTATTCGTACCAACATTTAGTTCTCATGTAAAAGCGAAAAAATATATATTCAACTTAATTTTCCCATTAAAAGAACTACTGAAAATGGGTGGTTTGATTCACTTTTTACTTATAGAAACTATGAGTTAAAATTTGGTTAGTATACATAACTAGATTCCTAAATTCTATCTTGAAACAATCATTAGGTAACACCGGCGAACCATTGAAAAAGTTACCAGACCAAATCGAATTTATTTTACAACTTCCGGAAATTCCCGTTGACAACACCAAAATGGAACCGAAGCTAACTATCACATCGTAACTAATCAGCAGGCTCGTCAATTTACAACGATAGCTCTCAGAAAACAAGCGAAGGCTATAAAGAGCGGAAATCATAAGCCATCGCTCGAAGATTGCGTAACGCTATATAATAGCGGTGGAAATTCGACAAAATTTAAGTCGGTGGAGCATTAAAGGGGACTGTAGACAGCGTAGACGGTTAATTCACCCCATAAGGGTCGCAGTGGCGCCAAAGATCCTGCCGTAGACAAAATTCTAAGTACGATGTCTTGCCCCGGTTTGTACGACGCTTGTCGCTATGTTCATTTCACAAAGTGCTGGAATTGGCACAGTGCGATATATTCCTAATTTGAATCGTATCCACCCCTTATAATTAAAATTATACGTAGTAAGCTTGTATAATTACAGTTTTATACCGGTTTTTAATGCAGATACTTAGTTCTTATTAACGATTGAAGAAAACAAGAAAGTAAGGGCACGGTAATAAAAATGAGAATGTGGAGTGTGAGTAGGTAATATCATTTAAATACCGGCAATTTACTGTGGTTGCGTGTAATTAAATGTGCATGAATGTGACCTATATTATTAACCTGTTACGTATAGCAATTATTCACTAGTTCTGAATCACTTGAGGATGGGTGCTAAGTGTAATAACTAGAAATAATTATAACGTGTGCCGTTCATTTGTATTTGTATCGTAATTTGATGGAGTAATTTTCTTTTCTTTTTGTCATTGTCTCGCGTCTCCCCTACATTTGTGGCGACGAAAGATTTTTTCATAAATTTTATAAATGTACCAACACAACCTCCACAGATTTATAGTAGTGTATGACAAGATACGACGCTTCATGTCAGATTATATTCCTCGCATTCTCTGTACGAAGTACCGCGTTCGGTACCCGTTCAATCTTCACTGGAGCGTGGAGAAATACGGCCGTATAAACCATAATATATACCGCCCAAAAAAAAAAACAGGTAAATTACATGAAAAGCTACGCACGTGATATCACAGTAGCAGAAAATTCGATTAACTTAGTTGCCTGTCAGCAAACTATATATCTTTACTGCCCATAAATTATATTCGTGAAATTATTATATCGGATACATTAACATTGAGGCCTCTATAAAATAAATATTGTATATGGGTTTTGCCTATAGCTATAAATAGGTTTGCCATATAAATAAGACGAAATTCGCTATGAATTTGTACCCATTAAATAATTATCCTTGTTGGCATTGCAGGAAGGCTTACAATTTTGCACGAGTTAGGGATAAATATAGATCATAAGTACCTATAGACACCGTAGGTACCTATATCTGTTGTCATTGTATCAAAAGATTTCGAACCAAACTGTGAATCGGTAAAACCATAACTTATCACGAATTTTCACGTTCCACTCGCTTTTGTAACTCGAAACTTCGCGTTGCGAGCGGGTCGAGATTTTATACATCGGTGACAGGGGCGCTCGAAGATCAACGCGGGGTTGTCACTTTTATAGCTCGCGTAATTCATGGTAAGGGCTCTTGGCGACAAATCCATCAAAGCGTCGACAGGCCATTTGTTGCGTGTGTTTTCACGCTTGATAAATCGCGGGAGTTGTCCACATTTACTGGATTTATGTACACGTCCAATTGTTGTACGGACGCCAGCACATCAAGTTACTACAATCTGTCAGATTTCTTTAATAGATTTTCGACTTTATCGCTAAAGCATAAGGTTCAAGGTTGATTGGGAAAATCTGACAGTTTCGGGTAGGTTGACCTGCTGGCGTCTGTACATCACATAAAGTTAATTGGGTGTACTTAATAGGAACACATGTATTATTAATTACACTTACATATATTGATTAAATAATTTATTTCATTCTGTAACTCCACTTCCACGCTTCTAACATTATTAAATTTTTTTGAAAACAAAACATTGAGGGCACCATGAAATTCATACGACGTAGTTTGAAAGTCGGATCGGCATCCATCAAAGTTTTCCATAATAAAACGGGACATTGGTAGTAATGTGGTATCGCAAGGGTTCCAAACATGCTACCTACGTTGCGCAAATAGAAGAATCGGTTTCTTCCATCGACGCATTCATAAAATTTGAGTGATTTACATAGATAGAGGTATCCAAAATGTATGCATTCGAGCTGAAACGTTAAAATGACAGACATTCTTGTTCAACTACCCGTAAATGTAAAAATCCGTTACAAATTTATATTAAGCCCATCACAGGCGTAGCTATAATAAAATAAATCATAGCTAGGCTATCTATGAAGTCACCAACCTATGCTGTAATTTTTTATCTACGAAATGAAGTAAAATATCTTATATTATATAATCGCATGCGTGTGTGTTAACTTAGTATAATACCTATGCCTATATATTACCACATCACTATAATATATATACTTATAAAATTCATTATCCTTTTTTGTTTGAAGAATGCACATATAAACGTGGAGTAGATTGTAGTTACCATAAGTGGCAGTTCTCACAGGGCACGCAGATATTATTTATGGACTGTTTTATAGCTAAACTTCATTCGTTGCTGCGGTCGCTTTTATTCCTTCGACGGGAAAAAGTTGCAGGATTTTATTACCGGTGTGAAATAGGACGCGTTATTGCACTAACTTTCTATGGTAGAGGAAATTAAAATAGTTTTTTTTTGTGGTCAACTGTGACCACGCCCGGATATCGCATGATGTTCATGTTTATAACTTTCATTTTAGTGTCACTCCACCTCAAACTCTTAGTTAGGGACGTGAATAATACAATAAAAACGCAACTTTCCGAAAAATCGGTGCTCTCCTAAATTTAAAAAAGTATTAAACACCTACTAGTTATTATTACTGGCAGTGGTATTTTGAAATCTTGTGAAAAACTACCTTCTACTCAGATTTTAGTTGCTTATGGTTATCATACAATTAAAATAAATTATGCGGGAAGTACAATCAAAGCGTGTGAAATTAGCAAAACAATTTGCGGAAAATCGAAATTATTTCACAATTTACTTTTTTAGATAGAGTTAGATACTCGTAGCTTTGGTACGACCAAGGTTCATTCCAAATATTTTCAATTGATATGTCGTAAAGATCACATCGAGAGACATCGGCAGATGTCTTGCTACAGTACCTATAGTTATTTTATTCTATAGCATACGCAATCGTCTTTCGATGTGCATGTGCATAGTACCAATAAACTAATGTTCTACGAGCAAACATTTTCAACTAGGTACAGTCACGAGCGCTAATATGTCAACACTTGGCAACTTTCAATTGCGATTTTTTCGTGAAATAACGAATGCAACGTTGAAATACGACACTTTACACAAACCTATGGGTTCGAAAATACTTTGTTCGTAATAACATAAAATTTCATTCAAAAATATAGCAGAAAATCATCTTTGAATAAAGCCAAGTATACATACTTATGCTCGTGACTGTACTTATAGGAAACATGCAACACCTCTATTACAAGATTTTGTGCGCCCCAATGCCAACTTAAAAAGTCTCCAACACAACTAACGATCCCTTTCTTCTTTGCAGAATTCAATAAGACATAACCTGTCCCTACACAATCGGTTCATGCGGGTACAAAATGAGGGCACGGGCAAGTCATCGTGGTGGATGATCAACCCTGACGCGAAGCCAGGCAAGTCGGTCAGACGGCGGGCAGCTTCCATGGAAACGTCGAAGTTCGAAAAGCGGAGAGGCAGGGTAAAGAAGAAGGTATGATTACCTTCGTTTAAAGCTTGGGATTTCTAAGATATTGATTAGCCGCCATTTTGACGGCCATCATGAAAATGATGGCACCAGTCTTTGCCTTCACGGTATTCAAAAGTTCTCCATAGAGACGGCACCATGTCCTAGGAAACCTAAGCTTTGAAGTAGTGACATGCCATAGTATAATAATTAATTTTAAATCTTTTTAGTAGGTGCTTAAAGTAGAGTTTGAGTAGTATCTATCCTATCTTCCTTCGAAGTAATAGCATTAATTATCATAGTGCACCTTTTTCAATTATAGGCCGAAATATTAAGAAATGGTGCAACAGCAGACGCAACCCCAAGTCCCAGTAGCTCAGTGTCAGAAAGTCTCGATATGTTCCCAGACTCACCGATGCACAGGTAACTATATAACCTCTTATCTAACACTTTTATCTTAGCGAAATGTTCGCAGCTTACAATAGAACTTAGACGATTATTTAGAAATGTAGTACCGTCTTCCCAGTGATACAGGTAGATTAAAGTAGAGGAAAGTCCGAAAGAGTAGTGGCACCAAGCCAATAATGGTAACGGTCTCGGACGCTGTTTCACGATACTAATTTGACTTTAAAGGCACTATAATTTACCTATACGGGTAATGCAGAAGCGAGTTTTGCTAGCAACCAAAAATATCTAAGAGTACATTATTACTAAATAACGTTACATTCTTGGGAATATTGAAATTTTATGACTACTAGAAACAAAGTGAGCCACGCATGATACGCTTACTCTATAATAAAACCATCGACATAAAGCTGCGTTGACCAGACTAATAAAATTGAGTTATTGCAACTCTGCTACTTTATGATAAAAGGTTTTAAATCATTCAGAACCATTAGATGATGAGTTATGTGGATGCTGAATCTCGTCATTTCGCCGATATTTAACATTTTTATAGGCGATTTATTTTATCTGGATTACGAGCGTCATCGACATATATTTTCAATGGCTCGGTGACTGCCGAAGGGCCGGCCTATAACCCGTATCTTATCCCACATTTTGTCACTATTTGTAGTAATAAAGATATTTCTGAGATGACCGCTGAACCCGTTATAGTGATCGCTTCATTTAGCATACAAATTTATATGTTAGTGAGGACATAGGCATTAGATTTGCATGCTCCAATTACACTCGTTTGAGATCGTATAGAGTCCGAACTAGCTTTAAGATTTCTTTCTGCTAACCATTATGATTTTTTGCGTCTCAATTGTCGATGAGGGGATTATGTGGCTGTATACTTACTTGTTTACTAATTTTACAACCAGTATCTTCTTACAATTAACCCAGATCACATAATTGACATCGCCAGTCGAGATAAGTTTCGTTATTTTGATTGCTTTTTCGCTTGCGCGTAGCAGTTTCCAGTTGTCGCCGGACTTCCGTCCGAGGGTGTCATCCAACGCGTCTTCGTGCGGCCGCCTGTCTCCGATCCCATCAATGATCACAACAGAACCTGACTGGGGCCCAGAGTACACTGACTACACTTCCGCAGCAGATTACGCTCAATCGGACTTCGGACAAGACGAACTAGCTGGCTCTCTCGCCGATTCCATGAAACTGGCCGGAACTGATCCATTCCTCAACACGTAAGAATTTTGTAGTGAGCTTAGCGTCGGTGCTAGAATTTTGGTTAGAATCCAAAAGTCCGACCTCGACCACTTAAACAGTTATTGTTGTAAACGCCTTGCCCTAGAGTACGCTTTGCTTTATTTAGAACTCCTTAGATTCAGTTAATTTTACGAAAAAGCAGGCTAGATACTTGTACCTATATTTTTAGAACCCTTTTTAATTGGAATAAAAGATTAGATGAATTTCTTTGAACAACAAAGATGTCAGACCTGAGGCTTAACGTCAAGCTTCCAGACCATTGTACTACAAGATTGTTTCCACCAGGTACGTTCCAACGACATCATCGTCTTCGTCGGGCGGCAGCTACCGGTACAGTCCGTACGCGGGGTGCCCGCGTCACCCGCACGGCGGCTGCACGTGCTCCTCCCTGTACTCTCATCCTGCACACCCAGCCCATCCGACGCATCCGCACCAGCACGCACTCGACCACTTCGTCAGACCACCTCCACCTGCAGATCCTGCTGATATTATGCAAACAGGTATGTATGACTTCCTAGACAGTTCTCTTGCCTTAGCCAAGATAGGGACTTCATGTTTTGTCGTATAAATAAGATATTATGGATATTTCTAAAACATGGCTTAAAAGAAGAAAACTCTTTAATGATCTTTAAACCAGGTATCCTTCTATAATCCATTCCGTGCAATATAATAAAAATAAATGTATTCGTGGAATCAGAATTACTAGAAGTTCTTGAAAAATCTTCCTGTCTATTTATACCACCGTTCTACAATGAATTCAGGAAGACGAATAGGCTTTCGGCATACTTCTCACTGATGGTCTAACATTCTACGATCATCAACTGTCTGACCCAAGCCGTTTTTTTGTTGCACAGAAAACAATCAGACGCAAATGGTGACGACATCAGACGCGGCTCTGATGAATGGCGGGATGATGGTGCAAACGGGTGCGATGGGCCCCACCACGGTTATGGGCCAGATTATGGGGGCCCTTAACACGGGCCTCGCGGAGGACCTTAACATTGAGACGCTCGAACACGGCTTCGACTGTAATGTTGATGAGGTAAGCGAAGACTTGAAAGTATATTTTTCTCTAAATATTTTTTGCGTTAAAGCCCACCATATTCGAATACTTGAACAAGGTTACACAACGTAAAAGACTTGCGTTACTAACGAACTATTTAATATCGAATAAAGTAATAATATATTTATGTAATGGAGATACCTATAGTTACTTTAATCAATGTTGGTTTAACCTTCGAATATCTTATTCCCTGAAACACGGAGTTGAAACAGCATCCCAAACAGTCAATGATAAGGATGTCACATTTCGCTTCATAGAATACAGACGACTTACTTAAAATCTTTCTTCCACCAGGTGATAAAGCACGAGTTAAGTATGGAAGGCACGCTAGACTTCAACTTCCCGCAGCAGACCAGCGCAATGGCGGCGGAGGCCGAGAGCCAGTTCGCTGCGCCCGCGCCGCCCGTCCCAACCACGCTCTCGGGCGGCAACGGGCCCCGAACGCCCTACTCCGTCGCCCCTTCCTGGGTCCACTGAAACACCCGGATCTTCGGACCCTAGGACCAGTTACCTACTTACAAGTTCACATTGTCCACTATAAATACGATGTGACGCAACTTTTCCTCTTTTGTTACTTTCGCATTGTAGTCGAGATTTTTTGTTCTTTTATCATGTTAACTAATGTTAGAGTTTTATTTAGTGTTAAGTGGACGGTTACCGATCGTTGTTGCAGTCAATTGTGTTAGTGTAGGCTTTAGTGCTAAGCTAGGTGGAAGCTTGTGATATAGATAGGGTATCGTAATCCGGATTGTGGATCCTGGAGGGGGCGGGCGTTGGACCGCTCTTGAATAGATGTGAAAGGTAATCTATTTATATATAACTGCGTATAGTATGTAAACTAGATAAGTGTTTTCGACATCTGTGATTCAATAAGTTTATTTGAGATATTTATTTCAGGGTTTTATACAGTTAGCAATAAAATGTAACGTTATGATGATAGAGCAACATTAAATTCTACAGGAAAATACGGATACTATGTGATATAATAGTCAGAAATACTAATAAGATTTTTTTTTTGTGCCAACTTCAAAACTTAAAAACAATATAACTTAGAGAGTTGGATAGAAAAAAAAGAAAATTAGAAAACGTTCAACAGTACGATGGCAATAAATCTGGAATATCAACGAAAATAATCTACTGAAAGTTGTACAGCGAGTGCCTGATAAGTGCCATGCCTCGGCCAACGAAACTTCCATATAACTACAGCAGAATGAGCTTATTCTATAATGCTTTTTCGTTATGATAGACTCGTCTTAAGGGGGAAACGCTAAGGTAGCCCGCGAAATTCAAATTTTCTTACGTATTTTGCAATTTGCTGGTCAGTAATAAGTTGTACGTTGATTAAAATATGATTCGCGACCGTAACAAATATGTATTTACAGAATTATAATCATAAGAATCAGTAATACAACTTAATAAGTTAGTATAATCCTAAAATGTCAAGATTTTATGAAATGGTCATTCAGTAGGATTACTTGGTCTTAGAGAGTTGTGTTGATGACTTTAATGATTATAATTTTATAAATACAAATTTGTTACGGTCGCGAATCATATTATAATCAACGTGCATCTTAATACTGACCAGCAAATCGCAAAAAACTTAAAAAAAAAATAATTTCACGGGCTACCCTGGCGCTTTCGCCTTAAGGTTTTGATTTATTTCAGAAAAAAAATGTCGTGATTTACTTAGTTCATTGTCATACACACAGTATTATTTGGGGAGACATATAATTTGAAACATCAGTGTTCGCTAGCTCGATAGTAGTAAGAATAAATGCGCATTGTAGTGAATAGTTTTCTTTTTTTCGACATTGTTCATATATATTTTATAACAAGTCGCGGGCCTCCCTCATGCCAGAGACATAAAGAGAGAGTGCCACTAGCATGCCAACTTTTTCTCTATTCATAAGACAAATACAATGAAGAAAAAACAGAGCGTAAATGAATTTTCCCTTTTTACGACTCTACCTAAAAACAGAACCACAAAATATGTAGTTTTCTACGCGCGACCCCCAAAATCTGCAGTAAAGAACGAATTTCTTGTCACATTCATATTTACGACATTAGGTATTACAAAAGATAAGTACGTCACTCATGTTTACGTTTCTTTGTACGTGGATTATGAGACGTGATGCCTTCTTTATTTATGTAAGAACCAAAAGAAAAAGTCTTAGGTATACGGCCATATCATTTGTTTGCAAATTATATTGGCCTATGAATAATTTGTTGCCACGTAAACGGCAAAACGTGTTGAGTTTGATTTTTTTTTCAAACATTTGAAAGTCTCGCTATTATATTATTATTATCTTGTTAAAATGCTTTATAGTGACGCTAATGTCGCCTAGCCACATAAACACAAAAAATGGCCTAATGAGCTCGATAAAATTGATTTAGAGACCTTTGAGGTAGGGACATTTGACTATCAAAATTCATTATAATCTAGTCGTATGTGTTGTTAAAAGTATTATTCTACTCCATAATAATTTAAGCAGCAATCAAAACAAAACACCGAACTAGCGGCGTTTATTTAATATGAATAATAATTATAATTAGAGTCCTATTGAATGTGGTTTGCCAGCGTTCAAGATTCAATTTCACCATTGAGCGATCCTATTTGTGCGCTAATGAGGGAGACCGGAGCTACCGGCACTCGTAATTAATCATATCATTTTAGCGTAAACGGTGCCCGTCGCGCCGCGTCGAGCGATCGCCTCCGAATAATGGAATATCACGAAAAAATCTCCAGAACACGACGCTGGATTAAACCCGCTTCGGTAATGACTTGTTTTTTAGGGTTACAAAAGAATGAATACGTCCTCCGCAGACGGTGAGCTTGCGGTGGAAAATATCTTGTTAATTTTTTAATACGTGGACACGACGAGTTAATGGGGGGTAAACTTCGGATCGAGAAACTCGATTTAAAAAAGTACTGGAACGTGATTTAACTTTTCATTTGGCACGCAATTACGTAATGGGAGTAATATTTCACAGACAGCTCTATAAATCGGCGCGTGAGATATTTTTATTATTTTATAATACAATTTCAAGAACGAATACACACTTCGTTAATTTTGTATTCCGTTCTCCTGACGGGTGGAGTCCGTGTGCCAAGACATCGGTCAACACTCGACGATTTTATTAACGAGCTGATTTTCATAAAGTGTCCCGGAGTCGGGAGGAGACATCGTTTAAATTTCTGAACTCATCCGGTATTCCATTCGGCTAGCTGCGTAATTAGGTACGGGGCCCACCTTTACACACGATTTCCCGGCACTTGTTAAAAGTTTTCAATTGCGTTAGGAGGGGTCCTTACACGGAATTTATTCATTATATTCTCCCCCCGCCCTTCTACTTAATAAAAATCTCCTTTGCTCTTTTTATACCCACCTCGGTGTTGCCTTATAGGTAAGTACTTTAAATATTTGCCGCATGGCCTCTCTGATGAGTGATGAATTATACATTTATTTCAGAATTTTTATTACAGTATTAAGATTTTCATTTCCATAACTGACTTGACAGTTGTGACAATGGTTCATTATTAAAACGGGTAACTATTAACTGCAGACGCAATGCTCACGTTTGCAATGAACCTTATTCCTGTTGCACAATCATTCATTTCTTTTCATAGAAACGAAATTACACACAAATAGGAATTGCAAATAAATATAATTTTCGTTTCATATAATTAGGTATTTCAATTAATTCAAATTTTCTAATTTCAAATTACTACTTTTATCTACTGGTATAAATAAGAATTAAAAGGCAACTTTTTTAATATGCTGTGTCGCTGTGAAATTTAAAAATACTATGCAGGCAGGCTATCAAATTGATTTAAATTTAATGGTACTTGTAGTTTCGATATGAAAGTACCAAAGCCACAAAAATTCAACATTATTTTACACAGGTACACTAAAAGTTACGATCCATCAAAATTTTAGTGTAGTTCAAAAAGCTATAGATATTTAAAATACGCTAGCTAGGCTTGCTACATCGAACCTCAATTTCGTGAAAGCAAAAAAAATGCTATCAATTCAAAAAGTTGTGGCCAATTTTGGCGTTCAATATAAGTCTGGAGGATGAACGTGGCATATCCAATAAGTTGGTAGCTCTTTATTGTTTGACAGCTTGCTGGAGTTTGATCAGTTATTTAAATGAGTGCCAACATAGTTAGGGATGTCAATTTTCTTGAGATTTACGTGACTTTTACCCACCCCCTACTTTGCAGCGTAAATATTCTGCGACGCTTATTAAAGGCGTACCGCGGTTTGACATTAACTTTCCTGAACATTGTGTTATAACTGAATGATCAAAAAGTTTTTGAAGTAAGAAATTGGGAAAAGTTAAAAATGAAGAACATTTGGTTTGAACATACTTACTTCGAATAGAGGTTTGTTCATATACAACTATAACAATTATTAGTTCCAAATTTAGTTTTTTCTCCTAGACTTCAGATAAAAGCTTATAAGTTCTGCCATGAAATAGCAAAGTTCTGAGTTTTTATTTATTGCCAACAAGATTAGAGCCACTGAAATTTAGGTACGCTGTGATAGTGTTAATCGAGATTATCTACACTCTACACTTTAACAAACTAAAATTATTAAGATTTAAAAGAGCTAACTAGGCTTAAAAAAAATAGTCCCAAAAACTTCAACATTCTTATAGAATACGAAAAAAAACTGTTCAAGGGTGACGTACAGTAATTTTTCCGAGCTCCTTTAGCATTCATCGTTGATGTCGACCGACTAAATTGGATTACGTGTTAACTGTCTACAGAAGCTCACCCCTGGCTAACGATTTTATGATTTTATTGCGGAACCCCAAATGCGTTGAGATTATGACGATACAAATTAGGACAAGGAACGTTTTGACAATTTTATCCTCTAAAAGTTTGAGGCAGGCAGTTTGAGATTTAGTTTTGTTATTTTATTACGGTGTCTTATTGGAGTGACAATGTAACCAAAGGTTGGGGTTCGTGGCATGGCTGTGATTTTACATGGAAGAGCATTTAAAGTTTCCTATAAAATTGATTGTCAGGGTATTTTCTTTCCAAATTAATTCATTCCTTTGTCTTATTTATGACGGAATTAAATACACTGACTATAGTCAGTTTATGATTAACGCCACTAACTTCATCTTTCTAGCTGAAACACTAAGAAAGTGGTGTACATTTTGGGCGACTGTCTTATGTAATTTTGACGTGCAAAAAGTTCTAAGCCTAATTTTAATAAATAACTTTTGATTTTCATTTTAGTAGACCATGTCCAATCATGAGTCTTCTCATCTCTTAGGCAAGCTTATTAAGTTCGGTAAGAATAGAAGAAGTATTTGTGTCTCATTAGTGACAGTTGAGCTCTTATGGGTTTCCAGAACCTTCGTAGGAATGTGGTAATTATGTAACACAGATTACCATAGCAGGATGGGTAATTAAACAGTTGCTGGTTTAAAACAAGCAAGGTTTACGTCAGTATCAAATAAAAAGTTCTAATGAAAGTCTCGTTAGGTACCTAAACGATTTTCCACATAAATTTTGGCAGGACACCCCACGAGCCTTATAATACACCCTAGCAATAATTCTCTATCGTATCTAATATGGCCTACTGCGCTAATCCCAATAACTTCAGCTATCAAGATTACATGTTCAGGCTTTTCAGAAGTTTCAGAGCACGTGGTGCGAGGGGCGTTGGGCGTCTCCGCCCCGCCTTCGTGCAACAAGTGACTCAGCCCCCGCACCCCGCACCCTTCCTCAGAAGCCAACGGGGCCGTCGCAAAGACAATCCCATTTTTTCATTCCCATCCCATTGAGTACAATACTTTTGCAGTATAAGTAATTGCTAACAATCCGGCCGTAATTTCGCCATAAAAATTGACTTTTCATTTCGGCTTTCCATTTTTTGAATATCTTACCGTCGCGTCGTTGGCATTACTTTCGTATTCTTATGGTAGCGATAAAGTTGTGCAGTTCATTGTTTTAGAAGACCTAGGTCAACGTGTCATTGCTTTCTTAGGATTAATAAAAATAAAAAAAAGTTTTTAATTTTACAATTTTCAAAAATATTATATAACTAGCTGCGCCCCGCGGTTTCAGCCGCATAAGTTTCGATCCCGTGGGAATATCGTGATAAAAAGTAGCCTATATGTTAATCCAGGGTGTTGCCTACCTCCGTACCAAATTTTATCAAAATTGGTCCAGCCGTTTGAGCGTGAATAAGTTTCATGATTGACGTGTAAAAGTGTTTGTACAAACCTACTTACAAAAAAAATAAAATCATTTCAATCAAACAAACATATAGACACACACAGTCACACGCTCACAAACTTTCGCCTTTATAATATAGTGTGGCTCACGCCTATAAGCAGCAGTCGCCTCTTTGGCGTAGGCCTCCCCCATTTGCTTCCAGTGATTCCTGTCCCTAGCTTTAGTCATCCATATTTCTTAGTAAAGTCTTATTTTATGAATGTGCCTGTTCGATGTTGCCGAAATCAATATTTCATTTAGAATTTAAACCCACTTCAATTTGACACACTTCCTTACGTCTTAATTTGGGAAGAGAAAATAGAAAACAATGAGCTGCTCTTTGTGATTGACAACCCCACCAAAGTTTATGATACGAGTTCATTATTTAAATAAGTAACAGCCTACATATCGAACACCACGAATTCAAGAACGCCCACATGTCAGGACACATGCCACTTCATCATCTGTTACATAACTATGGTGCCAAAGCAGCTATTTAAAAAATACTCAGCATCTAACAAATGGGCTAAAGGAATCGCAAAGGAAGTGTGCCCTAAATAACATAAGAGTTAAGAGGTCGCGCCGGTCCCCTAGTATGAATAAATTTGCGCCAAACACCGCCCCGCCTCACCGGATTCTCTCGATAACCGACGACGCCTATGCTTTATAACCCGTGACATCCGAAACTCGATTTATTATCACACTGTCATGGTTGCTGAAAAAATCGGTAAAGTTTCGCAGAGGATAGTGCGTCGAACATACCGCTCGGTTCTCGTAAATTGCTCCCTTAAGCGAATTACCTAGTAGTTGCAAAAATTGTTTGGTACAAAAACCTTTCTAAAATACGTATATAAAAATTGCGTCACATAAGTACGGAATGAACAGAAGGCCAATTCCCGTAATTAAAAACGTTCAAAATCTAGTCATAATAATAATAATAATCCTTCCATGCCGTTTTCGGCTACGGCGACCGTTTCACCATCACCCTACTGGCGTCTATCAAAAACTTGTCAAAAATGTAGGGTTTTTTTTTGGTATTTTTGACAGATTGAGACTGGGATCAGATTTTGAACTTTCTTAAAATTACGAGAACTGCCCCTCAGATTAACCATATTGTCTCTAAACCATCTGCTACGAAAATCGTAGAAGTCCGTAGACCCTGCTTCGTCACTCTTGGTAATCGCATTCAATTTCGCAAATCGATCAGTGTGCGGATTAGCTACGCGCTACGGCGTAGCACTAGATTTAGGTAGGTAGTAGGAACTCTGCACTGCCTGACTTACAATCAGAACAAAGTACCAACAGTTCCAAAGTCCAGTAATCTTTATCTATTTCATAGTATTGCTACTTTTCAATTAGCAATAATACGTCCTCATTATTAATGATGACACTAATTAGTAATCTAGAAATAATTACATAACATCTGCCCGGGGAGTTCCCTGCAAAGAACACGTGAAGCAATCTAGGCAGGCGGTGACAATCAACGACTGTGACATAGCATTTTATATAATGTACTCGTGCAATCTACGTTATCTAGTCATTTAACACGTAGTTAACGTCTAGTTAGATACAACGTAATATATAATCATACATACTTTGTACTTTAACCTTTCCAAAGAATAATGGGTAATTGTTCTGAAAACACATATTTTATCTTAATTTATTCGATTAAAAGAAATCGTTCTACAAGTTATCAGAAAGACATAAGACTAGGTACATCTAAAGTCAAAATCTTGAAAAGCGAATGAGACAGACGTTATTTTTTCCCTCCTTAAATAATAAGAATGAAAAAAGTTAATAGTTTTGTCTGTAATATGCTACTAACCACACAATATGCGATGTGGTTTTCCAAAACAAATATCATGCTATTTAAATATCATCTCGTTTAACGTACGCATACATTTACCTCTACACTCCATTCACACGAAAACACTCTATTATTCAGTTTCTTCTCAATTCAAATCATTCGTTATTAAAAATTAATAAAACAAATGCCTGCGTATTTTCTTAATGTATCCCCCTTAGGACTGATTTTCCAATCGCCAGATAACTTTTATTCGAAGAATAAAATTGACGTTTGACAGTTTTTGTATGAAATAACTGTCAAAATTTCAAAAGTATTTCTCGAATAAAGTTGTCAGATGATTGAAAAATCTGCCCTTAGTAAGGGCTGATTTTTCAATAGACAAATAACTTTTATCTAAAGAATAATTATGACAGTTTGACATATTTTCTATACAAAACTTACAAACCGCAATATTTATTCCTCAGATAAAAGTTTATTTATTTAATTATATTTATTGAAAAATCAGCTGTAATAAAGAAGAAGCCAAAGCGTTGTGTGTCTAGAAAGAGGTATGCAACGTTATTAATAAGGGGGTAAATCTATAGGTAGGTACTTAATATAAGTTAAAGTTGCTTTTCGTGTCGGCTGTGGAACCGCGATGTTCTTCTAAACTACGCAACGGGTACCTATTGATGCGATTTGCGTTGAAAATATTCGCCAGTTGTTTAAAAAAAAAACAATCGGTTCCATACATTTGGACCGTAGATATTGCACTTTTCTATGAAACAGCTGATTCGGAATCAAGGGCTGGTCGCTAGTGTTATTATATTTAGCTCGTGCTAGAACGCGTGAAAGTCAAACGAAGGCGCGAAAGTTGACATTCAAAACTCCTTATGACAAGGCTAGAATCTATTCGCGTGAATTCATTCATCAGCCGGTCGATTCCGTAAAAACTCACCGTGAAAACTTAGCTGAAGTGACCGTGAAGTGAGCTTCATTCCACCTGGTCCAATCCCTAGCGGATTGACACTATTGACAGCTCACTTCACCTAAGTTTTCTTGGTGCGATTTTAACAGATTAGATGCTTATTTTAGTTATTACAGTCTACTGGACACCTTATTAGTGCGTACATCGTATTTTGTCACACGATGAAAGTTTCTTGCCTGTGGCATAGGGGACTATAGCACCAAACCTGAAATCATGAAAAAAAAATCAGCTGTTCCCTACATTAATGTTCGCATAACTCGTCAAAATGTAGGGAACCGCAGCTTTTTTTTCGCGATTTCATGTTTGGTCCCATAGTAAAAGTTGTTCATAATGATGAGTACAATGTCAGATAGGAAACGCCGACTTCATCTAGTTTTAAAAAAACATGATTGACGTGTAAAAGTGTTTGTACAAACCTACTTACAAAAAATAAAATCATTTCATTTCATCATCATTTCATTTCATCAATGACCCCTTAAGAGGAAATTTCCATTTCCCTCTTCCACCACCACCATTTCCACCATACCACCACCACCACCACCATTCCATTTCCCTCTGACCATTTTCCTCTGGATGGTTGGCATGAACATCGACGCGCAAACTGTTACGATGGTTTCAGCGGTGCTATTCTGTAAAAATCTCACCGTAAAAACTTAGGTGAAGTGAACGTAGAGTGAGCTGTCAATAGTGTCAATTCCTAGCAAAAACAAACTCGCTTCACCTAAGTTTTCACAGTGAGACTTTTACAGAATCGACCGGCATGATTCTGAATCTTGACATTTTTCCTCAGTAATTTTTTTTTAAATTTGGTGTTCCATACATTTTGACCGCGACCGTAAATTTGCACTTTTATAAAACTGCAGATTTTTTTTAATAACCGGCGAAAAATGTCTACTTTAGAATCATGTCCTGAATTCATTGTTACAGTTTGCGCGTCGATACGAATACCTTATAAAGAGTTTTAATACACACACACACACCCCCACACATTGCACATTTCCAACTTTAATTCCTGGTAAAGTGCTACTTACATACAGACTCTATTTCTTACACAAGAATTTGTATACACAGTAAGTCAAATAAATCAGCCTAATTAATCATATAAAAGAAGAAATAAAATTATTTTCTATCAAAGTAAACGTTAGCATTTTCTAAAAACCCAGGTGATTGCAGTTCTTAATCTTTTCCCGCTTTTGCTAAACATTCATCTTCACTAAAAAGTAAAATAGTTCTTCACGAAATCCAAATCCAGAAATTTTATTCGTTAAATACCGTTCTATCATTTCATTCTATGCAGTTCTTATTTTAAGATAAGTATGCCAATTATCCACATCACATATTAAGAACGCACTTATTCTGAGCAATGAGTCACGCGAAGAGAAAGTCCGTTACATCGCTGAATATGCGACAGATTTATCGTGGTTTCGTAGTGATGTCGCTACTATTCGTACAAGAATACGATAAAAATATGCTACTGAAAAAAAAATTTTGTTGTAAGTAATTTGCTTAGATCAGCTTTCAAGAGAGGTTATTAAGTGATCAAATAGGCAACGCTAGTTTTACTTGTCTATTCCTGGTAAATAAAATAATAAGTACCGTTTTATCTAAATCCATTGACGTCTGCTGGCATTTTCCACTGTAACATGACATGCTCGGTAGGAAGCTTGGAGCACGCGTCATCTTTGCAAAGCGGAAATTGTGCATCAATACGGTGTAAGATACTAACACCGACGTATTTAGTTAGTTCTATTAACATGAATAGATATTAACACACCTTTACTGCAAAATTCTGGTATCACTTAAAACTATATATTCTAATACATGTTTACTATTATTTTAGTACACCTTCCATTTGCCAAAAAAAAAGATAAGTACAGTTAATCGGAAACTTTATCGTGTAAACTAATATAATATCGTAGGTAATCGATAAGCGTAGTGCAGCCCTAGGGGTCGTCACCTGCGAGGCGCGGGGCGCGGGGCGCCACAGACTTGGCGTCGCTATGGCGGGCAGGTTACGATTTACACTCCACCAACTCAGCAGAAACTCTGCCCGGACGAGAAATGCTGATAATCCACATCCACAGACGTTGCGCGAGAATTAGATCGAGATTACTATGATACCGCCGCGCCGTGCGACGGTTTTATTACTCCTACACATTTAATTAGGATGTAAATTGTTGGTTCTCGAATATATGTACTTGTGGTTTATGTCTTTTTAGATTGATACGGTTACTTTGTATTCTTTATCTGTATTATTTTTAAGGGTTCAGTATATTCTGGAACGACATACATTATAGAACTTCAGTGTTCTAGTTTCTCAAATACGAGTAGTTCCGCTGCTAATTGAGAGTCTCAGTGATCGTGATCTTTGATTGACTTTAATCAATTGGTTCATTGATACGAGGAAATCAATTATTATTTGAGTTTTGAATGACGATTTTTCTAAGGGCACGCCAGTTCTCATTCATAATGTACCGGAGTGATGTAAAAGGGCACGTGTACCTATTATTTGTTACGGGAGAAATATTATTATAATAGCGTTTACTATTTACTTGGAACTTAGATCTTACCGTGTGTAAAATCTTCTATCTGAAGGCAAATTCCCATAATTAAAAACGTTCAAAATCTACTCGCAATGTCATATCAGCGACAATCATTGTCAAAAACTTGTTAAAAAATGTAGGGAAATTAGAGGTATTTTTGACAGATTGAGACTGAGATCAGACTGTGAACGATCTTAAAATGTTGAGAATAGCCCCTCTGAACTCGGACCATTAGTAGGTATGTTGCCCAACCAACACACAATGTTAGAAATTCTTAAACTGCACTTGGCAATAAATCTCAAAGAAACTATTGATACAGTGGTGACACTCTGCGCAAACCTGAAAACTTTATTTAAAAGTTTCTATCTTTTATTACAGATTCGAGAATCCATCGGCTATCAGAGATTTAACAGGTCCCTGATCCCGACATGATCTAATCACCACAGTGAAAGTTAACGTGGAACAAGGCACCTCGCGTCTTGAGGCAATACAAAAGAATACAACGATTCATCACAATTAAGAACCAAATTAGAGAAGACCAGTTGTATCATGGAGACTGATAAAGTGTTCTAAAACTATTATTGGCAAACAAAATTGACGATCAAAAGTGACATTTTTCGTGATATATTAGACATTGAATTTTATTTTTAAGGTAAATGTGACCTCGCGTATATGATCAATGTGTAGTTTCAAGATTTTAAACGCTATCAACGACATTTTTGTGGTAGAAATGGACTATAGAGCTGGGTGGAGCTGTGCGAACGATGCCTACCCCCTCCTGCATCTACCAACCTAGTGATTAGTAAGTTAAATTCACACCACATCTCAGTGTGAGGAGGCACATCTGACTGAATATGAATTATTTCTGAATGTATTGTACCAAGAGTTTATTCTATGTCTGAAATGAATCTATGCTTAAATAGAATATGGTAATTGCGTTTTTTGTAATTGGATTTGCTACGAAGAATGTAGGAAATACGGCTTAATAGTCGATTCGCACGAATATACTCGCCCGACACGTGCGTATCGACACTTTTAAATAATATAATTTTTTGTATACTTAGGCGACTCGCACGAAGTTAATTTGTTTGTGAATTTTATGTAATGAAGTTAAGAAACAGTACCTACACATTCTTGACGTCTCGGTTACAAATATATGAACTTCGTGCGAGTCGCATAAAGAAAAAATAAATATTATTTAAAAGTGACGATTCGCACTTTTCGGGCGAGTAAATTCGTGCGAGTCGACTAATACCTAAGCCGAAAAAGATTTGACCAAATAATCATTTGTGACGTTTACGCGAATTTAAGTAATTGTATCAAAAGCTTTTAGACTTACGAATTGTTTTGTGGTTTATTGTAATAACCTTTTATTTTCCTGCATAAGTGTTGTGCTATTTATAGCACTCGAAAACCGCGAAATAATCCGTATAACAACCGCTTATTTGGCCAAATTGTAAATTCATGTGCGGGCCAATATTATGTACAAATATACACCTAGTAAATGTCAAACTAGATAATTACGTCTCATAATAAACCATAGTATATATTATTATGGCAGGAGGTTGATTAAGCCAAATATGAAGCATTGATTGCAAATTGCCTCCTGTTATAATGAAATAATTAAAACAAAATTATGAACTTTCGTCAACAAGATGCGATTAATTGTTATCACTAATGCCATAATGTATATAGATTTATTTTATAGTTACATTTACCTACACACGCGCCATTTTTAACCAAATACCGTTATTGTAATTGCTCAACGATACCTACATAAATGACATGACATATTTAAAGACGCCAAATTCGGAACGGACTTCATAACTGCTTTTGAGTAGAGAAACAAATTATTCTGAGGGCCATGAGTGGAAATTGTAGGTACCTACGGCTAGTTAACGGTACAGCTGCTCTGTTTTACGTCTTTGTAGAGATTGTATATAGACAATACACCAACACAGAAGTATCGTTAACTATCATAAACACTTGGTCCATATTCAAAAGCAAGAGCTTCATAATATTGCTCTAACATATGTGTCTGCTAGTATGTCTCAAGATAATGCGTATAATAATATATATATTATGCTCATTCTTCAATATTTATAAAACCAGGAGACGTTGTAATTTGTGTCTTATAAATGACGCACAAACAAAATCCGTTATAGTCAAATATCTAGTCCCAGATATTATTTTTTCAGTAAGCTACTTTTCAGATATATAAGCAGAATTTTACTCATAGATAAACATTATTGCGGGCTAGCCCATGTAAACTATAAACGTAGCAAAAATGAGTTCATTTTGTGAATTACCTCAGTGGACTTTTTGTGATAGATTTAGCCAATAAGTGTTCAATTTAGTACGTGTATCGTATAAGTCAATTCTCGTACTTTTGGCGTCCATTTATATATTACGTGTTCTAAAGACAATATTTGGTTTTTGCATTGTTTTTCGACACGTTTATTTACGCATGCCATTTAAAAAACATGACTGCTATTACACTTTATTGCGTATATTTGCAGCTGACATTGGTGCTATAGATAATATTATATTAGCGCATTTTGAACGGATTTAGTTTCGTAAAATACATGTTTAATGACGTACAAAAAAAAACAAAATACGCTACAATTTTATTATTTTGCGCGTATATTATTGGTACATAGTAGACAAAATTCAGGACAGAGACGCGAGTTGTGATCACACGTTATAATTTCTATTAATTTTTAGATAGGTAATGATTAATCTTAATTTTGTGTGACTTAAAGTCAGACATGCGGTCAGTGGATGTTCAACATCGGCCCTACCTAGGTGATGGGTTTCTGATAGTAACCATTTGCCAAATATAAATACGTAAAATCCAATAACAAATCGATTATAATATGAATGTATGTGTAATCAGAATTAAATCGTTAGTTTGTATTGAGTGTTTTAGACGTCGTCTCTTCGGAGGTATCTCATGAATTAGTTAAGGTTGTTAGTTAATATTATCTCCTGGTTGTTGAAATGTATCTAATGTTACGATATACAATGTGACGAGACGTATTTATGTCAATCCATGTGGTCAATTAAATATGGACCGAATTAAAAGTCTGTTCCATTAAAGCCTAGCGTTAATGTGAATGAGTGAATACAATGTAGATTGGTGTTGTGCTTTTAGCCCTGGTTTGCTGAAGAATTAGCTTCGTGATGTAGTAATATGGTAGATAATGTGAAACCGCATCAAACTTGTTTGAAATTTTAACAAAACACGCTATAAAATTCCCATAGAAAACTGTTCAAACCATCCTTATAAATCTAAAACTTTAAACGAGAACGAATGATCATTTCTTTTTACCTTTTTTACGTAAAAAAAACTAAAGAAAAAGTTAAATGGAAATCTTCAACGTTGTCGATAGCAATTTGCATCCGAAATTCATTGAAAACTACGACTAGAGGCACAAAATACGGGTCAGCTTGTACAATGCACAAGTTAAGTACAGTATCGTTTGGTACAACACTTACGAACTCGTTTATCTATAAATGTATGGATAATTTTTGTTGGATGGTGTCGTTACTTGCGTGGATAGGTGTACATCGCGATAGCATATAAACAATTTGATCTAAGCAGATTGAATTGTAATATGGAAATGCGTAAACGCATATAGGCGCATACAACTGCCCTTTTGTTTATGCCTATGGGAATTGTCATTAGTTCGTAATAGATAATATATTTTAATATTAGATCATGGTTATTGCATTAGTAATCATGTATTTATAGGAGATGGGTCTACGTCCCATAGAAGAGATACTTCTGTGTAAATTATTTTGTACAATGTTTAAAATTTTCTATGTTTGCATCATTATTTTTATGGCGTAACTTTAGTAGGTATAATAATTTTGTTGATTTTTTTTCAGTTGCTTACTATTATATAATAATTACTGTACGACAAAAATGTGAAACTCTAGGTGAATTAGAATGAAATTATGTGTTTCAATGTAAATATATAGACAAAACATGTATGTAGAAGTACATAAATCTTATTTATGTATTAAATTTGATATTGTTTTCAAAATTTAACTGGTTGTTTTAATTAACCTACCACTTTCTGCGACAATCAATAAATAATTGCAGTTCTAGGGCAAATCCATTCCTATTCCTAAACCTGTGGCGAGATAGAACTTCCCTACCAATCTAATTCGTTACACCTGCTCAAAATCTCCCATCTGGACACGAATAGCCTTGGTTAACCAGAAAGTCTTTAAATAGTCTCCAGACACAGGTTGGTCGAAGCAACGAAAACCTGCTTTAGGTTTAGGTTTGAAGTACAAATATGGTGGTTCCGCAAACAATAGGACACCTAATATCGTGTCCAGTATGCCCTGATGCATGCACTTTATAAAACTGACGGACTCTAGGTAGCGTAGCCAAGTTCCGTAAGCGTTTACGCCGTACGGCATTTCATACAACCTTTCAAGCCCTTGTTTTTCGAAATGAATGAACCGATTTTAATGAAACTTCATACGCCTAAGCAGGATACAAAGGTCTAAAAAGTTCTTAAGTCGGTCTAATTAGCCAGATTTTAAATTTTCCATAGAAACAGAGATTTCCAGTTATCTTTTTAAATAAGATATTTCGAAAATCTTCTTAAGTAACTTTTTAGACCTTTGTATCCAGCTTATGCGTATGAAGTTTCATTAAAATCGGTTCATTCATTTCGAAAAATAAGGGCTTGAAAGATTGTATGAAATGCCGTACGGCGTAAACACTTTTAAACTGAATCTAGATTGCCATCGTCACGTTAAGAAGAAGACCTACCAAAGTGCATAGGTAGGTACACACGGCGACACATAAAGCTATAGGTACATTTCCAGTTTTAGCTAACCTTGCATTGTAAGTACCTATACCTATAGGTTTTTCGTACAATGAGAAGTCAGCTTAAACCTACCTACTGGAAATGTATAGCTTGATGTGTAGTCGTGCAGGTACGCACGACTACACAAAATATGAAATGCCTACCTATAAAATATTACGTAGGTGTAGGTGTCTTAATAGTTACATGAAAGCCACTGCATTATTATTATTATTATAGGTCAAACTTTGAATCAACATTTGCATAAACAAACACGATAAAAAAGCTTAAAGCCAACATTACTCTAAATATCTGACCCAAATCACTTCATTCATATTGGTGTCCACATAAAACAATCAGAAGTACCTACGTGAAGAACACGTTGCAATAAAAAATCATTGATGGTGGCATATCGCAGTATAGGTACCGTTCCCGCATCACCGCCGACCGCCTACCCGCAACCCGCAACATAACACATTAGTTTCCAAGGGACACTTTTATTGTTAAACTTTTTGAATATTTAACGCTTTGAAACGGAGATTTTTTTTATTACGCCTTGGTGAAGTTTTTATTACACCAAGAGCTATTTCTAAAGATTTTTATGTCAGTTATAGCAGTACCAAAGTCATCAGTTTATGATAAAGTTACAATATAAAATGAAAGTTATGATGTCACGATTGTAATCCCATGAAACAGGCCAAGTTGGTGTTGGGTGTTAATGTTGTATCGATTAACATAAAAAAAATGTTTACCATAAGTATCGCTTGAAGTGGTGATACCTACAAGTTTAATTTTCAGTAGGTAAGCCTGCTGTCATCCCACGTTGATCAGGGTTCTGCACCTGAAAATTAATGTTGTTCGTCCAATTATCTATATCTATTCTATTCTATTTATTCATATTAAATGTGCGAATGTTTAGTTTTTCGCATCATCATTAGCCATCTTATCAATAGTTTTTCTTTCTTTCTTTAGGTATATCAACCCAGGGCTGGACATTCTACATAGGACATAGACATACCATCACGAGCTATTTAGGTAATTCGATCCTCAGCTACTCTCAACTAAGTGCTACCAGCCACTCTGTGTAGGTCGTCTCTCCTCTAAGCATTGGCGGCAAACATAGAGTAGGCTGTTAGTCTACTTACACTACGTTTGATGATTCGCAGTCTAAACCTCAACTCAACACAACAGCATGTAGGTATACCTACTACCACAAGTACCACACACAACCACCTAATTTCTGGGTGTTTAGTCTTCTGAAGACAACTATTCCGATGAAAATTGGAATTACCTCACCAATGTATAGGTACCTACCTAACTACGCGGCCTTTTGTCGCCCCTGCGGAGAAGATGGAGCAGTGGTGGGTGGCCCAGTGGCATCGGTCCTGACTTACGAATCCGGTGGTGAGTTCGAACCCACACAGGCACTTTACTTTGTGTAGGTAAGTACTTATTTAATTTCATCACCATTGCTCTAAAAACTGTGATATAAACATCGTGAGGAATGTTTATTGATGTCCTCGAATTTTTGGTTCTAGGACATGCCAGAACCAAATTTCGAGGACATTTGACATCCACCAACCCGTAGGTACTGTGCCCATGTGGTGAATTACAGCCCACTCCCTCTTACAAAGAGTAGGCCTGTGTGTGTCCCAGCAGTGGTAACATTATAGGCTGGTTACCTATGCGGAAAAGATATGATTACCTATCTTCGTACTTCGACACATCCCTAAACCAACCAAAAGCCTAATTTACACGATGCGATTTAATTTCATGTGATGTATAGGTACCTACCTACCTATGTTGCTTCAACTTATGCCTACCATAAGTTGAAGCAACTTTAGAAGTTGCATCGTCTAAACAGTGTGGCGATGCAACTTAATTGTTGCTTGAATTTTGTTGTAAGTACCTAAATATACATAGGTACCCACAGTATTTTTATCTTTCGAAGCGACGCGCGCTATACTTGTGGTTAGGGTTACCAATTGTACAAACACGCTGCGAATGTTTGTGTAAGCGCAGAAGCTCGATCTCGGTATCGTCCGAGAGGATAACGAAGTCGGAAGTGTGCGTGTGTGAATTATGTTCTTTCTCTACTCTTCTTTACGAACACATTCACAGCGTGTTTGAACCTAGTTACACTTTGTAAGCACACGTAAAGAGCGTGCGCGTCGTTTCGAGATAAAATTACTATAGGTACCACAGGCAAGTCCACCTAGTTTAATAATAAAGCCTCTTTTATTTTGGAAGTTCCTGGCCGCTACATAAACATATTGAATGTTTGTCAGCAGCCGCCAGTCGTAAATCGAACGGCATTGACGTTTGTAAGGTCTATCAAAAAGTAAGTACTCTGTGTCTATCGACGTTCCTTGTGTACATACGGATTCAATCATGTTATCAAAAATAGTAGGCTTACGAACAGTATTCGCATCCGTTGTCAACAGAAGATATCCACCCGGGATGCTATGTAAGTTTAAATACATAATAATTAAGTAGTTTAATGTTTTACCTAACTAACTTATCCCCTAACCCACTTACCTACGTAGTCAAAAGGTACCTACCATACCAACCTACTGGTACACTAAAGTCCGCTGAAAGTAGACCTACCCGGTAAACGACTGTAGGTGGGTACACCTACTTTCAGCGAGGGTAGTAGGCCTCCAAACTTTATCGGCAATGAATGGCCTAATCTGTTAGGTAAACAAGACAGGTGCCAACTTAGGTGATTTCAGCAGGTAGACTAGGCAGTCTACCTGCTGAAATCACCTAAGTTGGCTCCAATGAGGCCATTGGAATTATTGTGGCCGCACGTGCGACTGCTGAGCGTGGGGACCTGGGTTCGATACAAGGGCAGGTAAAATGGTTTTCCATTAAGTATAAGCTTCTCAGTAGCAGTCTGAAGCCGGCTAAATGTTAATACTTATACCATAATCAACCCAATTCAGGTTCCCACTGCTGGGAAACAGGCCTCTCTATAAGAAGAATGGGCCGTAGGTAGGTACCTAATCAAACCACGTGGGCCCAGTGAGGGTTTGGTAGCTGATATCACATGTCTTCGAATTTTTCGTTCTAGGAGACGCCGGTTTTTGCACGATGGTTTCCTTCACCGTTTTGAAAGCAGTGGTGATGAAATCATTCAAATCATTTACACAAAGTAAAACGCCTGTCAGGGTTCGGACCTACGACCTACACGATTGCTCCTGTTAAAATTATCGACCTTAACAACGTGGCACTTTAACCACAAAATACAGATACCTAAGTAGTACAGAAGGCAATCTACATACAAAGGGCGCTCGAGCAACGCACACATAGACACCGCTCACGGGCACGTTATCTCGGACGGGTTGGGAGTAGTGCGAGGGCGAGTGCCATCCGCTTGAGACACGCGTCTGTGAAGTGCAAAAATGGCGCAACAAAAAAATGGCTATCTAAGCTCGATTTAAATAATAGTTTCCTACTTTGAATCACTTAAACGAAGTAACTTTTTTGTAAGGTAAATTCACGCCACCAACTTTACTATTAGGTAGGTACGTAGGTACCTAAGTTGAAAACATGATTTTTTGTTTGTATAGATATTGTGTTGTTTTTAGTCTCATTTGATAGGTTTATGTCTAAGACGAATAGGGCAAAATAAATTATGTAAATAGGGTAATCCGTTTTGAAGTTATTAGGGATTTTCGATTGTGAAAATTGACGAATGTAAAATTTTATGTTTTTGTTCTGTAAACTTTTTGTATTGTAATAGGTACTGTTTATTGTTTTGTTTTTTAATATTGTAGACGAGTGCCACTAAGTACCTAGCACGATAGTTTTTTGTGCATAAAAGTTGACAACCCTAGCGCGACCGCCGAGCGTAGGTATGAAAAGTGAAGTACCTACATACATGTGATTGCCTTCTGTACTCTCTGTATTTTGTGCTTTAACATTAGGTACCTACTAGCAAAATATGGTTGTACCTACTGTACCTACCTGCACCTCTGCTTAGCTTGGGAGAAAACGGGCGTGATGATATGATTTCAGGCGTTGTTTTAAGTTGTCCAAGAGTGGTAGGTATGGCAAGAGATCCATTGCCTCCAATGGCAATGCCTCAATCAATCTGCTTAGTCGTTTCTTTTCCCAACTATGGGCTAGTCGGCTTCCAGCCGCTGCATCTCAGCAGCTGAATCTCTAATAACAACACCTACTTACCTACCTATTGTAGGTATATACACACGTAAATATACCTACCTACACGTCATTTACGGCTTCACACCGATGCCTTATATTAAGTTAACCTCTCTTGTTTCAAGTGAACTCGGTCTACCAAACAGGCGGCAGTCAAGTAGTCGGAGCCGGTCAAGTTCTAGTCACACCAGTCAGATCCTGTTCACGTGAGTACCCACCTATAGCAAAAAACTAGAGATCAAGGTAAAAGACTAAGATGGACTGAGGTAAATACTTTTTTTTTTTTTTTGTTTATTAAATTGTTTCGCTTTATTTATTTGGTGTGGGATTCGCGTAAGGTATTTGATTAAATTATTTTCACAATATCTGCTATTTGATACAGATATAGTTTTATATAGAAAGTTATAGTCGCAATGAAGATTATGATATTAAGTGATAAATATAAATAAAAATACAGAATCGTTGAAGATTAGATTAACAAATATACATTTTGGATTCCCTAAGTGCCATTAAAATGTTTTAGTTCGCTTAGGATTTTCGTGATATATTTAGTGAAAGCGAGTAGGACTTCTGGTTTGCGCGTTTGCATCCCGATGTCATGTGCCGTGATACCAAATCTGTCAAAGATTGCCTCATACTGCATGCGATCCATGGCGAATCTGGGGCAATCCCTGAGGAGGTGGTCGAGGGTTTGTACCGTGTCGTCGTGGCAGGGACAATTGTCGTCAGCAGTGATTTTAAATCGATGTAGGTACTTTTTATGAAATCCGTGACCTGTCAGGATTTGAGTTAAATAAAAGTTTGGATCGGTACATTTTCGGTATTTGTGTATGTCTGTTATTTTTGGAAATATTGATTTGGTATGTTGTCCCTGCTCACTTGATGCGTATCTGGCTTGCCACTTAGCCAGGCTAGCCAGCCTTAATTCGCGTTTGACGTATGACATCGGGTATTTATTGTAGTCCGGAGTTTTGTGAAGTCGAGTTGCCAGTTTTGCTGCAGCATCTACAGCCTCGTTGCCGGCAACTCCACTGTGCCCTTTCACCCACTTGATAGTTATAATGTGTGGTGGGGTATTCATGCGTGTGTGTGTGTGAGCGTAAATGGTTTTGTGTATTTGCGTGACAAGTGGGTGAGTATTGCTTCGGTCTGCGATTGCCTGTATTGCAGACTGGGAGTCCGAGAAGATTGTGGTGTTTATGTGTCCCTTTTTGTGTGCCCATTTGCAAGCTTCCAGGATGCCCAACAGTTCAGCCTGGAAGACTGTGCAGGTATTGTGGAGTTTGAACTTTTTGGTGACAACATTCCCTCCCGGATCGTAGCAAACGAAGGCCGCTCCGACGGCACCATCGTCCTGTTTGCTGCCGTCGGTATAAATGTTGTGCTGCAGTTGGGCAGTCTCGACTTCATCGTGTCTATGCGTGCTGGTGACTGATCTGGGCAGTCTTTCTGCCGGGTGTAGTAGCTCGCGCACAGGCGTGGGGCATTCAGGGGTGATGTCCGCTGGCAGAAGGTGGCTGGTGCCGGTGAGGCGGACAGTCTCGACGTGATGGACTTCTTGAATCTTAAAATCGAGAGGCATAAGCTCTGCGAGTGCCAGGGCGGCAGTGGTCGAGACGGTCCGGAAGGCACGGATGGCCTTTAGTGCGAATCCCCGCTGAAGGCTGGCGAGTTGCTTCTTTACGCACTTTCTGTTTACTATGTGTCCCCATATACCTGCAGCGTATGTGATAATCGGTTCTATAACGTGCAAATAGATTGTGCGAGCGTTTTCCGGATGTGCACCCCATGTGCACCTAATGTACATTCGAAGTTTGTTGAATATGCGAGTTGCATTGCCCAGCACATATTTTAGGTGGCTATTAAACCTAAGTTTTTCGTCTAGGATGACGCCAAGCAGTTTTATTTCTGGCACAAAAGTCAAGTCGGTGCCGTCCATTTGAAGTTGCGCGGTTTTCGCTTTGGGCGTGAAGGCGATGACTTGGGTTTTTGCCGGGCCAAAGGTCAGTTTCACGCGTTTGCCTCATTCGCTGATGTTAGCGAGAATGCTGTTGGTGAGTTGTTCCACTGCATCAGGTGTGTCTGCCGTAACCACCAGCAGGACGTCATCCGCGAAGGCTTGCATATGGCAGCCCGAGGGTAGTTCCATGTCCAGGAGCTCATCGAGGATTAGGTTCCATAAGACCGGACCACATGCGGATCCCTGAATGCAGCCCCTAGTCAAAGTTTTGTGCACTCGGACTCCCGCATGATCCAACGTGGCGGTTCTGTCCTGCACGTAGTACCTAATTAGCCCATAGATGTTATGCGGCGTACCGATGTGTTTGAGGCGATGGAACAGAGCAGGCCACCAGGCGTTATCAAACGCCGCCCTTATGTCTAGTGATATTGCTATGGCTAGTTTGTGGTTCTGTTTAGCGTGATGTATGTAATTTAGAGCGGTATGGATGGCTTGGGTGGTGTTCCTTTGTTGACGGAAACCGTATTGTTGAGGGTTTAATTGATTGCCGACTTCAGCGTGGTGGGATACCCTTTTAATAAATAGTTTTTCTAGGAGCTTCCCGAATACTGGGATGAGGCCTATGGGGCGGAATGATTTTAGATCTGTCTGATCATCCTTTCCCGGTTTGGGAATGATCTTGACATAGGCCTCCTTCCAGATTCGGGGAAAATGCTGTAGGGCGAGGCATCTGTTCATGATATCGGTTATCAGTTGCGGGTAATGTGCGGTGAATTGGAGGCAGGTATCGGATGTGAGGTTGTCGAGGCCGGGGGCTTTGCTGGGGCTTATCTGTTTTAGTTGCTCGAGAACCTCTTCTTCCGTGAACGGATGGTCGTTTATTGTGTTGATAGTAGTGTTACATATAGCAACACTACCAGCCTGGGTAGTCTATGAAGAAAGGCACTTGTCTATGCCTGTTCCGTCATGACACCGCCATGACACGCACGCCCGGCCCTTGTACGATATTGTCTAAGTATTATTAATAAACCATTTTCAATAACCGACAATCGTTTATCTTCAATCCAACATGGTGTCAGAAGAAGAAGACGACGCAGTCACTAAGGATGAGGAGAAGAAAAAGTCCTTTTCACGAAGCCAAGATGGCGCACGCTCCGGCACGGCACCGGGATTATCCGTAGGTTCAGGACACCTCGGACCACTAGACCTAAAAAGCCACAACACGGCTGTGACATGGAGGAACTGGATCACGCAATTAAAAATTTACTTGCGAGCTAACAATCTCGAAAACGAGAGAGACGGCCGCAAGGTAGCCATCTTGCTTCACTTTATCGGAACAGAGTCCCTAGCAACATTCTACTCATTCAACTTAGATATCGACGCTATCACGTTTGATGACCTCGTCTCCAGATTCACCAACCACTTCACGCCACAGACCAACGTAACGATGGAACGCCACAAACTATTCAATAGGCGTCAGGGCGCAGAGGAGACAATTGATGACTACGTCACGGATTTAAAAAACATCAGCAGACAATGCGAGTTCAACACTCTAGAGGACAGTCTCATCAGGGATATATTTAGCTGGAATCTCAACCCCCAAAACCACTACATAAAAGAAAGGATCCTAGTCAAAAAACCGAAAACATTGGAGGAGGCCGTACAGTTAGCTAGATACATGGAAACCACTAAAATTCAAGCCAAAACATTAGAAGACACAGCAATGGTCGGCCAAGTACATGCAGGAAGACAGCAACAGCCAAGCAGCTACAGACAACCAAACCGCTCTACACAGACACATAGCCCCAGACAGTCGAACAACTCCAAGCCATCAAGCAGTACCCAACCAGACACGTGCTACCGCTGTGGTCAAGTGCACCGATTCAAGTGTCCAGCCAATGGAGTCAAGTGCAAGAAATGTGGAAAATTCAACCACTTCGCTGTTGTATGTCGCAACAAGCAGGTACAAAATATTGAACTAGATCAGTCCGATAACTCCCTTTTTATGGGATCAATCCACATTAATAGCCTTCAATCTGAGTCATGGTATGCAAACTTATCTATCAATAATGTAAACATTAACTTTATGTTAGACACAGGTGCAGACACTAATGTCTTGTCAGGTAAAACATTCAATACATTGAGTGTTTCACCTGATTTGATCACTAAAAGTACACACAAACTCTCTACTTACAGTGGACAGCAAATACCCACTATAGGTCAGTGTATTCTACCGCTATGTCATAAAGGCCACATCTATAATGTTCTGTTCCATGTAGTAGATATAGATTCACAAAATGTAATAGGAAGGGAGTCATGCAACACGCTCAATTTGATCAAAAGGATACATAATGTCGAGGTGAATACCAGCAATAATATTATGTCTGCTAACAGTGATTTGTTTCAAGGTTTAGGCTGTTTGAAAGATTTTAGCTGCGATTTAAAACTAAAACCAGACGCAATTCCAAGTATAGACGCATGCCGGAGAGTTCCATTTCAATTAAAAAACAGGCTTAAAGCGGAGCTAGATGAACTTGTGAAAATTAATGTTATATGTCCAGTCGAAGAACCCACCGAATGGGTAAGTTCTCTTGTTATAACTACTAAAAAGAATGATAAACTACGACTCTGTATAGACCCTCGCAAACTTAACCAAGCCATAATGAGACCACATTACCAGTTTCCCACTCTAGATGAGATAAAGTCTGACCTCTCTGGAGCCAAATTCTTCACTACACTAGATGCCAATAAAGGTTTCTGGATGTTAAAACTGTCAGATGCTGCATCAAAACTGTGTACTTTCATAACACCCTTTGGTAGATATAGGTACACACGTCTTCCCTATGGTATTTCAGCAGCACCTGAAATATTTTATAGAGAAATGGTAAATAGATTCAATGACATCAAAAATGTTAAAATAATGATGGATGACTTCTTAATCTATGGTAAAACTGTTCAAGAACATGATGAAGCCCTACATAAAGTCTTAGACAGAGCCCGCGAAATCAATCTAAAATTCAATAAAGACAAGTCAGTCATATGTGCCCCAGAGGTCAAATACTTAGGACATATATTCAGTCAGAACGGTGTTCAAGTTGACCAATCAAAAGTCAAAGCAATTTGCGACATGTCCAAACCTACTTGCATAAATGACCTTCAAAGATTCATGGGTATGGTCAATTATCTCAGTCCCTTCATACCAAATTTGTCTAAAGAAAACAGTCTTTTGAGAACACTTTTGTCAAAGCAAACCGAATGGGTTTGGTCAGAACAACATGAAGCAGAATTTAACAAAATTAAAAAACTTATTAGCAGTGCTCCAGTACTTTCATACTATGACCCAAATAAAGATATCACAATGTCTGTGGATGCCTCAAAGGATGCTCTTGGTGCTGTACTGTTACATGATAAGCAACCAATAGCATATGCATCTGCCTCATTAACAAAATGTCAACAAAATTACTCTCAAATTGAAAAAGAACTGATGTCCATACTATTTGGCTGCTTAAAATTTCACCAATACATATATGGTAGGTTAGTCACAGTAGAAACAGATCATAAGCCCCTCATTTCATTATTCAAAAAAGCACTAGTCGATATCCCTGCTAGGTTACAGAGGATAATGTTACGTCTACAGCCTTATGATCTTAACGTAATATACAAACCTGGTCGTTATCTTTACATTGCAGACACATTGTCCCGAGCAGCATTGAGTGAACATACACTACAAGATCTTGAAAAAGATCTAGACTTACATGTTAATTTCATAATGTCTAATTTGCCGGCTAGTCAGGATAAACTTAATCAAATCAAAGACTTGACCTGCAAAGACCCTACTTTAAGCCAAATTGCCCAATACTGTCAAGATGGATGGCCAGAACACAAAAGGTCTGTTGGCCAACCGATCAAACCTTATTTTTCACTAAAAGACAAACTACATGTCATGAATAACATTCTCTTTATGGCAAACAAAATTGTTATACCTGAATCCATGAGAGACTATGTAATAAAAATTACACATGAAGGACATCCAGGAATAAATAGTTCTATAAGATTAGCACAAACTACTGTTTACTGGCCCAATATGAGTAATGATATTGAAAATTTTGTGAACAAATGCCATACTTGTTTAACCTATCGTAGAAATAACAGCAAAGAGCCAATACTAAATCATGAATACAAACATTTACCATGGAATAAAGTTGGTATCGACATGTTCGATTTTGATGGTAAAAAGTACCTAATAGTAGTAGACTATTTTTCTAAATATGTAGAACTAGCTCTTCTAAACTCAGGCTCAAGTGCTAAGCTAGTCATAACCCACCTAAAATCAATATTCGCTAGGCATGGTATTCCAGAGTTCCTCATGTCAGACAACGGTCCTCCATTCTCTAGCATAGAATTCATAACATTCACCAAAGACTGGAACATTAAATTTAACACTTCTAGTCCCTATTTAAGTCGGTCCAATGGTATGGTCGAAAGAGCTATTGGTACAATTAAAAATATGCTGAAGAAATGTAAAGCAGACAACACTGATCCATACCTAGCCTTACTTTTATATAGAAATACACCTAAAAAGATAGGATACTCACCAGCACAACTATCTATGTCTAGATACTTACGATCCAAACTGCCCATCACTGACTCACAGCTGTCTCCAACTTTAGTCAATATTGATTTACTTAAAAAGAATATTGAAAAACAAGAGTCTTATACAACACTATATTATAATAAAAACACAAAACCATTAACAGAACTAAAAAAGGGTGACGCAGTATACTTCAAACATAAACCACATAGTGTCTGGGTCCCAGGTAGAATCTCAGAAGCCAGCAGCGAACCTCGCAGCTTTGTTGTACAATCCCCGGAAGGAGAATTCCGTAGAAGTCGTGAGCATATCCTCAAACCCGTCGCTCCCGCAGCTGAGATGATACCTGTAAACAAAACAAACATTAATAACACTCCAAATGAAAATGTCAATGTCTCTAACAATATCAGTACTAACACAGCACCGAAAATGACGCGCTATGGGCGAATCATTAACAAGCCAGCTCGTTACTGTGATTAATTTTACAAGCAATGTGTTTTTAGCATTTACTGTAAATTAGTTTTAAGGTTATCTGTCAATGTCTAGTTGTAATCAATGTCAGCCTGACATTTAAGGTTTCGTTCAGAAAATTGTAAAAGATTCCATAGCCTGGATACTAGTCTTTTAAGCACATCATTAAAATTAAAATTTATACTTACCTTGTCAGGGTTCTGGAATCTTATTATCGAAAAAAAGGAAGATGTTACATATAGCAACACTACCAGCCTGGGTAGTCTATGAAGAAAGGCACTTGTCTATGCCTGTTCCGTCATGACACCGCCATGACACGCACGCCCGGCCCTTGTACGATATTGTCTAAGTATTATTAATAAACCATTTTCAATAACCGACAATCGTTTATCTTCAATCCAACAAGTAGGACTATGGTATTGATGTCGAAGTTGTGTTTGTATTGGCATATGGTCGCAGGTGTCATCAGGATAAAAGTGGTTTAGGAGGGCAGTGGCTGTCTCCTTTCCATCGGTGGTAAACTTGCCTCCTACTTTGAGGGTGATGGGTGGTCTTCTGGGCGCAGTCTCTTTCAGAAGTCGGTTGGTCAGCGACCAGACGTTCTCTTTCTGCTGGAGTTCGCAGAATTTGCGGAAGTTTTTCGTGGACTCCTTTTTGAGTTCTTCCGAGTAGACCGCTTTCTTATTTTGGCTCTCTTAGGTACCTTCTGACCAAACAGTCAGTCTCCTCAATCTCCAATCAACAATAATTGAAACTAGGAAAGTTTTGTACCGTTGAGGTTAGAGGGTAGGTACCTATGCAAAAGTGAAGTAGCACCTACCTACTTCTTGGGAGTTACTTGTCGAGTAGGTAGGTACTTCCAATGTTGGCGACCACAAACTGGTTTACACTACCACTATCTACTTGTCCTAAAATAGACTTAATAATGATAAAAATATATTGTTATTGCCAATAAACCTGATAATAGGTTACTAATACATTTTTTCCTAACAGACCGCTGCGATGCCCATATGAATGAGCTTCCCGTGCCGTGCGCACCTTGGGAGCCCTGGTACAGCGACAAACAGAGTGTCAACAACAAGATCTTGCTGGGTGGTGTATTATGGTGAGGAATTTTATGATCACCATCATCATCAGCCTATACCTAGTACAACACTGCTAGACATAGGGATCTCTAATCGCACGTCATTCAACTCTACCCTCGGTAACTCTCACCCAGCTGCTACCAGCCAGCCTCCACCTCGGCTGTCCCATTTCAAAACCTAGTAAGGTACAGTTAGGTACTAGGCACCCACACTTAAAATCGTTTTATTGCATAATCTTGCTAACATATTAGGTAAGTCCCTACCAAATACAAAAACACCAGAGCGTTTTAAACTTACATAGGTAAAAGCAGATATATTTAAGCATCGATAGGTACCTAGTAAGTGCACCATTCACTCCCTCGTGACCACTTTAAAACCTAGTAAGTCACTTTAACCAATTCAAAACCTAGTATAAGTCTCTGGACTTGCTAGGTTTTTAAATGGTCGATGCATGTCTATAATTTACTACGTTTATACTGCGCTCTTAGGTACTAGGATTTGAAATGGGGCTGCCGTAGTTAATACAAAAACACCAGCGGTTTAAACTCACATAAAAGCAGAAATATATTTAAGGGGGAAGCGCTTAGGTAGCCCGCGAAATTCAAATTTTCTTACGTTTTTTGCAATTTGCTGGTCAGTATTAAGTTGTACGTTGATTAAAATATGATTCGCGGTCGTAACAAATATGTATTTACAGATTTATAATCTTTATTACAATCAGTAATATCTTTTGAACCAGTGACCGACAAATTCTGATAGATATTTTGGCGACTGATTCCGATTAATTGGCGACAAAATATGGGAGAAAACAGATCTTCGCTAGGTGCCCTAGTTTTTGAGATATAAATGTGGCCCTGCTGGGGAGGCTCTTTCCAGATCGGCCAACTATAAACCCTTATATCTTTTGAACCAGTGACCGACAAATTCTGATATTTCGCGACAAATTTCGACTAATTAGCGACAACTTTTTTGTTATCAAAATTAAAATCCCTGATGGTGGCTCTGCCAGAGTCAGTGACACTCATTATTTATCTTTTACAACCAATAGCATTTTTTTTACTTAACATAAATAGGTAGATACTTTTCATAGGCTGACCTATATTACGTACTAGCTGACCCGGCAAACGTTGTTTTGCTCCTACACTACTCCTACCCAACTCCTACCCTACTCCCACACTACTCCTACCCTACTCCTACACTACTCCTACCCTACTCCTACCCTACTCCTACCCTACTCCTACACTACTCCTACCCTACTCCTACACTACTCCTACACTACTCCTACCCTACCCCTACCCTACTCCTACCCTACTCCTACCCTACTCCTACACTACTCCTACCCTACTCCTACACTACTCCTACCCTACTTCTACCCTACTCCTACCCTACTCCTACTATAAAAAAAAAAAAAAAAAAAAAGTATCCTAATGTCCGTCTCCTGGCTCTAAGCTACCTCCCTACAAATTTTCAGCCAAATCGGTTCAGCCGTTCTTGAGTTATAAGTGGTGTAACTAACAGACTTTCTTTTATAGGTATATATATAGATATGCGCTCTCCTTCATTTTAAGTCCTTACTAGGTTTTGAAATGGGGCAGCCGACCTAGCTTGAGGCAGTCTTACCTTACGTTGGCCGTTTCTAGGACGCCGATCACCGTCATAAAATAATCAGCCAATATTGTTTATACTGCTGTGACGTAGGCCTCCTCTTTGTGAAAGAGAGTGCGCCGGAAGAGGTGCTACACACTTGTTCGGGTCGGCATGATGCGGCACAGCTGGGCGGTAATAGTACATTATGATACATGTGTGCTATGTTGATCATTATGCACGAGGCGATATTATCGCGCGAGCCGCAGGCGAGAGCGATAAGAAAGCCGAGTGTATATTGATTAATGCACACGCGTTTCATACAACGTTTTTCAACACACTTGCGAGGAAAAAAAACAGACTTGTATTGTTAAATATTAACTTGTATGGAAAATGGCGCGCTGGTTTTGTTTTCCCGCGCGCCGTGCTAGCCAGCACTAGCGATGCGCGCGCAACATTGACTCATTTTAAATATATTAATCTATGGCACAGACAAAACCGATACAGCCTATAGAAAAAATATAATAAACACAAGCCTGAAAATTGCAAAAAACCTAAGAATTTCGCGGTCTACCACTGCGCATTCACCTTAAATTGTCTGTGGTCCCCTGCGAGTTCATTTTGCGACCAAGGACAATACAGACTATTTAAAAAAAAATTGAAATATAGCCCGCGGATTTTTTCTTTCAGCATGAAGTCTCTATGGGCGCTTTCCGAATTAGCTATAATCGCTCACATCACAGCGCTCACATCATCTCCATGGACGTAATATTACGTCCATGCATCATCTCACATGCGTTCCGATTTAGATATTACTATTATGACTGCTGAGAGCTGGCAACAATTCGGAACACTCGTGAACGCGCTCACATGACAGTGCTTACACAATGTAAAAAAGATATTATTACAGTATTTCTTTGTATAAACACCACATTTCTTCTTCAGTTCTTCTTCTTTGGTTAGGTGGCGACTGTCAGCCAGATGCACAATTTCAAAAAAGCCACGTTAGTTTAATTTAAAGATGATGCAACTCAAAACAAAACACACTGACACAACCTCATACACACACTGTCATTTTTGACAGCGCTCACGGTGTTATTATTCTAGGGCATGGTCGGCATTATCGCAAGATGGCGAATGTCATGACGTCATCTATGACGATTCACGGGACATCGTTATCGTTATCGCGCTCACGCTAATTCGGTTATTTCCCAATTCGGAACACATCGATTATTTCCCAATTCGGAACGCAGGGTTTGATGAGATTAAAAAAGCGCGCGTCTCCGACTAGTAAATAGTTATCTGTGGTATTACAGAACATGTGGATTAAAGTAAAGAAAAAGCACGCGTTCGTAATACACTCCATTATGGACCTAAAAGCGGTTCAATAAGAGCCACTTTACGAGCAAGTGTGTTGAAAAATAATATACTTATACCTATTCGATTTTTACCGCCCGGCTGTGTCGAGCCGAACAAGACAAGTGTGTAGCAAGTCTTATCCACTACGCGGGTCACGTCTTCGTATGTTTGGTTCTAGAATATGCCGTTTCCTGGCAATGATTTCCTTCACCGTTTTGAAAGCCTTCCCAGCTTAACCTCTCTTATTTAGCAGCTCATGTTTGATGGCATAGATAGTATAATGCTGTTGACATGAAGAACAAAAACTAAACTGGTGCTGTTGACCTCTTCGAGTTTATCTAACTTATGATTTTTGCAGGTTCCTATTTTCCTTCGGCATGTTGATCTACACCGGCAGCGTATTCTTGAACTGGGGGCCGCCGAGAAACCCCGGCCCGCCGAGCGATATGGTCGAAGAATGTGAAGACGAATAAAAATCGTATCGTAGCTGTTAGCATTATAGCTATAATTTTAGTAAAACATTAACGACCTCTTAAGAGGTCATTGTACTGTACTCATCATTATAAACAACTTTTACTATGGGCCCAAACCTGAATTCACGAAAAAAAAAAACAACTGTTCCCTATATTTGTACCTATAACTCATCAAAATGCAGGGAACAGCTGTTTTTTAATGGATATGGTATTCTTCATGCGATCTTTCGTATAGCATAGCCGCTAGTACTTACATAATAATTGTGTTAAGTATTGAAACTACAATGTTCTGCCTGCAAAAGCTGGAAAAAAAAACCGGCCAAGTGCGTATCGGGCCACGCACAGTGTAGGGTTCCGTAGTAGCCCGTTATGTTATATTTTGTTTGTCAATGCAAGTCTTTACCCGTTATAAACAAGCAACTACTTCATCTTAGTCACTTTAAAGGATTAATGCTAAGGATTTTGTATATGGTACAAAATTATCCAACACCCAAGTGCAACGATCTGCTAAACTAATTATAATTTTCCTTCAAAGTTCATGAAATGCACTATTACCATAGTGAATTTTTCCAGATTTTTCCGCTTTTAGAGGGATGGGAAGAACAAAAATTTGCAATTTAAAGTTTGATATTTCGTAAATGGAGCATTAAATCGAAAAATAATTTTACCAACCCCCCAATCCCCCCCCCCCCCCCCCAAGTCATTTTAGAAGACCTATTCAACGATACCCCACACGATGGGGTAGACGACGAAAAAAATACTCATCCCCACTTCACATGTAAAAAAAAATAATTTCTAAAAATTTTTTTTACCACTGTCGGCGTAATTGATTGATAGTTGATGATTGATTGATTGACACTCCTACAAAATTACAGCTTTCTAGTACTAACGGTCTCTTAGCAAAAACCTCGGACAGACAGACGGACATGACGAAATTATAAGGGTTCCTTGTCAGAACTACGGAACCCTAAAAAACTAATTTTCAAAAGAGGATCGTAACACTTAATAGGTAGTTCTATAGTTTCTGCCTCTTCTTAAGAAAAGGGGAGTTTATGTGTATGTTTGTAATGATGGAATATTATTGTTTCTGTGCGACTTATTCTTTCAAATGTATTTTTTACTTTTTGTTGAAAAATTAATAAAAGATTAGAATATTATTGTGGATTATCATTGAACGTTTAGTGTGTTGTCAACAAGCTTCGAAAGTAGAACACATTCGGCTTAGGTACAAATAAGAGGCAGGTTTAACTTTCTCTCTTTATTTCTATAGAGACGAATTATTAATTACTGCTAACAATATTACAATGAGTTGGACGTAGTCACAGACGTGTATATTCTGTGAATAAACGCTTAAAAATTGCATTTCATTGCATAAAGTCTGCTTGCAGCGCTGACATCGCTGGATTGGATTATTCCATTTATCCACATCCCCAAAAAAGTTCGCCCTAAGGCTGCCTTTCCACCAGAGATGAGCGAGGATGCGTAGCGAGGGATGTGTGTGAAACCAACCAATAAAATCGCTTTATTTTTATAGTTTTTTTTTTTTTTTGCGGATGGGAAATCATCAAATGACCCCTCCCGCTCTGGGTGGTGCGGAAGAGAGTGTCGGACTCTTACTGACCCACCCGTGTTCCTTCCTTAGCCCTTTATGTTCCGGGCCAGCGGTAACCCTTTCGGACAATCCCGCTGACCCGGCAGGGATCCCGCTGACCCGGCAGGAATCCCGCTGACCCGGCAGGAATCCCGCTGACCCGGCAGGTTATTTTTTTTTTATAGCTTGAACTAACTTAGTGTTGGTATTGGTTAGTTTTACACACATCCCTCGCTATGCATCCTCGCTCATCTCTGATAGAAAGGCAGCCTAAGGTGGATATGCCTCAGCCAACTGGTTTCATTAGCCGTTTAGTTAACCGCCTAGCTGTTTAACTAAACGGCGGCCGTTCAGCTAACGGCCTGAATGATATTCAATTATAGTTTAGGTTGGAACTGCCAACCAAAACTGTAACCAATCACGCGCGAGCCGAATTGGTCGCAGTAACTAAGCCAAGGCACCCCGACCAAATGGGTTAGGTTAGGTTAGAACTATGATCCCCCCCGGTGGGTTCCCGCATTGTCGAGGCGGGGGGGTTCAGTAGCCGTGGCTTGGACACCCACGGTGAAGCGAAGAGGAACCCGAGGAGGGGCCGCTCGTCAGGGCTTTTGCCGACAAGCCGACGACGTAGCGGCCAACATGTAGGTTGCGGTGCCGCTTGGGCGACATCGCAACTGAGGCGGGCCGCGATGTCGTATCGGAGGCATCGCGGCTGAGGGTTGGAGGCCGCGGCGGGAGAGGAGTGCCGGTATTACGGTGCGCCGCTCTCCCTACCTTCCGCGGCCTTGACGGGGTCGCCACCGTCCGATGGCGGACGCGGTGGGGCCGCAGGGGAAGAGGAGTGTTGGTATGACGTTGGCCACTCTCCCTATCCTCTGCGGCCGAAAATTGGCAGGCGGCGGGGCCAATAACCTGACCCGTCGTAGGGGGACCAAGGGTGGCAGAGACGGGGTCATCTGGCGCCCATGTGCTGGTTTGGTCCCTGGGGTGGTCACGGCGTGCTATGTGTTCTGGTGCGCCGGTGATGGGGAGTACTCCCCGGAGGAGGGTCCGGTGACGGACAGCCGCGGCGGGTTCACGGATGAGTGCTAACGCGTGCCCGTGTTCCCGCCATAAGCGGCAGAGGAGGACACCGTGGAGTTTTAGTGGGTTAGAGTCCCACATAACTGCACTATCTCCCCGTGGTAGTGCAGAATGCATGAGCATTTCTCCACGTAAAAAAAAAAAAAAAAAAAAAAAGGTTAGAACTATGATAAACCGCGTGGGAGCCGAGAGAGCGAAGCGAGGCGAGCACTACTTCCAAAGGCCAGGCGGTTAACTAAACGGCTAATTTAACCAGTTGGCTGCGACAGATACACGGAAACGCATGTCCACTTATCCACCTTAGGGTGGATTTTTTGTAAATGTAAATGGAATAACCGCGTAGATTGCTGCGCGACTGCGTCAAAATGGCGCAACAGCTCCAGGAACGCAACAATCACACGAATTCCCATCAGGACAGTTACCGGACAGATCTCGCGTTCTTCATTGTTTAAAATATTTGTTGAAGTGAAAACTTCTTTAGGCGCGTTGGGCATTTTTTGAGATGGGAAAAAAACCATTGAACTCGCGACACTGTTACCGTAAACGACACCGCGCGTGTTTTGTTTATAAGACGAATAAAAAAATACACACGTAATTGTTCTAGTTCTCACTTCTGTCGGCACTCGGAGTGTTTTTTTTTTTATTGAATTCGTAGGGACATCATTTTCTATATTGGACGTATTTCAGGACCAAATCTAATTGCAGGTTTTACACACTGAAAATCTGCCTATACCTAGATTAGATGCACTAAAAACATGTGCGTATTTACATTAACTTTTTACTGATCATGTGGAATAATCTAGAATTTAAGTTAGAAATCTAGAAGACCGTCAAATTCATCAATAAATTACCGTAATTTACAACAATTATTCTTTGTATTTATAGACACAAATATTAGATAAAAACTAATAGGTATACTATTTCATTGTTTCACATTTGTCACAGCCAAGTTCCCAATATTATTCGAATTTGAATGCAGTGACAAGGCTTGAGACTTCTAGCTGACTGATTAGCAGAACTGTCCGAAATGTTTGAGAAAATTGATATTGTAAATTGTTCTTTATAGTCTAGTCTAACTATCATAGTCGTAGATTCGAAATAAAGCGCTAAATAGAACTATAGTAACGTGTAGTGTTAGTGAGAGTTATCTGCTCTCGGGTTTAGGTTTAGGGGGCTTGAATCCTTGGATTTTCTTCTTCTTTTTCTCCTTGCCGCCGCCGGATTGGAACGTCTTCCAGCTGTCGACTCGATTTTGTCGAGATTCCTGCAATGTTGAAACAAATTGTCATTAGTAAACGCTATTACTTCCAATAATCGGAATGGCAATTTTGAGGGATGTCATGATGTTATTCTAATCTTTATTTAGAGAAAATGTAACAAACTACGGGTCACTATCAGAATATCCATGTTGCAAAATGACCACATCGCCTGAACGTCTTAATATTAAATCGCCATGGTTACTAAATAGACATTAACGCTAAACGCCTTAGTAGCAAAACGTCTGGATTTTAAAATGTCGTAATTCAAAATACTCTAGTAGCAAATCGTCTTGATATTAAAACGCCATAGTTACTAAATAGACATGAACGCAAAACGCCTTAGTAGTAAAACGTCTGGATTTTAAAATGCCATAGTTACATAATAGACATGAACGCTAAACGCCTTAGTAGAAAAACGTCTGGATCTTAATTAAAATACCATAGTTACTAAACAGACATGAACGCTAAATGCCCATAAGATGCAGACTTTGTTGATATATGATTGTTTGACAACAATCATTATTGTTGTCAAACAATATTTTGTAGTACAGTCAACAGCAAAAGTAGATGATCAAAGTCAGAAATTCAATACTAATGAACGGAGTTCGCGTCAGAACTGTGTGGCGTCGAAGTGATTCAAAAGTATTCTACGTAGTAAGTATTCTAAGTAGTAGTACTTCGACGCCACACAGTTCTGACGCGAACTCCGTTCATTAGTATTGAATTTCTGATTTTGATCATCTACTTTTGCTGTTGACTGTACCATATTTTGAATTCAAGTATTTAACTATCCTAAAATTTTTTTTTACAGATTTCTGCCATTTTTTTTGCAGCACCTTATTAACCTTGTCCATAGAGACCATTTAGGTTCTGAGAAGCATGGCACTACGACGCACCGTTTCCGAATTGTGGGCCTCCGAATTATATTTTATTTTATACTAGCTGCCCACAATTCGGAAACGGTGCGTCGTAGGGCCATGCTTCTCAGAACATAAATGGTCTCTATGGACAAGGTTAATAAGGTGCTGCAAAAAAAATGGCAGAAATCTGTTACAAAAATTTTACTAAGTCCTCTGCCCCTAAGAATACTCAAGCTGAAAGATCGACCGAGAGAAAATTTTTGCAATTTTTTTTTCTCAATATTTCTCGGGTTTTTTTACATGGTGTAAAAAAAAACCATCTTTTTTACACCATCTCATGGTTTTCGACTAGAGCAGCAATTTCTTTCCAGAAAAGATTTTCATCCGAGCCACCATTTTGGAAATATGGAGCGTTTTATATAAAATAGAATAAAATTCGGAGGCCCACAATTCGGAAACGGTGCATCGTAGGGCAATGCTTCTCAGACCCTAAATAGTTTCTATGGTCAAGGTTAACCCGAAATTGCAAAAAAAAATCAGATATCCGAAAAAAAAAAAAAAGAATTTTCGTAAAATTTTCTGTCCTTGCGCCATAGTGCCCCTAAGGCTACACACCAACCGAACTGTAAAATCTTCAAAACCAAGTCCGTACCGACAAAGCTCAGTTATCGAAGAGTTCAATAAACTTTATTTGTAATTGATTTATGCAGTAGTTTTTTCATAAAACTCGATTTTCCGAAGCACTTTTCGAATTTTTTTACACGCCTATCAGTTCGGAACGGTGTTTCTGTGCGTGAGAACCAGACGTTGTTCGTGTAGACTAGCGTCTAACTGCTCATCACTCATACTAGTTCTGTCAGACACGAAGCCAGGTGAGACAGCGTGCTTTTTGGCCATGACCACCAGTGAGTTCGAGCTCGCGACTAGTTTACTCTTAAATCACTATTTTGTCATTGGTGTCATAAAAATCTGTATTTGTTTTGTTTCAATATAACGAGTAGTTTTGTTTGTAGGTAGTGTCAAAAATAAAATATTTTACGGAAAAATAAACATAACACTTTCATTTAACTCTGATAATAATTCATCTACACTTGGATGACTATGAGTAGAGTGACAGTCAACCCATCGGGTCTCTATCAGAATTCCCATGGTAAAGTTGCCAGTTGCCGGTACAATGGGCGAAAATGTCTTTCGGCTATCTGGGCACCTTGCTTTCATGTCATCCAGCGTGAATTGTCTTTCAACGAAAAGGTCATTCTGATAGAGAGGGGTAGTTGACATACGATTCAGACTATTTTCTTTTCCAGACGTTTTCGCTACTAGCTCATTCTGAGTTTTTGTCATCCTACTAATTTGACTTCCAGCTAATAAGGTATTCTAATCATACGGACTATTTGCAATTCCAGACGTTTTGCTACTAGCTCATTCTGCTTTTATGTCGTCCAGCTGAGTTGACTCTCTGCTGACTGAGCACTCTGCTTTTATGTCATGTAGCTGAATTGTCTTTCAGCTATCTAGGTAACTTGCTTTCATGTCATCCAACGTGAATTGTCTTTCAGCGAAAAGGTCTTTCCGATAGTGACCCCAAACTACACTAGATACTAAATTAAAGGACTAACTAACTTATTATACAAATAAATACAAAAACAAAGGACATTCTAATCTAACCTATTTAGCTTGTATTAACCCACTGCAGGACACAACTCTCATGACGATGTTATTAACATGCCAAAAAAGTACCGATATTCTAAGATTTTCATGGAAATGTCAAAAAACTAAAATTTGCATTAAATAGTTACTACACAGTTCGGGTGTGTTTACACAGGCGTGGAGAGTGGAGAGGAGACTGGCGTCGACCAGTCACATTAGTTGTAATCAACATTGCATCTCTCATCTCGTCTGTGATCGAATCTTGCACATCTCCCCTCTTACTAATAAACGTTGTACAGCATCTGTATATATACAGGGTGTTTGGTGCATCGTTTGCCAAATTGAAATGGTCTACTGAAGGGGTCATCTGCTAGCCTTTCAGACCCCTTAACACCCCTCATGCCCTGTGGATTTTTTTTTATCGACTTTTTATTGTTTTACTAAAAAAAGACCCAAATTTTACATTAAAATACAAATGAAAAAATATATATAAGGCGTAGACTCTGAATTTTAATTTTATTTCGATGTGTATTGTTTAGGAGTACTTTTAAATACAAAATTAGTGACATTAGTCACCTAGTTTTTTTTTAATTCACTCGCAAAGGTAAAACTTAAATTAAAGCTGTAGATGTTACAGCTGTTTATATGGCTACAAAAAAAAAACCAAAAGCGACCGGGATCTTCCAACTCCCTCATTAATTCTCCAGTCTATCCTCTTGCTAATGATGTGCCACATGCTATAAAAATCTTTTAACAACTTTGTGAATTCACTAGAATTTTGAATCGAGTCACCTAAGGCTAATATTCAAAACTATGATTTAAACAAATATTTTTGCTTAAATGATACCTGACAAACCTATAAATCTGTTATCTTATAAGGTAAAATCTGTCTCGTATCTCTATCTTTTCGTGGGATTTACTTGAAATAAAAAAACAAAATTGCATTTTTAACAATTATTTCATAATTGTTACAAATCCTGCTCAAATTGTTGGCCTCTGTTGCGAATGCAGGCCCGACATCTGTTTCGTATTTCGACAGTTGTTGTACGAAGTTCTAAGTCGTATTATGTCGCACAATATGGCCCCTTGGTTCATTAAAAGTGACACTGCCAGTCTCGCGAATGCGTCGGTATGTGTCTTGGAAGACTCTGCAGCCAGGTAATCGTCTACCAGGAAAGCGTTCCTGGTAAAGTCGTTGCGCTGCACGAGCGACACCATTGGCGGCTCCGTAAGTCATCATGATGTCCCCATATTCTTCGTTAGAGAATGTCGCCATTGCAATAACAAAAAACTCAACAAAGTTTAACAATAACAACAAAAGTAAAAAAAAACGTAACAAGAACCAACAAAACTCAACGATATTAACAAAATGAAAGAATCGCGGAGTACGGTGAACTAGCACACACGTTAAGTAGCAGAGGCAGTGATGTCTCGACTAAAAAAATGACGGGTCGTGGGCGGCAGTGCTTGATTTGTTCAAACCGATTTAAGGTATGCAAGAAACAGATAGAAGATAGATTTTACTGCGCAAGAGTGAGAAAACAAATTTTACCTCTTTCTCAAGTAACAGTTACGCAATAAAAAAAAATTCATTAGAATTTGGAATGTGGTCTTATGTGACTTGATTCACAATTCTAGCGAATTCACAAAGTTGTCAAAAGATTTTTATGGCATGTGGCACATCATTAGCAGGAGGATAGACTGGAGAATTAATGAGGGAGTTGGAAGATCCCGGTCGTTTTTGTTTTTTTTTTTGTAGCCATATAAACAGCTGTAACATCTACAGCTTTAATTTAAGTTTTACCTTTGCGAGTGAATTAAAAAAAAACTAGGTGACTAATGTCACTAATTTTGTATTTAAAAGTACTCCTAAACAATACACATCGAAATAAAATTAAAATTCAGAGTCTACGCCTTATATATTTTTTTTTATTTGTATTTTAATGTAAAATTTGGGCCTTTTTTTAGTAAAACAATAAAAAGTCGATAAAAAAAAATCCACAGGGCATGAGGGGTGTTAAGGGGTCTGAAAGGCTAGCAGATGACCCCTTCAGTCGACCATTTCAATTTGGCAAACGATGCACCAAACATCCTGTATATGACCAGGAGACCTGATCAGCTTCTGGAGGGAGGTGGGCTGGTTGGAATAACCACTGACGGCCGCCATGGCCCACGCACAATGGTTCACCTGAAGGACTAAGTACGGAAACCAAATCCCATAACATAGCATCTGTATAGTTTCACAACACTTTGTCTTCTTCTTTAGAAAGTCAAATTACTGACGACTGAAAGAGAGAAATCGGTGTGTAACTATTCATCTGATATAATACGTTTATTAGTAAGGGTAGCCCCCTGCTCTGACCCAATGGAAACGCATCCTTATAGGAACCCATATCAATGACGACCCACTTGCAATGGACGTCATCAAGCTTCGTGGATCGATTGTATTGTGAAGAAAGAACTGTGAAAAGTCCATATAGAGTAAACTGCCCAGGCATCTTCTAGGCACACTCATCCCATCCCTAGGCATGCCTAGGCATTTTCTAATCACGCTCGTCCCATTGTTGATTTCATTCATCGCTTTCGATCAGGCGAGATTGTGTTCAAGAGCAGTCCTATTTTCAAATATAAATAAACAAAAAGCTATACATAGTAGGTACCTCAAAATTCTTTGCCCACTCTTTTTCAAGGGACTTCTGTTCCTCCTGCTCAATCTCAGCTTCTCGTTTTCGTTTCCTCTCCTCCATATCACGGACTTCAAGGTGCTGGCGTTTTCGCTCCATGTCAGCAAATAACTGAAATAATTTATAACCATTTATATTATTTATCGGATTTTTGTATATATATTTTTTTTTTTTAAAACCTTCACTACACATTATACCTCAAGTGTCAATACTGATTCTAGATAGTGCAGAGACAAAAATTCCTTTTTTTAACTAACTGAATGGAAGGAACGTACATAATGTAGTTGAATAAGTCTGGTTTGCTTTTGCAGCCCTAAGCACTCGAAATAAACAAGAAATATAGTAGATCGCTTTTAGCGATAAGACCGCCCATTGTGTCACCCTATGTACAATGTCTACTTTTATATCCGTAATTTTTATGTTATCATAATAATGAGTATTCTATTCTACCAAAGTATGCAAGAGCTGGATAGGTTCCGTCAAAACTGGAAGGAAGACGCGCGGGCTCTCGAAAGATGGAAGGATTGGAGGGAGCCCTTGCCCAGAAGTGGGACCCATAGGCTATAAAAAAAAAACTGCAATAATAATGTGTATCAACAATGAAAACTTTTAAAAGGCACTTAATAGGGCTGATGATGAGGGCTTCATGGCGGTGCAAAGGAGGAAGCGCCCCCGTCGCGAACGAACAAGAACCGCTGCGGCATAACTCCTATGGAGCCCGAAGTCGGCTTGCGTGCCGCAACTCCGACCACACCGGTGTAAATCTCCCGCCTACACTACACCACTAAGGCGGAGGACATTATGGAGTACGTGCACCAGAAGACCTGGTACACGCCGAGGGTGCAGTTACGCGAGTCGCACTGCAACGTCAACTTCAAGGCGTACCGAATTGTTATCTGCCCGTCGTCATGGAAGAAGACTTTTGGCCGCAGGATATGGTGTTCCGTCGCTTCCGCGGACAAGTACCACAGAACAGCATAACTAGTGAAGTAATAATTTACAATAAAAATATGTATGTGGGTTAAGGTATTTATCTATGGGCCTGCATTGTCTGAAATAAATGATTAAACAGGAGGATTGTTGTAGGTGCAAATATTTCATATTTTTTTGTAAGACCTTAATAACAAGAAGCCTTTTGCAACATCTATAGATAATGCAAGCTGGTCCTATTATTCCAGTATTCATTATCTATTATACTATTATTCCTACTACCAAGAAAAACCTCACAAACCTTCATGGTCATAACATAAATTGCATGTTTATATTTTACAGGATCATCCTCGGGAATGCCATCAGTCCCCTTATTATCCTTTTTCTGCTTTTTCTTTTTCTGCTCAATCTAAAATAATCAACATTCAATTAATAGCGTGGGATTTGATTGTTAATACAGCAATTGTAAAAAAAGCATTGATTTTGTAGACAACAGCAAAATCAATTTACCATGTGGTCAGTCCGTTCTTTGGCCTCCTCACAAATGTCTAAGCATTTTTTCCTAGTGTCATCGTTCTCAAGCGTCTTCCAGGCTCTGTTAACAATTTCGAAAGCTTGTTGTGCTCGTTCAGAGTCTTCCTGTAAATCAAAATGATACACAATCTTACATATTTGGAATACTATGAAAGTATGTCTTTGTCTGGCTAATAACTTTATTGTCAAGAACTAATATTTGATATTTTTTTTAATATTATGTGTGCTGTCTTTGTTTTTGTCTCTGGTTCACGCCTATATTCCTTTTTTTGTTCCTTACCTATTACTGGCTGTGTCAGGACATCCCTCGGTATGTTCCAATCTGTGGATAAAAACGAAATGTTGACGGACATAACCGTCTAAACGAATACGAAATCTCCTTACTTGAGAACTGAGTTTATTAAAACTAAAATAAAACTGGGAATCAATTTGGTTACTTATTGGCAGAATTTAAACTTTTATATTAGATGCTAAGTGGAATTAGGTAAGTTTTCAAAAGTTTACATTGCTAACATAATATTTATCCAAAGTTAAAAGGGAAGGCTAATTGGTTAGTGACTGAAAACAATTTTTAAACTGTTCTCTTACCATATTTTTGTCCGGATGTACCAGTATGGATAGTCTCCGGTATTTCTTCTTGATCTCATCGAGGGATGCATCTGGCTCAACTTGCAGGACCTCAAATGGGTTTAGATTAAAATATGTGGACCCTGGACGTAGTAATCGTTCCAGTTGCTGTATTGGGGTCAACACAGAATCACGTTTTTCTATTTCTTTCACCTGCAAAACGGAGTGTGATAAGTGTTGCAGCATTCGTGTAATAATAAATTTATGATTGACGCATGGCAAAACTTCACACACAACATTGAATTATTATTTTTACAATGTCAGTATTGTGTAATGGCAAGAAAGTTAAATCAAGCTTGAAGAAACAAAGATATACGTTGTGTAATGGCAAAATAAGTACTTGCTTTGGTAGAAAACTTGGAAATATTGCAGAATATTTACAAAATAAAGGCCTCACCTCAGTGTAGAATTCGTCGAACGAATCTGCTTTCGCGACGGACGATGCAGACATGTTTAGGGATTATTGTATCGCTTTCACATATAACATACAATTCGAATAATGTTACAATTATGATATTTATTTAAAACAACACTACCGTAGCGTACGCTTCACAATAAAATTCTTCTTTCTTCCATTTCACAATATTCACTTCACTCACTTCGCGTTTCGCAAAGCAACTTGACTAGGGCTTCCAATAGCTTTATTATAGTCGATTTTTTTTTTCGAATTCTATAATCGCTATAATTTAATCGATTTAATTTTAATACATTTTTTAATATTAATTCGGTACAGTTATTTTATTTTATTTTATTTTATTTGGGAAACAAACAGATGCAATAACAAACATAAGTATACAAATAGTTTAAACACAATCCAGAAACAGTTTCCACAGATTACAACAACTTTTTCAAATTAAATTGGTTGATACAATTTCTGGGGAATTTGTTGCACCAGGTTTTCTTCCCAGTGAAATCAATCACTAGAAAGTGGTGAATTGGTGAAGGGCGCGGACAGGCCTTTTGAAGGACTATTCTATGTAACTTTTGACGTTCGAAAAGTGCTGATTCTCAGTCTTCTTCTTAGCGTGTCGTTATGGACTCAGCCCAGAATTCGGCTACTTGTTTGGCGCCATCACAAGCTTCCACCAGATCCTGTAACGTGCAGCTGACAGGACACGCAGGGCACGACACGATATTATGTGTCCCAAAGCTTGTGGAACAGCACCACATTAAAATTTACACTCCAAGGCGGAGTCGTCTATGAATCTCCACCTGAACAGGTTTTCCTTGCTTCGGCTAACCTGGGTTCGGAAAACTTCCAGGTTACCCATGTCCAATTTGAATAAATGATTTTTGATTTTGCGTGAATTTAAACAACATAATTTAATATAATTTATTACGGGTACGTATTTGAATATCGGAAATTAAAATACCGACTGTTAAATTATCGATGTTCAAAACATCGAAAATTTAAATATCGATTATATCAAAATGTCGAAAATTGTTATACCTACGCTTAAAACGTCGAAGATTGAAATGTCGAGTGATTAAAATTTCGAATGATTCAAAATATCAAATGACATTATGCCTAAGTTCAAAATATCAACATTTAATACCTAAGTTCAACACAAGGACAACAACAAGGATTCTAAGGTGAACATGGGTGCCTATCCATTGTTACGCAAGGGCAAAGGGGTTGCACTACCCGTAGCGCCGGAGACGTTGCAGAAGCAACCTTTTTCCACTCATACTACTTATATCAAAATTTGTTGATATTTTAACTTGTACGAATTTTTTTTTATGGCGAATTAATGAATGTATTAAATGTTGAAAATTAACCCATTTTTACAAGTAGGTATATTAATTTTCGATGTTCAAATAATAATATGTACCCATCGATATTTAGGACGTTCGATAATCTGTATTTCGATATTTAGATCTTTCGATGTAACTTTTGTAGATATTTAGATTTAAGATATATTGGACGTAGGATATTTAACCATTCGATAATATAAACTTTCGTTATTTTAACTTTCGGTTTTATGGTCGTTAGATATTTCCATTTTCGATGTTTTGAACATCGATATTTTAACAGTCGGTATTTTAATCTTCGTTATTCAAATACGTACCCTTTATTACAAATTAATATTGTTTAATCTTTAGCTCTAATTTTATTATCAACTGCACAGACCGTAGTGAAGATAGATTTCTGTATTTTGTAATAAATGTATAAGATGTTTCTTTCCCAACAAGCACAACTGGCTCGTGCAGGGGACCTGTACTATAGTACCTATATGGAGCGACCGCTTGAAGATTCAGTGTTTTCAAATATTTAATGATAAATTTTAATATGGATGAAACTTTTTTCCAAAAAAAACAACCGACTTACAAAAAAAACCCTACAAAGTGAAAAAAAACCACTTTAATTTCGGAAGTCGGTGTCGTTGGGTTCACATTTTCGTTGTTTGCCACAGACTTTCGAAATTAAAGTTATTTATCACTTTGTAGGTAGTGTCTTTTTTAGAAGTCGGTTGTTTTTTTTTTAGTATCTATTTTTCACTTTTATGTTGTACTTACCTCAAACAAATTCTTAGAACACTACTTGCTATGTAAATATCAGTGACAGGAAGTCATACAGTCGAATTGAAAACCTCCTCCTTTTTGAAGTCGGTTAAAAATACTTTTTTTCATCCTTATTATTATAATTCTCTCTATTTCTCGTGTGACGAAATAATTATTAGTAACTTATCTACTTTTTCTCGCTCACCGCGCTCACATCATCTCACATGCGTTCCGATTTAGTTATTACGATTATGACAGCTGAGAGCTGTCAACAATTCGGAACGCTCGTGAACGCGCTCACAGTGCTTACTCAATGTAAAAAAGATATTGTTAAAGTAAATTTAACATAAATATAATAATATACTTAATTTTATTTAGTAATTTTAGTTTAATCAAAATCGTTTTAAACTTGCAACATTGTAATTGAATTTAACACCTTTTCATGGCTAGCAACACTCTCTCTCTGCATCCATGCTCAACCGGCAAGTCCATTTTTTTGTACCTTTACATTTTAAAACTAATAAATCCAATATTTCCTTCGCGTGAGTTTTAATTATACATGCGAAAGTGGTCCTTCGAGCCGGATTTTCGAGGTCATCGTGTATTCTCCGTGGTTTGGGATTTTGTTCGTGGAGCTATAGTTCACGTGCACAACTCGGCCCGGGCAAGTCTACGTGCAGAACCTATATTTGCACTTGGGCTCTTAAAGAAGCACGAAGAAACCATCGGCCCATATCCTCAAGCAAGATACAGTCCCAAGAAATTCCATCCATCCATCGTGTCTGTTCGTATTTCTATATGTACCTACGAACACGAAACTGGAAGGTGGTTCATCGATTCGAGAACATAGCATCATTTTGAGAAGTTTCATCAGTCATCGTGTTGGTTCGTATTTCTATAATTAATGCGAAGGTGGCTGTAAAAGTGAAAAAGTTCGAACATTACAAGTACCTACAAGTACAAAATATTTTTTCTTCAAACGTCAAACTAACGAAAAAGCGGGAACGCGCAGTCGACATTGACAGTGACAGGCAGTTGTCACTTTATTTCAAAACTGCAAGAAGCGGTGCTCGGCGGATCTAACTGATTTATTTCGACAAAAACAACAACAAGAAATACAACTGTTTACTGGGCGTATAAGACGGAGTGTTCCTAAAGTGCTGTTATTCAACAAGATGGAAGAGGATCTTAAGGTTTTGCGTCTAAAGCGCGGTCAACTCAAAGGAACTCTGAAGTTTTACCAACAATGGAAGAACTTATGTCTTTCCTTGAAAAGCGTGCTATGGCGCTTGAGGACTGTGGAGTCTATGAAGACGCTTCTAAGAAGTCAAATAAGGTAACCAATGTTGCTACCTCAAATAATGTAAAATTATGTACATTTTGCAAAGGTAATAATTACCACAAACTTTACAATTGCCCTTCCTTTAAAACGGCTTCAATAAAAGACCGTCAGAATTTTGTTTCTATAAACAAACTATGTACTACATGCCTAAATGCACATAGTGCTAAATGTAAATTTCACTTTACCTGTCAAATATGCAAGGAGAGGCACAATTCACTTCTGCATGTAGACAAGGAAATTGAGGGAAAGGAGGCTGTTACATTACACTCCAGTATAGTGCTAAGTAACAATGTTATATTGCCAACTGTGAAGGTAAAATTATTTAATATTGCAGGCCATGAAGTCTATGTCAGGGCACTGCTCGACTCGGGTAGTCAAGTGTCACTCATCAAAAATTCCCTTGTGAAGTTTTTGGGTTTGACATGCATACAAAAAGAAACACATATTATTGGTGTTACAAATAAAAACAGCAAAATCAATCATTTTGTTAATGTAAACTTGCATTCCCCAGTGTCAAAAACTCAATTAAATGCAAAATGCCATGTTGTGGATTCTATAACTACTAAATTACCTCAACAATTTATTGATATTTCACAATTTAATTTACCTAAAGATATAATTTTGTCTGATGATAACTTTAATCAGCCTGCAGAAATTTCTTTGCTTTTAGGTGCCGATATATACTTCAGTATTTTGTTAGATGGTAATAAGAAAATTCCAAGTGGCCCTGTTTTGCAAAGAACTTTGTTCGGGTATGTTCTTGGAGGTACCATAAATATAAAAGCCTGCGATGTTGACAACAATTATGTTTCAAATATGGCTATCTGTGAATCTAACAAACTAGAAAATGTAATGGAGCAATTTTGGCTCACTGAAAAGGTTCCTGAATCAACTGATAAGTTGTGTAGTGAGTATAAAAAGGCTGAGGTTAATTTTCAAAACTCAGTTAAAATTGAAAATAAAGTATTTCAAGTTGATATGCCACTTGTCTGTGACTTAGAACAACTACAGCTTGGAGATTCCTTTTCAGTCGCTCATCAAAGATTTTTGGCACTGGAAAATAAATTTAAAAGAAATCCATTGCACCTGGAAAAGTATAAACAGTTTATTGAAGAATATATTGCCTTGGGACATGCAGAAAAGGTCGACATTAGTGAATATGAAGTTACTAATGGACATATTTACTTTTTAGCTCATCATGCTGTGATCAATGAGGACAGCAGAACAACCAAACTGCGAGTGGTATTCGATGGTAGTATGAAGTCAAAAGGTAGAGTCTCCCTGAATGATGTCATGTTGAATGGACCAGTTGTACAAAGAGAGCTATTTGATATCCTCCTCCTATTCCGTACGTACCTTTATACCTTAATTTGTGACATTGCCAAAATGTTTCGCTGTGTGAAGATAAATCCAAAGCAAGCCTGCCTTCAGAATATACTCTGGAGAGATCATCCACACAAGCCCATCAGTTGTTTACAGCTGCAAACTATTACATATGGGTTAAAACCATCTACATTTTTGGCCACCCGATGCCTAATAGAGCTGGCTCATAGGTATGGTGAGAGGTATCCGCTTGCAGCAGAGGCTATGTTATACAATACTTACGTAGATGATGTACTATGTGGCACTGACAGTATAGAGTCCCTGCATGATCTCAAGGTCCAATTAGTAGAACTTTTAAAATTGGGAAATTTTAATTTGCACAAATGGTGTTCAAATGTATCTCAGGTGCTGGAAAGTGTTCCTATTGAACATAAATATTTTAATGATGACATTGAATTTGATAAAAATAATATTGTAAAAACATTGGGCTTAAAATATAACAATACTGTAGATCAGTTTAGTTTTACAAGTCCACCATATAAAGATGGGATGTACACTAAAAGGCAGGTACTTAGCTTTATCGGAAAAATGTTTGATCCGCTTGGTTTAATAGGGCCCATAATTGTAGTTGCTAAACTTTTTATGCAGCAATTATGGTCTGTCAATTTAGGATGGGATGCTATATTGCCTCAAAGCTTGTTGGACATTTGGCATACATTTCTATCCAACTTAAACACAATGGGTACTATCACTGTTCCGCGTTGTGTAAGTTCTTATGACACAGTTTTCATAGAACTGGTAGGCTATGTAGATGCATCACAAAAGGCATTTGGCTGCTGTCTATACCTAAGAATTTTGAATAAAGACGGGTCAGTCATTGTAAATTTATTGTGTTCAAAGTCTCGTCTTGCTCCGTTAAATAAAGCACTAACTATTCCCAAGCTTGAGCTTAATGGCGCTCTATTATTAGCCCAATTAACTCATAGAGTGAACAAGGTGTTGCTGTCGAGATTTCCATTGAAGGTATACCTGTATAGTGACTCACAGATTGTGTTGGCATGGATTAAGTCAAGCAATATTAATTCCAATACATATATTGCAAATAGAGTCAAACAAATACATGATTTGACAAGTGAAGCTGAGTGGTCATATGTGCAAACTTCAGATAACCCCGCTGATCTGCTTTCTAGAGGAATTCAGCCACAAAAATTGCAATTTATCAATCTATGGTGGCATGGCCCCACAGAGCTATCTAATAAGGACTATGTACACCCATATTATGCTAATTTCAAATTGCCTATTCCACCTGCCACTGTGTCTGTATCTACTGTAGCAAACCCACTTATTGTTGACCAGTCAGATTTGCTTGATCTCATCAAAAACTCCTCTAATCTAAATAAATTACAAAGAGTTATAGCGTACATACTTAGATTTAAAAATAACTCTTTGATTTCAAATGAAAAACTTATAGGTGTACTAACTCCCAAGGAACTACAAAAGGCCTTATTAGTGATTATAAAATGTACCCAGAAAAAATATTTCTCTAAGGAAATAGCTTTAATTTTAAATAAAAAAGATTTGAAGTTTGGTATATCAAATCTGCATCCATTTTTGGACAAGGAAAACATACTACGGGTTGGTGGCCGCTTGCAAAATGCAAATAATATTTCCTATAACAAGATGCACCCAATTATTATGCCAAAATCATGTCAAGTCACAACATTGTTAATTGAAAGGGAACATTTGCGTCTCTTGCATGCGGGACCCAAGCTAATATTGAGTTCTCTATCTCAGAACTATTGGCTTATCAGTGGACATCGGGAGGTTAAGAAGGTAGTACACAAGTGTATGAAGTGCGCACGTTTGAAGGCTGCAACTGCTAAACAACTGATGGGCTCTCTGCCCAAAGAAAGGCTTACATCAAAAAGACCGTTTGAGGTTGTAGGGGTAGATTTCTGTGGTCCATTCAATATGAAGTCTGCAAGGATTAGAAGACCTCTGCAAACTAAATGCTATGTCGCACTGTTTGTTTGTTTTGCTGTCAAGGCAGTTCATATAGAACTTGTTAGTGACCTCACTACTGAGACCTTTTTGGGATGTCTCAAAAGGTTTATTGCAAGGCGCGGTATGCCTACTCAGATTTTTTGTGACAATGCAAAAACTTTTAAAGGAGCCTCTAATCAATTGAAGGGTCTGTATGATTTGTTTTCATCAAAGGCTCACAGGGATTCTGTAGATCAGTTTTGTAATACAAACATGATAAAATTTAACTTTATTCCGAGTTATTCTCCTGAATTCGGAGGGCTGTGGGAAGCAGGCGTCAAGAGCTTTAAGTATCACTTTAAAAGGGTCATAGGTAGTTTATGTTTAACGTTCGAAGGTCTATATACCATCATAACAGAGATTGAAGCTGTGCTAAACTCCCGGCCCCTGCTGCCTATGAGCTCGGACATTTCTGATGTTAGTTTTTTAACGCCTGGGCATTTTTTAATAGGCAGCTCCTTGACCTCCTTTCCAGAATTAGATATTACAGGAACACCCATTAACAGGCTTAAGTTCTGGAACATATGTTCAAAAATAAAACAAGACTTTTGGAAGGCTTGGTCAAGGGACTATCTAACACAGTTACAAAACAGGCCCAAGTGGCATCAAACACATCCCAATTTAAATGTAGGGGATTTAGTAATTGTGAAACAAGATAATGTGCCTCCATTATCATGGCCTATGGCCAGAATTGTAAAAATTTACACCGGCCCTGATGATAAAGTCAGGGTAGCTGATTGTAAAATTGGTAATAAAATCTACACTCGCTCTTTAAGAAAGATTTGTCCATTGCCTTTATAAATAGAAGATAAATACTTAGTTTATTCATTAAGTTCACATTTATTGCTTAAATGTATAAGTAACTTGCCGGCCCCAACTATGTTAAAGTAAATTTAACATAAATATAATAATATACTTAATTTTATTTAGTAATTTTAGTTTAATCAAAATCGTTTTAAACTTGCAACATTGTAATTGAATTTAACACCTTTTCATGGCTAGCAACACTCTCTCTCTGCATCCATGCTCAACCGGCAAGTCCATTTTTTTGTACCTTTACATTTTAAAACTAATAAATCCAATATTTCCTTCGCGTGAGTTTTAATTATACAGATATTATTACAGTATTTTCTTGTATAAATACCACATTTCTTCTTCAGTTCTTCTTCTCTGGTTAGGTGGCGACTGTCAGCCAGAAGCACAATTTCGAAAATGCCAATTACTTTAATTTAAAGATGATGCAACTCAAAACAAAAAACACACTGACACATCCTCACACACACACTGTCATTTTTGACAGCGCTCACGGTGATATTAATCTAAGGCATGGTCGGCGTTATCGCAAGATGGCGCATGTCATGACGTCATCTATGACGATTCACGGGACATCGTTACCGCACTCACGCTAATTCGGTACGGGTTTAAGCACGCTCAAATCGATTATTTCCCAACTCGGAACGCAGGGTTTGTCTCTTTCTAGAGAGTTGTCACTTTTGTGAGGCTTAGTCCATTCTCTATGTCTATGGTAATAACAGCCCAAAACACAATCTTCAACATACTTTGTTGATTGCACGATAATTTTAAGGCGAAAGCTAGAGCTTTCGCCAAGTAAAGTGGAAATTCACTTTTTTTTACGTTTTTTGCAATTCGCTGTTCAGTATTATGTTATACGTTGATTAAATATGATTCGCGACCGTAACAATTAAGTATTTACAGAATTATAATCAATAAAGTCATCAACACAGCTTTATATGACCAAGTAATCCCACTGAATGACTATTTCATGCTGAAATCTTGACATTTACTAATTCTAATGATTATAATTTTATTCTGTAAATACATATTTGTTGCGAACCATTATTATAATCAACGTATGTACGCACGCCAGCACATCAAGTTACTACAATCTGTCAGATTTCTTTAATAGATTTTCGACTTTATAGCTAAAGCATAAGGTTCAAGGGTGATTGGGAAAATCTGACAGTTTCAGGTAGGTTGACCTGCTTAATATGACCAGCAAATTGCAAAAAACGTAAAAAATAAATAATTTCGCAGGCTATCTTAGCGCTTCCCCCTTAAATTATTATAAAATTAAATAAAGATTCACTCATTCATTTCAAATAATTACGTAATTTTAGTAGATTTTTATGTTATTGTTTCATTTTGCTAGTGTTATGCTTCTTTAGTGTCTATGGTTACTAAAAAATAGATTCAACGCCCGACAATAGAGTGTGAATGACTCTTGCTGTACTCTGTGGTATAAAGTGGTGACGTTTGACTGTCCTCTGTCCTTTCTGTCATTAATGTCAATCAATCACTATCGAGAATTCGAGAGATTTGTTGTATTTATTTTTCTTTCATGTTTGGATGTTCATTTTTGTCTTGACTTCATTTTATCGTAGTCAGCTTATTTATAGGTACCGTAATTGTTTTTGTAAGTACATTATACATTATTTTATACCTAATCTTAATTTTTTTCCGTGTAATTTTATAAGTTCCTCTTGTCTATAGGTAGGTACTATGTTTTAATAATAATACCTGCCGACATAGTTTTCTACTTATTTACCTAGTAACTTGTTAGTGTTTATGGTTAGCTAAACATAGGTAAGTACCTACAACCAATGATTTCATAATTTATAAGTCAACCTACAACCTAGGGTAGAACTGTAAGATACCGGCTGATCATTCATTTCCGAAGTTGGTTTCCTTAATTTTTCGTATCGTAACATCACTGTATAGGAAAATTGGTACTTAGATAGGTATTCAGTGATAAAGTATTTAGGTAGTAGCCGGCTACATAGTTAACGTGAGAGATATAATGTCTAGGTAGGTAGGTACTTCAGTAGGTAAGTTTATGTACCTAGCTTAGTACTTTTACAACTGACTCAATACTACTTACATACCTACTTATTATTATATTAGGAGAAAAAATCAATAATTACGTTTTAAAAAAACTTAGTAGCCTACCTATGTAATAATAGCAGATTTAGTTGTTTTTTTTAAGTAGGTATACAAAATAAAAGCAAACTAACGGCCCACGATTAAGGTGAATGGGTAGTGGTAACCGCGAAATTCAAATATTCTTACGTTTTTTGCAATTTGCAGGTCAGTGTCAGGTTGAATCTTGATCAAAATATGATTCGCGACAATAACAGGTAGGTACATATTTAGAGAAATATAATATAATATAAATATTTAAATTTCGCGGTTACCACTACCCATTCACCTTAAGGAAGCGCTAAGGTGGCCCGCGAAATTCAAATTTTCTTAAGTTTTTTGTAACGTAAAAAAAATTGAATTTCGCGGGCGACACTGGGGCTTTCGCCTTAATCGTGGGCCGCCCCTAAAGCTGGGTCCACACTTGTATCGTCTTTATGTTCAAAATCAGGCGTATCGTATCAAGTATTCATATCTTAAGTGTGGACGCCCATTTCGACCATATCGTATCTCTCACCGTGTCATGCCACAGTCATGCCAAAAAAAACCACGTCCACACTTACGATACTGTGTCGCCAACGCGTGTCATGATAGACGCTCAAAATTTCCTACGATCCTCGTATCCAAATCTCCTCCTATCCAGTTATCCCAACTCATGATAAAAAAAACATCTACGTACGCCGTGTCCCTGCGATGACCGCGGAGGAGGAGCCCGTGTGATGATCGCGAATAAAAGTGCACGTCCAAACTTGTCTAGATCGTGTATCCGATTGCGTATCCCTTTTGACGGTCGCGGTGTATCATGTATCAAATGACATAGACGTATCGTGACACAGTATTTAAATGCGTCCAAAGGTATACGACATTCTGCCGATCATGACACACGTATCCGATACGACATGTGTCAGACACGCGGTTATAGGGATCGGGGTGTATCAAGCTACGGCGTGTAACATGATCGCGTATCATTTTGCGTCCACACTAGCGAAAATGATACACGTCGATGCTACGCGTCGGAGATCTGATACACTAAAATGATACAAGTGTGGACCCAGCTTTAGAAGACCGACGCTGACTCCGTTTCCTAAATCCTAATTCCTAATCTATGCGATCATCGCGTGAATACTGCATCGTTTCGTTCTTTTTATTCGACGAACCCGAACGCATCGCCGCGCCGAAAAACGCCTTCCGGTTTTCCGAACAAAAAATGAATAAAAATTATAGTGAAAAATGAACGCGAGCGTATTCGCGTGTCGATCGCTTATATTAGGGCACTGCCTTACCTAAAAACTAAATAGAAATATTTTGTCAATCAGGTACCTATTAACCATGTTTGCAAATAAGGTGGTACTCATTACTGGTGCAAGCTCGGGAATTGGTGCAGAAACAGCCTTAGACTTCTCAAAACTTGATGCCAAGCTAGTAATTACAGGAAGAAATAAAGGAAATCTAGAAAAAGTCGCAAAGCAATGCCAAGAAAACTCCCCAAATAATTTAAAGCCGTTGTTAGTGATCGCTGACATGAACATTGAAAGTGACGTAGAAAACATTTTAAAAAGGACAATTGATGAATTTAAACAACTTGATGTCCTAGTAAACAACGCTGGTATTCTTGAATCCGGGTCTATAGAAAACACGACACTGGCTCAGTACGATCGTGTTATGAACACAAACGTCCGCGGACCATATCACCTGACGATGTTGGCCACTCCTCACCTTGTCAAAACACAAGGAAATATCGTTAACGTGTCCAGCGTTACCGGTTTAAGATCTTTCCCGAATGTTCTTGCTTACTGCATGTCTAAATCTGCTTTGGATCAATTTACGAGGTGCGTCGCTCTTGAACTTGCACCGAAGAAAGTTCGCGTTAACGCTGTTAATCCTGGTGTGATAACAACGGGTATTCACATGAAGTCAAGCATGAATGAGCAAGAATATGAAGTGTTCATTAAAAAGTGCGCTGACAGTCATGCGCTGGGTAGAGCTGGTGACGCAAAGGAAGTGTCGTCTGTGATTCTGTTTTTGGCAAGTGATGCAGCTAGTAACATCACTGGTGTAACTATGCCGGTTGACGGTGGCCGCCATGCCATGTGTCCGCGATAGTGCATTTGATTCTGTTAAATAGAAGCTGATAAATAAATAAAGGCTTTGTGCATACATGGGTTATGTTATTTTTCGTTAATTTTTATGCACGTTACTGTAAAATGTCGGATCTGATGGAACTAAAGCTGATCCCCATAAAGTATCATTCATATTTAGTTTTTATATAAGGCTGTATCATTGAGTAGGTGTAATTAATTACTGAGATATAAATAGCATTACCTAAGGAAGTTTTTGATACATACCTATAATTAAAAAGAAATCCTTTATTTATGTAAAATTATGGTCACCTCACAATATTAATGGATGTTTGTATGGAAAAATTTAAATGAATTGAAACTACGCAAAGTTTCTCCGTCACAAATTCAGGTTATCATTATCGTCCCCGTCACAAAATTTAAAACACATTTCGAAGGCCGTAGATCATCAGGCAGCGGAGATACATGTGTCCAGCCAGTTTGAACTCAGGCGGGCTGGATATTAAGTTTTTATTGATTTCTCGTAAACCCTTACATATGACGCCATAAATCAAACGTTATTACTGTCACACATTGCGTCACTAAATGTTAGTAAAGGAACCATATTCGAAAACGCTCCCGTTATTGAGATTCGGAAGTGCCAGCCAAAAGTTTTGTACGTAAATTCAAGCTGGCTGGACACAGATTTTTGCATTTTTCTACTAAACCACTGTACGTATCACAAAACTTTTAACTCGATGCCTGTCACAAATTTTTGTGACGCCCGTTGTTATGCAAAAAGTCGTCAAAATCACTTCCGTCACCGAGATTGAGAGACCAGCGAAAAGTGGTTTTTCAAGCTGGCTGGACACGTTTTCGATCGATTTTATCTATGATTCTGTAGCGTTACCAATTCTGAAATAAGGGTGTTTAGCCATCACATAAAGTGCCCTATTGACCTAGTTAAATGCGAGCTATTTTGAAGATTTGTGTAGCCAGCCTGAGTCACTTCGGAATGATTGTACGATATTCTTATCAAGGCATGGAACTATAGATACTTATCATCGTCGTTGCAGAATCTATAAGTCATTCTCGTCAAAACAAAAGACTAGTGACTAGTGAGATAGAGACGTCAATATTTTCAGGCGATAGCCATAAAGCAAAGTTTTGACCACGACACTTCACCGTCCACTCGAATACACCGAGTATCTATGTGTTTGTGTGCACGAGTGTCGAATCAGAGTCTATAAATTAGACGATAATTAGTGTAAGTATATTATTGTACTCTGTGAATTAGTGTCGAATCAAAGCTTGTGTGAAAACGTTGTATACAAGTGTCTCTTGTGGTTGACGATTTTTCAAACAGGTACCTATATTTATTCATAAATTCAGATGCACTCAATGATAGCCCTAAAACAATGTGTTTCGGGTGCAGCAAGGAAAAGTCAAAGTTTGATCAGTAAATTTTATGTCTGAAAATCGTGTCCCAACTTCTGTTGTAGTCTATACTAAGCAGTACCAGAAAAATTATTATAATACTTTTTAAGATGGTCTGGCGTAATCATGCTTTGTTTTTTAATCAGGTATCAAGAATGTTCACCAATAAAGTGGTTCTTGTGACGGGAGCTAGCTCAGGAATCGGTGCGGAAACTGCTATAGAATTTGCCAAACAAGATGCCAGACTAGTCCTAACAGGAAGGAACAAGGAAAACCTGGAGAAGACTGCAAAAGTATGCGAAGCTGCGTCACCCAGCAAGCTAACACCATTATCTATTATCGCCGACATTGATAAGGAAGCTGATGTGGAAAGGTTAGTGAAGGAAACCATCAACAATTTCAAGCAACTTGATGTACTGGTCAATAATGCCGGCATTATGAAAATGGGTTCAATAGAAGATACTTCTCTTGCTCAATACGACAGTATAATGAATACAAATGTGCGTGGACCATATCATTTGACCATGTTGGCCACGCCGCATCTTGTGAAGTCTAAAGGGAACATCGTAAATGTGTCCAGTGTGGGTGGACTGAGGTCTTTTCCCGGTATTCTTGCGTATTGCATGTCTAAAGCTACCTTGGACCAGTTTACAAGATGTGTGTCCTTAGAGCTTGCTAGCAAGGGAGTTCGTGTCAATGCTGTTAATCCGGGTGTGATTGTAACTAACTTACATTTGAAAGGTGGAATCAAGGAAGAAGATTATCCTGCCTATTTAGAGAAATGTAAGGGGACTCATGCTTTTGGAAGGACGGGAACTACCAAAGAGGTTGCGAATATCATTCTATTTTTGGCGAGTGAAGGTGCCAGTAATATTACTGGTGTAACAATTGCGGTGGATGGCGGTAAACATGCCATGTGCCCACGATAAAAAAACATACCTACAAATTAATATCTACCTAACTACAAGTTAAAGAAGCATTCTAACATTAACAGTTCCCATGGCATGCATTTTTTTGAGTTAGATATGCTACTAATTACTTATTTAGTTACCAATGAAAAATTTTGCTTCACTGTTTTTGTTCCTAAGCATTTATCGTTAAGTACACATAAATGTTACACTACTATTTGGTTTTTAATCAAATATTTTTTTTTAAATAATAGTTATTGTGTTTTTATCTTTTTGTTGTCCTTGTACTTCACTTTCCACTTGTTCTAAAGATAAACGTATCACTCCTGAACATAATATTGCATAGAAAATGCTAGATGACCTGGTTATAATAACCAGGCGTCGCGTCGTCGTGTCGGATACGTGTCCGCAGCATGTTATTTGCGGATGCTTGACATCCTCTTAAGGCGCTACCTCGAAAATCAAAAATCCTCGAAAACCTACTAAGCAAGCGAAAGTGATGCAATTACTTTTGAAACGCAAAACAAGAGTGATGGCTAGCTATAGTGTGCGGGCGCTCGGAATAAAACGACTTATGTGCCAAAACGAATTTACTCCTTTTTTTAACAAAATAATTGAATTAAATTTAAAACTACTTGTGAGTAAGTTTGATGTGATAATTAACAAGTTACACGTAATAGAAAAAACACAAGAAAAACACAAGTTTTTCAAAAATGTTAAGGAACTGGGTGACCTATTCTTGACATTCATCTTTTATGGAGGTTCCTTTTTTTATTAGAAAAATCTATTTACAATGACATATAGATAGTAGTCTACATGATTTAATTTAAATTACTTTGAAAGTAGTAGAAGTATCTTTAGTTCGTCCTTCACATGATTTCATAAAACATCTTAATTTTCAACATGAGTAGGTTTACCAATGATTGTGTTGAAGATCCCGGTTGCCGAGCATCCACCAACTTCAACGATGATCTTTCCAGTTTGGATTCCAGTTTGAATCAGGCGCATGCCAGCACAAACTTCAAGCGACGCTGGTAGTGAAGCAATGCCTAGATTAATGCGACCGATCTGTAACATTAATGATTAAATAGCATGTATTTGTTTTTATGAAAGACGTAAGTATTTTTCACTCGCTATAATTTAGAGCTTTATCCCTTTATTAAAGACTAGCAGCGCCCCGCGGTTTCACCCGCATAAGTTTCCCGTGGGAATATCGTCACAAAAAGTAGGTATCCTATGTGTTAATCCTGGTTATAGACTATCTGTGTTCCAAATTTCATCCAAATCCGTTCATTAGTTTTAGCGTGAAGAAGTAGGTAACAAACATACAAACACTCACAAACTTTAGCCTTTATAATATTAGTGTGACTAGCTGCTCCCCGCGGTTTCACCCACGTAGGTAAGTGTCGATCCCGTGGGATAAAAACTATCCTATGTGTTAATCCAGGAGATCTATCTAAGTGCAAAAATTTCATCCAAATCTGTTCAACGGTTTACGCGTGATTGAGTAACAAACATCCAAACATCTTCACAAACTTTCACATTTATAATATTAGTAGGATTAGTGTGATAAGTAATGATTAGCGTCTGCTTAACGCTATAATAAACTACATACTAATTCCCGTGGCTAAATCATACATTTTTGACGTTTAAACGTCTCTTAGCTGTTCGCAACGTTTAGAAAACAAGGGGGTTAGTGTACCACTTATGACGCCGCGAAGGTAATGTAAATAAGAATTAAGAATGTTGCGCGACATGAGTAGACACCCTTCCCTACCCCGGACGAGCTCCTAAAACAATAGCTCTTCTATTATTGAATTACTTCTCAATAGATTCTAGGACGGTGGGAAGGTGATATAATTTTTAATCTAAATACCACTTACCGACATAGTAGACTGTCCAAGAAAACCGATAGATTTCATCTCTGTTTTCATAGCAAGGGCTCCAAGACAGGATCCAGCGGCCCATAAGTTGGCATTATCTTCGGTACACTTTTTCATGTCTTCCCTAGCCTCGGAACCAACTGCAAGCGCCTCATTGGCTATTGTCATTAAATGCTTGATCTCTTTGGAAACATCAGCTATGCGTTCGTCGACGCAAGTCATTGTGCTGGATAGTGTTTCATTGAATACAGCGGCTGCAGCGCTTCTGTGGGACTGTAATTTTCTTGCGTTAATTGAGTAGAAAGAGAACACATATTTTATAACTCATAATTCTAACAAAACAGACCATTTTTTATAGGAAGCAAACCCACATACTTAAAACATTAAAATATTAGAAGTAAAAAAAATGAATTAAACAAAAAGGACATTTTAGTGTAAGTATAATTTCAAGTTTTGAAGTGGTGGGAAAAATATTGTTCGTTATCAAAGGCGCGCCCCAAAATTACCGATAACACATTCTATTTTCCAGTATATAACCATGCTTTTTCTATTTCATATCTAATGGTGTACTCACATCGACACAATCCTTGACAGCCACGCTGGTGTTAGAGACTCTATTCATGACATTTTCAACAGCTTCTGTGACACGTTGCCTGAACTTCTGCACGTCGCTGATGATTTTATCCCTGATCTCCTGTGCTTCGTTCACGATGCCAGCATTGAAGGTTTTAACAGAATCCAAAGCTTCCTGTGCAGATTTACGAAGATTCTCAACCAGTTGTGTTATGAGTTGCCTGCAATTTTTAAAAGGTATACTTAATAAATTAATCCATATGTAGGTACCATTAACATAAGTATATACCTATTACTGCTTTCGAAATCATATCCATATCCATTGCTTCATATTTTTCGAAAGATTTGTCTGCTCAATAACGTAAATAACGCAATGAATGTTGTTGGACTGTCTAAATGAAAGCCATTGCTACTGATAGTGTATTACGCAATTTCCACTGCTGGTTTAGATCATGGGTTATTTTCATCCCGGGTCTTTTTATCCCGGTAGTACCTACGTTCCCGCGGGATGATTTCCGACCACTACATGGGGGAAGCCTCGGCCAAAAGCTATTTCGTCTTTAAGTACTTACCTGGTATGCGACATAAGGTCCATATCACGATTGAGTACTTCAATCAAGTCATAGTTGGGCACATCTGGAGCTCCAAACGCCGAGCATACCTGAAATTATCATACGTGTAGTTAGTTAGGTAGGTATCAAAAAAGCAGATGCGAAAACGGTGTGGCGTTTACTTTGAAAGCACTGGAAAGACTGTCTTTGTTGTGAGGAAACCGGCATAACCTAGAACCACAAATTCGAAGACATGTGACATCTACCTATCCGCGTGGTGTGGATTACGGCCCACTCCCTCTCACAAAGAGGCCTGTGTCCCAGCAGTGGGAATGTTATAGGCTGATAATGCTAGTCTTTACCGTAAGGACATTGGAAACGGAATAAATGTGGCTGCAGTAGGTAAGACACCAAACTGTGCCAACCCCTCCAGGAAATATAGGCGACATAATAATATATGATGTTATATTTTAAGTTGTCAAATCAACAGTTCACTTAGATTAGAAGTTCAACTGCTGCGTAGGTACCCTACGAACTGATCATTTGAAACATTCAACTTTTGTGCTAATTGTAAAAACTTCTGTCTGTCAAAAATCCATGAATGACAGCCGGGACCAACGGCTTAACGTGCTTTCTGGAGGGACGGAGGGGTCACGGTATGTAAACATGGTCACCCATCCACAGGCCAACCGCGGCAAGCGTAGCTTAACCTGATCGATCGACCTGTGCGGCTGTTATTATTTAGCCACGGGCCCCCCTTTCCTCTTAAACTGTCTAATCAAAATACTCAAAAAAGTCTTACCACGGCCAAAACACAAAATGCACTGAACAATTTCATGGTGAATTTTCAAAAGGTCTCGAGTTCGACGAGTCCAAATTTAGATCTGATGCTAACACAGCATCCCTAAAGGTTTTTATAGTGTTCTAAGTAAAGCATTGCCCGTTCTTTTACCATAGAACAAATACAATTATCTTATCCTCCAACGATGAAATTGCGTTAGATTTTAAATACATATATTTAATTATGGTATTATATGTAATTTAATTTGTTGTTTCTTATCAATTGCAACATTAGGTCACAGGTACGGTCAGCAACAAAAGTCAATTAACACTTCAGTTTTTTAAATCTCGGTTAATGAGATAAATATGTGTTCAAAATTGCAGCAGAAGTACCTACAATGCAATTTTGGACAAATATTTGGCTCAATAACCGAGATTAAAAAACTGAAGTGTTAATCGACTTTTGTTGCTGACTGTACATAATAACTAATTACCTTATATACTACATACAGCTATATTACAGCAGTTTAGTTATTATTATTTATTTTTAGCCTGTGTTGTCCCACTGTGGGGCAAAGGTCTCCCTTTCTCCTCTCCACTCCTCTCTGTCTTGAGCTAGTGTCGACCAATCCTGTCTGTAGGCGTCAAGCTTGTCCCGCCATTTTCTCCTAGTTCAGCCTCGATGTCGTCGATACCTATTATTGTGGAATAGCAAATAGACAAGAGCAAACTCATTACTAAAAAAATAATAATTTCAAAATTGAGAAGGAAATGACCCTGTGGAAGTAATGTGGTCTCTCCGATTTTAAGAGCTTCCGTGGAAATTTATACGATCTTCTCCAGGGCTTCTACGATATTTTAGGCTGCACAAAGCATAATGCCTCACGATGGACTTCAAAACCTGAAATCTGGATTGTTGTAAAAGGGAAACGTCGTTGTGTGATTGTGACCTGCGTCTTCAGCAGAGGATAGACTTTTATAGAATCTGAAAAAATCTGTGCAGATGCACATTGTCTAGTCTTTTTCGGTAGATATATAGGGTGACTGGTAATTAGTGACCGATACTTAAACACGTGATTTTACTCATCATTATGAACAACTTTTACTATGGGACCAAACCTGAAATCGTAAAAAAAACAGCTGTTCTCTACATTTTGACGAGTTAGACGAACATAAATGTAGGGAACAGCTGATTTTTTTTCGCGATTTCAGGTTTGGTCCCATAGTAAAAGTTGTTCATAATGATAAGTAAAATCACGTGTTTAAGTATCGGTCACTAATTACCAGTCACCCTATATATGAAAGCAGTATGAGCACTTTAGTTATTCTCTTCACATACAGCAGTTTAGTATAGTATTTTACGCAAATACGTTTTGTGATAGCAGCGGTTAAATGCTCTGTAGGTACCTAATCTGGTGATTATCGATATCAATGTTCTATCTTTATTAAAACATTGACTGACTACATAATGTCCTGCCAATCAATATTTCTAATTGCATGTGTTTTGAAAAAATTAAACGCGAAAATAGTTGGTTTTTCAGCTACATTTCCATTTCCTACCATTTCCATCATTTCCATTTCCATAATCAGTAGTAAATGTAGTTAGTAGTAGTTGGATAATTACTCCAAAATTTATGGATGGTCTCCATTCTCCTGTATGCTGCAAGGGTTCCTGTATGGTCCCCAAAAAAATTTCCTGTTGCCGCAAATTATATACTTTTTTTGCCCATGTTTAAACGAGCATCATCATCATCATTTCAGCCGAAAGACGTCCACTGCTGGACATAGGCCTCGGACCAAGCACTTCCACTTCGACCGGTTCTGTGCTTCTCGCATCCAACGGGTTCCTGCGGCCTTCACAAGGTCGTCGGACCACCTTGTGGGAGGCCTTCCAACGCTACGTCTTCCAGTACGCGGTCGCCACTCCAGAACCTTTCGGCCCCATCGGCCATCTGTTCTGCGAGCAATGTGCCCTGCCCACTGCCACTTAAGTTTTTAAACGAGCAGTGACAGGCAAAATATTGCTAAAAAGAGGCCACATTTGGCAATATTGTTGGTGGTAGGCCTAATTCAGTAAAGTCATTGTGCTCTCATTTCTGTTATGATGCAATGTCTGATACTGATAAAAAATTACTTTAAAGATTCTCAAGGTTTAGCAAATACAACATTTTTATCACCCTTCATATAACGTTACTCCATGGGGCAATTAGTGAAGATATTATTTACTTATTTGTTTGTACTTTGCGCAACGTAAATGTGTACGTTACCTACGGTTCAGTGACCTACTTCATGAAACATGAAAATTCTAGAATAAAAGATAACGAATCTGCATAATGATTAAACTAGGTATCTGAGACTTTAGACTACCTACATTAGGAATCAGTCCATGAAGGAGTATCCTCGCCTTTTGTGTCACCGGATGTTTAATCGTGCCGAATCAGTAATCCTGTCGAACGTATTTTGTATTTTTAAAATAATGTCGAATGTACCTACATATTATTATTATTTTAAATATTAGCATGATTATGTAAATATTATCCTATTTGAAATAAAAATTATTATAATTAAAAAAAAATGTCGCATTTTCAAGTCGAGAAATCTACGGTTCCTTCGCTTGTTCCAATTCAGCCGGTCAGGAAAAGTGTGATTTTAGTTCTCCTACTTGTCGTCTCGTCCTACTTATTGGGATCTTTCTTTATCTTAGGGATTTTTCTCTCCTTTGTTATTCTCTGGATTTACCGAATTAGGTAGGTACTACTGAAACCATCCTGTGTCACTCGCCCATTCAATGCACTCCCAAAATTTCTTGGCCTTACACTCGCCCATATACCTACTCTTTACGAAGTACCAACGTGTGAGGCGCTTCCAACTTCGGTTTATCTGATCGCCCTGTTTCTACCAAAATGGGATTAGCATTACATAAAGAAAATTGCCCAACATTCTGGCAAGGCTGAAAATACTGCGTGGGATGCTAATAAATATAAAATATTTTAATTATAATGACTAAACTATCTCCATAAATAGCGTCTACAACATACGATTATTGAGATTGACATTAATTGCCCATTAAATTCTTACTTTAATAGACAACTCTCATTATAAATTAATCTACATACATAGTTAGAATAACTCATGTCAGTTGGTTAAACTAGGTTAATTTAAACATGGTATAAGTACCTGCCTTTATTTCAAGGTCCTAACTTAGGTATATTTATATGAACCTAAAGTACCATTTATACGTAAGGCTGCCCAGCATCCTAATTGCGTAACACTGTCAATCAAAACTTTAATAATTTTGAAGGAAACTGCTAATCCATTGCTTCATATCGTCGAAAAATTTGTCGGCTCAACAACGTAAATAACGCAATGAATGGTGTTAAACTGTCAAAATAAAAACCATTGCTTCTGTTGGTGTGTCACGCAATTACCCTGCTGGGTAGATATCGCTAAATTAAATAGGTACTTAAAAGTCAAGTGCTTAGGGTATTTTTATTTCTTTTTTCGGAGCGGCGCAGATTTAGGAACTATGCCCATCATGAAAGCCCTTGCTAAGGCCTACTGTGGCTGGAGCATGGGACCTAGAGAAATATTAGGATGAGATTTTGTCCTAACCTCAACCTCATAAGAGCATAACATTCTGTAATTACTTGAACTCACACATTATGTACACACAGACTTATTACTTCTTTAAATATTATGAATATCGTAAACTTTTACAATGTTTGTAAATAATGTGAGCACCATATCACATAATTCATTTATCTGTCATTGCTTCATTTTTAATTCGTTTTACCTATTGTGGTACAATAATTTTATTCTAGATGCATCGTTTTCACATATGCATATAATTAATATACCTAGGTAGGAATATAAAAAACTGTAACACATTTTAAAAGACTACCTAAAGGTGGAGTTTCTTGCCCATTCTTATCCATACGAAACTACCTTTTGGAAGGGACGACTAGAATCACAGGATGTACCTACCTAGGAAGAAAGTTGCCACTCCCAGCTATGGTCCAAAACAAAAAAAAAAACATAATAACAGAAAGAACAAGTGACTCTCGGCTCAGCTTTACTACCGTTATTATACAGATTAAATCAACAATATAGGTAATTACTTTTGAGTTTACATCTAAAACTGTTCGATATAATATCTTAGTAATTGCCAATGCTGCAATGTCACGAATATGTGTTACCGTGCCATATGTGTTAGAACAGCATACCTATAAATCATTAGCTCATGTCATGTTGTGGCTAGCCGACATAAAATGTGATCAAATTCTAGGGCTTCGGTATTATGAAGGTAAGTAATTGTTTATTATGTACGTAAGTAATTGTTTACTTTGCTCCAGTTATGCACACCCAGTTTTCATTCAAGGTAGCCTACGCATCGAGTCTTGACATATGGTTTTGCATAAGTATTTACATTCTTATCAAGCTAGAAACAGAGCAAAGGTAGATAGATACCTACCTAACCTCGCTCAATCAATCAATCAACACAGACCATCTGAAGGCTGTGAAGGCGCCAAACAAGTAGCCGAATTCTGGGCCGAGTACATTTAGATTGCTATCCACACGCTAAGAAGAAGAACGCAGACCATCGCAGTTCACCGCTGGACAGATATCTAATAGACCCTTACAATTTAGTTACGCCACATCTCATCACCCGATTCTTCGTGTTCCGCACCGATATAAAATAAAATTGTTTATTCTGTATGATATCGGACTCACTTTTACACGTCATATAAAAAAAAAATTGTGGAGTAGATATACACTTGACAACTCAGGGTCTCTTCCAGGGTAGCTCACCGTCCGGTCAGGACCAGGCCCGTGCCGGACGGCGCGTACCTACGTGTTCCACGCGCACCTCAAAGAGATCAGAGAAGGGGCCCGTTAGGAAGCCTGCCGGGTCAGCGGGATTGTCCGAAAGGGTTACCGCTGGCCCGGAACATAAAGGGCTAAGGAAGGAACACGGGTGGGTTTTAGTCAGTCTGACACTCCCTTCCGCTCCACTCAGAGCGGGAGGGGTCATTTGACGATTTCAAAAGGGTGTTTTCCAAGCACTCATCCGATTATTTCTCCGATCCGATCACGATCGATCCGATCACGTCTCTATGTTAGCCGATTTGTGATCTCCAGCCAAGGACCCGTTTTGCCACCAATGGAGGAATATGATAAGAGACAAAACAAAAACAAATCACACAAAAAGACCTAACCAGATTCAGTTTCTTAAAAAAATTAAAACAATAATTTATTAAACTTTCGTATTGTGTAAGTTACAGTAATTTCTCACTGGATAATTATTTAGCGCCTACAAGCATCGTTTAGCACTCCTTCATGCCGTTCCTTTTAGCTACACTCTGCCTTATACTCCAGGCGCTGAAACAATTGTATAGCCATACCTAAATATTATTCAAATCTAAGTGCTTATTTATTAAAAAACTTTCGTTAATAATGTGACAATTTACCTCTGAATAATGTCTATAAAAATACTTAGTTGTAAATGCCAAAGTAATAATTGGAATAATTTGCAGGTGTAGAAGATTGCTGGCTGTTGCAATCAGGCGATAAATTGCAGTGTGATTTCGAGGCTAACATCCATATTAAACTTCAGGATCTGTTTATTATAAACTAGTAATACGTTATAGTTAAGCAATGCATGTAATAACAGGCTATGGTGTGTAGATCTAGGACAAATGAGAGATTAATCAGTTGCATAAAAGTCACAGAGCTGATACCTACTTTCACGGTAGACTGTAGCGTCCGCCTGCAATAGCAATCATTCAATATCTGCAAGTAATAATACCATACCATCGAGGAAACTTACATCTGCCCAATTTGAAAAGAAAATCCTGTGCACATGATGACCACATCTGTTAGCAAGCGTTACTATAGCGGCCGAGCGCTGCAAGCGAAAATAGCCATTACGGTGTATAGAATCTATACACCGTAATGGCTATTTTTGCTTGTCTTTTTCTTTCGCTTGTTTGTTTGTTTTCTTTCGCTTATCTTTCTAACAGACGTATCTGTATTTTCGTCAAAAATTAGTTATTCATACTAGTTAAAACAATTTTGAAGACGAAACGATCGGTCTAATAAACGTATCTGTATCTTCAAGCGTTACCGAGAAAACACATTTTGTCAGGTAGACGTAAGTAACTTTTTATACAAATGTGATTTCTGCTAACCGACGTAAGTAACATACGTTATTTAGTTTGAATTTTTCAGAATCAATATTTTAAGCAACAAGAGATCTAAATCGTCTACCTAAATAATTATGAGAATTTAAATTAGAAGAGACGGTTTTTACGAAACTTTAGGATCTCATTTCATATTTTGTATTAATATAAGATACTAGGAACTGTTTTTTAACCTACTTCAAAAAGGAGGAGGTTCTCAATTCGTCGGAATCTTTTTTATTTTTTTATGTATGTTCCCCGATTACCCGAAGACGGCTAGACCGATTTGGGTATTTTTTAAAGTAACTTGAGCATTTGCTCTCAGAAATCATCATTTGGTAAGGTGGAGCTGATGATGAAGACCATCGGAACTACTCAATGACAAATATTTCACGGGTTGCGATTCGATTACTTTAATATGGTTGCTAAGCAATTTATGCTCGTTACAATGCGTATGGTGAAGTGGAGTTGATGGTGACTTCTCAATCAGCTCCAGTTCTAATGGTTCTTACTAGGAGAACTCCTCAACAATTAACATCCCTGCATCAGGAAAAGCAATATTTTGTGAAAGGGGATGAGCAGTTGACATTAGGCCAACACATAACTGGCATTAACTTCGATAAATTACAAACTGACCCACTAAAAAGTGAAAAATAAAAACTTTTTACAAAAAAAAACAACCGATTTCCAAAAAACACTATAAAGTGAAAAATAACTTTAATTTCGGAAGTCGGTGGCAAAAAACTAAAATAACAGATCCAAAGACACCGACTTCCTAAATAAATGTTATTTTTCACTTTAGGTAGGTATAGTGTTTTTTGGAAGTCGGTTGTTTTTTTTGTAAAAAAAAGTTTTTTATTATGTACAAAATAATGAGCCATTTTAATAAATAAAAGTTGATTCTGAGGTTTGTGTGTTATTTTACTATCCTTTTTTATACAGACGTATCTGAAAACTATATGAAAACATTTTTTTACAAAGATCTAACAAAAGTGACGTATCTGTTTTAAATGCTTATATTTTTTTATCTAACAGTAATATTTACAATTCATATATATATATTTAGGAAGAATAACCAAATAATAATATAATTCATGCAATTTTATTTTGATTAGTCGCTTATTATAAGAGTTACAATTCAACAAACATAGTGCGAAACCGCAAAAGCTTGTCCTGAAAAGTCACCTCAAAGTTAGTTCCGTCAGTTAGTAAGATAAGCGACGAGATGTACCACTCTATGGATGTACCTACCTAAGTTTCCTTGATACGCGATGGTACATACAAAAGCTCACGCCTTCTTCCCATGAACCCTCATGGGAAGAAGGCGTGAGCTTTTTCCCATTTTTTTAGCTGAGGCAGAAACTATAGAACGCCACCGGCTACGATCCTTACATACTGCATCATTACATACCTTTTTACTATATAATAATAGATAGGTACGCTCTTTCGTCGGTTTAAAAAAATAGTTCTAGTATCCTCCTCATACCTATCTAGTATCTTAAAACTGTAGTAAGAGTTCTTTGTTAATGAGCGCGTCAATGATGACAAGCTTATAACCCCGAACTCATAAAAAAACTATGAGATCACCATAGTACCTACCTACCATACGTAGGTAAATTTTATCAGAATTTTCCAACTCTATTGTAGATTACGCAAATTGCATTCTCATAGTAATAAATAGAAGCCAATATGGATGTGAATTGGACATATAAGTATAAATTAATGTCATAATTATGACAATATTGTGGCTTCAGAAATCAGTAGGCCATGGTTTTCCACTCGCACGGTACCTAGAACTAGAAACCATTTACACAATATTAATTGTATTTTAATTTTCAATATTGTTGCTGTTTATAACTATTTTGTATCTTTAATAATAATATAATATTATTATTAATATAATCTTTGACTCCATTGTTCGAGGCTTACGTAAATACACAACCTGCAGAGGTCACATAAATTACATACTACAAAAAATACTCTTCTTGCCATGACGGGCAGAAACTATAGAGAGGCACGAACTTTTGCAAAACTCAACAAATGTATACATAGCGTGTCATTGTTTTAGGTAGGTCTCGGGAGTCTGCCTATAAGCACAGAATAACTAATAGTACCGAAACTGTCAAATTTACCCAATCAACTTTGAACCTTAAGCTTTAGCGATAAAGTTGAAAATCTATTAAAGAATTTTGAAAGATTGTAGTAGCTTGATGTGCTGGCGTCTGTACTATAAGGTTGCTAGTTAGTCTGAGGTTCTGCTTCTCCAGTAGGAATCAGCACCAAATATACGGCCAAGTTAAGCTAGGTACAGTCCGGCCGTCGATATAATGCGTTCTTGACACTTTTCAGTTTCATAAACGAATAGGTACGTGTTTTGCGAATTTGATCTTTATTAGCTACTAGAAGTCTAGAATTGTCGCACTGACAGGTGTCAGGATTGCACTCTCGTCGGGCCACAGAAGCGGCAATCATAAGACCAAACAATACGTAGGTATTCCTATGAAGTATTTTTCTGAACCCTTCGACGAGTCCTATAAATAGTCAAGTTATTTAAGTACACAAAGAAACGACTTACATCTCAGCTCATTTGAAATGCAAATTGTTTGCTGTTAGAATTGGAACAAATTAATAGCTGTAAAATGTATAGTAAAATGACCCATTTTCATGTTTCCAGCTACAGCTGTTTTAATTACACCTTTGTTAGGTATTTTTTATTAGGGTTCCGTAGCCAAATGGCAAAAACGGAACCCTTATGGATTCGTCATGTCTGTCTGTCTGTCTTTCCGTCCGTATGTCACAGCCACTTTTTTCCGAAACTATAAGAACTACAACTTGGTAAGTAGATGTATTCTGTGAACCGCATTAAGATTTACACAAAACAAATAATAATAAAAAAAAAAAATATGGGGGTTCCTCATACTTAAATGATAAATGATGATAAATGATTTTTATTTCTGTAAGTAGGTTTGTACAAACACTTTTACACGTCAATCATATTTTTTTTTTTAAACTAGATGAGGTCGGCGTTTCCTAACTGACTATTCTGAGAAGAAAGGCCGAAACAAACTCAGAAGTCACAGTCTCTTTTAAAGTCCAGACAAAATCTTGGTCAGATCGTGTGAAGACCATGTAGATTGGTGTCTGAAATGGTCTTTTGAGGAAAGAACCACACAGATTGAGCGGACCTGTCCAATCAGTGCACGCATTTGTCAAAAATCGTGCAGCTCAACTCAGAACTTGAGGAGCTCAACGATTCGACGAACAATACCAAAGACAGGACATTTGGGTAGGCCGCATAAACTACTCATACTGCCAGATCATGATTAAAACTAAGAAGGAAAAAAGAAATGACCCACATAGTCCTCACATTCACAATAATTAAATAAAAAATAATAATAAAAATTACTTACAAAGTAAATATTCATGTCATTGTCTAAATAAAATTCATCAATGTTAATGTGTATATAGAAAATCCGGACATAATCTTTGAGGACCATGTAGATTAGTGTCTGAAATGGTCTTTTGAGGAAAGAACCACACAGATTGAGCGGACCTGTCCAGTCAGTGCACGCATTTGTCAGTAACCGTGCAGCTCAACTCAGAACTTAAGGAGCTCAACGATTCGACGAACAATACCAAAGACAGGACATTTGGGTAGGCCGCATAAACTACTCAAACTGCCAGATCATGATTAAAACGAAGAGAGAAAAAACAAAAAAAATTACCCACATAGTCCTCACATTCACAATAATTAAAATTATATAATACTTTATACAGTAAATGTACATGTCATTATTTAAGTAAATAGATAGGTACTTAAAAAAAAAAAGAAAATTATTAAAGTGTAAAATAGCAAAATAAAAACAACATTCTAAACCTATTGGAGCAGCTCAATCCCAAGCCTTTTTGTCCTCAATATAGTCTTTTACAGTATAATAGGCTTTCTGACATAGTTTTCGCTTTATAAAAGATTTGAATTTATTAAGGCTTAGTTCTTGAATGTGGCTAGGAAGTTTATTATAAAAACGTATACATTGGCATCTAAACGAGCCACCTATTTTTTTGAGCCTTGTTGTAGGAACAACAAATTTGTGTTTGTTCCTAGAACTACTTAGAACTGAAACTCATAATTTTTTTTTTCATCAAACCCATACTTGTGGGGTATCTATGGATAGGTCTTCAAAAGTGATATTGAGGTTTCTAATATAATTTTTTTCCAAACTGAATAGTTTGCGCGAGAGACACTTCCAAAGTGTTAAAATGTGTGTCATCCCCCCTGTAACTTCTAAAATAAGAGAATGATAAAACTAAAAAAAATATATGATTTAAATTATCATGTAAACTTCCACCGAAAATTGGTTTGAACGAGATCTAGTAAGTAGCTCACCGGTGAAAATTTAAAAACATATGATGGTACGGAACCCTCGGTGCGCGAGTCCGACTCGCTCTTGCCCGGTTTTTTTGTAGGTTTCTGTTGCATATTACAATGTATAAGTTCCTAAACTTAAATGTATGGTCAAGAAATCCTCGTATTTGTTTAGTTAGTTATTAAAAATACAAATCAAGTACCTAAGTAAAACTATGAATAAAACATCTTTGATGCATCGTAGAACAAGTTACCATGCATAAACGTAACTAGTAAGCTAACTTATCACCATAAGTAAGTCAAATCTAACAAGTTATATAAGTATTACGATGACATAACGTTGCATAAGTGCTGATAATCAAATGCACCTTGACCCGCCTACCACCTATTACCTATAAGAATACAATATAAGTATCACAGATAAATAGGTACATATACATAAGGAGTGAAAGCTACCATTTTAATAGTCATCTTACAGGTGATTTTGAAAGTTTGTTTACAGGTTTTGTTAAAATTACATTTTTACGCTTATTGGGTGGTTAAAATGATTAATGATTATTTGATGAGTGGTCCGTGTTTAAGTTATGAGTGTTTGTGTTGTGCTTATGTTTGTGTTGTTTGAGCTTACCAGTTAAGACAAACTGCTGTCGTGGATAATAATAAGTCAAAAATGTATTTAGATCAAAATCTATTCTGATTAAAATCATCAGATGAATTTTTGATTTAATCTTGGTGTTTTAATTGTATGTGTAGCGTTAGGTACTTGTAGATACAATTTTTTTATTCTTAATGGCTAGATCCAAAAAAATAAAATTACTTCCGTAACTTGTGATCTCTTGACTATTGTTTCACATACCTACAGATATATACATTAATGCTAGTCATAAATATTGAATTAAGGTATTTAGTCTGTTTGATTTTCCTAAAAATAGGCTGCTCCGATAGGACCGCTCTATGAAAAATTACTTGTAGGCAAGTTGCATTGAGCTTTTTGCACTACAACACCAGCCGGTCTGTCTGTACTGTAAAATTATCACTGATTCTCACCGTGAGAACTTAGGAGAAGTGAGCTGTCAATCTCTAGCGTCAGGTGGAATGTGACTGACTTCAAACTCACAAGACACGGAAGTCATTTTATTTTTTTGGTGTATACTTACCAAACTATTTTTAGTACCTATCTACAAGTAATGCTAAGCATACAATTTAAATACAGATATTAAATATATTTCGAAATCAGGAGTTGCGGTTTTGTGATGCAACTTAGGAAAAGGCTATGTCAAGCTCTGGATTGCTTTATTAGACTAATTTGATTGACTGACTGAACGTTTGCCAGAAACGAAATGCTGCCGCATTTCGAAATACCTTACGCTTCATTATTTCAAAAGGAAGCTCAACCTAACTGCCTTTTTATAAAGAAACTGTGATGACTTATTACAATAACCAATAAAGTCCATATTATGTCATTTACTGTACAAAGGAGATCCCGTATTACCTTGTAGGTCAGTCACTGGTTGTCTTGTCTTCATTCGGAAACACGTGCATTCGAGTTCATACGACTTGTGCAATATTCAAGAAAATCAGTTATGTCGCGCATTTCTTGACACAAATACAATACGACCGACGGTAACTTGGCGGGCCTGAACTTTGCGCAGAAGGCTGCGCAGTATCTAAGATTTTTTAGGAACCAAATGGTGACATGAGGCGAGTGCGAGTGAGAGAACATGCGCGAAAGTTCTTAGTGCCTATGTTCAGGCCCGCCAAGTTACGTCTGTCGTATTGTACTTTAGCATATTTTGCATAATACGGCTTTAGGTAACTGTTAGAATGTTAAGCGGATATCCAAGTTAGTTCTATAGATAATACTTAGAAGAGAATGTAGGCAGTTATCGCCTAGTTTGTCGTGATGGTTCGCCTGTAGGTTGTGGATTCAAATCCTGGCAAAACCTTTGCCCTGCAGTGGGATAATAATACGCTGGTATTATTATTTTTTAAGTGGTTATCTAGATTCCAAAATAATAATTCCTGGGACGAATATGTCACTTTTCCACTAATGAAAAAAAAAAGAGCCAAATACCAAAGTTTTTGAAAAGCTGATTTCTCTTTCCAGATTTGGCTGATTTTCTTTTCTCTTAAGTCTGACAAAGTTTCTGTTGTCGACCTCATTCATCATGAAAATGTCTATTTGTTTTGCTTCTTGTTGGAATGCCGAGGTCCTCTAGTAGTAATCCTGAACTTGGAATTGCATTGCGCAGTCTATCTTTAAGGTTTAAATCAATGTGTGGGTTCAAAACAGGAATTAATGTCTTGTAGGTATATTTAATAAAATAAATGGTAGGTACCGGTTGAGTATAGGCGAGAAATTCTTTATCAATGGCGGTATCAATTTCAATGCACATTACGTCATTAAAAGTCCCAGTCTGTAAAATTATGTTTACTCATTAAAACATCCTCTGTGACTGATAATATCAGCACATGAGAAGATGAATGAAGCTGATCATCCGTTTCTGTTTAAGTAAAATCTGCTTCAGGCTAGGTTGAGCGACGATCTTTGCAGGAATTTGCTGGTATCAGCTGGATGTGATGATGGTGAAAACCTACATTTTTCTATCTCTTATTTACTCAATGACAAAATATGCAAGTTACCCTGTAGACTTACAGCAAACTACAATAGTGCTATTCTGTAAATATCTCACTGTGATAAGTTAGGTGAAGTAAGCTGTGCTGCTAGCATCAGCCGCTCATTCTGTTAAAAATCTAACCGTGAAAACTAAGGTGAGCTGTCAACAGTGTCAATCCCTAGCATCAGTTGTAATGACAGCTGACTTCAAGCTCTTTTCACATAAGTTTTCAAGGTGAGATTTTACAGAATATATCGGCGGGTAGAATGACAGCTCACTTTACCTTAATTTTCAAGGTGACATTTTACAGAATAGATCGGCGGGTAGAATGACAGCTCACTTTACCTTAATTTTCAAGGTGACATTTTACAGAATAGATCGGCGGGTAGAATGACAGCTCACTTTACCTTAATTTTCAAGGTGACATTTTACAGAACATAGATATCGGTGGGTAGAATTACCGCTCAGTTCACCTTAGTTAGTTTTCAAGGTGAGATTTTACAGAATATATCGGCGGGTCGAATGACAACTTACTTCACCTTGGTTTTCAAGGTGAGATTTTACAGAATAGATCGGCGGATAGAATGACAGCTCACTTCACCTAAGTTTTCACAGTGAGATTTTTACTCGTAGAATAGAAAGACTGTTCAAATACAAGACCAACATTGATTTGTGGTTTCACGATTAAGTAAAACTTAACAGTTAGGGGGAAGTGGGGCAGATTCATACACGGGGCACCGTCATACACTAGCGACATCTTTTATTAGGCGCGCGTTAACTGAACGATTTAAGCATGTACACGTGACTTACCTACGTGTGCGTTGGCTCACGAATTTTGACAGCAGTCAGTGTGAAACTCGCGACGAGGTGACGCGGAACGTGATTCGGCAACGCATAAGTAATTTTATAACCTCACTTTAAACATCTTTATTTTGATGAAAGTTTTTATCTAGATTAATCAATACTATTTTATTTCAAAGATAATAGGATGTATTTTGTGAATTGATACGTAAATAATAATATATATGTTTGGTTTTTTTATAAGAATATTTGTTTTTCAAAATCATTGAATGGGGCAGGTTCATACAGTAATAAGAGGGGCACATTCATACTACCTACCTACTAATAGATACATAACAAAGATATGTTACTTAATTCTAGGACATAGATATACTTATTTGACTGATCAGAAATACTGTTAGGTTAACTAAGTTTCTTTCAGTGCCATAAAAGGAAAAACTACCTACATTTTAAGTTATTTTCTGTTTACTTAGTTATCTTTTTTCTTTATTACTTGATTATTTTCTAGGTATTAGTTACTCACAGAGTCTAATTGCTTTTGGTTTCGAATACGTTGTGTTTTGATACTTTTATTTTGATAAATAATTAAACATTTATTCCTTAATTTGTGTATTTTTTCACATGTATGAATCTGCCCCATAGCCTGTATGAAAGTACCCCGCATGCGGGGCACATTCATACATTCCTGATTTTTTTTTTAAACTTTTATAAAAAGTCACAGATGTATATTTAAACAAATTATATGTTTTTGATAGAAAGTCAGATAGTTATAGTACTAGTTCTTATTCAATCTATTCAGATATTGATACCAGAGAAGAATCTATGAGACAAAATAGAAAAACTGTATGAAGCTGCCCCACCTTCCCCTACAGCTCAATGTCAAATCATGTTTTACTTGTAAAGTAAATATGTACACATCTTAATGTCCTTACAATAACAATGGTGATCAGTTACGGTATTGACATTAATGCTTTAAGAAGGTAAAACCAATGTAACTTGAACTATCAATGTTTTTAACACTTGTCCTTAAGTAATTATTTTGCCGTGTCTTCTTATGATGGTCGTTTGGAACACTTGTCTATATATAATCCATTTGTTATTGACTAAGGCTTATAGTTAATTGTAATATGTAATTATTCGAGTTAGTAGTTTAGTTATAGATAGTTAGGTAGTTTAGTTGAGTTTAATCTGACGTCCACTATCTGCAAGTGACTTATCAGTTTTGTTTTTGCTATGATCATTGCTATATTTATCCTGTATTATCTTGTTTATGTGCTTGATCAAAATATTTATAGAATACGTTTTAAAATAATAATTTTGCGCAGCTACAGTGTATTTTTAATTATCGTAATTAACGTATTTGACTGCCACTAACGCGATGTAACTATTCAAGTTTTTTTTAAAAGAAAGTATACAGGGTTATTGGTAACATTATCAACCTCTTAAGAGGTCAGTGTACTCATCATTATGAACAACTTTTACTATGGGACCAAACCTGAAATCGCGAAAAAAAACTCAGCTATTCCCTACATTTTGACGAGATAAAGGTACATAAATGTAGGGAACAGATGATTTTTTTTTCGCGGCAACGCATCTTATATGACCATTTTACTATACTTAATATGCATTGCTGAAGAATTTGAAGTTTTTTTTTGTTTATGACGTGGTTACGGTACTTATATAATAAATTTATTCTCATCATAAGTTTATGGCACCGATTTATAGCCATGTTTACATTTCTCCTTTAATCCTACAAGGCTATGCCTATGAGTAAATTGCCACTTGAATAGGTACATTGAAACAAAGCAAAGGAATATCTTTTCTTCGGCTTCCTAGGTACATAGGTATATCTTTATAACATGACAATAGATACCTAGAACCGAGTTTAGAGAAATCATCGACAACAACAGACAATTGTCAATATAAAATCGAAAAAGGAAAATGTATTTTATTTATAGTTTATTGTTTCTAAATTCTATTGTTTTTTTATAAGGCCCCGATTATAACCCATAGCCTAACAGTAACAACAAATCAGATAGAGCTCCGGTGCGTTCATTATAATGTCTAAAACGTTAAAATCTGCAGTCTCTGTTTAGTCGGCTGTTGTCAGACGGTAAAGACGAGGACTCGCGTGTCATGCATTTTAAACATGTTACCCAATTTTACAAGGAATTCGTGTTTTACCTACTAATTTAAGGTCTGAGCTTGTAACGTGTTATTTTAGTCTTGAAGACACACGGATGTTTAAGATAGAGGGAAGTGGTCGAGAAGGTTGTATGTAGATATACATACGTTCACTGCTCCAATATAAAGGGTGACAATATACCTGTTCGGGACCGTTCGATAGCGTGGGCCTATCTTACAGCTCAAGTTATCGGGGTGTGGGGACGTCGTCGTGGAAGTTTCTTGGGGGCTGAAGACTTTACTTGCTGGCTTTTCAATAAAACACTTGGTGGCTTTCTTCTAGTTTTATTTTTCCTTTCACTATTTGCTGCTTGATTTTGAGAGTGTCTATTTTGCGAAAAACGCTCGCCCTTATATATTTTTCCCTGAGCGCAAGTAGTGGCGGGGGCGCGCTTTCTTATGTTTAAAATACCAATTACAATAGTTTGCCGTCGTTCAGGTCTGGACAAGTCCAGACCTGTCGGCAGAGGAGCACTATCGCACATAGAGACTTATGTTACTACTTATATGCTATTGTTTACATGATCTATATACATTATGCTATTAGGTACGTAAACGTACTGTACTATAACACTTATAAATCTCACTTATTTTCGTACATTGAAACAAATGTCTATCTTATGTGATCGTGCACATTTACATTATGGTATTATGTACATAGGCATACTTGTACAATAACATTATGAATCTTATTTACTTATATTCGGATCGGAGTTAGAGAAGCTAGGGGCTGGTCGTGCACAATACCCTTCACGAAACCGTAGTCTACGCACTCTGTCCAAGTTAAGTATACATCAAACTAAGTAACTTTGTGCAAAAATAATTGCCGGCTGACGTCTTTTTTTTTGTGTGAAAATTCACTGATTATGGTAGTGCGAAATGTAACGCACGCAAAACATTTTGCTTAGGGGCTGTACATTTATTACTAAGACATTTTTAACCAACTTCTGACCCCCTCCCCCCGTTTAATCTTACGTAAGATCAGTATCTACCAAAATTGCAAAGAAAAATTAGCAATTATTTTAAAACTTATTATTTTTGCTTACTTTTATGATCTTACGTAACAGTAATCTAACCATACCCATGTAAGAAAAAATAAGACTTGTGTTGACCCCCCTCCCTCCTTAAATCGTTTTACGTAATAAATGAACAGCCCCTTATGGGTGTACGTACCTAACAGTACAGGGATCGTGGGAGTAGGTACTTAAAGTTAAATTATAACAATTAAAATCTGTTTTCGTCGAAATAACGTCAAAAAAGGTTGGAACTTCGACCTTCAATATTTTCGTAACCAGAAGCTTCCCAGGGATGGTCTAGTACGAATAACGATTATAATAACGGAAAGACCAAGCAACTCTCGGCTTTGTTACGGGTATTTTTACATCCGTTATGGAATTAAACCGGTGGTTATATTGCTCTAACACACAGTTTTCATATCCCAAAGCTACAAAATCAAAAGTCAATTATAATTCAAATTAGGCGGAGAATCAGCGCTTTTCGAATGCAAAATTACATAAGACAGCCCTCCAAAATACTGCCCTTATATTTTCGCTGGGAAAAAGAAGTGGCGCAACAAACTCCCCAGCAGCACAGCTCTCTGTTCAGTTAGAAAAACTAACTACATACACGATGGTAGAAGTAACTGACGTTATGTCCAATTACAATAATTTTATGACAGTGTTGTTAACTCTTCGTAAACACTTTTATATCTTTGCCTCAATGACGTCTGGAAATAAGTAGTAATTTATCACAGTGTCATAGATGGACAATGAATATAAATACCTACTAGCCTTAAAGGTACCCTCATAATTTGTACAAGATGACAAGCATCTGCTTCAGGATGCTACAAGAGTGGTTTATGATGCCATTAACGCGTATGGTTAAAATCATAAATTCATTATTCATCAGTTTCTTTCGTACTTATTCATGCTGTTACTCCCATATTTAATTTCAGCGCAGTAAAACTGACACATAATGTGGAAGGTACGGTTTTTTAGGCAAGACGCCTTTTTTCAATATTTTTTTTATGTCATTCAAGCGACATGGTAATAATTTTGTAAGACTGAAATTGTGACTGGTTCGTTTGCGTAAAAATTAAACAAAATCAAACATGACATCAAGCTTGTATTTTCCGAAAGGGGTAAGCAGAAGGCATGAAGCCCCCACCAGCTATATTAAAGTGCATAATAGTAGGCGGGTCTCATGGGTTGCTCAACTTGGGTACCTGTTATACCTAACAAGTACCTGAGGTCAGCATCCTGGGGTGTTGTGTAGGCAAAGGTACCCCTTAGGATGCACAAGACTCCTGGATGCTACTGAAAAATTCCGTATGGAAAACCCGATGACACTACCGGATTCGGGAAACGAACCCAGAACCTCGCGTTTGCGACCACTTAGCCCAATGAGGCAGTAAAAAAATAATTTGCGAATAATCACGTAAGCTGTTGTTAGTGGCACTTATCTTTTGACGTGAAGCCTGTAAGTAATCGAGTGCTTAAGATTATATTTAATTACAAGTCCAACTTGTTCCATAAAAGAGGTTTTACGAGATTTTATGCATAATCTGTTTTAGCAAACCTCTAAAGAGCCTACTAGACTGCTTGTTTGTTAAAAGTTAATTGAAACAAGTTAAATTTTACGATTAGAAAGATTACTAACTTCAGATGTAAGCCTGTGTCAATTAAATAGGCATTAATTTGTAATCTTACGCAATTAAGGTTAGAGGAAACTAGCTCATTTAAATAATTTCTTCCTAGCACTGGAGTTTGCTAAACTACCTTGTAGAACAGGCTATCACTGATGAATTGATGATGATCGATTTTATTAAATCAACAAGTGTTCACACCGAGAATTCTTAAAGCGCGTGGCGTAGTTACCTATGCAGCTATGTACTGAGAAGATTTTGTGGCGAGATTGTTTATCACCCCCAAAAAATGCCCATCAATACTGTCATCAACAACATCTTCCTCCTGCCCTTATACCAATTTTTCTGTTGACGACTGAACATCCTCTTCTTCTTTCATAGATCTCTGACAGCCGTTATCACAGCATTCAGCCCTTTCCTCACCATATCATCAACATCAGACAAAACTTTCATATACAAGCCAACTGTCACTGTCTCAAGCAGTTGGCAACAGCTACCAATGTAAATAAACACACGATTTTATTAACAGTCGCCTAGAATGTGCACAGCATAGTTTTATTTGGTCCTGTGACCTTAGCCAGATCTCCTTTCAATCCTTTCGAATTAAGATGTTGATAAATTAGTTGCGTGACAACGAACCTACGACCTTCACTAACGCGTTGCTACCGGACTCCTCAACACGGTAGATTGCATCACATTGGAGTTTATATTGCGCACACGCGTTGTTAAACCTTCTTTTAAAAGAATAAATCGATACACTTAGTTGATTATTATCTATCGGGATATTGTTTATATTGTATTCATCTGCCTTTATCGCAATTTGTTTGGTTTCTGTAGTCGCCCCCTTTATAACCATATTATCTTTCATGCAATCCAGACTTTTATTTGGTCTTTTCCTACTTATAAAGTCATCTACATACCTATTCAAAACCATCGTACGACATGTTCCTGATTCCATCAGCCATGCCATTATAGGAACAGGGTGTAAAATTCACTCATCCTCCATAGAAAAGGGAGGATCCTCCGACCAACCAGACGGGTGTAGTGTCTGGTGGGCAACTGCCCGACGATTGATGTCAGGACGTTGTATACAGGGCCGTCTTTACCCGGGGGTGCAAGGAGTGCCAGGCACCCTGGTGCAGGGTCTTAGGGGGCGCAAGCCGGCTTACCTCTTACAAAAATTGACTCTTCGCTACTGGTGTGATGCGTAGTTCGCATGTTGCGATGTAGATGTCGCCACACCAAAATGTCATGTTTTAAATAGTAATAATATTTTTCATGTTTTGAAGATCTTTTGGCTTGCTGTTTTTTGCTTAAACTGAACCACGGAAATAAGTTAAAACTTATTTCCGTGTAAGGTCCGTTACCTAGTTATTTGGGAGGATCCATCAGTATCTAGTTGTACCGTTCTAAGATGCATGCATGCAAACATGAGGTAAATTCATGTTTCTTGACTTTCTACTCGTCTAAGCACTGGATCGCAAGCACTGGAAGTCATGGGCCTTTGCCCACCAGTGGGATTATACAGGCTAACAGTAAATCGTATATTTTGTTTATTGTGCGGAAGATTGTTCCAGCATTTCATGCGGCGTTGCATTCCACCATATCCGGTTAAAGGCATCAACCGACTTTATTCCGGAATAATCTCCCCTTGACATTTCGAAAACCTAAAATGACAGACCTTCTTTGAGCACTTGTTTAAGAGATTTTACAACTTTGCCGCCTACGCATACTCCTTGGTAGTACACGATAATAACAAACCTTGGAGTGTTTCCCCGACGTCATAAACACGATGACTTCTCAGAAGAAATTGGGATAGCAATCTGCCATATACATCGAGGTCTTCTGCTACGAGTAGGTAGGTAACCATGGTAGGTTACCTACCTTGGTATGAAGATCAGAGTCAGATCGAAACAAAAGCCTGTCTAGAGGTCACTCAAATATTGTAGGCATAATTCTCAAATATTTAGAAGTTGATTCTAACTTGCCTTCTTGTCCAAACTGATACAGGAACATCGGCTTTCTGGTCACAACCAAACGGCTTGGATCAATGGAGCTAGCAACTTAGCAAGTTTAGAAAATGTGGGTAATTACGAGGAAAGCAGGAAGAAGCTGTGCACGATGCCGACACTACGTGACTCGGATTGGGGCCATGTGGAGCAACTACGTTGATACTTATCCATAATTTCAATGATCGACGCTCTCTTTTTCCTTTTTGAATTGAATGAGATATAAAAATGATTTCCGTGAATGAAGTAATAGATAAACAGATAGCTTTTTAGAGATATCATCATTATGGTACAATTAGTTTTGCAGCAATAATTTCGTAGTGGAGTTGGAATATGAGAAAAATGTTCATTCATGTTCGTTTTCTAGATCCAGAAATAAAAATACCTCTTGATTATGTATATGGTGGATAACAATGATGACGAGATTGCAAATAGATACAGAGACTACTAGAGCGGTACTTCGCTCTAGTAGTCTCTGTATCCATTTGCAATTTACTAGAAAGGGGGAGAGGCAGGTTTATGTGTGTTGAGTAGGCAAGGGATAAACAGCTATAGTGCGATGGTGGTCGGAGTATTTCTATCAGGCAAAAAGTCTTGAGCGACACCAATTAAAAATTACAGGTGATCCAAATCGATGATCACGTGAATTGTTTCCCTCTCTCTGAATCTTTTTTTTTTTTTTTCTTAGTTGTGTGACATGTGACCCGACAAATTTTTCGAGTCTGTCGAGTCACCGAGGGATAACGACATGCATAGATTGTGGTCAATGTGAGACTGACGCAGAACGTCTTGTGCTTACACAAATGGTAAATTACAGTTGACCCAAATCGATGACCACGTGAAAATTTTTCTCTCGCACGGAATTACCTTTCTCAATTGTGTGACATGTGACCCGACAATTTGTCAAGTCATGTGACTCAAATCACGAGTATTCACGAGTCCTATTGGCTCCTTTAGTGAAGGATGTGCGGAGTGTAATCGTTATTGCTAAATTACGGTCGAGAATAGACGGCTTCTCTGTGGGTTTGGAATTATCGAGATGCTGTGGCTGATTTCGGGTACTATACGGTACTGCTATTGTGGCAATCCTTGGTTCAGGTCCGAAGAGCAGTGATTTTGGCTGAATGATGTTAGGGTGTGGCATAATACATACATATAATACATATGTAGATGTAATAAAGGAATAAGTAGTAATAGTCTTTTGTTTTATTTTATAATTGTATAAGTATCTACTTATTATGCAGAGTATAAAATAATGATGCAAGTTATTTTGTAACAATAGGTAGTAATTATGTTAATAATTCCCATTCAAGGCTTCATCTGAAGGGGTCGGTTACAGATTAAGTAGATTCAGACTTTGATATCGCATTTTTGCATTTATAACCAGTTTTTTGTTTGTTGTTCTTAAGAGCACCTCAAATATTTGTTCCTTGTGGTTCAATTTGATTCGTGTATGGTATATTAACAAAGGCTCAATAACTTTATGGTTATATCATTTAATTATCAATTGTTCATAAAAGGTATTGTAAGAATATCGTGACATTGCTGAAATGTCTAACTATAGAATCATGGCTAAGGTCTCCAAAACGGTAAATTCGACAAGAAAATACCTAAATAAAAAGGAAGGTTACACACTAATGTTATTTCAGTTAACGGCACGTAAACGTAACGCAAATAGACTGATTTGGAGCAAGCAGTTCATAGGGTTGCCATTTTTATTATTGAGTTACCTAGTGCATGAAATTTTTGACCATACTTGACTATTTTTGCTAGTTAGCTTCGATTATCGAACTATACTGCATATATCCTTAGTAGACAGTCTTCCGTATCCAGTTTCTTCCACTCCGCTATTCCAAATTCACTTCGTCTTCTGTCAAAACTTACGTTTATTATCATATTCATTGCTGACCCCTACTGTCCCACTGCTGGGCAAAGGCCTCCCCATATTCCCCCCATCAGCATTGTCCTCCTGGAAAAAATGTCGTACTGTCTCGTTGCCAATAATTTTGTCACTAACCGTAGTTAACTTTCCTTCGACCTAAACACCGTTACAGGTGATAGAAATGAAACGTCTTAAAAATAAAGTATAAGAGAGATGTAGTGTGACAGACAGAGAGAGACAGAGAGTTATATCTTTCTTGTCTCCCATGTAACGAAATATGCCTAAACGTGACGCGTCCTTGAAATTTCACTCTCAATTCTCAACTTCTCACTATAAATTAAGTTTCACTTAATAAAAACCTCAAAATTCTTTGTGATTCTGTCAGCCCTCGCTTCACTACAACGGCGTATGTTACATGATAGTGTTAATTGGACCGTATCAGAGGCTTCTAAGTATTATGTTCGAGGTGATCTGCTGGTGACCTAGCCCAGGTCGCCAATAAGGAGCATTTGTATTGAGTAGCGCTCGCGCCGATAAAAGTTCCGCCCGGCCATAAGTCAATTATTTCTTTGATCGGAGTGATATGCGTCATATGGAGTACCGACGTACTTGCTCTAGATTAGATGAATTCTTTGTACGCTCGATAACAGCATCCGTACTATAAATACCTTATCAATAGAAACGAGACCCAACACGAAGACTTTTCCCGCGTCGTGTCACTCGTGTCACACATTCACAATAAACAACACAAACAATTTATTGCAGAACTAATATTTGTGGGAGTTGTTGTAGCGGCAATGCTTGGGATACTTAGGTCTATGTCCAGCTGTGAACGTCTGTCGGCTGAACGAAGATGATGATAACATCATAGAAGTAGCCTTAGAAACTGAATCAATTTCTGTTTGTCTAAAAAAGTTTATATGGAAATAGAACCCTTATATTAAAAATTCAAAGATATACGACATCTCGCCAAACCAACCCGCACTGGGCCCGCGTGGTGGATTACGGTCCCCTCCCTCTCACAGACAGGAAGCCTGTGTCCCAGCAGTGGGAAAATTATACGCTGATTATTATGCTTATGCATCATCCTCGTTCTCAAGCTGTCCACGTAAAGACAGAAGACTTTCAATTTCTAATAGCCGTAACTACGCCTAATTATCACGTCAATATACATCTTTTCCGACGGTGTGGCTACAATTTCTCAGCATTCCTAGATTTCCATTGCCTCATAATCTGCCGTAATATTTTTTGTGCATAGCAGTAGCAATAGTGAAATTGCGACAGGATACCGATGCCGCGAGGCTAGAGAACGCTGTGAAGGAAAATTCCGGCCAGAACCAGTAGAAAGCCGTCTACAATGCGTTTTTAAATATTATAATATTTTGTTTGACAGTATTATTGTTGTATTTTGATTTGATTTTTAATTATTTTTGATGCTCCATGATTCTTTCCCTTCTTTTTTATATACTTCTACATATTCATATTCATACATATTATTCTGGCTCTTGTGATACAGGACCTCCTAGTACAAGAGCCAGGGCCACACGAATGTTTGTGTCTTGAAGTGAAAATAAAAAAATAATTACTATAAATTATTATATATTATTATTATTTTAAGACTGTTAGCTATGTAAACAATAACTTGGAAATTGAAACAAATCTTATAATATTATCTCTTTCTTTTGATTTTGACACGTGTTTTTCGGTTTGTTTAACTAAAAGAAAACTTTTTATCCTTAAAACTGTGATGCATGTGTTGTAAATAACCCATTAAAGTTCTTTAGATACAGAAGGAAGCCAAGTTAGTTTTAAAGAAACATAAATTAAGAGACTGTTATAAACATAACCCTTTTGGCTTTGCCGTAGTGAGGTAAAAAGTAAAACGTACCTAATAAAAAGTTTCTTCCTTGTTTCGACATAAATAGAGCCTCATTAAAAGTTATGCCTTTAATCAATAATGAAGCTGTTTATTAATTTGCAAAGTAGCATGTAATAAAAATGTACCTAACGATTTTATGTTCTCCAGAAGGCTGATACGAGGCCGCTTGTGATATTGTAGGAAAACGTTTTATACCCTAGTTTTCCTTCAATTTTGATAGTTAGTGGTACACTGTTGATTTTAGTCGTTCGTCAGATTTCCTTCGTGACTGTTGTAACTAGTGCGCTCAAGCTTCAACTGTTATAATTTAGGTCTAGATCTTCTTCTTCTTTTATTTATATGAAAATCAATTGCCGTGAGTCAGTCTCGCAAAAACTCGAAAATGACTCGACTGTTTCTGATGAAACTTTGACAAGTTGTTGTCTGCGCGCCGGAGAAGGTTCACAACGAACAAAAAAAGGCATTGGCTTGCGAGATGCAGGAAAACGTTTTATAACCTAGTTTTCCTCCAATTTTGATAGTAGAATAGATACTGTTAATTTTAGACGTTCGCTAGATTTCCTTGTTATGATCCGTGAATGTAACCAGTGTATTCAAGTTCCAAATTGTCTTAACCTAAATCTATATTATTGTTACATCTACAGTCCGGCCGTCGAGAATGCGTTCCTGATATCTGTCAGTGCGAAAATTCTAGTAGCTAATAAAGATCAAATTCGAAAAACACTGAATACCGGAGTATTGCAGCCACTTGTGGGATGGCTCAGCAAAATACCAGCTTGTTGCACTTGACTCGGTGGAACGCAGACGCTACGTTGGTAGCTACGCTTCACAGCCTAGCTCATCGGCGTAATGTTGCTTGCCTGTCGGATTCTACAGACTGTACTATGGAGAGTGTGCGCAGGAGCTCCACGACCTGATCCCACCATCGCCCTTTTACCACCGGACATGGTACAGTCAACAGCAAAATTAGATGATCAAAATCAGAAATTCAATACTAATGAACGGAGTTTGCGTCAGAACTGTGTGGCATTGAAGTACTACTACTTAGAATACTTACTACGTAGAATACTTTTGAATCACTTCGACGCCACACAGTTCTGACGCGAACTCCGTTCATTAGCATTGAATTTCTGACTTTGATCATCTACTTTTGCTGTTGACTGTACTACAGCGTACAATCCGTACTTGGTTGATATCCCCACGATCGTACTCAGCGCTTCTGCTCCACTTATAATATGCGCACAGCCAAAGTGTGGAACTCTCTGCCGGCCCGATTTGTGTTCCCTCCCACATTTAACTCGTCTGCCTTCAAAGCAAGAGTGAACAGGCATCTTCTGGGCACGCTCGTTCCATCATAGACCTCATCTATCGCTTTCCATCAGGCGTGATCGGGGTCAAGAGCGGGCTCATTTAGTAATAAAAAAAAAACACGTATTTGTTTGTATGAAACTGACAGGTGTCAAAACGCATTCTCTCGTCGACCGAACTATAGATCTAAAATATAGGTCTTAGTCTATGGAAGTCTATGTACTATCGTACGTTTAATCATTTTGACTTTGAGTTTTTTGTTTAACTTTTATATCGTTCCTCTTGTTACGTTAATCTATCTGTGAGTGGTTAACTATTGATTCAGTAGGAAGTAGTTATAGTTACTGTTGCGTAAGTGGTGACAGCTGGTTAGTTCATCACTTACGTATGCAGCAAAGCTACAGTGGCTAACGAACCGAACATAATCACTGAACGATTACAGGTGACGCTTGGAGGCAAAATCTGTTCGGTCGACTTTAACAGCGTATATTAGAAATGTGTGTGGTGTGGTAGGGTGCAGTATAGACCCTCAAACTGAACAACTTTCTTCATAGAACCAACATCACAATCGCAAAAAAATCATCAGTTTTCCCATACAAAACTTCAAAACCTATTCGAGCCCGAATGTACAGTCAACAAAAGAGATAAGTATGCAGGATCGTCGGATATAGTTGAAGTTTACTAAGAAACCGATGGATGTTTCCGAATAAAATTTAATTTTATTTATAGAAAACAAACAGCCGTTCGATTCTGTAAAAATCTCACCGTGAAAACTTAGGTGAAGTGAGTTTGTTTTTGCTAGGAATTGACACTATTGATAGCTCACTCCACGCTCACTTCACCTTAGTTTTCACGGTGAGATCTTTACAGAATCGACCGGCAGCTCATTTATCAAATTAAATTTCAGTCGACAACATCCATCAGTTTCTCAAGGTTGTCAAGGCTGTCATTTGTGGATCTTTGACAGTCGTTACGGGTCGTCAGAAGCCCGAAAGTCTGACAACCAGCCTTACAAAGGGGTATAGTATTACCCAGTAACTGGGTTGTAGAGGTCAGAAAGGCGCTCCATGTATAATACTGGTATTCAGCTGCATCCGGTTAGACTGGACCGAACCCAACATAGTTGGGAAAAGGCTAGGCAGATGAGTACACACTAATAATAATAATATAATACACTAATAATAGTAATAATACCCCCACCGCCGTATCTCTACGTTGACGTCGCTTGCTCGCTCCGAACTCTAGGCCTGTGCCGGAAGAGTTTACTTTGCCGGAACAGGTCTAATGTGAGGAGCCAGACCAAGAGGGATACAGAAACCCGCAGGGCAGCATGTGGCGAGCTGTTGGGCAGTAGCGACCCCACGGACCCTATCTGCCGGGGGAAGTCTTGTTCCTCACCTCTGGCTTGCCTTTATTGGCCGGCTGGAGTGAACAATGACGAGGAACAGAGCTCCCACCTCATTCTTGCCTTTATTGGCCGGCTTGAGTGGAGATTCGCAAGAGCAAACGTGCTCGGAGGAAGGAAGTATTCCAGTAAGATGCTGGTAGGGATCTTGACCGTACTTCCGGGATTGTCCTGATAGCCGTGGAATACCTCTCCACTCCTCATAAGCACCTCAGGACGTGTTGCCCCCTTGTCGCTACGTCACTATGTGCTAGCGGCCGTTTTCGGGGGCCCATTATTGAGTGTGCAAGTCACCCCCTGCTATTTTATCTGTGTATATATAAAGCATTGATCAGGCAGGGGTCATAGTTTTACCATCGTTCCTGGAAACCGGTCCGCTTTAGCCACCCAAACCAATAGTCCAACTTTTTATTTTTCCATATCCTGCAATAGTCCTACACCAACCGGGGGTTATCCTTGGGTGCACTTGCATAGTACATGCAGGGATAATCGTCGGTTGGTGCCTCATTCCATTGAAAATCTCTAACGGGCCTCTGCGAGTTGGCTTCGGCCCCTCGTACGCCTTCCAAAGGACCGGGACCCCAGGTCCCGAGATATGTTAAAATATAAAAATAGTAATAATACAGTCCATGTCAAAATATTGTTAATAATAATAATAAATAAATCATTTTATTTCAGGCATTGTACATACATACATTTCACCCATAGTGACTACATGCCTTAACCTTAATCTTAAATTGGCAGAACAATCTTAATAAAAAAAATTGTTTTTGCCACCATGAGTCAATTTTCAGTATACTCACTTACAAATTTAGTTTTTATCAACGTCCAGCCGGCTTCACTCTGCCAATTTAAGGGATAAATAAATAAGCATTACAAATTATAAAATTATAACCACTTATGGGTTATTAAAGGGTTACCAAAATGATATATTTTGGCAAAAAAGGCAGCACATGGGCCCAGCATAAACCTATCAGTTATAGATTTATTTTTCACAAAAGAATCGTCAAAATAAAATTATAACAATTTTTGTCCTCGACTGTACAAACCCCTTGGTTTTTTGAGTTAAAATGTTTTGTTACAGTAATTGCCGGTTATAAGCAATACGTTGGCATGCATTAGAACTCATCAGGCCAGGCTCCATACAAAAATGCCCATCATTCTTAAATTTGATCGTATCTGGCACACGGCCAATCTTATTGGTAGGTACCTAGTTTAAATTAGAAGAATAATAAAAAAAAAATACTATGCGTTCGATATGCTTTTTTGCGCATGTGTCTTTAACATGCGCAAAAAATCGTTTCTACAATGGGTGCTATTAATAATACTAAATACTTTAGCAAAGTAATTACCTACAGTGTAATCCGTCGAGCATACTACACGTCGACTCATTCAGATTACAATTAAAGAGCACGATTTATTACGAGCGTATTATGATTAAAGCTAGATAAATTACATTGGCCTCATATATTGGGACCAATGGTTGGTCCAACAATATGCGTTTGCAAAGGATCGATAGTTTTACCTAATTTCATATCTATTTTGCAACTAATGTTCTTATCTGAGTAGTATAATTAGGTAATCGTTACTGGGAAATAGGTAATTAAGGAGGATATAATTAAAAACACTTATTTATTGGCCCAGAAAAAGATACTAATATTAACTCAGATTATCGCTTCGCATATTAATTTATAGTTTTAAGTAAGACTCCTTGCACTCTAGGTAGGTACATTGTACAATTTGTACAAGTCTAATTTTTTTGGTCTTTTAAGCCTTGCCTGGTTCTAATGTTGGCTCCAATGTGTGAGTCAGCCTCATGCTCTACTACACTCGTGAGAAACTGTCTGCCAGCAAAACGTGATAATTGCAAAGTTTATGCTGTTCATTGTAATTTTAATTCTCGTTTTGCTAATTAAAACTCTAATTGAAGTGGTAATGGAAATAAATAAAGAGATGAAGTTATAAAATGACCGAAATATTTATGACGGTCTTTACTTTCGTTTAAAATAGAAAGTAGAAATACATTTCATTCACTTAATAAATTGCATTAGGTGAAATGGCGTTATGAATGTTTATTGAACCTCATTTTCATTATTTGTTGTGTGAGGAAATGTTTTAGTCGTCTTTGCTAAACAAAGCTGTCAATTTATTCATACTTAGTTTTGGGTGTCAATATTATTTGTTCATCCATGGCCAGTCGTCAGACAAGATCTTTCTGGTTTTTTTATTTTTTTTAAAAGATGAATTCATTTTGCGCTTGTTTTTTCTAGAAAATTGATTTCCGTTCTGTATCATTTTGACATTTAGAAGACCAGCAATCGCTAAAAAATATTTGGTTTTAAGACCAAAGTCTACTTGCTTATTAACACATCTTACCATTTTAATTAGTAGTTTGAAGGAGTCCATTCATAAAGACTTCTCGAGTTCAGTCTGCCCGACTATTACTATCAAACCTTCCTGACTGGCTCTAATCATTTCACTGCAGCATGAGCTATTTTCATATAACTTGTGCAGTCATCCTGAAATGTAAAGGAATACGAAGAAAAAGTTGCTCTAAAACCCTGTAGAAATTGCTCTCAAAAAGGGTGAAGGAAAACATCGTGAGGAAACCGGCACGTCCTAGACCCATAAATTCGAAGACATGTGCTCACGGAGAGGCTCATGCTTATGCCTGTACAAATTTTAGTAATATTACATAGTCTGCAGGCAAGTGCATTTACATCGTCTTTTATCTTTCTCTTAACCATAATGCTATAACGCGGTATGAAACATGTCCGAAAGTTTTATTGACCGAAGAATGAAAACGAAAGTGTTTTGAGTGAAAGTGAGATGAGACCACATTTTTTTTTATTAAGCAATGCTAATTATTATGTGGAGTGGAGACCGCCTGTCGGCAAGCTTATTGTGGGACGCTCCCAGGTATGTAGATGGACCAACTACCTTAAAAAAACCGGGCAAGAGCGAGTCGGACTCGCGCACCGAGGGTTCCGTACCATCATATGTTTTTAAATTTTCACCGGCGAGCTACTTACTAGATCTCGTTCAAACCAATTTTCGGTGGAAGTTTACATGGTAATGTACATCATATATTTTTTTTAGTTTTATCATTCTCTTATTTTAGAAGTTACAGGGGGGGACACATTTTACCACTTTGGAAGTGTCTCTCGCGCAAACTGTTCAGTTTAGAAAAAAATGATATTAGAAACCTCAATATCATTTTTTAAGACCTATCCATACCGTGTCTGATATATATCCATATATCAGACACGGTAGTCATAAATGTTTGGTTGGATTATGACTCAGTGGCTTTTCATGAAATAATTTAGTCCTCCAGACAAAATTTTGGCCATGGCGGCAAATGTGTGTGCGCAGACAGAGGTATACTACTTCACTGACACCGGAGGGAGATCGGCGCAGGCAGGACCAACGATTAAACTCGCTTTCCAAGGCTCGGGGGTATCACACCGCCAAGTTTCAAACTACAGGCTGTTACTACGATATACGTAATGGACAAACCCAATAACACTCCGCCCGACCTTGGAATCGGTTATTCAGAGTACCTAGTACAGTCACGAGCACTAATATGTCAACACTTGGCAACTTTCAATTGCGATTTTTTCACAAAATAACGAATGCAACGTTGAAATACGACAATTTACATAAACCTATGGGTTCGAAAATACTATTTTCCTAATAATATAAAATTTCATTCAAAAATAAAGGAGAAAATCGCCTTTGAATAAAGCCAAGTGTATACATACTTATGCTCGTGACTGTACACAGGCGTCTTTACACTCATATTAAAACCATTAAGGATCATGCTTTCTGAGACTTAAAAACTATCAAACCTTTTATCCTGCCTAAGTAATGCATTCCTAGCAGTTATCCAACATTACAATTACCCTCAAAATGGTTTACATTCATATACACACATCAAAAGTGTCTAGGGATCAACATATATTTTTGCAATAACTTTTCTCCTGATTGATATTAATTAAAATTTTCTTTAAGGATTCATCAAATAAAGTGTTTTCGTTTGTCACAGTAACGATAAACCAAGTCACCTTTGCATTAATAAAGAAATTTGCCATTTTCCTAATAAAGGGATTTTTGACATTTGAACCACTAACACAAAAATTCGAAAAAAAGACTGAAATAACAGTTTTCTTTAAAATTTTATTGGGTAACTTAAACAATTAATAATCCGTGTTTCTACCGCGAACACTAACAACACAAGAACATCGGTTTGGCATACTCAAAATGAGTTCATCCAAATCACGCTGTGGAATGGCCGCCCATGTTCGTTGCAACAACAAAAAAAGGTCTTCTTGCGACTGGATACCCTCCATATTCGGCAGAGCTCTTCTCTGTAGCATATCCCATCCATGCTCAATCGGGTTCAAGTCTGGCGACTGAGCAGGCCAGGGCAGGACATTGATGTTAGCTGCGGCGAGAGTCTGTCTTACAACTCTTGCGGTGTGCGGTCGTGCATTATCATGCATTAACTGAAATAAGGGACCGATTTGCACTTGTAGAGGAACGATGACGTCTGATACAATCGTCTCAGCATAAATTTGAGCGTTGAGGTTGCCTCTGATCCAAATCAACTCAGTTCTTCCGCCGATCCAAATACCCGCCCATAACATGATGGTTCCACCACTATAAGGATGGACTTCCTGGCAGGATTTTAATCGCTGTTGGCGTCCAGGGGTTCTCCAGTGTCGTATACGTCTTGTATCCGGTCTCATACCAAAACGAGACTCATCAGAAAAGCACACGAAACGCCATTGTTCTTCTGCCCAATTTCTGTGTTCAAGAGCCCATTGATATCGAATCCTACGATTGTGCATTGCTATAGGTGGTACCCGTAGCGGTCTTCGGGAATGAAGGTTCACTTCATGCAAGCGGTTTCTGACTGTTTGGTCGCTAATTAAGTTCCCTGAAGAGTGATGAAGCCTCACGGCTAACATCATGGCGGTTATTGTTGGAGCTCTTCGAGTTAAGATTTGAATGTATCGGTCTTGTCTCCGTGTGGTGCAGCGATACCGTCCTCCATGGCGCTCAGCCACGGTACCAGTGCTTCGGTAACGTGTCCAAAGTCGACTGATAATACTCTGACTTGTATTCAGAGCTAAAGCCACAGTACGTTGCCGGGAACCAGCTTCTATCATTCCCACGGCTCTGAGCATTTCTTCCCTGCTTAAATGACGTCGCCGCTCCATAATAACGTTGGTTTTAATCAGTAGTAGGGAAACAGTAGCACTAATAATGTCTTCAATGCGTTGTATGTTTTTATAGGGAAAATATTGACAGCTGATTTTCATCTTTTACTCGAATTTGATTCACAGTTCCTGATTCAAATTATGAAATGCACCAAAAAGGATCCATATAAATTTATAAAATCATAAATTTATTACAAAGCCACATCTCAATCTCAAGAAATCCGCATAAAAATGCTTGATCCCTAGACACTTTTGATGTGTGTATTATTATAAAATAGCATGATATGTCAAGGCTGCACGTTTACCTCTTATCATAATATTGTTACGGGAATCAAAAAACACAACACATATTTGCACATGTGCTACATTATTATGAGATGGCTATAAATATAATAACCGATACTACTAATAATACGTATTTAAGAGAAAAGTGAGTGATACACACCTCAAACATGCTTCTACACATACACATTAAATTTCTTGGCCATGAATTCAGGGTCTAGATGCATGTGCTGAATTCATGGCCTAGAAATTTTTCGTCGGTTATCAAAAAAAAACAGTTAGCTATTTCCTACAAAAGTGGTATACCTACGTGGTTAAAATGTATGGAACAGCAATTTTTTTATAATAAAAAAAATACAAAAAAAATACATGTACCTATCTAACTAGTTAAATAAAAGCTTGTAAAAATACACACTCACTAATTGTAGCCAAAAGCCTCGTATTCATCTAGTTAAACTTTGTCAGTTTTGTACGCAATATTAGTCATGGACTTATTATATTACCACTTGTATATAAGTCCATGATATAAGTAGTTTTTGTCCTTACCAAAGACAATATACATACATACATTGTGTAAATGTTACGACATTAAGGGTCAGTTCACACCGAGACGCGACGCGACGCGCAGTTTTCAAGATAGAAATACAATTACAGACCTTAACTACTACACTAAAAGGTACACAATTCAGTGCCTACCTACTACGTCGAGCTACGCAGCGCGGTGCCGCCGCCGCGCGGCGTAGCTCACAGAATCGTGTACCTTTTTGTGTAGTAGATAAGGTCTGTAATTGTATTTCTATCTTGAAAACTGCGCGTCGCGTCGCGTCTCGGTGTGAACTGACCCTAACTGTAAATCTAATTATTGTTAGATCGCTAATTGGAAACCAAATTAAATTAATGATATCTATTTAAAGTTAACATTCAATGCTGGACATAGACCTCCCCAATAGCGTTGTCATTTGTTAGGGTCAGTTCACACCGAGACGCGACGCGACGCGCAGTTTTCAAGATAGAAATACAATTACAGACCTTATCTACTACACAAAAAGGTACACGATTCTGTGAGCTACGCCGCGCGGCGGCGGCACCGCGCTGCGTAGCTAGACGTAGTAGGTAGGCACTGAATTGTGTACCTTTTAGTGTAGTAGTTAAGGTCTGTAATTGTATTTCTATCTTGAAAACTGCGCGTCGCGTCGCGTCTCGGTGTGAACTGACCCTTACTGTAATAATTTGCACTATTTATTATAACTGTAATGCCTAGTTAGGTAACGGTAAACTTAAGAATGCAATCGATTATTATTTATGCTTCATAATAATAATATTACGGCTGTTAATAAATAACCACTATCTATTGAAATATTTTAATTCAAAACCTTCTTAATATTTGTGGATCTATCTTATAAGTAGTACTTGTATGATTTCTTTATCTGATATTCTTTATCTATTATTACTGATTTACCAAGGACTATATTTATTTTATAAATAAGTATTTGGATTTTCGATTTTAATTTGCAATGTATCTAGTCATCTTGCGGTTTTCACCACCTTTGTTGGTTGATTAAATAACGCCTGGGTGTCCGGTTGAATTCTTAATGGTAGGTAACAAACCATTCCAAGTTTATAACCAAATGATCGTTTCAGGATCTGTTGTAACAATTAGCTAAGCTGATACCACCACAACGTGGGTCACAGGCGTAGATAGCTGGACAAGCTTGACGCCTATATGCGGGATTAGTCCATGATGGCGCAGGATGGAGTTAAGTGGAAAAGGGAAAGGGAGGCCTTTGCCATGCAGTGGGACATCACAGGCTGATTTATTATTACTGTATTTAAAAGCAAGTAAACCAGTACGTAAAGTTAGACAAAACAAAACAGTGGCACTCCGGGAGTGCCGAAAGAAGTGAAAACTTGAACAATTACGTGTGTATTTTTTAATCGTCTTATAAACAAAACACGCGCGGTGTCGGTTACGGTAACAGTGTCGTGAGTTCAATGATTTTTTCCCATCTCAAAATGCCCACGCGCCTAAAGAAGTTTTCACTTCAAAAATGTTGGATCGAAAGACCACCTTCGGGAACGTTCGACTCCGACCTTGCAATTTTTAAAAAGAAGATGCCCCAAAGAAATTCAAGTATCTGAACAGACCGGTTATTCTTCGTATCAATCGTACCGGTTGCAAAAGTTGTTATTTCGTAACAAAAAGTGCATTCACACAAATATATGACGGTGATCTCAGGCTCTCAGCCCTAAAAACAATTTGTTGAAGACCTTTATTGGGTGCTAGCTGCTGTGCTCGAGTCTTCGCCCGTGCGCGTCCTTTTCAAGGTACAGACGCCAGCCCATAATGCACATCTAGCTACCCGAAACTGTTAAATTTTCCCAATCAACTTTAAACCTTATGCTTTAGCGATAAAGTTGAAAATCTATTAAATAAATTTAACAGACTATAGTAGCTTGATGTGCTGGTGTCTGTACCAGCACAAAAATGCTATAAGATTTAGTTTTATTTTCGATCCATGAAACGTTCGTATTTACGATAAGTCTAGTTTGAAAATTGGTCTTGGGGTTTTTCTTAGGGAGTCACTCAAACTCAAACTCAAAGCATTTATTTCAATTAAACCCTTACAGGCACTTTTGAATTGTCAAGAAGTAGGTCAGTCAGAAAAATATGAAGCTAGTTGCCCATTCCAAAGCGTAGGTACCTATGGAGAAGAACGGGCAAGAAACTCCATGGACACTCTTTTTAAATTATATTTTACAAAAATATTAGTTACATTATTACTTTTGAACACAGTAGTGAAGTCCCGAAAACTGGATGAAGAAGAAGGAGCCCGCTTTATGGGAATCTTCTATTATATCGGTAAAATGTGGGTTTGCCTAACTTTCAGGGAATAGACACGATGTTATGTTGTTTTTATTCTTTGCGGACAAAGGCTGTTTCGATATGATCTGGTGTTGATCTAGGGGCTTAAAAAGGCCGCTTGGGAGAATCATAAAAGGATAACATTATGAATCATAATATGGCGAAGACAGTCCGCGTTTTTTTTTTCGCTGCTTTACGTAGGTGTAATCATAGAGTTTGGGATTGGATTTGGATTGGATTGATTGGTATTTTAGCACAGACAAAAAAATAACTGAAAAACCCTTCATCAATGGGATTTGATACAGTTAACTGTCCATTATGTTATCCTTTTATGATTCTGCCAAAGTGGCCTTTTTAGGCCCCCTGTTATTTTAGGGTGGTGTGGAAAATTCCACCTAAAAATATATTCCATAAGATCTTCTGTCCTTTAGTGCGTCGTCGTAAGCGTTGCATCGTGGAACACAATCTAATTATAAAAATATTCGTGATGCGAAAAAAGCAACATTTTACGGTGTACATACAATCAAATGTTGACAAGCTAATCAACTTTACAGATTCCAATACAAAACGTTTGATTGCAAATTCCTTAAGTCTACAAAAAATACGACGCAGTTGAAAACACAAATCATTTTTCAGTAAAAAATATAGCATTAGCAACCGCTTTTCAAATGAACAAAAAATAAATAATTTCATAGAATATAATACCTACACCTAATTATATTCTATGATATTTTTTATTTTTGTTACTATGTTATAAGGATATACAAATAATATTTGATAATCGTCTACGCAAACCAGCTCTTTTGCATTTAATTCACCTAAAGTGCCTGCGAGTGGACTTAAACACGTACGTTACAAGAATTTTACACAAAACAAACGAAATATACACATCCAAATGTAACTCTTATTGCTGAAAGGTTAAGGTTGTATGTTGCTTTCTTTGTTTCACTTAATGACAGTTGATACGTTTTCTATGTGAGTTTAGTAGCCTTGTTCCACATAGACGCGTTCGTATACTTCACTGTAATTTAGTGGAATATGTTTTAAGCTCATATAAGTTGAGCTTGAATACAATCCTTGACACAATATCTCTATATATCTTTGTATCACGTGCTATTGATTAAATAAATGGCGGGCGATGAAGATGGCGTTTATAAATAAGTGTGTAATGAAATGAATGTTCCATTGACAAAGAACTATTATTATATACCTTCTTAACTTAATACAAGCACTTTGAAACTCATTAGTCGAACAAGAGGACATTGTTCGATAATTATTGAGGCAATGTAAGGATCTTTGTTGGATGCAAATTATACAATACTCTTTTTATTATTGTTACGTTAGCACCTAATATTATATAATAAACGCGTTTATTATGGTGATCATAAATTTGGTCTTATGCATGTATAATCAGCCTAAAATTTTCCCACTCCTGGGACATAAGCCTCCTCTCTTCGGACGGGAGTGGGCTGTAGTCTACCACGCGGGCCCAGTGCGGGTTGGTAGATGTTAAACGTCTTTATATTTTTGGTTCTAGGACATGCCGGTTTCCTCACGACGATGTTTTTCTTCACCGTTTTGAGAGCAGTGATGATAAAAATAACTTGCACAAAGTAAAGCCTGCCTGGGTTCGAAGCCACGTCCTACATCTCGTAAGTCGGGGCCGTTACCTCTGACCCATCATTGCTCTCGATGGTCATACCTATGAGTCGACCCTTATTGGATTGATATGAAAAAGAAGGGAGAGAATGATAGCGTGACGGTTGATAGAGGAGAATGGAAGAAGAGAACGTGGTGCGCCGACGCCAAGTAACATGAAACAAGGGCAGGAAAGTAATCAAGATTCGACCCTAGTAGTCCGGCCTTATCAGTACGTGGTGGTTTCATTCAGAAGTCTTATTCTCATACAAAAAAACTCTTGGGTACGTTACCAGTCGACAGAAAGAAAAGAAAGAAAAACATACAAAAAGATAATTAATTCTAATAATGCAGCCATGTGGAGGATTTTTTTTTGTCGTCATTTTTAATTTTATTAAAAACCCGTGGCTAAATAATAACAGCCGCACAGGTCGATCGATCAGGTTAAGGTACGCTTGCCGCGGTTGGTCTGTGGATGGGTGACCATCTTTACATACCGTGACCCCTCCGTGCCTCGGAAAGCACGTTAAGCCGTTGGTCCCAGCTGTCATTCGTGGATCTTCGACAGTCGTTACAGGTAGTCAGAAGCCCGAAAGTCTGACAACCAGTCTCACCAAGGGGTATCGTATTACTCAGTAACTGGGTTGTGGAGGTCAGATAGGCAGTCGCTCCATGTAAAATACATACATTCAGCTGCATCCGGTTAGACTAGAAGCCGACCCCAACATAGATGGGAAAAGGCTAGGCGGATGATGATATTTAATTACCGACTTCTTTTGTTAATAGTTTTAGTTAGTTTCATATTCATATATTTATTTGCATAATTGCATTCCATAATGTTGTAGAGGTGTTACACAAGACACTACAACAAACAAAAACACCACAAACAACAACAACAGGTTAGGTTATAATACAAAATAACTCGTCAATCAATAATCAATAAAGTGACGTCAATTCGACACAGATTGTAAGGAATGTGTCAAATTGATTATTAATGTTTCAATTCACGCTCAAAAAGAATTCTCACTATCAATTAAATTAATTATTCTGAGAATTCTTGACATTTTCATTTCTAGTCTACAACTTTAGAAGCTGGCTGACACTAATTGCAACTACAACGGATATACAGCGTGAAATTTTAATGGTTGTTTTCCCGCGGCAGAACGATTTGCACTCAGTAGTGCTACCGATTCATGGAGTTATTTTTTTTTTGTTTTCAAATACATAATTATAAAAATATGATCTCAACTCGAAAGAGTGAGAATCAATAGTAACTCACGTGCGCTACCTAGGTACCATCTTTGCAGGTAGCAGGACGACCACGCGCAGTCGTCCGTTTGCGCTGTAACTATAGGTACTATTGGTTCGAGATCGCGTTCAAGTTTTGTTTTTCACAATTGTAAATCTGCCATTTTTTAATACTTTATTTTTTTTAAATCGATTGATTGATTGATTGTCTTGAGACAACATCATTTCGCTTCGGGAAAACAACCACTAAAATTTCACGCTGTATACGAGTTTCAAGGAAGAGTTTCTTTGGGTGTTTTGATATTTAAGCATTTCTGTCAGTAGAGATTTTTTTTAAGTTAGTCTTAATAAAAACCTACCTCGCTATGTAGACGCAGCACATCAAGCTACTACAATCTGTCAAATTTCTTTAATAGATTTTCAACTTTATCACTAAATCATGAGGTTCAAAGTTGATTGGGAAAATTTTACAGTTTCGGGTAGCTTGATGTGCTGGCTTCTGTACAATCGCAGTAATTGCAGAGTATAAAAAGCGTTTTAGCAAAATATAAACCTGACAATATGGAGTTAAAAGATTAAGCCTTAAGGATTGCTTATTATTAGTTTTTTGTGTAAGTTTGTATTATTGCTAATGTGTCAAATTGTATAATAGAATATTCATGTTCTTTTCCTGAACATTGGTATTATGTTGCTAATTATTCAGAGTTCTCGTGGACAATGGTTACCTGTCTTGAGATAACGATAATTTACGAAAATGTAAGACATGTGTTGATAAACTATACTTTAATACTGTTCTCACGGAGTTTCTTGTTCTTCTCCACGAAGACCTAGTTTTGTGAACGGACGACTAGCTTTCTGAATAATCCATACTAATATTATAAATTCGAAAGTAACTCCGTCTGTCTGTCTGTATGTTACCTTTTCACGCCTAAACCACTGAACGGATTTCGATAAAATTTGGCGGAGAGATAGATTGCATCCCGGGGAAAGACATAGGATAGTTTTATCGGTATAAAGGTCTAGCCTTGTCCTTCTGTGCTTTACTTCGTGAAATACTTTCTCTATAAGCCATATTCATAAGAACTTTCATACACAGTAAATAACCAGTGACCATTTTGAAATTGGTGGCGCAGTGGTAACCCAGTGGTGGTAACGGCCGCGACTTACGAGTTGTACGCAGGTCGTAGGTTCGCACCCAGACAGACGATTTAGTTTATGTAAATTAATTAATTACCTACCACTGCTTTTAACTCGGTGAAGGAAAACATGTGACATCTACCAACTAGTGGATTACAACCCACTCTCTCTCACCGAGAAGAGGCCTGTGTCCCAGCAGTGAGAACATTATGGGCTGGTTAAACATTCGGAAATTCAAAGCTTGCTATTTGGGTAATATCTATAAAAATATACTAATAAATGTCACTTCTTTCGAAAGTCAAATTACTGATGACTGAAAGTGAGAAATCGAAATTCATCGGTTGTAATACGTCTATTAGTAAGAACCATTAGTAAAATAAAAGACAATCTCAGACATCGGTCTTCATATAACCTGACCAAGATTATGTCTGGACTTTAAAAGAGACTGTGACCTCTGAGATTGTTTCGGCCTTTCTTCTCAGAGTAGTCAGATAGGAAACGCCGACCTCATCTAGATTTAAATAATATGATTGACGTGTAAAAGTGTTTGTGCAAACCTACTTACGAAACAAAATCATTTATCAAGAGGGTTAAAGTTTTTACTTCCATAAAAAGTTTGCAAAAAAAAAAAAGAAAAAAAAAGTAAAGTAAAGTTAGGAAGTAAAGTTTTTGCATCTCTCACATTATAATAATAAGAATGTAATAAACAAAAAAAAAAATGTTTTGAAATAACGCATTCCGTGTGAAACAGTTTATATTTTAGTGATTCCCCAGGTATGACGTTACTAATTGACTTCATAGGTTTACAAATTAGTAGTTATCCTTAAAGTAATTAACAGAACGTATTGGACTGTAGTGATAGCGTTATTTGTTAATGAGTTTTTTATGGTATTGGTTTTTTTACCATTTAAGGTATATTTAACGAAATCTTAAAAACGGAAGAGCGCATAGGGCATCAAAAAATTCGTCAGCATCGCTGCCAGTGGGATACCCAAAAGGCTGGCAGCGTTGCCACGCTGAATGGCAATGCTGATTCTTTGACCTAAAAATAGGCCACCCTGGTTTTTTTTTTATTTGAAATGGGTTTGCTCTTGACTCTAGTCTAGGTCAGAGGTAACAGAGACAAAGTCGACGATGGAGTGAGCTTACCCAGAAGAAGCCTGTTCACTCTTACTTTGAAGAGATTCGGGTTGTATTGATTGGTTGATGATGATGATTTTATTTTGTAAGTAGGTTTGTACAAACACTTTTACACGTCAATCATGTTTTTTTTTACGATACTAATGCTCTCTTGTTATTTGCTCGTAGTAGTCGTAGTAGAGCATAAAATCAGAATAAATGCTTAGGTGCTTATCAGAAAAGTACCTAATGTTTTTCTCACGCGCTTTTCTGATAAATATACTTAGGCTAGTAAAGTTATCCGCGTGCAATTTCTTGTTTAACATAAAACTTAACCTACAGCATCGCATCGCCCGCCCGCGATGCGATGCTGATGGTACATTTTATGTTGATGGTAAATAAATAGCCTTCAAAAGAATTGGGCAAAAAAATACAAAAACAATTTTTAGTTCCAGAACAACAAACAAGCTCTTCAGCCATATTGTATTACTTACTATAGATAATTCTCATTATAGTAGGTATATAACTACATTTAATAGGTGCTTAAAATCTTTAGAAAATGGTATGGTAATCTTTGTCAACTACTAGACTAGAATCATTTCTATTTAGTTTTTTTTTGACGTTCAAAAGTGTCTTTAATGTGCCTATTTGAAATAAATGATTTGACTTTGACAACTATAGGGAAAACTTATACATAGTCTATACTGCAAAGAGTAACTTAAGAGAGTTTGCCCATCGGGGAACTAAGGACAATTTTACGTTCCTTTTTTGGAAAGTTCAGCAATAGCGATCAATGATTTCTTGATAGTCTATATAGGTGTAACCATTGCAGACCTAACCCAACTAGCACAAACTGGTTGCTTAAGAGCTTTGGAGCTAATCCGATTATTCCCAAAGGCGCCAAGCTCAAGCGCCAGAGCGTGCACTGCAGACCTTATGCAGCCGCTTTGGAGCCAAAGGGGCACAACTTTTTGCAATCTATAGTTCCATTAGAACTTCATAATAGTGGCATAAAAGCGCTACAGGAGCTGCAACTAATAATTAACACCACACTAAAGCTCTTGTGGCGCTTATTGAATGAATGACAGGTATAACTGAACGAATAAAGGATCACTGATCATTCACCTTGTCTCTCATTTATTAAATACATCTGTTGTTCCTGAGTCAGACATTACTGAATACAAATAAATAATAAGTGAAGTGAAGGTAAGTGTTTTTGAGATATATTTTGTATTTGGCTACAAACGCAGATCAGTTTATCGTGCATATAGTTGATATTATTGGAGTATTTTTAACGCGCCTCAATAATTACCTCACAATATCGTAAAATATGTAAAATATTATTATATAAATATTATTATATCACATACTACACGATATTGATATTACATACTCGACTACATTTGTATTTAGTAAGTTGCTGGTTCTATGTTTAGTTATATTTTACTACAAATTGCGATAAAAACCTATAAATTTCTGAAGTAATGATAAATAATTGTCTTGTAAACATGTCGTCTATGAGAAGCAGCTTTAACTTGCAACTTCAACCTTAATACTTCCTCTCTGCGCGTCAAAGCGCTAAGTTTCTCTCTTCTGAAGGTCCAAGTAATACCTGTACCACTAATGCAGTTCAAGTCTTTACAATCACTTTTATTTCGTACTTACTGCAGATATCGAACCACACTAATGGTTATTTGTTTAGAGATCCGTAGCACTCGTTGAAAACCCTAAAATACGATGATCATTTGTAGCGGCTTCTATACTTTCGCTCTTTCAATTGTTTAACACTTACTATGTCTTACCATGTTTTCAGAATGCCTTTCAAAATAATTGAAACTTATAATGAACAACAAAATAAACAAGAACTTTGCATCTGTCCATCTAAGTGGGAAAAACATGGAATGTTACACTGGCCGAACAAAAACACTGATTATATAGAGGTGGTTTAATTAATAAGACTGAAATTTATAGCCATACGTAGATTAATTTATATTGCTACTTTAGACTTATCCTAGTTTGACAGGCCTGTTGGCGTAGTTCGTAGTGCGTCTGTGTGTGTGAAATGTCCCGAATATTTATTTTTATTATTAATAAACGTGTTGACTATGTCTATTATGTAAGTAAGGGCCAATTTTCCAAAGAAACATGTTGTTTTTGATTCAAATATTTGGTCTGTTTCGATTCACCATGTCAGACACATGAAGAGAATGAGACAAAAGACACAATGTTGTGCAAATATTGTTTATACTGTTGTTATTTTAGAATTTACCTAGTTTAATTATTTTAATAATGTCAATTATGGGCCAATTTGCCAATAAAACAAGTTGATTTTATCTCAAATATTTTTTTTATTTCAATTCACCAATACAATTATACAAGAGGCGAAGTGTTAAGATTTTCTTGCAAGGTATTCATATTTAAAGTCGATTTTTGTTATTATAACCATTAACTCCTAATATCTTTACCATTACATATATTCATTACATTCAGAATAAAGAACAACAGAAACGTACTATATTGTGATAACGGGCTATAACTACGGAACCCTACACTATGCGTGGCCCGACACGCACTTGGCCGGTTTTAATTTCTGCATATTCTGATAAATTCTCCGTACTTTCTTGCGATATCCACCAGTTCTTTGTTAGAACTTCCATGCTTTCAGATCCATATTTCTCTAAAACTGGCTTAATTATTTTATAAAATGTGATTTCTCCAATAAAAATAGCAGAATGTATCCAAATGAGTAGGCAATGTCCATTACTCTCCTGCTTCTATTGTAAAGCCTTAATGTCACTATTAGTAAAACAGTCGATCAAATTCCTACTTAAGTCTGCGCAAAAGAACAAATCACTTCTGCAATGAAACTTTCAGTGGCAGAACAGTGATAAATATATCTTATAAACAGTTCCGTTAAAAAGTCTGCAATTAAAGTCTTTGTGCAGTTCTGAAGCGTACAGCAGCGGAAATAGAAGCTTTTTAGCAGCTTTAAGCTTTAACGTACATGTTTTAACTCTCTTTTAAAGCTATAGACGGCAAATGGGTTGTAAAATGAACTCTTATAAAACCTAGAGTGGCATTTGGTTCAGTTTCTGCTACCCCTAGTGATATTTACAGCTATGAGCAGTAACGGAAGCAATAGTAGAACTTAGAACTACTTTCTGGACCACTAAAGCGCTGCTGTACAGCTAAAAGTTGCAAAATAGGCTGCTATTGCCACTAGTGTGCTAGTTGGGAAGCTACGAAGTAAAATCGTGGGAATATAAGAAATAGAATAGAAAAACAATTGAACATTACCTGGATTGGTGAAAGCAAGCATAACCCAACCCGCACTGGTCCCGCGTGGTCTTCCACGCCCATCCCCTCTCACAGAGAGGAGGCCTGTGTCCCAGCAGTGGGAACATTAGATATAGGCCGATTATGTGAGCATATAATATGACAAGGCAAAAGATAAAAACACAAAAGATTTGAAAAAAAAAAGGAACATTCTAGAATCGAAACTACATATGTAGTTACTTTAGAATATAAGATAACATCAAACTTACGTTAATTGTCGAGGTGATGTTGTCGAGTTTCAGAATGCTTTTTTTTTTTTTTGCGGATGGGAAATCATCAAATGACCCCTCCCGCTCTGGGTGGAGCGGAAGGGAGTGTCAGACTCTTACTGACTAAAACCCACCCGTGTTCCTTCCTTAGCCCTTTATGTTCCGGGCCAGCGGTAACCCTTTCGGACAATCCCGCTGACCCGGCAGGCTTCGGCCCTATGGGGCCCCTCCTCGATGCTGACATCTCTTTGAGGCGCGCAGAATGCTTGCGCATAATTATGTCGCAGCCAATAGGTTTAATTAGCCGTTTAGTTAACCGCCTGGCCTTTGGAAGTGTGTTCGCCTCGCTTCGTTCTCTCGGCTCGCACACGGTTGATCACAGTTCTAACCTAACTAATTTGGTCGGGGTGCCCCGGCGCATTTACTGCGACCAATTCAGCTCGCGCGTATTTGGTAACAGACTTCCAACCTAAACTACAATTCAATATCATTCAGGCCGTAAATTGAACGGCCGCCGCTTAATTAAAAGGCTAATTAAACCAGTTGGCTGCGACACACACCAGCCTACAGCAGTACCTACAGTAGACGCAAAAATAAATAAAAAGTTCCAATATGGTAGGTATTTCCACTTAAATAAAAATAATGTAGGTGCATATTTTCGTAAAAATACTCGACACAGAAAATATTTACCTAACTAAATCTTATGCTTTCTATTTGCTTCCGATATTAATATTTGCACATCCAGCCGTTTAGCGAGATTTTTAGAGAAATTATCGCCCAGCTTTGGCTAGCTGACGCCTTGAAGTCTCTCAGTTGTGAAACCCATGTAAATTAAAACATCACAAAAATATTCCGACGACCTTAACTCAACGGTGTAACTTTCAAATTCTCGCGACACGATATTTTTATGGAGTTCAAGATATTGTGGTTCTCGCTGTAGACGAAACCGCTTGATTTATTGTATAGGTGATAAACCTTTCTCTTCACGTGGGATGTCCATTTTAGAACGGCTGTAGTGTAAATTGCATTGTAGATAACAATGTCTTGTGCACGATCAGATGGCGGAATGTCTGAGAGTAGATTTTCCACAGATGTTTGCCGACTCTCTACTTTCAGTTGCCTTATGTCGTTTAGTGCCTTATTTAAGGTCTTAGTGGGCCGTAACTAGGAATAAATAAGCAGTTCAGATCTGATCGATTATTGATCTGTTAGGTTGAACTCGACTTTTTGAGGTCGGTAATGTCGTGAATGTCGCAGAACGTTGGCACGACGAGATAGAGGAATTGGTTGGCAAATCATGGCTGTGAAAGCAAAAAATAGATAAAATTGGAGATTAATGGAGGAGGTCTACACCCGTTGACGGGTCCTTAATTAATTTAATTTATATTACTAACTTTTTTTTGTATTTAAGGAATAATAAAAGCTTTTTAAATATTTATTACTTAATTTCGAGAATAGATGACCGTTTTTAGACCTCTCTGCGCCTCAGAGGCACAGAGATTTCGACTCTAGGATTTTTCAGAAGGCCTAACGAAGGTACCGATTAATATTTCAAAATTAGATTGCAAGTCGCGCTAAAACTACTAACTTGAAAAAAAAAATTAAAAAAAGTGAGCTGTAATTCCGGCTGATGCTAGAGGATTGACACTATTAACAGCTCACTTCACCGGGTTATTAGTACCGTTCTGGTTGTGCAAAGTTATCATTCAGTCAACAGTTGATTTCTTTCAGGAATCATTCATGAATTCATCAAAATTGGTTCCTGAAAATAATATTTCGGTGGTTGCACTTTCTCGCGTCATTGTACTTAATTTTTAAATTTCGGGGGGATTTGGGAATGTAATTAAACAATATTTTTATTATAACTTTCGGGGGGAAACAAGAACGGGGGGAATCAGTACTAACCCACTTTACCTAAGTTTTCATTGTGAGATTGCTAGAAAAATAAAAATGAGAATCATTTATTTGCAGAAAATTTTGGTGTGTTTTGGGCATGCTAACAGATTTTCGTTACTCTGTGTGTATAATACTGACATTTACAGGTTGCTGTTTAAATTGATAAACAAACTGCATTCTGCATAGTTGGTAAAGGTTAATATAAGACGTATGTAGCTACTTACTTGAAGTCAGTGAAGTAATTACTTATGCGATTATATAAAAAAAACCGGCTAAGTGCAAGTCGAACTTTCACACGAAGGGTTCCGTACCACAAGGCAAAAAACGCCGAAAAAACAATTTCCTTGCTCTTTGCAAGGAAATTGTTTATTAATATCCCTTAATTTTAACTTTATTTTATTTTTATTATTTGTTGTTAGATAAAGTGGCAATAGTAATACACACTTTGTGAAAATTTCAACTGTCTAACTATTACGGTTCATGAGATACAGTCCGCTAACAGACAGGGGGACGGACGGATGGAAGGATGGAAGGACTAGCGTCTCGTTGGCACCCTTTGGGTACGAAACCCTAAAAAGAACAACCTTTTTCTCACCATCACGTTTTGTTAAGTATTCGTTAATGGACTTACTTTTTATTCCATGAGTTGAAAATCAGAGTTAAAGTTAATTTTATTGGTAGCTGCACTGTTCGTCGTTAACTCAGAGTAATTTCGAGCCCCTAAGGCGGTCAGCGTAAAAGATTTCAGAAAAAAAACGCTCTGTCAGACTGCAGCCTAAGGCCGCTTGACAAAGAGTTTTAAATAGGTCGTCGCAGAAACGACAATCAAGTTATTCAGTTTATAAGGTACTTATGTAGGTACCTACAGTAATTTGAAAGAAAGAAAGTAGTTTATCTTTCTGCAATAAACATACACAGATGATGAAAAAAGATGAAGAGTGTTTTATTGATAAGTGATGATGATGATGAACCAGTTGTTTCGTTATCGTGATATGTTTTTTTTGTTTTTGCTCCTTTGATTGTGTGCAAACGCGGCGTTGCTGTACCAGCAATGTCAAATCCCATTTAACTTCTAAACTACTATGATCTAACTAAGTTGTAGTTAGATAATAGCAATTTCCGATGGTTGTAACTAAAGGCAAAAGCCATAACATGACTTTTAAATTTGTCGATCCCGTATTTTCAAAGTTTACCACGAAACACAGAACTAAAAAGAGTAGCCGCTTCGTTTCCCCAAATGCCTGTTTTTTGTAACGAATTCTGCGACCCGCCAAAGACTAAAACAAAAAGGTGACGTTCAAACAAACCCGCCTTCATTATAATGCTGCCTTTACACCGACTCCCAGAACTGGGCAGATGTCGATCAAGTTATACGATTATGATGGAACACGCTTCTGACCAGACGCTATTGATGTAGAGAATTTAAATGTGGTAGAAAGGAACGGGCAGATTTGTTTTTTTTTTTTAAGAAATGCTTTTTCAGGTTGCATCCTTATAAAAGTCAAGGAGCTTATAGAGGTATGAGGAACAGTGTGTAAAGCTCACTCATACTCTACAGAAAAGGGAGGATACTCCGACGGGTGTTGTGTCTGGCAGGCAACTGCCCGATGATTCATGTCGGGCCGTTGTATCTATGCTAGTTGCGCGCGGTTAACTCTGCTTGCGGGATGCAGGATTTTTGCGTGACGTCAGTATGACTCGTTGTTCGCATGTGGCGTTGTAGATCAGATACCGCTACAAGCTAGTGAAAATAAAGAAATAGTAAGTATTTCAAAATTCCAATAGTGACTTTTTCTGAGGCATACACATAGAGGGGAAAAAACAGTCAAACCGGATGCAACACGTTTTGTAAGAAAATAGGTAAATGCCGCGGAAAAGGAAGTAAATTACATAACACATTGATCGGATTGGAATACAGTTGTTGCTTTGATGTCTTTCTAACGGATGGGACATGCACGATTATAATTTTGTCATTAGACATCTTGTTCCTCTTTGAATCTGGTTATCAAAACATGTTCTGCCTGTAAATGAGACAATAATGTTACGTGTAAAACGAAAGTCTAGTCTAAGCCTAGTTGCTCCAAGTTACTGAAGACGAGGCTTTGATCCATCTAGAGGAAGGCAAATTCAATGATTAGCCAGAGAAATTAATTGTCAAGCAAATGGACTATGTACCAACTTAGATTGTCCTTATTTTCAAATCACAACTATCATCTTTAACAGATGTACGAAATGCGGCAAATTGATTTAGGGTGTAAATTTGCTTAAATACTTATAAATTTCCAGATTGTATTTCGGTAACCCTAAGCTGATCAACGAGTACAGGTTTTCGATCACTGAACCTCTTGACCAAACACCGGTCAATGCTTCATTGATAGGACAAGACTGTACTACCAGTGCACTGAAATAAGTTGTTGATAAACACAATGAAGAACAACAACCTGACACGCCTTTAATAAACAAAATATTAAAAACAAACTAATCTGCATCTTATCTTCTGCGTCCTAGGGGTCAGGAGTAAAAAATAGGTTACTAAGTTGCTGGGGACAACTATACAAGAATTTGTTCCGTTCGGTTGTGTTGTCAAATAGGACTATGGATGGTTCGAAAATTTACGGAATCTGTAAATCAGTGTCAAGAATTAATTAATTATAGATCAACCCTTTTCCTTTAGGAACAAAACTTTGATTGTTACTAATGAACTATTTGAATCTTATGTGTTTGTAAAAATTTCTGTCAATAAAAGTTTATATCCATTGCGAATTTATTATAACCTGTCGAAAAAACTTTAATTTGTTATAGACGAATTCGTCGTGGCAATTTTATTAATGGCATCTCTATCTTTTTTACTACCTATTTCTTAACATATCTACATGGATTTAGTATATTGAAAAGAGTTTTGACTAATAAGCAAAATTAAATCAAAATAAATGAGCTAATCATTGAAATTATGATGCCTTGAACTACATTAAGTTTAAAATGTCAAGATTAAACATAGTTCAATTATCGTGGGTCGGTTAAACTCTTATGGATTTAATAACCCACGTACTATTAAAAAGGTTGTTGAAATAAAACTGTAAGCAAAACAATAACTTTAGTACCTACTCGACTTACATAATATTTTGCACATGATTTTCTCTGTAGCTCTCCGACTAAGTTTTTTTTTCCAGAATTTCCCCCTTGAGACAAAACAATACCATTGAACTGACTGAAAAAAAAATTGAGCCGCTATCGAAGAATATTTTGAGTAAGCTAAAGAGCCTGGTAGACATAGGAAACTTTCAAAAAGCTGTAACAGTAATTGATGCCACCTTTTGATTATATAAGTCTACATACCATATTAAGGAAACGAGCGTAGAGATGTACCAGCACCACGCACCACCTGCATTGAAAATTAATAAAAGAAAGCTGACTCATCTAGTTCACCATATACTCGCGTCGAGGGTTGACGACCGGCTACATCGGTCAAAAGCGATTTAATTGAAACGCCATAAACGGCGGCCGCACCTGCATGGATGCGTACAGCAAGAAGATAATATAGTGACGTAGGCACGTAGCCATTAATCTCGCAATAGTCTCGAGAAATTGCAAATGTCCGACTTCACGAGCCGTCTAGTGTGAGCCGATAACGAATTAAATCCACTTTTATCTGGTCGGGTGTTAAAGTTGTTCATTGCTGGACAAATTGCGAAATGGAGAGTGCGAATGGTGTGTGTTCCGATGAGTTTTATTGGAATATCTTTCAGTAAGGTAATTGAAGTCAAATGAAGGGCAACACAATAACTTAAGTGATAAGTAAGGGAATATTGTTATCAGTCTTAATTATGCCCCATCATTCATGAACAATCGATATCAAAAAATCCCCAGGACGAGAGTGAGCCAAATCAGTAAATATGGTCATTATTACGGTACTTTGACGAAGGCAGCTGTCAAGTAATCAGGCTTCGTAAAAAATATTGAGTAATTACCTTTAAATTATTGGCCTTTTTTAAGATATATGGGCATGGCTAATTTGTTGAAACTCCCTTTTTTACGACAATTTTATCTCAGGTCTTGGGTTACTGACCTGCGTTTTCAATTTGGCAAATTAATCATTTAAGTACCTTAATATTTTTAAAGGGTTAGATAATTTAAAATCCTTATATTATATAGGTATTTTTTATGTTGTTATATAAGACATATTCAACGAAAAATTACATCAACACTCCCAAAATTGTTAACCCATAAAAGTATATTCAAGTACATGTTTCATACTTTAAAAAGTATGTGTTTGTGAAATACTGGAATAACCCGAATGAAACCACATTAAAGGAGGCCTAAAAAGGCCACTTTGGTGAATCATAAAAGGATAACATTATGAATCGTAATATGGCGAAGACAGTCCGTGTTTTCGCTGTACTACGTAGGTATACCTAATCAAAGAGATTGGCATTGGATTTGGATCGGATTGATTGGTATTTTAGCACAGACAAAAAAAAATAATGAAAAGTGCTTCACCAATGGGATTTGATACGATTAACTTAACTGTTAACTGTCCATTATGTTATCCTTTTATGATTCTGCCAAAGTGGCCTTTTTAGGCTCCCAGAATAATATAATTTGTTCGTATTCGAGTAATGCCATCATTTCAATACGCGACAGAAAATTATCAACAAATGCACGTGCATCATTTACTCACTATTATCGTTTCCTGGGTTCCTGCTATCATCGGAAACCAACATTAAAAATACGAATTTTAATAAGTACTCATTTTGTACGGTTGTTTACAAGACATTACAATCGGCATGTGCCGAATTCTGTAACAGGTTTGGGCACTTCTGAGTCACATGTTTATGTGTATGTATTTGGCCCAATGAGCTGCATTTTCATTGGTATTGATAGGGTGTATCAACATGACATTGCGGACGCTGTTCGCCTGACCATCGTTACTGAAAAGAAGAAAAAAGAACACGACATAACAATACGCCTGTAACTCCCGAAGAGTTAGGCAGTGGTGTACCACGCATTTCACCAGTTATGTTAAGAAAGAAAATACATTTATTTAGGACAGTATAAAAGGCACCTAAAATATTTTGCAAAAACAGTAAAAGAAGTGAATTCCATAATCTAGAGTGAGCAAAAATGCGAGACAAATTAGTGTCCTGGAGTTGTAAAGTGTCGGACGTAAATCAGCGGGGTAATTTCGTAACACGCATAAACTGAAAATTTATCTCAATTCCGTTCATTTTGACGGTTTGGCCACGTTGATTGTGTGTGTTGTAGAACAGAAGAATTTTTCAAACCTATGAAGCAATGGATTAGGAATTTCCTTCAAAACCGTCGGAGTGTGTTCAGCAATAATTTGCAGTTTTATACTGAATGCGTGAGTTTTCATTCAGAGTTTAGCAGACAATGACAAAGGTTAAATGTTTTAATTTGATTGATGTACAAAACTTTCATACAATTCTATAGTCAGCACTTTCTTAATAGATGGTCAGCCTTCGATCATGCCCAAGCGATAGCACACCCCCCCCCCCACACACACACACACCACAGATCACCACAGACATCACAGATTTCCCAGCAAATATTTTACGTATATTCTTAGCAGTTGGTTATGCCTTATTACAACATACCTTGTCACAGTTTTTACGTAGATAGTTGTGATCTTTAACCCAGCACGTCCATGATGGCCGTACAGTCACGAGCAATAATATGTCAACACTTGGCAACTTTCAATTGCAATTTTTTCACGAAATAACGAATGCAACGTTGAAATACGACACTTTACATAAACCTATGGGTTCGAAAATACTGTGTTCGTAATAATATCAAATTTCATTCAAAAATAAAGGAGAAAATCGCATACTTATGCTCGTGACTGTACTTAGTTGCGACTTCTCACATATTAGTTGTTATTTTTTAGAACTGACCTTCGCAACATTATATGGACAGGTAGAAACAACATAATTAAAATAGTCTAGGCATAAATTAACAAGTACCTACCACCTAATCGTTGAGCTCCTCAAGTTCTGAGTTGAGCTGCACGATTTTTGACAAATGCGGATAGGTCCGCTCAATCTGTGTGGTTCTTTCCTCAAAAGACCATTTCAGACACCAATCTACATGGTCTTCACACGATCTGACCAATATTTTGTCTGGACTTTATAAGAGACTGACTTCTGAGTTTGTTTCGGCCTTTCTTCTCAGAATAGTCAGATAGGAAACGCCGACCTCATCTAGTTTAAAAAAAAATATGATTGTCGTGTAAAAATGTTTGTACAAACCTACTTACAGAAATAAATCATTTATTTAAGGCTAAACAAAATGTTTTGTATTCAAATGAAATAAAGCTTGTAAAAACAATCATCCTCCACCTAGGTAGGTGGTAGGACAAGTTTTTTGATAGGTAAGGCTATACTTACGAAAATATTATTATTATTTGTTTTTCGTTCATTCATGCGACAAAAATAAACAACCTCCATTTAAAAGCATGAAGCCCGCTCTAGGTATCGTGTATTTAGAAGCAAAGAGTGTAATAATTTATAGCTTAGAGACTGACCAGACATAATATAGGGAATATCTATGCAAAATTTGGCCAGAAATTTTCTAGTAGTTTTTGCGTGATGTTGGAATATATATTTAGACAAACAGGCAAAAATTCTAAAAACCATATTTTCGCCATTAGTCGTTCCCCGACCTCGCATAAATTACTTAAAAAAAAAACAATATACAGTTTTGACTTCGCTACGATTTTATTATATATATAGATTTAACTAGATATAGAAAATACTACTACAACCATCGTGACTACAACAGAATATCCCTCATTTTGGTCGAGTTTGTATTCAGTGCTCGTAGTTGTGGATTTGATTTCCGCACCGCAACGTTTATTCGTATACGTGGAAACCGGAGTTTTCGCGTACACATTTCTTTGAACTCCGGATGTTGTCGAATGAGATGTAGGTAATAAGTATGCGACAAAGTATAGTCTACAACTCTACATGCATGAATGTATGTTTATGATAGTAATAGCTGTTGTTGTATTTATAAATACTATAGGTACTTATTACATAATCAGCCTATTAAGTTGCCACTTCTGCGTTACAGGCCTCCTCTCGGTGAGTGGGAGTGGACCGTAATCCACCACGAGGACCCGGCGCGGATTGGTTTTTGGGTTCTTGGTTGGTTTTTGGCGTATTCGAATTTTTTGTTCTAGGACATGCCGGTTTCCTCACAACATTTTCCTTCACCGTTTTGAGAGCAGTGTGATGAAAAAGCGCCTGGGCTCGTATCTACGACCTACAACTCGTAAGTCACGGCCGCCACCACTGGTCCACCACTACTAAATACTATGCGAGGGCTAAAAAATCAAATGTATTTTTGATTTTCAAGCCTTATTATTGTACCTAATCACAGCATTAGGTTGGTAAAAAATGTAGGTATAACATCGTAACGACAATATTTTGTAAGCACATGCCGTATGTGTAACCAAATGTATTGTGTTTAAATACACTACTGGCCTACCGTCGGCGTCGCAGCCCTTTCACCGGCATTGATAACACTTCGCGAAAAGTCACCAGCATATTGTATACAATAGCTATACATATATACTTGTAGGTCAACGTTGAAAGTGTACGTTTATCCTCTCATGCCTTGAACCGTTATGACTTATTTGGTGATATACGATGTACGAGACAAGGCGGTAATTTGTGTTTTTTACAGGTGTTATGTTGATGACTTTTATTAAAGTCTATATTATAATAGAATTCAATTTTCTGCTTGTTAAAACTCTGTAGCTTGCGTCATTAGATTGTCTTGCAAGGTTTCTCATACTACATGCTCGAACATTTTTTAATATTATTTTTTTCCAAGACGATCCAGAACTTGTGTATCACACAGTTTTAGTTCTAATAATTTCTGACTCTTTTTGACAATTCAAAAGTGCCTGTTAATGGTTTAATTGAAATAAATGCTTTGAGTTTGAAATAAAAAAAACTACTAAATAATGCGAATATATCTACAAGGTCGAAACGATAATACGACAATAAAAATCAAACTTCGTATATCGGTCGGCATACAAAAATTCAATCGAACACATCCAATACTTTAGTCACTATAGCTAGTCAAAGATTGGCAAAACCCTCACATTTAATGATGTTGATGATCATCATCATCATGATGATGGTTTGATGTTGTCCATCACTGTTAGTTTGTTTCAAAGAATCACTTTTTTTATTAATTTCAAAGTCAGGATTTATACAACATAAAGAGCTAAGGAAGGAACATGGGCGGGTTTTTAGTCAGTAAGAGTCTGACACTCCCTTCCGCTCCACACTGAGCAGGTCATTTGATGATTGCCCATCTGAAAAAAAAATAGTCAGGATTTATTTGATACTTCCAAAATACTCCTATGCATTAGTAGGTATTACCCGTGTTTTCATTTGTCGTATTCTCCATATTGTATTTATTATTTCCCAAAAAATGGTTAATGATCATGGCTCAATCTTCCCGCGTAATAGGATGACTGTGATTGTCCAAGATTATTAATTTGTGGATACCGTTAGATGGAATATTCCTCTACTGGAAAGGACACCTTATGTTCATAATCTAATAAATGTAACATACACACAATTTTAAACCACTTGATTTGTTGAACTGATTCGTTCCAAGGTTTTTTTAATAGCGATGAAACCTTTGCCTATACCTTCACCTATGTTATGACCATAGACGAGCACTATTATGAATGAATAAAGGTACATACTTTCAATAATAAATTATTGTTTGGAATATTTTTACTTTATTCAAACAACGTGTATTTGCTAATCTATGAGAAACATACGTGAAAGAAAACAAGGCAGTACTGGTGTGACTTTAGGTCATCATTAGCATGTACGTACCTAGTATTTATAGTTTTTTCAAATAAACATATTCTGCAAAGAAACAATTAAGCTAGCTTAGGCGCCCGAAACGCGCCGATCGCTTGGTTTCTTAAAAATTCGTCACGACATTTTGACTAGCCTAACAGACGAAAAATTTCCACCCTAGGGGGTCTAAAATCATGTAATGAATATTTTTTTTTATAAAACTTTGCCCCACACTAGGAATTTCTCCTGTATTGTGGGTGCGTTTACAAACATTTAAACTCACATACACAAACAGCCAGACCCGGAACAACTACTTGCAGGTCATACAAATATTTTTTTCGTGCGGGAATCGAACCCGCGACACGCAGCGCAGCAGTCAATCGCTTGACCACTGCGCCAATCGTGCCTTCATGAAATTGATGGTTCAGTTTGCGCGTCGATGTCCTGTGTATATACAATCTGTCGATTTTTATTTATCTTACCGTGCATACAGTCCTTCTTTATGTTTTTTAAAAGACCCTCGAGTTTCTCTTTTGTAAGTAGATGCGAATGTTCATAAGATCGTAATTTTATCAGCGATAATGGCCATCCTACAAAAAATTTAAGTCACGTTCTAAACGTTTCAGTCCGTGTATGGGCTTAGATTCAGTAGCACCTCAAATGACTACTAATTACTTAAATAAGACGAAATTTCGAATAAAACGTCTTGTATTCTAGATTTCGTCTTGTCTACCTACAAGCTATGGAGAAAACTCTCCTTCGTTACCATCATCATCTGACTAGCCTTTTCTTCACTAACTTGGGATCGGCTTCCAGTATGGCCATATGCAGCTAAATACCAGTATTTTACATGGAGTGACTGCCTATCTGATAACCACAACCCTGTTACTGGGTAATACGATACCCCTCGGTAAGACTGGTTGTCAGACTTTAGGGTTTCTGATGAACCGTAACGACTATCAAAGACCCACGAATGACAGCCGGGACCAACGACTTACCGTGCTTTCCGACGCACGAAGGGGTCTTGGTATGTAAAGATGGTGACCCATCCACGGACCAACCGCGGCAAGTGTAGCTTAACCTGATCGATCGACTCATGCAGCTGTTATTACTTAACCACACGCCCCTCACTTAGCTCCTATTCTTCCTCATTCTCCTTTCCTTATCATCAAAGTAGAACTAGCTAGTTTTAAGCCTCACCTTAGTTCCACATGTCAATACTACTAACAACTTTCCATGGTCCATTAAAGTGAAAAGCGTAATCGATAAATGCTGGCAAACAATAGTTAATTAAGTTGTTAGCTCACTGATTAGTTCCACGCCTTTGCCACAGTATAAAGATCATACAGTATTGTATCTCGGCCGTAACCTTGAAATAAATGCCTACAGCCGCGCGGTACGTAAACATGCGATAGGGCTGCCCGCCTCCAGCATTTTAATTACATTTGCCTACTTTGTGTTTCCATTTAGTTTTGTTATTGTATTTTACTGTGTGTACATAAATATTATTAATAAAAACCACGTCTTTACTTTGAATTATACAAACTAACAAAACAAAACACACATGCCCCGAGGTTTTAACACAAGCGTACCTACCGTATAATGATTCATGCCTATAACTACTAATTTCACTCATGTCTATCACTTACCTTTACTCAATTCACTTTATTTATTAATCCAGACATCTTTTTTTTTCGGGAGATAAAAGGAAATACTTATCCATTAAAAAGACACATTATGTACCTACCTACCTACTAGTTTAATTATTAGTAAAATTATTTTACAGTCTTACCTTTCAGAGTTTCCAGGTAATTTAAAAAAAGTTATCTCTGGATGCGTTATTGACGAATTCATGCAACCAAAAACAGCACAATATAGCCTACTCGTCATATTAAATATGTACTTACTGCAATTTATTTTTAGTGAAAAAATCGCGCGATTATTGTTAAAAAAAACAACACACCGTCCGTTCGTCACGCGGCACAGTCGCGACTGTCTGCATGCCGAGCGCGTTCCGAGGTCGAGGCGCGTAGGTATAGCTTGCGTTTCGTCCGTTTCTATGAAGTCGAAATACTGTATATCTTTATACTGTGCCTTTGCTGTTTGCAGGGCGTGTAAAAGTACCTACTGACGGCACCAATTAGTAATGTTTGTCTTTTATTACATTTCTAGAAAGTTATTAGTTTTCAGAAAAGAAAAATAGGTAAGAATATATTTTTTTTATAAAAAAAAAAACAATCGACTTCCAAAAAGACACTACAAAGTGAATAAAAAGTAATAAAAAAAAATTAAACCGACTTCAAAAAGAAATGAACTCAAAATTATGTACCTAATAACTTTAATTTCGGAAGTCGGTGTCTTGGGATCTGTATTTTAGTTTTAGTTTTTTGCCACCGACTTCCGAAATTAAAGTTATTTCATAATTTTGAGTTCATTTCTTTTTGAAGTCGGTTTAATTTTTTTTAATTACTTTTTATTTGGTAATTTTTAGTTGTTGCACTAGAATTTGACCAAGGTTTTGAGATGTTTTCGCTTTGACACTACACCCGTAGCTCGTATCAATAAGCCAGGCCGTCACACTTTCACGTCTTAGTCCATATCTTGAAAATTACTGAATCGATTTTGATGAAACTTGCACTGTTCCCTAAGTTGAAGTAAATGTAAGAGATATTCGTTGACAAACATACATACATACATACGTCTATAAAATTTTTGTATATTTGTTTGGAAGCTCTAATAGATTGTCATATGTGAATATAATGCAATTCCAATAATATTACATACATACGTATCGAATTGATAACCTCCTTTTTTTTGAAGTCGGTAAAAATAACTTTAATGTCGGAAGTCAGTGTCGTTGGGTTTGCATTTTCGTTGTTTGCCACCGAATAAAGTTTTTATTACCGACTTCAAAAAAAAGGAGGTTATCAATTCGACCACTAAGTATGTAATATTATTATTAGAATTGCATTATATTCACATATGACAATCTATTAGAGCTTCCAAACAAATATACAAAAATTTTATAGACGTATGTATGTATGTATGTTTGTCAACGCATATCTCTGCAACTATTAATCGGATCGTGACTATTTTTTTTTATTGGCTTACATTTAATTTAACTTAGGGAACAGTGCAAGTTTCATCAAAATAGATTCAGTAATTTTCAAGATATGGACTAATACGTGTAAGTGTGACGGCCTGGCTTATTGATACGAGCTACGGGTGTAGTGTCAAAGGGAAAACATCTCAAAACCTTGGTCAAATTTTAGTGCAAAAACTAAAAATTATGAAATAAAAAGTAATTTAAAAAAATTAAACCGGCTTTAAAAAAAAATTAACTCAAAATTATGAAATAACTTTAATTTCGGAAGTCGGTGGCAAAAAAACTAAAACTATAAAATACAGATCCCAAAGACACCGACTTCCGAAATTAAAGTTATTTCATAATTTTGAGTTAATTTGTTTTTGAAGCCGGTTTAATTTTTTTAAATTACTTTTTATTCACTTTGTAGTGTCTTTTTTGGAAGTCGATTGTTTTTTTTTTATAAAAAAATATATTCTTACCTATTTTTCTTTTATGAAAACTAATAACTTTCTAGAAATGTAATAAAAGACAAACATTACATACAATAAAAAAATACAGTCGAACAGAGACCCTCCTCCTTTTTGAAGTCGGTTTATTATGTAAAGATACGACACTTATAGCCACAATGCATCCCATAACAATTCCACTAAGCCACCACTTAAAAGTCATAGGAAAGCATGCGAGGTAATTTTGTTTACTTGAATTTTTCCAGTAATTTTGGTTTAAAAATCAAACTATTGAACCAATTTTGATGAAATTTCTATGCGACCAATCTGAAAGTATATCCTTACAAATAAAAAAAAAATTGCAAATCGGCTTTTATATACCGGAGTTCTGAGGGAATAAACATTAAAAAAACCCAAAAAAACTTTTAACCAATTGATAACCTGCTCCTTTTTTTTTTTAAGCCGGTTAAGAAGAAAGAAAACGTACCTACGTATATATGCGGTCAACATGAATACATGACGCAGAGAAAGAACACAAAATATTATAAGTTGGGGAAAAATATTTTTATCATTACATTTTACTCGTATTATGCGCGAATGTGTTGTTTTTGTGTATTGTGTTGTGTGTGGTGTACTGCTACGGTATGGCCCGTGGAATGCTGCCGGAGCCCTACGATTTTACGGTAGGTACTGAATATCCTCCCGCGTTTCAGCCCACTGATTCACGTATTTTCACTCGGATAGTGCAATAGTTGTTGGGCAACCAGCCGATCGTGTCAGTTTCACAGGGAGGCGGCAGGCAAATGTGACAGCAGAAATAGCCATCCTATCTGTGATGTGGAAAAATCCATATTGCGGATACGGCGGCGTGGCAATCGCGCTAGGTACGTGGTGTCGCATTCTACTGTGCACAAAGTAGGTACTAAGAAGGGATAGGCAAATTCACCGCGTGCAAGCGCTCGTGCTGGGTGACAAAACACGCCGTATGGAGTACTGCAGGTCTGCAAACTAAAACTAGTGTTTTTAAGAGTTTTATTTACCTAAGTTTTTTTTTTTTTATATTTCCGTGATAAATGTAGGTCCCAATTGGATCACATTATAACGCCACATGCAACAGAAAAACTCTTTCAACTTATTATAGGCGAATGGGCCGCTAGGGGCACATCCGACCATAAAACAATTTGGGGGCTACGTACTAACAACAAACCGAATTTCATACAAAAAAGAAAACAGTGCTATTATGCCCTCAACAGCAATTTCAGCAAAACGAAATACCAAGATTGCATAACAAAAAAAAAATAGGAATTAACTCAACGGACGAAAACATTGAAATACCCTGGAATAACACAACGGAAGTATTAAAAGCGACTGCCCAGGAAACTGATTCTTCAGCCAGTTCTCTACAAAGATCCTAACCTACAAAAGGCTAAATTCCTACAAAGTAGGCAACCAGATAATGAGAGGCATAACCGCGAACCGTTGAATGTCAGGCAACACTTCAAAAGGTTTAAAAATCATGAAGAACAAAAAGCATGCAGCCTGCCTCAATGCACTGGGGAAAAACCACTCTGCAAAACGCATGTAGTTGCTGCACTTTTTTTGCGCCTTATACGTACAAAAAAAACTAGACGATATATTATTGGAATTGGGCAACTATCAAGCGGCCTTTTTGAACATTAGATCAACCTGAACCAACCTGGCGGCGATGTCGTTAAAAGATATCCATAGATAATTAATAATCAAATCAACCATCTCTCCACTATTCCAATTCTTACTCTAGTATGCATATCCGGTACGGCTCTTAAATCCTTCCCTATCCTACGGGCACGTCTTCCCTACCATTACAGTACCCCCGGTCTACTCCTTGATATGCTATGGTCGCTGTAGCACCATGAACATGAAGGCTAGTGCGAATCTTGGGGTTCATTCGATTAATCGAGTCTGGTTTAACTGCGCTAGGGTCGGTGCATTTCATTCATTCATTCATAATTGCCATCAAAATCTTTGGGGACTTGAGTTCCATGTAGGAATCACAGACATATTCGTAAATAACCATTGGTCATATTGCTTATTATAAATACACGAAAAAGATAAAGATAACGGTGTTGTGGTAGTAAACATGACCTTATGGTTACTGTTACATGGAAGTTGTCCGTTTCAATATTCATAATGTTGTTAACTGCGTAATTCGTACGACAAACAATATTGTAGACAAACAATTGTAGACAAACAATTGTAGAAACTGCTGATAAGTTTACTTAAAGTATATTTTGTTATATTCACGTGCTTTAGCCTAATGAAGTGAAATGTGAACCAAGTATCATAAAAATTTGAGATATTATTGTAGATAGTTTGACTTAAGACAAGATTAAACATCACTTGTCTTGATGATGTGACCACTAAATGGGGAAGCTGTGAAGATTTTAAGATTGATTATGATAAAAATGACAACGAAAATTATAAAGTTGCAGAAGACTCAGATGATAAATCAAATAGCACTAATTGAGCTTGTTTTTAAAACAGGCACCAAAAACTACAAAGAATTGTGTCCTTGAACCACTTAGAGCCCATGCTGATCTGAAATCCTGAATTCAATAACAAACTAAATTAAAGGAATCTGACGAGGAGGTTTTGTTTATACACGGGGAAGATGGAAAAAAAACATGAATTGATACTTATATGTCAACAACTTAATGTTTTTTCTATCTTCCATACAGATTTTTTTAATAAACAGCAGTGTGATAAAGTGATTGTATGACCGTTAAAACAATGGTTGAGAATACAAAACCCATAGATATGATAGAAAAGCTATTTCTCACAATAAAACAGCATAAAGATCACAAAAACAACCTAACACCTTCGTCAGTATATACCGAAAGGAAAACAAGTGACATTATTATACACAAACATATCAAACATTTCTCCAGTTACGTGTAAATCCAATGTAGGTAATACTGGTTGAGCTTATTGCAAAATCTAGACTCCGAACTGCTTCTGAGCATTACTTTTGGACAAACACACACTCTCCAACCTGAAGATGGAGTTCAGCCGATGTAATCTTCTTCAGGGATAGACACTATTGACCGCTCAAGCATCATCAAGCTCACTAATTTCACCTTTGTTCTCATAGTGAGATTTTTACAGAATATACCGTCGTTCAGCATTGACTCTAGCGACCACGATTACAACGAGAGTCAATTGCCATTCATGAAAATATTTTTCCTATAGCAATCTTTAGTTTCACATCCGCCTATGAGGTCAGCAAGCCAAGTATTACCATTGTTATCGATCAAAATGGAGGTAATATCACTTGGAAGATTATCGAGTTTCTAAGTTATTATTTTATTTTGAATGACATAAATATCCTTGCTGTGTCTCTTCTGCATTTGAGTAATTGATCTATTTTATGTTTGTCTGCCAGATAAACTTGAAATTGTTACTTAACCTTTTGTACACTTTTTTAAGTAATTTTTCGAATTGATGCATCAAATTATTTTTTTGCATTATTAACAGTGGTCGGAATAGGCTGACTATATTTACCTAAACTTCGGAGAACAGAGACAGAAAGTGGAGACTTCCTTACGACGACATTTTTTTTCTGTGTGCTTGAGATAGCATTGTTTTTTATCTCGCATTACGAAAATGTAGTGAGCAGTAGCCAATGAGCTGGAGGGACATTATTTTTACCTCTTTCGGTAAACAATAGAAACCGGTACCTGCTCTGATACCTTTTTAACCGACTTCTAGTGGTTAGCCTTGTGGCTAACAGGAACAATATTCCTTTAATTCTCGGAAAAGAAAAGGTTTAAAATTTCAAACAGATTTACGCACTCGAAGACCGTAAAACTAAAATTCTATATTCTAACTTATTTTTATTATATGATAAAGTGATTGATACTAGTATAAAGCTGATATATCCATGTTGGTAATGCTTTTCTTCTATTTTTATATAAGTATACTTACCTCTAAAAAAACTAATTCAATCCTGTGTCTGAATTGCCGAGTCTCAAATTGTGACACGAAATTCGTGTCAGAAAGTTTCATGACACTAGTAGTAATAGTAGTTAACTAGGGAAAGAGTAAATACGTAATTTGTGTATTTCACAAAAAGTTAGTTTAATAGTTTTAAGATCTCGGAAGAATTTTCGTAAATCTACAGTATCTACGTTTGAAATACATATCGAAGTCCCTTTTATGCAATTAGAAATTAGTTTTACTTAGGTGTTACACATGGACAAATGTTATGTATTGAAAGATTTGATGCAACAACGGTTAGTTTAAGGATAATTCTAATAAATGATTTAAGTTAGATTATTTTAGTGAACATTCCTAAGATTTGTTAATTGCAAGTTTAGTTAAAAATAGCCTTTACACATCTTAAATAAACCTTATTTTCAACTTATTTAAGATTTTTTCCGAATTCCGGGGAAAAAAAATGTCGTCGTAAGGAAGTCTCCACTTTCTATCTCTGTTCTCAGAAGTTTAGGTAAATATAGCCAGCATATTCCGAACACTGATTATTAACAACGTGTTCAAAAATGTCTCTATTGGTATCACAAATCTGATAAAACTTGAGTAAGTAAGTGGGTTCTGTAAAAACAGCTGTGAAAGAGATACTAAGGCGCGTATTCTAGAACGATGATTGGTGAATCTCGATTGAAAACTAGAAGCATACCAGGACCGTTGATTTTGATCATAATTTCAAAATATTCTTCAGCTTATTTGCCTAATTCAACAACGTAGTGTCTGAAGTTTTAAAAAAAGAAATTGTAGGGGCCTTTTTTCTAAGAACACTTCTGAATACACTGATTAATGCGAAGATTAAAACTTGGATGCATTGTAAAACAATAAGAATTGCAGCAATTATCGTCTGATCGGCCCTTACTTTGAAGTCAAGGCCTACCTGATCGTTTAATCTGCACCTCGACATTTTCAATACTAACGAGGACTCATAATTAACTAGTTTCTAAGAAAAAAATATTACTGAATAAACAAACCATTTCTGTACCTTGCCCATTCGTAGAGCAAGAATTGAAGCAAAGATTTATGAACTAGCCAATAAGATTGGAATTTATCAACGTGGTTTTTATTGCCACTTTGTTGTAATTAAACACACGAAAACTGTTCTTGTAACGGATACTGTTTTAATCGAGGTCAGTGACAAACCCCTCTTCATGAAAAAAATATCACAGCCGATGAAATAAGTCAGAGCGCCGTGATTGTTAGTGTCATAGTTATAAATGGCATGGTGTGGGAAGACAATGCGTTCACTTACATATCTACGGAGTACAATAACTTGTATATTTGCACATGCATCGTCACTTGAAAGTCTGTCTGTACCTGCGTTGTACTCACGGCGAGCAAGTCCTTCAACCTTGGGACCTGTACTGCGGATATTTCGCTTGTTGATTTTTTCTCCTTTTCCGCAAATCTCCGCTTCACTATTTGCTTGCGAATCTTGTCGGCATCGACTCAATAATAACGTTCTTTAACGAACACGGTCACGTCTGTGGCATTTGTTGTTGTACCTACCGTAATCGCTATTGCGAATCGCATCATCTGCTTCAGTGCAATGTTTACGCGTTATAAACATTAGCTTGGCAACGAATTTTTTTTCCATGAAATGTTGTTTACGCTATTCGTACAAATTTGGCGCACGTTGCTTGATGAAATGCTTGCATATTCGGGATAGAGTAAGAGGATATTGAGTGCCTGGTTTAAGACAATCGTCTTAATGCATTTTATGTCGAGATGATAATGAGAAACGGACGTTGAACGCTGCATTATTCTCCAGAGGGCAATAGGTGGCGCGATATGATAGCCCAGGGCTCGACAAGTGCGGTCGAGGCCGGGAGCCCGGGAGAGGTGGCAGCCGCTCGCATACCGCACTCAGTATACAATCGCGCGCCGCAAGTGTTGCGCGCACGCCGCTCACTGCAACAACCTCGCGTACTTATCGAATCGACCGCCTTATCGATTACGCCTTCCGCTCCTTTGAACGTCGCGCGATTCCGAACAGTGATGGGTGACTCTCGCGATAACGTGTGAATAATTGGAGGATTAGGAAAATAAACAAGTGCACGTGATGCAGCGGTAGATCGCGCCGACAGTGTAGACCTATCGGCGCCGCTCCTGGTGGACCAGGCCCATGAGTGTCAGTCCCTTACCGGTGTCCAAGGAGATAACGTGATGTGACAGCGATACGTGTCTTAGTGCCAGTGGAATTGTTTTGTGAAAGTGTGCACCGAGCGTGAGTGAGCAGACGGCTGCCGGCGCGGCCGGTGCTCCGTAACAATGTTGAATTGCACCGATCTGGAATGCATCCTACACCATCATCATTACTATGCACACCTGCACCACATTCATCATTTACAAAATGCACAGGATACAGGTACGTCGATGATATTAATAATCGTCACAGTGAAGGTGATGATGAGGTTTTTAAATCAATCACAGGAGAACAATGACAAACCAAAGGTAGTAACAATGAAATTGTTTGTTGAAGAGCTAACGATGAGTGCTAATGATAACAAATGAGACGAGCGAAACGTGTAGGCCTCGGTAGAAATCCTTGATTTAGATTCTGCATCAGATGCATACCGTCGACATTTTCAGATACATTGTTATTATGGGGCTGATTCGAAATTCGAATCCAAAAATCAGTAGGGTAAGGGACATTTTTTTTAAGCTAGAATTTTTTCTTATACACCATTCGAAAGAGCGCAAAATTCTGAACAAAACTGTATACTCAACTCATTTTGGGTATTTTGTCCCTTACCTTAATTGAACCTACGGTCGACGTACATTCAAACTGAAGTTCATGACGAACTTACATTAGGTAAATAAATTATTATTTATTGCGATGTGCTTTAATAGTACGAGAGACGTACAGTCACGAGCACTAATATGTCAACACTTGGCAACTTTCAATTGCGATTTTTTCGTCAAATGACGAATGCAACGTTGAAATACGACACTTTACATAAACCTATGGGTTCGAAAATACTATGATCGTAATAACATAAAATTTCATCGAAAAATAAAGGAGAAAATTGCCTTTGAATAAAGCCAAGTGTATACATACTTATGCTCGTGACTGTACTTGACCTTTCTGAACAATAAGAAAAAATGAAAATTGGGCACAACACTCAAGAGCGATAATAGACTGAAACACAAGGTTTAGTGCAATAACTAGCAGGTGTTTGGTGTAGATATCACGCAACGTACCTGCCTATTGCGAGCTGTTTTCACTCTGTTAACTCACTTGGACGAGCGACTTTAAAACCTGCCTGACGACGCGAAATGGACGAAATATTTGTACAAACAAATGTTACACGTTTTCTCTTTTAACTCGTCGCAGACATATTGAATAACTAAACTGATTATATTAACCTTACCAGTTGACCAGTTCAGGTTTACCAAAATTATAATAAACTAGCTACTGCCCGCGACTTCGTCCGCGTAAAATTTCTTGTTCCCCGACCCACCCCGTCGAATCGCATTGCCTCCCCGCGCTATTAGTTCGTTATCGTGATTTTTCTTACCTTTTTTCTTTCTGCTCGTCGCCTAAGAGCCCTAGCGTGATAGTAAATAGCCTAAAGCCTTCCTCAATAATTGGGCTTTCAAATGCAAAAAATAATTTTCAAATCCGACGGGCAGTTCTAGAGATTAGCGCGTTCAAACAAACAAACTCTTCAGCTTTCTTATTAGTATAATAATATAATAATAATATAGATATTTCAAAAATATATATTCCGCCAATCACTTCAATTAACGGTACTAACGGTAACTAATATCCAATTAGTATACCAGCAGCAAGAATGTAAGTTCCGTTCAAAAATCATAAAGCTAATGTTTTTTGTTGTGTAAATAACATTATTAAAAGATGTTGTCATTTTTGTATCAGCTCTTGCGTTTTGATCACTTTTTTAGATATACCATACTTTCCATCAGAATTTGATTCGAACACTTTTTTGTTTATAAAAGTTATCTCCCCATTATCAGTGCAAACTATATTTATTTATTTATTTATTTATTTATTTATTTATTAACTCGACATCACTATCATTACAGGAATTTCCTAATTCAATAGTGTGGCCATAATTACAGTTTTATTATTTACCATAACATATTCTGTACATCGTTGTTTTTGTGAACTCACTCAGAGAACAAGTAAAAAGATCTATGCTGTCTGCTACGTCATTAAGTACACGCAAGGTGCGCGTTATAGGGGCTTTACTCAGTAGATTGGTCCTACTACTGGGCACCGCCAATAGCCGTGGCTGTCGCCTTCGGAATACATAATTGTCGGGCACACACATATAATTATTATTATTTATTAAGAACGGTGAATGTGTCAGTACATACACTTTAAAATCTGCAGAACACTTCTTCAGATGGAGTGTAGATAAATTCATATTTGTTTTTATGTCTATTGATTCATTGGTTTATTATCGTTGGACGAACAATGATCAATGAGTTTCAACTTCGTTAATATCATAACTACACGCGAACTATTTGAAAACAAAAACAAAAAGAAGTAAACAATTTTCTTATGCAAGACGTACGTTAGACTGGTCTGAAAACCTGTATACCTGGCGTTCTGTTAGATATAAATGGTGTGAATTCACGCCATAGTCCTTGTCAGGTAGGTAGGGAGAACGTTCTTTCCTATTACAATCTATTATATGAATTTAGTCATTACCGTAATTATATGCTATATTTTATAGATATGATCTGTCGGTGTTGGTGTTGAAAGTAAATTTCCAAATATCCAGTCTCTTAGCTTCTCTGCACAGAAATGTTGACATCGTGAATCTTGGTAATTAGTGACAGATTAACCTATTGCTAACAATTGTATCATATCAGACGATACGCTCAGTTCACATGGGTAATTCATTGATAAGCTCTTCTGATACGCTCTCTGAACCTACCTTTTATTCGTACACCGACTTATGACAAAAATGGCATTTTATGATACTAATTTTTTTAAGTTTCTCTGTTACATCATTTGTTACTAATAATTAGGTACCTACTCCAAATATTCTGCATTTATTGTCGCCTGCCAAATCATGATAAAAATAAACGTCGTCAAAGTAAAATTAATTCAGTAAGTATGTGTTTTATTATTCCAAATCTAAGTCGGTTAATCCCTTCTGATATCATTCTAATAAGGATCATGTTTGTAAAATACTTAAGTAAAGAGATACATTTGATTATCTCAGTAATAATTTGAAAATGTTCAACGTCGTTAACCCTAAAACCAGTCATTTTAAGTTCGATTATTACCATGCTAACCGAGTGTATCGAGTGCAGTATTTCATTAAGGTTAATCTATTAATGCTAACGAAGGAGCAAAACGTTTGCCATCTGTTCTAAACATTCTAAGACCGAGGTCTAGATTTTGCGTTCTTGACCCTAAACAGGTGAATCAACCAATAATTTCAAATTCTTCCTAATATCAGTTTCACAAGTACCATTTATTTTAAGTCTTTTAATATGTGTACTTTTATCCTCAAATCTCGTGCAAAACGTTTTTTGTATCCTTGAGTGGCTAAATATTACTTCATCATTATTGCTATTTAATAACCTATAAGACGTACCTAATAGATAAATTATGTCAGTTTTCCTCATTCTTATATATCCATTATGTGATAAATATAGCTGTTGTTATTATTTTTAACCGACTTCCAAAAAGGAGGAGGTTATATGTTCGACTTTATATATGTTTTTTTTTTATTTATGTTCACCGATTACTCGAAGAAGGCTGGACCGATTCCAAAAATTATTTTTTTGTTTGAAAGGGTATCTCTCGAGGTGGTCCCATTATCATCAAGTTGGAATCTGATGAGAGGATCCCATGGAAATCGAGGGAAACCCTCACATTTTATAAGCAAACCTATAACGATTTGGGTAATTTTTAAATTGACTTGAGCATTTGCTCTCGGGAATCATCATTTGGTAAAGTAGAGCTGATGATGAAGACCACAGATGGCCATCGGAACTACTCAATGGCAAATATTTCACGGGTTGCGATTCGATTACTTTAATATGGTTGCTAAGCAATTTATGCTCATTACAATGCGTATGGTGAAGTGGAGCTGATGGTGACTTCTCAATCAGCTCTAGTTCTTCTGGTTCTTACTAGGAGAACTCCTCAACAATTAACGTCCCTGCATCGGGAAAAGCAATATTTTGTAAAAGGTGATGAGCAGTTGACATTAGGCTATTGTAACTTAGATAAATTACAAAATGACCTATTAAAAGTGAAAAATAAAAACTTTTTTACAAAAAAAAACAACCGACTTCCAAAAAACACTTTAAAGAGAAAAATAACTTTAATTTCGGAAGTCGGTGGCAAAAAACTAAAATACAAATCCAAAGACACCGACTTCCGAAATTAAAGTTATTTTTCTCTTTAAAGTGTTTTTTGGAAGTCGGTTGTTTTTTTTGTAAAAAAGTTAGTTATATTCTGATTGTTTCTTTCAAGACTAACAACATTAAGACAGCGTATACACGTTAAACACCCGACTGCAGTCATGACCAATTAGATTGAGTAAGTCCTTTATTTGGATCTTTATTTTATTAAAAACTCAGATGTCTGTCCATTTATTTATGCTTAACCCGATGTTATGTTTGTGGTTGATGTAGGTTCTACAGTAAACGTCATGTTATGATAAAAGGAAGAATATGTAAACAATTGTTGTTCTAAACGTTCCGATTACTGATAATGTTTGAGAACTAATACATGTACCTAATTATTTGTAGTCTTAGTTTTACTTCTAATGACTCAGACGAATTCATGACTGTTTTAATACATTTTAGTTTAAATATAATATTGTCTTTGTTGCGATAAAAAGTTACTTTGTATTGGATTGCAACAGAATAATTTAATAATATTTTTGTTTCTTCATTTGAAACAATAATTACAGCGATTTCTCGTCTTCTTTAGGACTTTATTGCTCAAAACCTACGCTTTTAATATATAGGTTCTTTTTTATTTTATATACCTTTAATAATACAACCTATAGTTTTAGTTTCATTAAACAATACGTTGTTTAATGGAACTAAAAACACTATCACGGTAATGTGACAGTATTGACTATAAGTCGATGTTTTGATAATTAGATCAATGAATATTATTGTATTTGATTAATACCTACCGTACATTCATGTTGGACCAACAGCTGAGCACGTGTTTGGCTTGCTCCCTCTCTGTAACATGGCCAATTGGTTAGAGATATATCCCCCTATACCGGGGGATCGCTATAATCATCTCGTTTAATCACAAGGCCAATGTTAATATTTGTTGCGAATGCGCCTGTATATTCAACTGCTTGTTCCCAATTTAATAATTTGCGACGTGTCTTTTCCTACGGCGGTTGATTATCTATTACATAGGCGTTAACTGATGGGCTTGTCGAATCAATTGAGGGTCTGGTCTCTATTTCAAATTTGCATTTGCTATGCAACGATTTGAATTCGTTCCATGTTATAGATTTTAACTTTCTAATCTTGTCTTCAAGTGTTCGCTAATATTCAATCAATTTCTTTATGAGTGATGAAATGATAAGTCATTTTGGCAAGTAATGAGAGTCAAGATTAACTGCTTTTGTGCTCTATAGATTACAACCTGAACAAAACATCAATATATCGATTCGCTACGGAGAAACTTAAAACGTTATCACTCTGAAATAAAAACACTAGGCTGAAATATAAATTTGTCAGGAAGAAAGTGAGCGCGATAAAGAAAATAATGATATTCAAGACAATGATGTAAGATTTCCACCGCCTTTACCTTTCGTAACCCTATCGTAACCCTATTTTCTCTTTCAAGCCCAAAATTATGTTCCAACAAAACCCGTATATTTTGCCGGTTTCCTTCCACTCTCTTCGAGTTCAGTGTATCTAAGATAATATCCTGTGCTTGCATCCGGGTAGGAAATGCATGTCACGATAATGAAACAGATAATTATTTCACTGATAATGTGTTGTTTCGTTGCTAAGAGCAGGTTCTAAAGTGGCCTTTACCAGGTTTTTTATGAAGTTCAGGGCGCGATAAATTAATAATGTTTACTTAAGATAAGAAGTATATGAAAGTGTTTGGGAACTTGAATTTTATTATTTTTGCAAACTGTCTGTCAGTCATTGAACAAGGTAAAAAAAATTTTTTACAAAAAAAAACAACCGACTTCCAAAAAAGACACTAGGTACAAAGTGAAATATATCTTTAATTTCGGAAGTCGGTGTCTTGGAATCTGTATTTTAGTTTTAGTTTTTTGCCACCGACTTCCGAAATTAAAGTTATTTCATAATTTTGAGTTAATTTCTTTTTGAAGTCGAATTTTTTTAAATTACTTTTTTATTTCGTAATTTTTAGTTTTAAGTAAAAACTGGAATATTTGTTTGTAATAAGTAGGTCATAGTTTTGTTGTAAATATTGCACTAGAATTTAAATGAGGTTTTGAGATGAGATTTTCCCGTATCAATAAGCCAGGCCGTCACACTTACACGTATTAGTCCATATCTTGAAAATTACTGAATCGATTTTGATGAAACTTGCACTGTTCCTTAAGTTGAAGTTATTGTAAGCCAATGAAAAAAATGTTCACGATCCGATTAACAGTTGCGGAGATATGCGTGGACAAACATACATACATACGTCTATAAAATTTTGTATATTTGTTTGGAAGCCCTGATAGATGGTCATATCCCGTCGCATGTCGCGTGTACAGGGTATGTACCGATAACAATAGAATTTCTATTGTGTCTGCTAATTGGCCATGCGACGGGATATGTGAATATAATGCAAATCCAATAATATTACATACATACGCGTCGAATTGATAACCTCCTTTTTTTGAAGTCGGTAAAAATTATAGTGTAATGCTCCTGTATGCAATCATTATAAGTGGATTATGTATAAATCATAGGCTCATCAGTCGTTTGCCTTATGGCGATTTATTATACCTACCTACATATATTTAATTATCAAGCTGATGGTAATATTATCCACAATAATTGCCTAAAGTCATTGTGCAGATATCAGATATAAACCATTATATAATACACGATTTAACATATACAGAAACAAACTTACAAACAATCTTTATTATAAACATAAATATCGTCACGTGATTACACATAATCAGCCTGCTGCGACACAGGCCTCCTCTCGTTGAGAGGTAGTGGGCCGTAATTCACCACGCGGGCCCAGTGCGAGTTGGTAGATGTTACATGTCTTCGAATTTTTGGTTGTGGGACATGCCGGTTTCCTCATGAGCGACGTTTTTTCTTCACCGTTTTGAGAGCAGTGGTGATGAAATAATTTATTCAAAGCCTGTCTGGGTTCGAACTTACGACCTACAACTCGTAAGTCACTACCGTTACCAATGGGCCATCACACCACTGGTCATAGTGATTGACAAATAGAAATTATAATTTCACATTCTTCGCGTACATAATTGTTAATACCTGTTACTAAAATATTACTGTTGGTAGTATCACGTTTGGAAATCTAGAATTAAGTAACGTGACCTTGGCTTGCCAGCCAAAATATTAAAAACATAGTAGCGTTTAGATCTTAGTTTATATAACGGTTTGCTAAGCTGGGTTTAGACAAAGACACAGTTGTAACAGAGGGTGATTTACATGAAAAAAATTAAATCTAAGGTTGAACAACTAGCGTCATTTCCTGTACCTGTTTTTCTTCATGCACTGTTCCACTAATGAACAATGGTTTCCCTCAGAAAATTTCATATTTCGGTTGGATTGCTTTTTCTGATCACTAAGTCGTACGCGCTCCCAAGTCTTTAGTTACCAGTTACCACGCCAGCTTTTCCTAGATCTACCTCGAAATTTTCAGCCACAAGGTTAGCGTAATCATCGTACAACGAATGATAAAACAATGATTATTTTAGTTCAACATGCTTTCTGCTATTGAGATTTAATTAGTTTCAGCAAACATGCGTAAAATGTAAAACTAATTACCTCTCTGTGCCTAATAACGACATTGCAGAGAAATAGTAGTTTGGAGTCTTTAGTATTATAATCGTCAAATGTAGGGTAGAACACCCTCGGTCTTTATGAAGCGAGCGAATATTCCCAGAGTAGCTGGGCATCAGCTGGATGAGAATAGCCACGGATCGAGCAAAATGGCATGCGATTGGAGAGGTCTATGTCCAGCAATGGACTTCTTGATGATATTGTAGTGCACAAAGTTGTAACTCGACACTTTAAATAGACATAAGCGTTGTAATGTAAACCGAGCCTAACCATATTTTCGTGTCTAGATCCCACATGCCAATTCAACGTTTTCTTTTTATATATTAAGTATATGTTAGAAGTGCCGACAACCTCACAAAGTGAGATAGACTAAGATCCTATTTAGTTATTAATACAACGCTCAATGGTGAACGGTTTTAAAACCCAAATGCATTTTTTTATTAAAGAATCTACAAAAAATGCGCATCAGAAACGTTTGTAAGCTTGTTTGAGCACGTGACTGTGTAGTAAAAAATGTGGGTAGGTAGGTAGGTATTGTATATAATAATACCCATGTATTGATCGTTACGATTGATAAGAATATACACTACGTTAACTGTAATCCATACAGATTTATTTATTAGGCAGTTGTTTTAAGGAAATAATAGCTGATGTGAAAGTAAAACCTATTAATTAAACTTCAGTATTGATCCACGCGTATTGATTGTGTTTAAAAAATTCCTAAATGAGAAATATATATTTTTTACAAAGTTTCAGATTTTGCGAAAAATGCGTATACCGTGTTTATCAGTCTTCTAGTCGTAACTATAAAATTAAAATAATTTTAGGATGAAATTGTTGTTTGTAATCAATTCAAAAAGGTGTTTAAAAATAGGTTGGTACCTATTATGAGGATTGACAAAAACAAGAAAAAATTCAAGACTGATGACTGGAACCCAGTCATTAAAATTTTTTCGCGTTTTAGCTCTGTGACTTTGTAAAGTTACGTCTTTATCATTTCATAAATTTTAAATACGCAATCAATACTGACACCTGGTTTCTCTACTTAATACCATTTTAATATATGAATAACAGGCAACATTAAATCATAAACGATTACCTATAACACTTGAACACACTGAACCGTAACAATGCTAATAAAACGTTGTATGATCAGAACTTAAAAAAAAAACGACAATATAATTCCAATAGAATCGATTTTCGCATAAACGGCAATAAGGAAATTCTTGCAATCACTTCTTGGATACTTTAATCGGTGCCAATTATGGAAATTGTTAATGAATGCAGCAGATGTAGAGCGACTTTCATGGAAGTACGTGAATATTGATATTGCCGTAATAGGCTGGTATAGCCGCTTTGTCGGTGTTGTAGAAGCAAGTACGCCTGAGGCTTACCAGACTTACCACTACTTCTAATAAGTACGGTTTAGGTTGTACGGATGCCGATGCCGTTTACACGGCTACGATGTGGACCCGTTTACGGGTCGGTTACCCGGATGTGGCATACAGCTTTTGCTTAACGCTTAGGCTAATAAAAAATGTTTGGGGTCCTAAAACAATTAACGTTAGTCATAATTCTCCGTTCCACGCACTCGCTCCGTGCTCAACGCTCTGTTGGACGCTAAACCTGACTGCATAATGTGTTCGCGAATGAAAGACGATTATGTCACTGTCTGGAGTTCTGTGAGATGAGTTAGAAGAGACAATTTTGTCTAAGTTTCCTAAACTAATGTAATTGGCGGATGCCCGTTTTTGTTAAAGTTGAATAAACAACTGAGATACGACCTGTGCCACGTGCCCTGATACTAACTCTCGTGAGACGATCCTTAGTATTTTGTAAGGTCACAAGCAGGGTGATAAATAAAAAGGCAAGTTATAAAAACACGCAAATAAATCAATGTAACGGTAAATGTAATTTAAAATGAATTATGAACACTAATTGATAATTCATAATAGAATTTAAATTGAAGAAATCATTATGATTTATAAAGGATGCGGTCAATGTTCTTTACATAATTTATGAATTACTAATTTCTCACTGTGAAATTACAGTATATGATGACGTTGAAATATTAAGTTATGTACCTACGATTGATATTAAAACTTAGGAAACCAGTCTTTTGAATAATGTTATTAGTCTCTTCGTTAGTATTTGAATCGATTTGGTAATTTCATAATTGCAGTGCTGAAATTTCACCTTGCCTTATGAGGACACACAAATTGTATAAAAAACTAAATTGAATTTTAATCTATAGAGGTAACACGAGCCAAATAAGGAAAATATTTATTTTATAAACAGTAAGTTGTCAAGCTTGTAGCTAATTTTAATATCGAGACCGGTTAGACAAACATTGAATTCGCGTTTGTATAATTATGTTCATTGTATGTTTGAGAAAATTATGATGAAGGATCTAGTCAGTAAAACGATTTTATTATGTGGAGTCTTTTCATTATCATTTTATCTACTCATTAGTGTGGGCAGACATCCTTGAAGGACATCACCAATACAAGTAGGTAAAAAATTAACAATATTAACGCCTTTAAAAAAATATATTATAAATAGTTCCCACAAGGATGGATAATGGGTCTGTAAGTTCTGTTCTGTTGTGTTTAGTTGTCAGGTGGAAAATCCACCAACACAATCATGTAATGTAGGTAGCCATTTTATTATCATCATGTTATGCAAGTGTAAGGTTCAGCACAGTAGAACGTTGCACCAAACCTGTCTACACTTTGAGTGAGACGGCCAAAAAGATCAAGTCCAAAACTCAGGTAATCGAATCAACAAACATAAATTGGGCCTCCGCACGTAACAAAGCGCGAACAAGACCCGACTGGCCGAGTAATCGACATCGCCGATTTTGCATTTTACAAAATACTCGATATCCGAGGGTGGATCGGTCAATTACGAAGTGCGACGAACGAAGTTCTCCATCAGTTGTTACATAAAAGTCGTAAGCGGCGCACGAGTGTTGAGACGGAGTAATTGGCTGTGAAGCTTTTTTTGTTACCATTACTGTCGATGCCGTCAACACGTAGCCCGGAAATACGGATTTTTTGCATTCCTCTTATCGCTGGTTTATTAAGCTCACAAAGCTGATTGTTCTTGGCTACAAACGTTAATTCTTTCGTGATTTCAACGTCCACATTACTGGCGTACTTAATTTGTGCGATTTACACCCGTTCATGTTTCGAATCGTGCAAACTTGGTAGCTTTTGATTCGAATACATTTAATGATGATTACATAGCACGCCTTTATTTTATGGAATTATTAGGCAAATGTATATCTAAAAGATTGATAAGGGGTCATAATCAAAAATATTTATGGCGTGTTCCTCTCGTTTTTCCATGGTGATGATGATGGTGTTTTGTAATGAACATGATTGCATTTTTAAGCTGTTTGTAAATAAGCAGGTGGTGCTGCTAGGCCTATTGGCAAAACCGGATTTATTTAGTGAGCCGTCGATCGCATTGACATTTCGGAGTCAGTTGATATATCATGTTGGTTGCCCATAAATTAACGGAGATAAGTATATACCAATAATTGTGTAAGTTTATGAAGTTTAGAAATAGATTATTGACATAGATGGATGTTTTGTCGCGTTAGTATTGACGGTTGAAGGTCAGTAATTTTTCTAGAAATATTGGCCTCGACCCGTAATTGCGGTGCCTATTATTAACCTTCATATTTAAATACTAAAGTCGGTAGGTACCTATAGATTTGTGTATAGGTGGCCTCAGTTCATTAAGAAAAATAATTGTTGGACTAAGAGACCTGATTTTTCTCATAGGATCTTTTAGTTTATCATCAATGGCTCACCTTATTTACCTGGACTCTTTCTCACCATCATCTAAGCTAAGTATATGAACGAAAGAAATAGAAAGGAAAGCTAATACCAGAGCCGAAAATATTAGCTGACTGCACGAGTGTTGTAGACGGACAAATAAACATTATCTGAATAGAAGTAATGCTAGAAAGCATAGTAATTTTACCATTATACCAAGAAATAATAACACTGCTTAGTATTCAAGCAAAACAGATCTAAATCTTTCCAATGTGCTTGGATGATATCAAAGCAATATACTTTGCATTTTATTAGTATGCCACAGAGATGCGGGGACCACGTTTTGTGCCCTTCTAGGGAGAATAGAATATCTTTATAACATTGTTTAGGCACATGCAGAACGTGACAGGTGGTGCATTAGGATTCCTAGTGCATGCGCATTGTTGACAGTTTGTTTTAAATTTTAGATGTGGGAATTTGTTTGGGCTTTTCCCGCCGCTGTGTTGTGATGAATAGGAGCTAGATCTGGAATATGTTCAGCTATATCGGTAGTTTGAGCTATTGGCATATCATTTAATCAGCCTATACTGTTCCCACTGCTGGGACACAGGCCTTCTCTGTTCGAGAAGACGTGGTCTGTAATCTACTACGCGGGTTAAGTGCGTGTCACCACATGTCATCGCACACCACCACACCACATGTCAGCCGTCCATACATCCCATTCAATATGTCCCAGTTCAATATTCTTAAGTATAAGTAATGGCAGTGACCGACTGGCATCCAAGGACTAGAAGACGAGGTGTAAGTCGTCTGGCGGCGAGATGGGTGGACGATATTGTTGCCATCGCGGGTACAACCTGGATGAGGCTGGCACAGCAGCGTGGAGATTGGCACAAGAAAAGAGAGATCTATGCTAAGCAAATAGGTGAAGTAAGGCTGTGGATGATGATGATGATATTGATGATGATTTATTATGATTTTTTGATGTTGACTTGAAAGAGCATGGCAGTTGAGAACGTGTCATGCTCACTTAAATGTCTCACTGATGGTGGCGCGTGTGTTGGATCATTCGGTTCCCTACAAAATGATTGAGCTGGATGGTGCTGATCCACGAGTCATGTTCGTGAACGGGCGCCGTCGGTTGAAACTTTATTTTTAATTTTATATTTTGAATTGTTTCTTCATTTGTGTCTTTTTTTTTTACATTGTTCTCACAAAGCAACAAGAATAATGTACCCAGGATTTTGTAATATCTTGATTAAAAAGAGTGTCCAGGGAGTTTCTTGCCCGTTCTTCTCCATAGAGATCTACCTACGTTTTGGAATGGGCAACTAACTTCAAATTTCTGACTAACTGACAGACTATTTAATTTTGACAATTCAAAAGTGCCTGTACAAGGTTTAATTGAAATAAATGCTTTGAGTTTGAGTTTGATGATAAGTTTGAGTTGATTCTCTTCATATCGTGGTAATCGCTAATCAGCAATTGAAAGTGAAGAAATTATCCCTCCCTGTCATCATAAACATTACACAAACTTGTCTCACGGAAGCAAGGCTTATTAGGTTGCAATCATCCCCACAGTAAGTACACCAATTTGCATTTCATTCATAAGGAAGTGGAAATTCGCAAACGTTTAGGATGTCGGTCGGTAGATTAGATCTGATCGACGATGCGCCCGCGTCGGTGGGAGCTGACGAATTATTGTGAGTTCATCGTACTTGACCTTTGCACTTCGTATGAATTTATGAAGCAATTGACTAACGCTAACTGGTCGTGTAGGCGGGTCCGTGTTGTTGATTAAAATTGGACGTAATTAGATAAAGATGGCTGGTGACTTTGAGGAATTACGGATTGGTGTAATTGGCGGGATTTGAGTCTCTGAAAGGTATTTGTTATCTGTTAACTTTGTCTCATAGAATATACAGCCTATTTTGGAAAACTCAATCGCAAGGGTATTCCAAAACAAAACAAGCCTTTTGACAGACAAAACTTTAACACTAGGTAAATAAATCAAATTTAAGCCATATTTAAAGCTTATCTGAGAAAACTTAAAGCCAAGAAACCATCACAAAACGTTCAACCAAACGTTTCAAACATTCGCCGCATTCATTTATTGCAAAAAGAAATCAGTTCCGCCTCGCAAATAAATTGACTAAACAAACTTAAGCGTCCATGAAACCGGTAATCTGCGCCGTAGATGGTCTTACCCACTTACCGGATCGTCCACAAATTGTAATAATTGGCTGCTCACACTCGTCACCGCTACGTTGCGGTGCCGCGAACTCAATTGTCGCGTTATAGATGCGTATTTGTGAAAATTATACTGACTTCAGAAAGTTTGAACTGGTGTTAAAGATAACTATGGCGTGTACTTTCGAAATAAGTTTATGTTGTGAAACCTCAAGGTGTGGACTGTAATCAGCGACCTAATTGCGTTACATAGGTACTATCAATCTCAATCTGTATAATTTTGAACGATATTGCTAATAATATTTATGTTCGAAAAAATCTGTATGACAGTCCAAATTCAGACTTTGACTTGACCCATCTTTCTACACAAGTAGCTGTAGGTATATAATTATTCTTAGAGGCATTCACGCCCTAATGTATTCTTATAGTTAGTTTCCGGTTTCCGGTAACACTAATAGAAAAAGGAAGTTTCAGATTATAATGGTATGGTGAGAGATTTAGGGCATTTCCTCTAAAGTGGAGACGCGCGGAGTGAACCGGTGCGTCGATTCCTGCACGTTTTGCTCCGCTCCATAGATCTCCAGTGGTAACGCACCCCAAGTAGGATAATGTTTTTTTTTTTAAGAGACTCAATTCCTATATCCGAGGGAAAAGTTTTCACAGAATGATGGCCAAGAATAGGCCAAATAAACCACAGTCTTAAACCACGTTTCGTTGATGATATCGTCAAAGTCGCGGGAAACACCTACACAGAATGAGGGACGCACGGAAAGGTAGGAAGGAAGGGGACGCCTATGTCCAGTAGTGGACGTCTTTTGACTGAAATGTTGATGATGATGACAATCTATAACAAGTATAGTAAAAGTGCGCAGTGCTGCACAGTGCACACCCCTACCCTATTTCAAGTTAAACAAATATCAACTTTATTTTTCCATTAATTCGTAATTGTATACATTTTTGGCAAATGAAGACGTAGCTTTGGAAGGCCTCCCATAAGGTGGACCGACCAACTTGTGAAGGCCGCAGGAACCCGTTGCATGCGAGAATCGCAGAACAGGTCGAAGTGGAGGTGCTTTGGGGAGGCCTATGTCCAGCAGTGAACGTCTTTCGACTGAAATGATGGTGATGATGAAGTTTGACTTTTAGTCACTTAATACTTTAATTAATTTTTATTAAAGTGTTTACATAATTTAAAAAAGCTCTAAAATAATTTAAAAAAGTCTTAAAATACTTAATAATAATTATGTACAAGTATATAAAAAGGAAATAAGCAAAGGGCATCAAAAAATTCGTCCGCATTGCTGTCAACAGGAAACGTGCCCAAAAGGCTGGCAGCATTGCCACGTTGTAGGTATATATGGCAATATATACGAGGGTGAATCAAAAAGTTCTTAGAAATGCATATATATAAATCCTTTTTGGGAGAAGTTCGATATTCAAATTTAAGAGTGTCTATTACACAATATTTATGCAAACTGTCACTTGTTTTTGTCAGTTCGTTCGCATGTAATAAATTGTTTTGTGCAACGAGTTGATAAAAACCCGAAATTATGGATAAAAGTGAGTTACGTGCGGTGATAAAATATCTCAGTTTGAAAAAAATGTCTACGAAGGAAATTTTTTCGGACATTCAGCAGACATTAGGGGATGATGCTGTACCCTATTCTACGGTTGCGTACTGGGTGGCTGAATTTAAAAGAGGTAGATCAAGCTGTAAAGATGACCCGCGTTCTGGGCGACCTTCAACCTCCGTTACGGAAGAAAATGTCAAAAAGGCTGAGAGTCTGGTTTTGGAAGACAGAAGAATAACTATAAAACATATAGCTGAGATCCTAAAGATATCATTTGGTAGCGCTCAATCCATTTTAATTGATTCACTGGGGTTTAAAAAAGTGTCGGCAAGATGTGCCACGAATGTTAACCGACGAAAACAAAAAGCGACGTTTGGAAATTTGTAAGCGTAATCTCGAAATGTTCCAGCGTGATTCGGATAATTTTTGCCGTCGCCTTGTTACTATGGATGAAACGTGGGTCCACCATTTCGATCCTGAAACAAAGAGACAAAGCATGTCTTGGAAACGACCATCGTCTACATCCATTAAGAAATTTCGAGTTGCTCCTACCGCTGGCAAAGTTATGGCCTCAGTATTCTGGGATAGTGAAGGAATCCTTTTTATTGATTACATGCCAAAAGGCCAGACGATTACTGGACCCTATTATGCAAATTTAATCCCGAAAGTGCGTGAAGCGATTAAAGAAAAACGTCGTGGAAAACTGTCATTGGGCGTGCTGTTTCTTCAAGATAACGCTCCTGCTCACCGATCAGAAGTTGCGCTCAATGCAATCCGCTGTGCTGGCTTCAACCTCCTTAACCACCCACCATATTCACCGGACTTAGCCCCAAGTGATTTCCACTTATTCCCAAAATTAAAAGAGGAAATTCGTGGAACAAAATTTCACGATAATGACGCGGTCATGGCTGCCGTAGAGGAGTTTTTCGAGAGTCAAGAAAAACATTTTTTTTCACAAGGAATAAGGAAGTTAGAAACGCGTTATTCTAAATGCATTGCATTGGAGGGAGATTATGTAGAAAAATAAAATATTTTTGTTTAAATCTTGGCATTTTTTAATATTGATTCCAAGAATTTTTTGATTCACCCTCGTACAATATATATAAATATATATTTATATAATATATACATATTAGTACTTTAACAGATCTTAAGTAAACATATTTTGTCATACGAAATACGACCAACAAAATACTTTGCGCACGTAATAAAAATAATGCCACCGCGTTATGTGCCTGTCCTAGTTCTAGACAAAGGTCTCTTTTGTTAAAGTTACGAGTACAATATGCGGTGATTAGCGTAATCACCGCGCCTTGACACAAACGTGCCAATTTTGAGTACGAACGTATTGCAGTGTGACTGAATAAAAAAAAAGAAAAAAAAAATTGCGATTATTATCAATCAAATTGACATAAATTTAAACCAATTTGCATACACTAATGGCAGTGGTGGCCCAGTGGTCACGGACACGACTTACGAGTTGTAGGTCGTAGGTTCGAACCCAGACAGGCGCTTTACTTAGTGTAAATTATTTCATCACCACTGCTCTCAAAACGGTGAAGGAAAACATCGTGAGGAAACCGGCATGTCCTAGAACCAAAAATTCGAAGACATGTGACATCCACCAACCCGCACTGGGCCCGCGTGGTGGATTACGGCCCACTCCCTCTCATTGAGAGGAGGCCTGTGTCCCAGCAGTGGGAACATTATAGGCTGATTATGGTTATGGTATGGCATACACTAATATCCAAAAAAGTCATTGTTAGGTAATCTTTTGGTTGCAAACCTATAATTATTAAAGTTTTGGCTCCACTGTCAAAAAACCTCGACTAGACTTGTAAATGAATTTTCAAATCAATTAGCATGATTAATTTAATGACAAATGTCTATCATCAAAGAACTACGTTTTAGTTTATTCTGATGTTGAATAATAATTAATGATAATTTAATTTTAAAAAACATAATTTGATTTTCAGTTTTAAATTGATTTCATTGTACTTTAAAGCATGTGGTTTTAAATTGAAGGGCTAGCGTTTGTGGTGGGTTTATTGAACCGAGAGATATAAGGTCAATGTTGGAATGCTATACAAATGTTATGTGGGTCATGGGACAGGCACACGCAAACGTGATACGATACCTGTTAATGACTTTGCTACACTTAATTAGATACCTGTTAAAGGACATTGACCTAATTCGATCGGAAAACTTTATGATAATGTATTGGTGATTGGCGTGTTTAATGATTCCTAAAATTAATCAAAAGTCCGTTAAATGGCGTTAATTACTGATAGTGGTATTTTCCCCCGTGTATTTTTAATCAGGTAGTAATTTTATAGACAGTAATACTGTTTCCAAGTGACCCAAAGGCACCGCTCGTGGCGCCACTTGCGTTGCCTTTGTGTCGCGCGCGATTTTATCGCGTGTCGCGCCTGTTGGAAGGAGCCATTAGGTTAAGTAAACTTAACCTACATAGGTTAAGTTTACTATCGTAGTTCTTAAGAAATGTTGTTACTAACATATTTCAGTCCTTTGTTACTTGTTATTAAAATATATAAATAAATAAATAAATATAAATAACCAAATAGGTGTTAAACACGCTATATCACCAATTTTTGATATTAAAAGTGTTTATTTTTTCAGAGAATTTTTACGCTGTTTTTAAAGACAGCTTTGCCCACGGAACGTCATAGGTTACTTAGGCCGAATTTCCTCAATGAACGCTATCAGCACATCTAAGTAGCGTTCAAGAGCTGTCAGGGTTTTTCATTGCTGTGGAATATAGTCACTGACAACACTTGAACGCTGTTTAAATGATCAAGAGATGATGAATTTCTTGATCGAGTTCAATTTCATTAGCGAAGGGGCTTACAGGACCTAAACGCAAAAAAAGCAAGTTTTAGAAACAATAAAAGTATATGATCGACTACAGTAAACAAAATCAGAAAAATATAGGTACCTATGATATTCTTCAGGATATATGCTAGGTAGATAGTGTGTTGAAAACATAATACAACTAATTTGATACGATAGAAAAAAATCGTGAAGATACCTCTAAAAACTTTATTTTTACAATAAAAACCATACTAATATACATACAATCATTCTGATTTTTTGTCAAAATATTCTACAAGCAATTAATCCAAATAATAGATTTTTTGTAAATAGATAATTGCTTCATATTTTGCAAAAAATCACCAGCGTAGTGTCATCGCGCTTCTCTTTCTTTTGTATGCAGTCCGATAAAGACCGCGCTCTAGAGAAAACTGTGAACGGTCACACAATAATGTATGTCTAATAAATACAGAGCGTTTTTGACACCCCAACGACAAATACTGGTGAAAATTACAGATTTATATGACGGCCGTTATAATAATGACGGAACCGCTTTCCTTAGAAACCAAAGTTTTTAGTAGGTAAAACTTTTCGGAAAAGCGGAATGATAAAATTGGAAGAGTGGATACATCGAAGTATGATCATCATTGTGTCCATACAAAAAACAAATGAATATTCCTCACTCCATTTCCACTAGCAAAAATTTGAAAATCCACTACAAACTGAAGCGGCTCGTAAAGACCAATCTACATTATTATTACGATTCGAAGCCAGATTCCAAGCAATGTTTAGAAAACATGAAATAGTTGTAGACATAACGAACGCTTGCGCATATATGTTTGTTACTAAACTTATTCATAACTGTTTTAAACATTGTTAATGATTGTATGTAAGAATTATTATGTTGAGGTGACTAGCAAATGTTTTTCCTGTGACAATGAGCGGGTAAAAAATGACTATAAATATAGGTAGATTTGTTTTCTTTTCGGACTGTTCGCTTTTGTTTGATTAGAGCATTTACATTTTATATCGGCTTCGAAGAACTAATCAATCTGCCTCGCCTTTTCCCAACTATGTTTGGGGGTCGACTCACGTTACGTTTACACCACGCTTACGCACGCGTGGTGTAAACGTAAATGAGTTGGAACGAGTTTAAAATTGAAAATACTTATTTTGCACATAATATTTAATAAGTAATTATTATTTGGTTAGACACACTAGCAGCTAAGTAGCTGATGCGTGTGTATCAAATAGCTTGACAATATTTGATCTGTCCAGTCGATTCTTGAAGCAGTTCAGTGTGGGAGCCGTCACAACATTTTTCGGGAGCCTATTCCATGCTGTTACATTCCGGTTAGACAAGAATTGCTTCAAAGGCTTTTTTCTTTGATGACTTCAAGGTGAAACTAATTGTGTTTGTCAAGAAATTGTAATCCACAGATCGATGATTCTCTATGAGCGATCGTACAAATGATACCTATAGAATATTTTCGCTTAAAATGAATTTAAGTCGCATTCACTAGGTTTACGTTTATGGCTTGGGTAGGTACCTACTCTCATCATGTTTTGCAATCGAGTAGTTGCTCTTATATGAGGGAAGATGTTATTGCAATATTTAAAATTACCAAAGCTGATTGGATTGCGGTTGAATAGCAATCCGATCACCGCTCTATGTAAATTTTCTGAGATACTTTTGAAAACGGCAGGCAACATGGTTCAAACAAGACCTTACTGATTTAAGTTGAAAATGTTAAGAACTACTGATTATAAAAACGAATTTTAGAAAAAAAAAACGTGAATGGTATAGGTTATTCCTTGTATGCGCGTCATACAAAATACATTAGAATGTTTTGTTTCTATTTCTTAATTAAACTAGTTATGGAAACGTCAAAAAGTAAATAATGATAAACGGATGCAAAGCTTCCATTTTAAATACCTAAGTTTGGCGTAACAAAATATTATTCACGTGTGACCAATGAGTACTTGACACATTATTGCCGGTTTATTTAAGTTCTTGAATAAACCGGCAATAATGAGTAAAGTAGTAGTCAGAAGCCCGAAAGTCTGACAACCAGGCAGTATTACCAAGGGGTATCGTATTACCCAGTAACTGGGTTGTGGAGCTCAGATAGGCAGTCGCTCCATGTAAAATACTGGTATTCAGCTGCATCCGGTTAGACTGGAAGCCGACCCCAATATAGTTGGGAAAAGGCTCGGCAGATGATGATGATTTAAGTTCCTGAATAGCTCCGTGGTGAGGAAAAAATAAAATCTTGAGTCTTAATTAAAAAGAAAGGCAAGATTGGTAGATGTCGCGGTGGAATACTCAGGTTAGTCCTCGTGCCTACAGGCGATTTTGTAACGCAGTGAATTTTTAACCCACTGTACAACATCGACAATTCGACATACTTAGCTGCACCTAGCTTCTGACGCTTCATAAGTGCGTAGGTTTATTTATTTATTTAAGTTTTATATCCAACAGTGTATGTTTTGACGCGCTGGGATACAGTCTGTTGGATTATTTATCAATGCTTTGCTCAACACCGGGAGTAGCAAATTTGTCCGAGCGAACGTGCGCTCATACCAGACGCAAGCTTCCAGGCAAGAGTAGGAAGTATCATATCTTGCAGGCGTGTCTTCTTTCCTTTTTCCTTCGTTTTTTCAAGAGAAGTTTTATATTTAACAGTTAATGTCTTAGGTAACTTAGCCGGTACTAAGTTTAATAAAAGGCGCAAGACAATGATGGTTTATAAAATACAAAAGTGGCTTCTTATAACAAGTTTATACCTACATGTAATTATTTGACACCAACACTTAACGTCTAAAATTTCGCGATGTTAATATGAGAAACCTCCTCCTTTTTTGAAGTCGGTTAAAAAGAATAAAGAAAATAATAAAAATCGTTTATTTTTAAAAGGGACACGTTTACAATAAATACCGAGCACAGTAGCTAATTTGCCTGAATTATGTTGAACCTGTGCTTTAGGCTAGAACGTGCATTACTTAATAAATTAACAATGAGTATAAATATGGTAAAACTAAATCAAAACTTTATAAATAAAAGAAAAATACCATGTTAGCGGTTCTATTTGCAGACAAGCAGAAGGCCACAATTCTCGTAAGTAGTTTAACACGTACAAAATCTAGTCGCAGTCTCATCTCGGCGACAAACAAATGTCAAAAACTTGTCAAAAATGTAGGGAAATAAGAGGTTGGGTTTTTGTCAGATTTAGGGCTGATTTTACCAAAGTCAATTTTATTCCAGGGATAAAAGATATCTCTTTTAGCCCTGGAATATAATTGACGTCTGATATGGAAAAACTGACAAAAAATTAAAATTTCTAATTCTATGTATAAAAGTTTGGTGGAGTGCGCCCTTTTTTTTTTTTTTTTTTGCGGATGGGAAATCATCAAATGACTGAGACTGAGACCAGACTGTGAACGTTCTTAGAATTACGAGTTATTAGCCCTCTAATCTTCTGTCTGTGCTTATTCAACTGTTAGTAAATAGTCAACTATTAGTGGAACTAAAACCTAACAAAAAGCAGTATTCATTAATGAATTCGTTATGCATTGATAACTCAATTATATCTGCATGAAAACTTAAATTACGTAAATGACCTGACCCGAGTAGAAAGGCATTCCGAATAAATTTGCTAAATAAAGTAGGAAGTATATATTACATCAGATGGCATTGATTTTTATCCGTCAGATTAATATGTAACTGTGCAGAATTTCATTGACATTTAGAGGAAAACATAATATTCAATAATTACAGTTGTAGATACCTATTTGTAGAAAGATTTGAATGTTTTTAAAGATGTTTGAAACGAAGTAAAACAACCACAACTTCTTGAAAGATTGCTTCATATTGCAAAAGTGTTAGTGTAGTTTTTTTAGAGTTCCAACCTTATCAGGCAAAAACGGAACCTTTATAAGATCACTTTATTGATAATTCGTTACCTGCGGATATTTATATGAATGAATACAGTATTATCATCATAAACAGCCCGACTTCACCCAATGCTAGGTTCTCTTTTCTTATACCTATCTCCACGCTCCTGTGCCAGCCTTATCCAGGATATGCCTGTGATGGCAACAATGTCGTATGCCAATCTCGCCGCCGGACGACCGACATGCGACATCTCGTCTTCCAGCCCTTGGACGCCACTCTATTACAGTAGATATTCATTTAAAGTACCTATCTAGGTAAGGTTTGGCGGCCACTTATATTTGGATATTAAGTTGAAGACAATGAACTAAACAAATTCGAGCGCACTTGCACTCAAGTCTATATCTGATAGCTAATTGTGTCAACTGTCAACCCACTAACCAAACAGCTCAATATGACACACATTTGATTGTTTATATTTAGTACAAGTCATAGTTCTACAAGAATGAGTACCTACTGTACTGACCAAAGTCAATTAGCGTGAACCGATTGAATGAAAAAAAAAACTGATACTCGATACGTTCAATGCTATATAAAAAGAAAACAAATAAATTCAACAATCGATTCGCCTCGGCGTTCAATGTCTAACGATGCTTACTCTACCTGCGTTCACAACTCGTGTAGCAATAGTAACTATTGCGTTGCCCCACGCCGCCATTTGTGATAATGACCCGCATTTAAGCTGATATAGTTCGATAAATAGCAAGGCTTGTGTGCGAGCCAATGTCATAGTGTTGGGGAAGGAAGAAAGTGAAACCTTTCTCTTTCAATGAGATCTTTATGTCGTAGATCGAAAAAAAACAAGTGATGGGTTTTAACAAAGCAAAAGACATGGATGTTGTTGTCGATTGTCCTTTGGAAATCATCATACTATAAATTTTTAATACTTGGGTGGATAAGGCAGTTAAGGATTGCAATTCAGTGTATTATTTCACAAAAAGTTACGGCTAGCTTTCTACTTGACATTATGCTATATAAACCACCCTTCTTCCCATATAGTGGTGAACTTTGGTATATCAGTATGATCTAGTAGCTAACCTCTAAACTTGATATTTAGCTGTCATATGCTCGCTTTGCCAAATTCGTTAAGGTATGATGGCAGTTGCTTCCTGTGCAAATGCAGCAGACATGAATTTGTTTTAAAATTCATAAACATGTGTTAGACGCACGTATGTCACTAACTGAAGCTAAATAATGTTAATAGTATTTCCAAGATAACAAAGATACCTACATTGTTTAGAGGAAGTAAATTATACATGTCATGGCCTCTTGTTCCTACAATAGGTTGAAAAGCCGAATGTAAAATCGTTCTTTTCATGACAAAAATACTTAGGTATATTAATTACAAACATACGTCACTAAGAAGAACGTCACCCAACACTTGTCGAACAATTCTCGAAAGACAGCTCTTACATATTTATGAAAAGAGCGTTCGATCATAGTAATTCCAAAGAATTTCTAGAAAAAGTGTGCTTAATAACCCACTTACTACGTCTTCACGCGCGACAAGAATCGGTTTCCAGCGCCATGTTTTTACATCATCTTAATTGAAGCAGTGTAAAGGAAAATTAAAATGTGTTAAACAGCTAGTAACAAGCACATCTCGTTTATCAGGCTAGTTTCAACTTTTTTTATGTGGTCATTAAAATTAGTAGGCTGCCTTGCTTTGCTGGCAGACCATACAACTCATTCATGTCAACAGTTAGAAATCTAGGCAAGCTTGTTTCGTCTTCCATCGCCTGTAATTGCGTAAAAACGGCGTACCGACGCTTACTCGTTTTCTCTTACCGATTTGAGTAAAATTCCGAACGTATATGTACCTACATATAATATGTATGTATGTATAAGATATTTAGATCTCATTAAAGTCATTATAAATGGTTATTTTTTACCCCCTTACTAATAAACGTTGTATAGCGTGTGTATAGTTACACAACGCTTTGTCTTCTTCTTTATAAAGTCAAATTACTGACGACTGAAAGAGAAACCGGTGTGTAACTGTTCATCTGATATTATAAGTTTATTAGTAAGGGGCTTAGTAGGCGCGGGCCTGCGGGCGGAGAGTAATGGGTAGCTCACCGTCCGATCAGGACTATAGATGCTGGCGGGAAATATTCCGAATCATTCCCGTCGAATACTTCGGAAGTATTCCGAAATATTCCGAAACTTTGGGAATATTTCAACTGTCAAAAAAAAACCAGGAAAATCGACCTTGCTACCTATTTCACGCTTGGAAGTTGTAAATTACCTATATTATCTTTAGTTGTGTTGTGAGCGGTAGGTACTTATATTAAGTTTATAGTTGTGCTTGTGAGTGCACGTCGCATCCAATAAGTAGGCACCTATCTAAAAACAAAAGAATAAAAATCCTGTTATTCGCAGGCTAACATATCTACCTATAAAAATATCAACATATACTTAACTAGCTTTTGCCCGCGACTTCGTCCGCGTGAAATTTCATCTTCCCCGCGTTCACCCTCTTAGGGGTTGAATTTCGAAAAATCCTTCCTTATTCCTTGTCTACATTATAAAAGGAACCTCTGTGCAAAATTTCAGCTTTCTAGGTCCAAGGGTTTGGGCTGGGCGTTGATGAGTCAGTCAATCAGTCAGTCAGAACTTTTCTTTTTATTTATATATATATATATAGATTTTCCTCTAAAAATTTCGAAAATGTAATCTAATTATCATTTATTTAGATAAATAAGGATTCGGGTCAATTTTCAAGTTTATTAACCAAAAAACAAATGATTAGGATTTTTGATATAAACTGTATTCCCGCTTTTCACCCCCACAGGGGTGGAATTTCCAAAAATCGTTTGGGATATGTTCATTACTTGACTCCAATACTTATTTATACCAAATTTCGAGTTAATCAAGCCACGCAGTAAAATCCTCGCCTGTATAATTAACTACCCCTTTTCACCCCGTTAAGGGTAGATTTTCGAAAAACCCTGATACACGTCATTCTTTATTTTTGATCTTAAGTATAAATACTGAGTTTCGAGTTAATCGGACCGCGCGTTAAAATTCTTCCATACAAATTTTGACACCCCCCAATCCCCCTTTAGGGGGTAGTTTAGAAAAACAAAAAATGCCAAACTTCATAATTTACTTACATAAGTATTCGTGCAAAGTTTTAAGTTTATTAACTGAAGGAATAAGATTTTTCATACAAACGAAATCCCCCCTTTTCACCCCCTTAAAGGTTGAATTTCCAAAAACCCCTTCTTAGTGCTCCCCTACATTATAAAAGGAAGCCGTGTGCAAAATTCCACATTCCTAGACCCAGTAGTTTCGGCTGTGCGTTGATATGTCAGTCAGTCAGTCAGTTTCTCCTTTTATATATATAGAAGATAGATAGATAAATCCCATTCATAATAAAATAAACATTTATATTTTACTTACGTATGTGCCACTGAACAATATTAACTCGCCCACCAGCACCACCAAACAAACACGTTTATTCCCCATTGAATTATTCGGGCGAAACATTGAAACATTCGGAAACATTCGATTGCGGGGTATGAATCTTTCTCGCGCGGGCGAAAACTTCTTAGGGGAGCATCTCCCCTCTTGCCGCACCCCACACCGCCATCGCCTGCACGCAAGCAAGACTCGGCGGAAACATTCGATTGCGGGGTATGAATCTTTCTCGCGCGGGCGAAAACTTCTCAGGGGAGTATCTCCCCTCTTGCCGCACCCCGCACCGCCATTGCCTGCACCTGCGCGCACGACTCGCGTGGCAGTGGGTCGCGCGCGGCGCGGCAATGTAGTCTTTGGGCGCGGCGCCAGCGCGGCGGCAGCGGCAGAGGGGCAGAGCCGGCGGCGATCGACGATCGATGCAAAATGTGATTTTTCAGCAAAAAAAAATAAAAATCTTAATTAAACTCATTTTGAATAATTCTGACTTATAGAAACTTTCCCAGAAGTATTCCGGAATTATTCAGAATGTTTCAGAAGTTTTGCAACTATTCAGGACCAGGCCCGTGCCGAACGGCGCGTACGTGTTCCACGCGTGCCTCAAAGAGATGTCAGCATCGAGGAGGGGCCCCATAGGGCCGAAGCCTGCCGGGTCAGCGGGATTGTCTGAAAGGGTTACCGCTGGCCCGGAACATAAAGGGCTAAGGAAGGAACACGGGTGGGTTTTAGTCAGTAAGAGTCTGACATTCCCTTCCACTCCACCCAGAGCGGAAGGGGTCATTTGATGATTTCCCATCCACAAAAAAAAGGGGGTTAGTCATTAGTTCGATGAAAGAAATGAAAAGAAATCAGAGGGGCTATTCTCGTAATTTTAAGAACGTTCACAGTCTGATCTCAGTCTCAATCTGTCAGAAATACCTACCTCTAATTTCCCTACATTTGTGACAAGTTTTTGACATTGATTGTCGCTGAGATGAAATTACGACTAGATTTTGATAACGGGAATTGGCCTGCAGAATAGAATCCGCAGAATAAAAGCTCCGCTATCTATTATTATCTTATGAAGGGTAGATACCCTGTACAATGTGGATAGATTGATGACCTGAAAAGCCTAAGCTGGGGGATATAAGGCCAGGACAGAGGGTGGAAATCAACATTTAGGGAGATAAAAATGAAGAAATTGCCAAAATTGGCTTTCAATTCCGTAGGTGTCACTTTTAAGATGCTTTGCACGTTGTTTAGTTTTTTACTCAGCTTTTTGAGTAGGTATTTATTTTGGTACTAGCTTCTGCCCGGGACTTCGTCCGCGTGAAATTTCACCCTCCCCTCATTCACCCTCTTAGGGGTGGAATTTCGAAAAACCCTTTCTTATTGGATATCTACTCTTCACAAGTAACACACCCTTCAAATTTCATGTCTCTAGGACCCGCGGTTTAGGCTGTGCGTTGATATAGATACTTTTCCGGGATAAAAAGTACCCAGTGTGGTGTCCAGGATATTAAAGAATAATTATACCAAGTTTCATCGTAATCGAATCGGTAGTTTTTGCGTGATGCCTGAACAAACAGACAGACAAAAAAAAATTTAATCACATTTTTGGGTTCGGTGTCGGTCCAGTAACACTTATTTTTTTGATATTTTCAATGTACAGAATTTTCATTTCTACAGATTTATTATAAGTATAGATAACCCCAAGCGTACGAGATTTATAAAAGAAGAAAAAAAACGTGTCATAAATTCAAGGATTTTATCACAACATTGGCAGAGGCACTGACTGGTTTGCTAGTCGAATGGTAACAACAAAAATAACCAGTTCTGCATCCAATTACAATTTGCGAGTTTTTAATATTAATTTGAAAACACCTGTGCGGTAGGTATAATGACCGAGGAATTGCATCAATACAGGTGCGTTTACATTTGGGTACGTACCTGATTATTATACTTTAATGATCACTGTTGTTTGAACTAAAGGACTGCTGTATGTTTACATAAATGGCAGCATTGCTCAACATCTGTTACGTTATAGAAGAAGACAGTCTATAATGAACTACTCTCCTAATGTACAATCAGGGGAATGATTTGTTAAGCAAATTGACACCTTTTGTCAATGTGTCGTGTTATTATAGCCATTTCATACAACTGTAATGACAGTTGCCATCATCATTTTGAACAACTTTTTCTATGGAACAGCTGTTCCATACATTTGTGTTCACTAAAATCGACAAAATGTATGGAACAGCTGATTTTTTTTCGCGATTTCGAGGTTGGTCCCATTGGAAAAGGTTGTTCAAAATTATACATGGTTATTATACATGGTTGCAGGCGACCCGTAAATGGTTACCATGCATTCAGTACACGATTCTGAAACCCCCGCATTTCAATTTGCGCGTCGACGTCTGCCACCCTGTATGCTAACTTTTACCCGCGGCTTCGGCCACATACCATAACCATAATCAGCCTATAATGTTCCCACTGCTGGGACACAGGCCTCCTCTCGGTGAGAGGCCACATGAAGGTCTGAAATTATCCCACGGGAACGCACTACTGGGATAAAAAGTGTATCATAGTTCAGGCATATTGCCTAATTTTAGCGAAACCCCTTCAGCCTTAAAGGCCTGAAAAGGTAACAAAGCCAGAGCTACTTGCGGATTTATAATATTTGAAAAAAAATAACCAGTGCGTAAACTGTAACCATGATGAATTCAGCATAATTATGAAAGGAACTAGTGAGCATAAAGGGATTCTAAACCCCCTAGAGTATAAATTTTTTGTAAATTTTTTGACCTCCTGTTTGCGCACTGGTTATCTTTTTTTTTCTGTATAAGCATGGATGTATGATTTATAATATTATAGTGCCAATGTAAATACTTCCTAAGCAACATACTCAATCGGACAGACATTCTTCTGTTTTTGTAACAAGTACTTTACTACATTACTCGGTAAATTAGCATTGTTTGCCATACTGTACCCTATTGTTACTTGATCGTAAATTATTTAGTCACACATTGCGTGTTTTTAAAGACATGTCTGGCTAATTAGAGTTTTTCTTATAAAGTATTCATGCTACGTAATTTTGAGTAGGTAATTTTTTTGAAAAATGTCCAAATATTTTGTTTATTTCTAGGTTACTCGAATATTTTTTACATACTTTATTTATTTACTATTAGATACTATTTACATTTGCTTTTACAGGTGGGAACCAATACAACAATGAGGTCTTAATTTCGACGTCACCCAAAAATCAATTAAACACCGCCAGTACCTACTTATGATGATATGTTTGCGGATGAATGGAGTAAAATTATACGTATATAATATGTCTGGTGTTCTATAAGAGAAAGTATGCAAGGGAAGTCCACTGTGCTAATTTAAAACTAACAGTTTTAAAGATCGATCGACCTGTGCGGCTGTTATTATTTAGCCACGGGCTAACTAGTGAATAATAAAATAAATGAATACATGCAGGAAATCGACGCTGAATGTGCTGAATTCATGGTTACAGTTTGTGCGGCGATGTCCCTGCCACCCTGTACACTAGAACATTTTACACTTTTATAAAATACTAGCTGCGCCCCGCGGTTTCACCCGCATAAGTTTCGATCCGGTGGGAATATCGGGATAAAAAGCCTATGTGTTAATCCAGGGTGTCAGCTACCTCCATACCAAATTTTATCAATATTGGTCCAGCCGTTTGAGCGTGAAGAAGTAACAAACATATAAACACACACACACAAACTTTCGCCTTTATAATTGTGATGTCAAGTGTTATACAGTGTGAGTCTTCATAATGTGCACATAACGAAATGAGGGAAACATAGCTTAATTTTATCGACGAAAAAAATATTTGAAAAAATAAAAAAATATTTGAAAGGATCTTTACCTGCTAAAGTATGGTGATTGCAAGGCCTTTCTTTAACAGTTGATAGGAAATGTTGTGATTGAGTTATAAACATGGTATTTTACGTTTAGAAATCTGATACGATGGAGAATAATTTAAAGTAATAAAAAATAGTAGGTAATCGGGGCTTTTATTGAGTAATTTTACAATTATTATTGTAAAAATTTATGAAAAAATATCAGATTTTTGTTAGAAAAAAAACCATAATTCTCAATTGAGGGCGATTGTTTACACAGGGGTCACAGCAGCAAACAAGAATTTTGATAAAAATTCTAAATTTTATTTTTTTAGATTTTTTTAAATACCCTCATTTTGATATGTGCACATTATGAAGACTCACACTGTATAGGTACGTGGTCAGCGGGATTGTCCGAAAGGGTTACCGCTGGCCCGGAACATAAAAGGCTAAGGTAGGAAGAGTAGGTACGGGTGTAAGGTAGGAAAAGTCAGGAAGAGTCTGACACTCATTCATGGTCATTTGATGATTTCCCATCCACAAAAAAATAAAATAAAAGTGTTGTGTAGATAAAATACATAGACATACGACATATAACTTTTGCTTTACTTTTTCAAGTTCGTGACATTTTTTTTTTAATTTACTGACTTTAAATGCCTATTTTCAATAGTTTACATGTGTTTTTATAATTCCAATAGTAATTATTCAGCCGTTACTAGTTCTAAAAATAATAATGAGTAAGTCATACAAAAATGTGACTACACAGTATGGGTCGTTAATAAGATAACAGTTATGCGACTGCATTTGTGTCAAATTGTGTAAAAATTCGTAAATAAATTACTTTTAGTATGAATATTTGCATGTAAACCTGTTAATAAATCCTTGATATACAAGAAGTATTTGGCAGTCTTCAAGTAAAGTCTCGAATGAATAGGTTATTTCTAGACCAGTGTGCACCATCGTCGACCGCATAATCGCTTCCCATTAGCATCTTAATTACGTAACACACTATCAATCTCAATCTGAATAATTTTGAAGGATATTGCTAATCCATTGCTTCATATGTTCGAAAAATTGGTCTGCTCAACAATGTATATAACGCAGTGAATGTTGTTGAACTTTCAATATGAAAGCCACTACTTCTGATAGTGTGTTACGCAATTACCCTACAAGGAGATTATGGTCAAACGCAAGCCTAGACAGGGTGGCAGGGACATCACCGCTTAAACTGTAACCATGAACTCAGCGCATGACTCAGACTCCAAAGCGTAGAAATTTTTCGTCGGGTATTAAAAAAAAGATTAGCTGTTCCATACATTTTGAACGCGTAGGTATTGGAGTAATTCATCAACTCGTCCTACATGCCTATATTTAGGACGACTTGCAGAAAATGAAAATAAATTATATTTTCATTCTGCAAGTCGTCCCACGTTTTTTTGTATGGAACTTTAAAGTTTATCAACGTTTGGTTCAGTTAGCAAGATAAGATATAGGTAACAATATATTTTTAATAATTTTTATTTTTTACTTTCGTTCTATTCATAGATTATTATTAAATATTTTGTAACCAATTCTTTTTGACGTGACAACGTCTTAAATTAGGTTGCGACTGGGAGTCACTTATGAAAAAGTGTAACGCTCGGTAACGTTACGATGAGTCACCGAACGAGAGAGAGGCCCGCCGAATGCCTTGCGTCTCTCTCCCACTCAACTATGATCGGATGATCGGTCGTTGTCACGTAAAATCTTCGCCCGTAAAACCGACTTTACAGGCAACCATTTTTTTTTATTATTTTCACACTAACACTTTTACGTTACTAATTGTACCTTTTCTCATTTTGATAGTAACATGGGAAGACTTGCAGAATGAAAATATAATTTATTTTGATTTTCTGCAAGTTGTACTAAATGGGCCGTAGGCATGTAGGACGAGTTGATGACTCAGGTATTGCAGTTTTTTATGAAACAACAGATTTTTTTTAATAACCGACAAAAAATATCTAAGATAGGTACGCTACGCTGTTGTTTAGAATCATGTGCTGAATTCATGGATACAGTTTGCGCGTCGATACCTATCTTCAAAATTGGTCCAGCTGTTTGAGCGTGAAGAAGTAACAAACATGTAGGTATACACACACACACACAGTTTGATAAGTGTGATTTAATTATATATACATTATTGTGCACCAGAAAATACATTTAACACTACAAAACATACAATGGGTGGGGCATAAATATGCGGATTTCATGACGGTTTTACTTCTGCCCTGAAAATGTCCAAAAGCGTCGCGGCAGACCCAGGCGTAGACGGAGAGACGAGATTCACGTATATAGCCAGGATTGGTCCATGTTGGTTCAGGATCTAGTTGAGTGGAAAAAGGAAAGGGAGGCCTTTGCCCTGCAGTGGGACAACACAGGCTGATTTATTTAATTACTTCTGCGTACAATAGAATATTTTGATACTGGTGGCGAATGCAAAGAAAAATGCACACCGAGTATCAAAAGACGTTTTTCAACACACTTAGGGGGTATAAATAAAAAAAAAACAGTGGCACTCCGGGAGTGCCGACAGAAGTGAAAACAAAACACAAACAGAATACTTTGCCATCACTCACTGAAATATCGGATATACATTAAAACCGAGTAGGTACATCCCGAGGACAGCCGAACACATCCGAAGCGAGTATTTTATTAATCGTCTTATAAACAAAACACGCACGGTGTCGCTTACGGTAACAGTGGCGCGAGTTCAATGGTTTTTTCCCATCTCAAAAAATGCCTAACGCGCATAAAGAAGTATTCACTTCAAAACACATTTTTTTGACCCAGGATGGCAACGGTTTTTCTCAGTGCATTATCCACTGGTCCGCACTGTGCCCGCGTGGTGGGTTATGCGGGCCACTCAAGATCAAGTTCACCGTCAAGTTCGCAGCGAACTTGAAGTCGCGTCCAGTAAACTTGACGGTGTATGGCTATGGGTATGCATGATAAGTAGCCATACACCGTCAAGTTTACTGGACGCGGCTTCAAGTCCGCTGCAAACTTGACGGTGAACTTGATTGTGAGTGGCACGCATTACAATCCACTCCCTCTTACGGTGAGAAGGCCTGACTCCCAGCAGTGGGGACATTATTGAGGGATTGGTACGCAAATAAGGTACTAGACGCTTTGAATAAATAGATACCTCTTTATTAAATCCTTAACCAATTTTACAGTTTCTCAAAGAGACAATCAAGAATTAACGACTTAAATGTAAATGAAAACAAATACCTACGTCTTTATAACCAAGAAAATGTTCAGCATAAACCTATCTATACCAAGAAATGTTTTGATCATCTGGACTCGATGATCTACTCGATGAAGTACTTGGTTGTTGGCTTTCATAGTTTTCTAATACCGTTACAAAACGTTATGACCAATAAATGTGTACTAGATACTGGTGGTTCTGCGCGTAAATTCTGGTGCATAGCTGCTAACTGACCAGTCTTAATTAGTTTGTTTATTGTTAACGCATAACTTCTAATATGCGAGGAGAAATCAGAAACTTAGGCGTTATTTAAAGACTGGTTTTCAAACATTAGTATAGTTATTTATGGTAATCACACCACACCACACTACACAACACCACACTACACAACACCACACTACACCACACCACTCCAAACTTCACTTGTACTCACAATCTTCAATAATAACTTTTAATATTGAATTATTTATCTTCCTTTCAACAACAAATTTGTTTACTGTGTTCACCTAAGGTTAAAATAATTTGTTAATATTATCTTTAATATTATCTAACACATAAACACTGTTTTTGTAAGTGTGGTGTGGTGGTTATCTGTGTGACAGGTTTTCCTAGTGCAGATACCAGTCTCTTTCAAAGGATTTATCAGATGTTATAATCTTCATATTATAATTCTGAAGATTATTACATTTGATAAATCCTTTAATCCTTAAATACAATAAAATTGTGTAAGGCGCCTTTGTGGAAGAGAAATAAAATGCTTTTTATTTATTATAGTCTACATAAATAGCTGAGATTTGAACACTAGCAAAATGTGGGTGAACTTTCATCTCTGCCATCGGCGTAACATATTACAGGCGTGCTGCCGGTCGATTCTGTAAAAATCTCACTGCGAAAATATAGGTGCAGTGAGTTTGTTTTTGCTAGGAATTGACACAATTGACAGCTCCACGCTCACTCCACGCTCACTTCACCTAAGTTTTCACGGTCAGAATTTTACAGAATAGCACCACTGTAATATGTTACTTGCACGTCTGAATAATAACCAAGAAACGGCTTGTACTTTAGACATATGGAAAACTTTTCAGGTGGTCTCAAGCAGCGGGTACCGTTTGTTGAAAATATTACCACTTAGTTAAATTATTGAATAATTTTATGACGTTGTGCTCATTTTAGTCATTTGAATAATAGTGTACCTACAGTTGAATAATAAAGACGTCTTAGTAACTGATTCGATGGAACACTAAAACTTAGTATTTTATGTTCTCTTCGCAAAAACACAAAGGGATATTGCCGTTCGTAAAATCCATTATTATTTCCACGAACTATGAAGTTATGTGATTAAATAAATTATTATTATTTTTATATTTTAACATATCTCGGGACCATGGGGTCCCGGTCCTTTGGAAGGCGTACGAGGGGCCGAAGCCAACTCGCAGAGGCCCGTTAGAGATTTTCAATGAAATGAGGCACCAACCGACGATTATCCCTGTTCGCACTATACAAGTGCACCCAAGGATAACCCCCGGTTGGTGTAGGACTATTGCAAAATAAGGAAACAAAAATATTGGATTATGGGTTTTGGTGGCTAAAGTGAACTGGTTATCTAAGACTATGGAAAAACTATAGCCCCTGCCTGACCGATGTTCTTATTATTATTATATTCATATTATGAACATTCACGAAATCAATAAATCCAAGAAACAGTTTTCTTTGTAACTGGCTTTTTCCTAAATAGGCACACGTCTTTGTAACGAAGAAAACGTAATGTAATGTAGGGTAACGTAATGAAATGTAGGGGTTTTTTTTACAGTTGATTTTACTAAACAGTACAGCAGTGCGATACTGTAACCATCTCACCGTGAAAACTTAGGTGAAGTGAGCGTGGAGTGAGCTGTCAATAGTGTCAATTCCTAGCAAAAACAAACTCGCTTCACCTAAGTTTTCACGGTGAGATTTTTACAGAATCGACCGGCTGCTGTGTTAATTCATCAAGTGCGAAAAATAAACCTATCAAATATCTACTTATAAAAAAAACTAATATTTCTTCGAATCACAGACGACAAGTCAACCACTAACCAATCTTAAAGTGAAGAGAACCGAAATTGCTTAACAAAGCTACGCGAAAATATCTCCAGTACTTAGGTCCATCATAATAATTAGATAATGCGAGCTTACGATACGCAGTAACCTCAACTTGCAAGACGAGATGCTTGTGCGCAACGGGTAAGATAGCGGGCTTCTAAAGGAAAATGCACATTAATCATTAGCTGTAGGTGAACATTTTCCAATTTTCTGTGCAACGTCAATGAACCACGGCCAGCAGGAATACTTCAGCCGGCCTATTCTGTATAGATTTTACCGTCAAAACTTAAGTGAAATGAGCTTGAAGTGAGCTGTCACTCCATCTGATGCTAGGGATTGACACCATTGACAGCTCACTTTACCTAAGTTTTCACGGTCAGATTATTACAGAATAGATCGCTGAAAATATGTATAATGAGAGCGTTTACGCCGTACGGCATTTCACACAAACTTTCAAGCCCCTGGTGCAACGGTTTTAACCCCAAACGGCTCGAAAATATAATTTCCGATAAGGTTATTATATTTTTGCCGCTTGATGTTTATTTCACAGACAAAAATACATTTGTACCGAAACATAAAGGTGAAGTCACCAGGTAATTACAAAATACAAGAAAACGAACAAAAAATGCCAAGATAATTATAAGTTAATAAATTTCAAATTGTGACGTGCAAAAATCATTAAGCGTTAATGTACAGAATCGAAGTTCGTTCTGTAAGTCTGTAAGGACCTTTGGACGGTTGTGGTTTCATGTGCAATAACTTCGGTGTGCGCTACGCCTAATAAAGTACCACCGGACATGGCTAGGGATTGCATTACCTAAGCCTAGCATATTTATACGTTAGGAGAATCACTATCAGATGGTACAGTTATATCTGTGAGAGTAATTAAATCTCGTAGAGTTTCTTTATGCGTTCTGGTTTTCACCCCTAAGATCATGCTTATGACCTTTGGTTTTTATTTATTTATTTAACCATTTATGTACACACATATAAACAGGCAAGCAGACCAGAACAGAAACATAGGTACAAAGGTGATGTTGTTTTCTAAATAAATCTCTGCCAGCATATGATAGGAACATCACACAGTAGGTACAGTCACGATCACTAATATCTCAACACTTGGCAACTTTCAATTGCAATTTTTTCACGAAATATCGAATTCAACGTTAAAATACGACACTTTACATACACCTATGACTGAGTTCGAAAATACTATGTTCCTAATAATACAAAATTTCATTAAAAAATAAAGGAGAAAATCACATTTGAATAAAGCCAATTGTATACATACTTATGCTCGTGACTGTACATGAATTTTTGTCCGACAGATTCGTGATGAGTTAGTGCCAAACTATATATTTTGATGCAAAATATAGCTCTATTTCAATTAAAATTTATATTTGAATTAATAAAATCACATAAACTTAGGTCATAAAAAAATGTTCAAACTATTGTATGCCTAACATGGTGGAGCAGTGCAAATGCACACCAAAATAACCCAATAACAACTTTGTAACCACTCTCTCACAATAAAGATCTTTGACTTTGACTTTGAAAGTAGATATGATACAGACAGCGTGTGTAAGAGTAAAAGAGAAAATAAAATACACAAAATTAAAAACAATCCACTTGATAAATTAATATGAGAATATTGTATTAATATTATATTACATTAATACATACATACAAAAATACATTATTATTTATAAGTGTCGGCGTCATAGATGTGCTAGTGGTAGGAATAAAATTATGCAATAACCCTAAGCTAGGCTAATATACAACAAATCAATTTTTAGAGCTTTGAATCTTCCAAAGAAATAGAACCATCAACCACCACAATACTTTCTCACATGACCCGCGTTTCACAAAACCACAACTGGCTAACTTCTTCTACTTGCCTACTACAAAAGCCTTTTTAAATTATGCCTTGAAAACTTAGCAGTTTGCTTTATTCAACACTTAACTCGAACGTTGCGGATAACGCATTGGTCGGTATTTCCTACTGTTTATAAATTCACCGTGGGAAACTGTGCACAAGCGACCGACTTCCATACGTATTCAATTATAACACGCAACGACACAGTGTGAACACGACGAAGGCGTCATAACAACGAAGCTGCGAGGGTTAGTAGGGGTTCAAGAGTAGAGATCGTTCAGAGGCTAAGCTTCTTACAAGCTACTACATCAAGTGTTTGCGATGTTGACGTGATTGGCCAATCGCGGTGCAAAGCGGCTCGACGTCACATCATCGTTGAATTGTCCGTATTGGTCACGCACATTGTAATTGTAAGTTTTACAAATATATTAATAAATATTTTAAACCTATTAACTCAATTTATACCAAAAACCAAATACATCCATGCTATATGTTTTATATACGGTTTTTTCTTACGTTGACTATCTCACCTATCGTTAGGCAATGATGATGTCAACGATGCACGCCAGACTAGAAGTTATCTGTTCACTGATTCATATTATAAATTAACACCTTGCGGAACACTAACCTCCAGATGAGATAACAATAAAACTTCTATTGTGTCTCGTTCAGTAAGTGTCCTTCAATGGGTTTATTACCAATAATTAGTGCATCTACGGAACCACATTGTATAAAGTTTGGTCTCTGTTACAAATTTACTCGGTGGTAAAGGTGTGCAGTAGAAAACGAGTGCGGCCTATTGACTTACAAAATTATATAAGAATGAAAAACTTTATGATAGGTGTTATAGTGGGAATTGTACTATGTAGGTTTTTATTCGGTTTACCACATAATTATTTTCTCATGGTGCCGTGAACATGTATGTTTAGCATAGAAATGTATTACTTATACCTGTTTGTAGTTTGTTGCACAATAAATTAAAATACTGGGTGGATTTGGATGGATTCAGTACAGGATTCTGGAGACCCCTGCGTTGAAATTTTTCGTCGAATATTTAAACAAACATCTGACAAAAGTTACCGACGTCCGTCCGTCCGTCCGTTACGTCTGACCTATGCGCTCAAAATTTATGGAACAGCATTTTTTTTTTTATAACGTGACCTTATGTTATGTACACGGATATCGATGGTTATGTAGCATAATCAGCTTATTATGTCCCCACTGGTGGCACACAGGCCTCCTCTCAGTAAGATGGAGTGTGCCATAATCCACCATGCGGGTCTAGTGCGGGTTGGTAGATCGATTATAATATTGTGTGTGTTTGTTAAACTTAGTTGACATAACTTCCAAAATATTTTATTATATTATTTGAGAAGATAACTTTGGGTAGTATTTTCTCAAATCATATATTTGAAGGAATTAACCGTTGAAAGCGCTCACTGCAGCAGCGTTGTCATTGATTCTAAGCCTTCCAAATTCCGCAACGTCATGATCCGTAGAGAAACCGGCTTCTAACATTTACGTAATGAACATTTTGTACCAAAACTGTGTTAATAGTTTATTCCAAATACAGTTACAGGTTTTCTATATTGTATAGACTTGCGTATGAGCACTGTATCACCTGGTGTTAGGTGATTATGTATATGAAGATGGTGGATGCTAGCTTAGAAGGAACTACTTACATAATGAACATACATAATGAATTCTAAGTTAAAGCTACGGAGAAACCTTAAACCACATAATATAGCGTTTCATAAAAGTGTAAGTGAAACGTTACATTGCTACAAAACACTACATGGTATGAAACGTACCTATAAAGTTTTTATTACCGACTAGCTTCTGCTTGCGCGACTTCGTTCGCGTGGAGTCTCGTACTGTGCCATAAAACAGTAGCTTTCTATCAATAAAATATTTTATGAAATCGGAGCAGTAGTTTCGAAAATTACCCCCTACATACAAACTCACAAATGTTACCTCTTTATAATAATAATGAGTACAGATAACAAGTACTAGGGTGAACATAGACGGTCTTAATCTAAACTACAAGGCGTCTTGCAAGGGCGTGCACTTAGCCCGTTTTTGCATCGACTGGTATCTAAGTTCAGTTCGTCTGTCTACACTCTAAGTATGACGTACGCCTGACGTAGCACCCATTCGGCAGTTGCGTCAGACGGCGCGATCACAATAGCTGTGAAAGTATACTAGAAAGTGCAAGTCCACTGTCTCACGTACACATTATGTCAGACGGGGATTTACATAACAATTACACTTTTGTGGGTAACTGGAGCGATATTATGGCTATGCTTAGCGGTTCTAGTGATTTAAGGTCAGTGAGTTTTACCGTTTCGCGTATTGATCACAGTCGTTCATAGTCTTACCAAAATTTATAAATTATTAATGAATTTCACAACTTTATTTATGACACTACGTAGCATACTCGACAACCTTGTTTCTCGTTCGATAGCGGATATTTTAATTTGTTATTATGTAAGATTTTGTTAATTAATAAATAAGACACATCTAAACGCTAACGAAGCTAAAATTTCTATGCAAAACCATTTGGCCTATTATACACAAATGACATTGAAACAGATGAGACTAGATACTAACATAATTATTGTTAATATTAAGTAAGTATGAGTGCCCGAGCCGAGCCGTATGGGAGGGGCCCGTGGCTAAGTAATAACAGCCGCACAGGTCGATCGATCGGGTTAAGCTACGCTTGCCGCGGTTGGTCTGCGGATGGGTGACCATCTTTACATACCGTGACCCCTCCGTGCCTCGGAAAGCACGTTAAGCCGTTGTCCCGGCTGTCATTCCTGGATCTTTGACAGTCGTTCGTTACGGGTAGTCAGAAGCCCGAAAGTCTGACAACCAGTTTTACCAAGAGGTATCGTTTTACCCAGTAACTGGGTTGTGGAGGTCAGATAAGCAGTCGCTCCATGTAAAATACTGGTATTCAGCTGCATCCGGTTAGACTGGAAGCCGACCCCAACATAGTTGGGAAAAGGCTAGCCAGATGATGATGATTAAGTATGTAAAAATAATCTAAAATCGGATAAAATGGTTTCTACTAGATTTCACTTGGCATTTAAGTATTTAGATATCGCTTCCGTATCACCTGAAGAGACAACGTATTGAGAGAAGAACGTAAGAAAGAATCTAATTCGCCGGGCCTGTGCACACCACGTTTTTTAAATGCGCCGTTGACGCGCGTTTTAGAAACGTTCGTCGACGGCGCGCTTTTATCCTACAGGGCAGTGCCTGCCAGTATCTGACTCACGTGCGTATCGCTACAAGCGCGCCGTCTACGGCGCGTTTAAAAAACGCGGTGTGCACAGGCCCGGCGAATTAGATTCTTTTGTATTCAAATTCCATGGCCTAGACAAAAGGCCAAATAAAAACTCGAGTTCCGTATGCCGAATAAATATTTCGATTATGCCGTAAGAATCGATTGTTAGAAGCGGCTTACAATCAAGTGAAGTATAGTTCTGTTGTAGTGATGACCTATCATCCTGTCACTGCAGGTTCTACATACGTTACTTATAGAATATTACATCATCGTATAATATTCATCATTCGTAATAGCTCTCATAACAATGGGCTAGTAGCTACGTTTTACTACACGATTTTACACTCAAAGACAAGTTGAAATTCACTAAAACTGTGTTTGATTGCTTTATTTAATTGAGTTGAATGAGAGATTGAGTTTTTGTGTATGTATACACTTAAAATAATAAAAACAGCCATTTCGATTGTTGTTTTGTTTTTTGTATGTTTGTTACGCGATATCTCCGGCAATTGTAAATCGATTTCAAAATTCTTTGTTTTAATGGTTAGGGTATGCCTCAGGGGTAGTCCCATGTAAATTTTATTAACTTTGCTTGGGTAGTTTTTGAGTTAACTTCAATACGTATTTATGCCACTTAGTTTATATTGATGAAGTTATAATGATTTCATGTCACTGATAATTTACATAGCAAGTAGTGTTATTCGAATTTGTGTGGGGTAAGTTCAATTTAAAAGTGAAAAATAAAAACTTTTTTACAAAAAAAAAAAAAAAAACAACCGTCTTCCAAAAAAGACTACAAAATGAAAAATAACTTAAATTTCGGAAGTCGGTGGCAAACAACGAAAATGCGAACCCAACTACTCCGACTTCCAAAATTAAAGTTATTTTTCACTTTGCAGTGTATTTTCGTCGGTTGTTTTTTTTCTCTTAGTGGTTAAAAATGTTTAAGATCTGTTTGGACTATCCGATTTCCTATAGGAAAAGTGTACAGATAAATAACACAAATTAATTGTTAAGACTTCCGCAACAAGACCGCAGTTTCCAGACAATTATGGCGCCCAATTGAAGCCTTAACCTTTACAACGTATAGCGAACTGCACTATCACAATTCCACACGTCGTCGCGTCGTGTGTACAAGTTTTTGTTCGTTAAAAACATAATGAGTTCATTAAAAATACTACCTATGCAAAAAAGTTATTATGTTGTTTACAATGATATTCCCACAATATTGGGTGTAAGTGAGACGGAGAATTTATTATTATGTTTGTCATGCTTTGTTGATTCGAATTTCGAAGTACTGGACATAGAGGCGGACAAGTAAATGAACATTATTTTTGAAAATACTAAACGACAACTTACGGCAAATTTAAACGCAATCAGCACGTCTAAACCACATTCAAGAGCTGTCAGTGTCTTAATTTTTGTGGAATATTGAAACTATCAGCTGTCAGTGTCAATATTCCACAACAATGATTCATTCATGAAAGACTCATCGGATATGCAAGACCACAGTTTCAATGAAAATTGTATGTGAGCGCTCACACTGCAGTGTATATCATAATGCAGAAGCTAGAAAATTAAAGTTGATTCATTTTATGTAGAATAGAAATACTCTACCAGAAGAAGAACCTACCAACCAAAAGAAAAAAGAAGAACCTAGGAAGTACCTAGGCATTTTTTCTAGATTCGTTATTTTATGGCTGTAGGTAATAAGTAAGACTGCATTTTTATACAAATCGATCTAGTTTGTCGTACTAAGTTAATGCATAGTTCTTGTATGAATATTATAATATTTCGAATTCTATGTACAACTGTATGTGCCTTTGCGACTTTGAAAATAGAAAGTAGTTTATTCCAAATATTAATCTAGGTTAAGTGTTAATGTGCAAACATAATCTGCTTAATTAATGTCTAATATTTTTTAAGTTTTACTTCTGCGTAGAATTTCAATGAATGACTCATCATCTGCCTAGCCTTTTCCCAACTATGTTGGGGTCGGCCTCCAGTCTAACCGGATGCAGCTGAATACCAGTATTTTACATGGAGCGACTGCCTATCTGACCTACACAACCCGGTTACTGGGTAATACCCGTAACGACTGTCAAAGATCCACGAATGACAGCCGGGACCAACGCCGGCTTAACGTGCTTTCCGAGGCACGGAGGGGTCTCAGTATGTAAAGGTGGTCACCCATCCACAGACCAACTGCGGCAACCGTAGCTTAGTAGCTTAACCTGATCGATCGACCTGTGCGGCTGTTATTATTTAGCCACGGGCCCCTCGACTCGACGACCTCGACTGATTAAAGCAAATATTTACATTATTATACGACCCATAAAAAACAATTTACCAAGATTTAATTAAAATATGCTAATGTGGAGTTCTTTTTTAAACATAATTGTGGTGATTTTTTCTAAAAATAATTACCAGTTTGATTGGATAACTTATACAACAGTATGTCACAAAGGTCTATCAAGCTTGAATAAAAAATCAACAAAAGGCGGTTACGCAATCCTCGATACGAACACGATATTTAAATAAGTCGATTGTCACGACTCGTAATGTAGAATGTAGTCAATGTAGACCGTCTTTTTGTTGATATTATCAATAGTAGGTACTGTAGCGGTATCTACAACGCCATTTGCGAACAACGCGTCATGTCATGCTGACGTCACGCAAAATCCTGCATCGCGCAAGGAGAGTTTACCGCGCAACTATCATAGATACAACGGCCCGACATGAATCATTGGGCAGTTGCACGCCAGACACAACACCCGTCTGGTCGGAGGATCCTCCCTTTTCTATAGAATATGAGTGAACTTTACACACTGTTCCTCATACCTTTATAGTACCCTAAGATTACATAATTCTATAATCTGAATATTCTAAATTGAGTATTTTTTAACCTATTTAAAGTGGGGAGAGGTCCTGACTGCCTACTTAGGTTACTTATAAGGTGTACATAATAAAGAGTATTCTCTTCTATTCTTAACAATAGCAGTAGGCCACGACCGATCTGAACGCCCCTTTTCAAGTACATTCTGCTTGAGTGACTAGACTAGTAAAAGTATTTCATTGTATTGTAATGAACTAAGTGCAAACTCTGTCAATGTCTGTATAAGCAGGTACTACCTACTTACATCCCATAAATATTTCATTTTAATATTTTTAGTTAGAAATCGTAAACTAGAATTAAAGAATAAAATAAACACATATAGGGTGTATCAGAAAGGTGTCGTCTAATTTAAGGGTGTGGTTTAGACCATCAAACTGACAACTTTCTCCATGGGACCAACCGCCATCAGACCAAATACAATCGTAATCACGAAAAAAAAAATGGCGTCCCATACATTTGAGTCGAGCAGGTAGGTTGAACAGGTAGGCATTGAAGCTTTGTATGAGACAGTTTGTTTTGTATTGTAACACACAATTTTATAAGATTTAAAAATAAAAACAATACTGTTATTTGTATACCGATGCCATTGTGTGACAATACGACAAAGTTATTCGTTTATACACGTGGGAATCAGGAAGGAAGATTGCACAACAGCCGCATGCTGCTTATTTATAATCTGACAGTGTTCTCTTCCGTAGCTAGTATACCTATCATAACTTTATCAAATTGCCATCTACGTTCTCTTACAATCATAGTAATCGCTTTATGGCGTGTAAATACTACATGAGAATTTATGTACTATGAAAAGTGGTTGATTTATCACCTAAGGGGCAAGCTTTGCCTGTTTTCTGGAGTTAGAAGCTATCTGCAGTTGGAAAAGTAATTAAACGCTTTAACGTCCTAGGATTAACGTAAGATAACGAAACATAAACAACATAGGTAACATATTGCAGTAGATTCCGAGAAATGTTTTTTTGAAAATGGGCTCGCATTTTTGTAAGGCCTTCGATCAGCAGACTAATTTAAACGAAGGCAGCTGATGACGTGTAATTTTAATGACACAAACTAATAATGCAAAAAAGGCAATACGGAAATAACAACCGTTTATATTCTAATTCTGTACACCGCAAATCGGACATGATTTCACGAGGTCAACTCTTATCCAATCGATCATACCAAACATTGGGCATCTCAGCTTTCTAATTGCACAAATGGCAAAGATCAGGATTACTTGACAAATTGCTTAAAGGAAGTTACCATAATTTACATCTACGTATATGTAATCTGTGGTCAGGGTCTGTGATTTAAGGTTCCGCAAGAAATGTAAATGATATCTCGCATGTTTGAAGCCGGTTTGTTTGTTTCTAATGTTGATAGCCGTAATGGTTTGCAACTACCGAGTCACAGTTTCCTTCCTATGGAGTTCAAAGACGTTAGTTACGAAATGCATAACAAATTGTCTGGAAAACTCTTCATAGCGGAATTGGAATCCAAACGCTCTGTACCTATAAAATAGAAGTTAAACATTTCCAACGCCACTTTGCTGCGCCACTTCTTCTTTCCAGCTAAAAGCACTTGGAAGTGGTGAAGAGCGGGCATTTTGGGGAACTGTCATACGTAATTTTGACGTTCAAATATTGCGGATTCTCAGCCAAGTTTTAATAAATGACTTTTGATTTTGATGTTGACTCAATGCTTTGCAGTCCGCGATATGAAATTAAAGCCTTTATGTGATGTCTTAAAGGTCCAAATCTCATCGAAAATTTCGTCATCTCTCATTTTTGGTCAGGGGTAACAAACCTGCAAAATGACTTGCCATTTCATTTCAAGCATAAAATCTCTTGCAAGGCTACGCTACATACCTACCTATAAATTATTGAACCATTTTTTATACTTAAAATAACTATGTATTTCATAATTGGTATTTCTACGGAACCTAGCTGTACTAAGTGGGTGAGTAGATATATATAACCTTAACTTGAAACACTTTTTATATGTGTTAATATTGAATTTATAATGAAACTGAGACAGCTGAATCCGTGAGTTATGTTACGAAACTTGGTTAAAATAATTATTGGCAGTAGATTGATATCGATGGTTATATTTTTATTAGTACGTTGCTTTTGTTTTATCGTATTTTTATCTGTTATTGTTAGCTTTGGCTTGTATTTATATTTATAACATAACATAACACCGTTATGCAAAGATGTTAACAAAAAACTTGCACGTAAAAGTTAGCTGTATGAAAACATTTGAGATGATTATTCCTATTCAGCATAATCATGTATAGAGAGCCTTAAATTACCATAAAATAAGGGTCCACAGGGCCAGGGTTGTAGGGACATTGACAAACCGTAACCATTAATTCAGCACATGATTCTGAACGCCCCTGCGTTATAAATTTTAAAAAGAAGAAACCTAAAAATATGTTCTCCTTATAAGTAAGAAGTGCTCTTACAATACTTGTGTTCAGGTTTTTCCAAAATACAGCAGATTGCAAAACTTGCCATCTGTGGTTAAATATTTACGAAACATGTGCTTGACATTATAATGAACATGTTTAAATACCTTACAATATATTACTAAGTATTTCTAATAGCTTAACATAATATCACGCCTGGAATACACGAATGGTTAGGAAGAGTTGTAGGTTACCTACCTGTAGTACCTACACCCACATTTCGGCAGTTATGTTTAAGTCCCATCTAATAGGGGGCGAGCCTATTGCTATCAACCGGATGCAAATCCAGACTCCGGGCTGCTAATGAGACATTCCTGATGAAAAAAGAGCCATTATAAGGTAATACGTACGCATAAATTAGATAAAACATGAACGAGCGGTGCCTTTGTGTCACGCGCGATTATATCGCGTGTCGCGCCTGTTTGAAGGAGCCTTTATGAGTCAGTAGTAATAGTGAAGGTACAAATTAATCAAAAACATAGTTAAATACGAGTCTAAATACCCACTTAATTTTCAAACTGGGTAATTGGGGTCACCTTCACGATGTTCTGTACTTCAATGCACAAAAAACTTGATGGAATGTAATCCTTCAATTATTGAAAATACGGTTGAATTAGTTTTGACAAGATGTGATCGACAGTGGATTTATGGGGCCACTAATTGGGACCCTTTTCTTGAAGACTCTTTAGCTTAGTTCATCAATATTTTTTTATTTTTTACTGTAGAGGTAAGTATTTATAATGACCGAGAGTAAGGGTCTAAACAAACGGACTGCATTTGAACAGCATGCCAGCTGCAACGTCGCAGTTTGGATGCAGTTGACATAACTAGGTTTCGAAGCAGTTATGTTAACTGCAACCAAACTGCGATGTTGCAGCTGAAATGCAGTCCGTCTGTTTAGACCCTAAGTAAACCTATGTGGCGTATAAAGGTTTATAAATTTAGAAAAAAAAATAGAATGTTGATATTGCCTGTAGGTGGTTAAAAAGGCCAAAAATATTACTTATTAGATTATCGGCATTATAGATAAGCATTGGCACTTTCAAGGCTTTTGAAGCAAATCTTTATTACAGTAATGCGCGTTTAAAGTATATCAAATTATAGTACGCTACGAACTTCAATAGGCTATTTGACAATGTAAAAAATAAGGTCATAATTATTGACACTCGTATCGCTTTTAAATTAAAAGAAATACATTATGCAATTTGAAGTAATAGGTTTTTGTGGGCTCGTTAGACACCATTAAATAATCTGAGATGTTTATCAGAAACCAGTCAAATAGCCTATTATTATTAATTCCGTGACCAACGTTCTTCCGAAGAAAAGTACGCGTAAACCATGTAGGTACTTACCATGTACATTCGTACGTCACTGTACTTCTTGTTAGACATTTGTTAGTATTAGGTCAAGGCTTGCACTCAGTTCTCGAAAGCACTTCTTTCTCGTTAAACAGGTTTGACAATGAGCAGCAGCTATCATAAAATATTGTAATGAGTCGATTGTTTCAGTTGGCTTTGAACTGAGATATGGATGGAGAGTTAATAATAATAATAATAATTAGATGTGTAAATAGACAAATAAACGAAAATAATAATAATAATAATAATATTCCACAACTATCACACAACGCCGTCTAGTCTCAAGCTAAGCAGAGCTTGTGTTATGAGTACTAGACAACTGATAAACATACTTATATATTTCTAAATACATACATATATAGATAAATTACACCCAGACACAGAACAAATGATCATGCTCATCACACAAACATTTGTCCTGGGTGGGTATCGAACCCACGACCTCCGGCATAGCAGTCATAGTCACTGACCACTAGACCAACAGGCCAGTTAATAAGTTTGTTAACTTTGTATCTATTTATATTTAACCATAAGAAAAATTTGAAATTAAATTATCTAGAAAAGAACAGGAGTCACTGACATAGCTTGCAGAGTAAGCAAACTGAAGTGGCAGTGGGATGACCATGTTTGTCGAAGGACCTATGGCTGTGGGAGTAGACGAGTCCTGGAGTGAAGACCACATATCGGCAAGCGTAGTATGGGACGCCCCCCAGCTAGATGGACCGACGACTTTAAAAAGGTTGCTGGGACAGACTGGATTCGGAGAGCAAAGGACCGGGTGTTGAGACGCAGCCTGGGAGAGGCCTATGTCCATCAGTGGATTACGACAGGTTGAGTTGATTGATTGTTTGAAACTTAAGAAATTGTATTAAGCACAGTTGGTCTTTGACCCAATTGACTTTGACGGCCGGAAAGTATGTTGCTACGTAATCATAGCAACATACTTTCTGGCCGCTGGCTATACGGAAATAAATGAGATGATCGTATTTTAATCTTTTAAGATCCATCATCATTCATCAGTATCCACCTACATATGTCATTCTGCTATATGATTAGAGGACGCTACTGTTTTGATCTTTTTCTGTTGTCAGATTTTCAAGGACAAGACCATCCCATACAAAAAGCAACCCAAATCAATGTCAATGTTAAGAATTGAATACTTTAAACGACTGTCAGGTTCTCATGTACAGTAACTACTATTTTTTTTTGTAGTTACTGCTACATGAGAAACTTACCTTGCTTAATAAATTATAGCAAATTATGTTAGTAGGTTTACAAGTAAATTATCTGAAGAAAATACTCTCTACAATATAATATCGCTCTATGTGTTGAGCACAGCACACGAAACTTATACCTGAACAACCTGCGTGCTGTGCTTTGGTGGGTTAGACTCTGATAGGCGGGGGTTATAACCGTCTGCTTAGCAAATTAAACCAGTGCACTCGATTCACACATTTATAATTTAGAAAAGGCACGTACACAAATCAGCAACACAAAATACACAAAAGACACATAATACGTAAATCACAATAATCACAGAAACAATTTAACTTACTTAGCACTAATTAACACAATTAAAAGACAGACTCGCGACTAATTACAGGGCTCCGTCGAGCATTACGACCACTATGTGTTGCTCGATCAGTAGATTTTCCGGACTAACTAACAATTTCTACGGCGAGGCATATTTATACTTTTGTCCCTATAGCTGACGTAGTGGGTACACCTCACCCTTCTCTATTATTTTACACCAATCGACGTGGCTATAACAGTGGCCACGCCCCCATTTTCTAGCTACACTGGTCGTACAGGTCGCGACCTGTCGACTTCTAACAGACAGGCACAAACCTGTTCGCAGTTTTCTATTGTTTGCCTGCGAGCAAGTCACGACCGGTTTATGCTTTGTACCGATTTCCTACATGCAGGTCGCAACCTGTTAGTGTCTTGTACTGACTCTCTATGGACAAGCACAGTCTTGTTTGTATGTTTACATTTATTTCCTAAGACACAGCCTATGTTTGATTTACTACATAATCAGTACATGAACAATTACTAGACTAAGTTACATGTGATGCTTTACCTACAGCTATTACATAATAAATCAGTACTTTTCTTAACCTATACTTATATCTAATAGCAAACGGAGCTAGACTTATGGTGCTTCTCCTACATTCCACCCCCTGTAAGAGGATTCAGCCGACTTACATCCATTTCTGTGGGAAGCACAATAATCTTTGCTACTGGTCGACGCAGGACCCCGTTTGCTGTCTTAACATCTACAACACGGACGATACCGTCGTCGCCTTGATACACAGATTGTATTACACCTTTTGTCCACGCACTTCGTTCTCTATTGTTGTCTACGATCACAACCACATCCTTGACACGCACATTGGGCACACTATTTGTCCATTTCTCACGACGTTGCAGAGTCGGGAGATACTCCCGCAGCCAGCGGCGCCAGAACATGTCGGCGAGCGCATTCACCCGCCGCCACTGCCGGCGGGAGTCGACGTCCTCGTAGCTGCTCGGCGCAAACGGTGTGCTCCCGGATGCCGTGCCCAGGAGCAGATGGTTTGGCGTCAGGACCTCAGGCTGCTCGTGATCGTCGTATACGTAGCTCAGCGGGCGGCTGTTTACTATTAGCTCTGCCTCAGTGAGGAGGGTGTAGAGGACCTCCTCACGAGGGGCCCGCTCCTTGAGCGTGCTTTTGAGTGCGTTTTTCACCGACCTGACCAGGCGTTCCCAGCAGCCGCCCATGTGTGGCGCTGATGGGGGATTGAAGTGCCACTCGATGCCTCGGTTGGTGGCCTCGTCTCTCAGCTGGTCTTGATCCAGTTCTTTCAGGGCTGCTCGTAACTCGGTGTTGGCCCCGATGAAGTTGGTTCCCTGGTCGGAGTACAGGTGCGCAGGTTGCCCCCGGCGCGCTATCAGGCGCCTCAAGGCCAGTATCGCTGAGTCGGCGCTTAAGGTGGCGGCCAGTTCCAAGTGGACGGCGCGCGTAGCGAGGTAGGTAAATAGTGCTCCCCACCTCTTTTCGCGGCGCCGCCCTATCGCCACCTCCATTGGGCCGAAGTAGTCTACACCCACTCGAACAAAGGCTCTTCTTGTGGTTTCTACCCTTGCGAGTGGAAGATCACCCATCTTTGGTGGTATGGGTTTAGCTCTAGTGATGCGACAGTGTTGGCAATTCGCGACCACGGTCTTTACGGATGTTCTGATTTTCGTGATCCAGTACGTCTCTCGTAGATTGTTCACTACGGTCTCGTGATTCGCGTGCAGAGCCATCGCGTGATAGTGTGCGATTAGCTTCCTTACCAGAGGGTGACGCCCGTCGAGAATAATCGGGTGCTTTTCACCGAATTTGAGCTCCTCGCAGGCAGTCAGACGTCCCCGTACTCGCAGCAGCCCGTCGTCGGTGAGCATCGGGTCTAACGACTTTATGTGGCTGTCGTCAGGTGCGGGCAACCCTTTTTGGATGGCGGCCCGTTCTCGTTGGAAGCTGTCGTTCTGGCACAACCTCATCAGGTGGAGGTGCGCCTCTTCTAAGTCGTGTGGACGCAGCTCTGACGTCGCTCTTCGTTTGCGACATCGCTCGACGAAGATCAGCACGCGCGCCATAACGCGCTGCACGCGCTTCCATGTAGAGTAGCGCTCGTAGTCCAGGAGGGGCCCGACAGGGGCCGTCGCCACCGCAGTGTGGACTCGTTGGATGCGCTCGAGGTCTGCCTCTGCCGCCTCAGGTTCGCGACACACCGGCCACCGCTCCTGTGAATCACACAAAAACGAGGGGCCCGACAACCACGCTGCATGGTCATCAGGCCAAGACAATCTGGTCGCCTTGTCAGCTGGGTTGTCCGCCGTGGGGACCCAGCGCCAGTTGCCTCTGGCTGATAACCTATCTATCTCGGCTAACCTATGAGATATGAACTTTTGGAAGTCTTGTGCTTCCGAATTTATCCACTTAAGTACAGTTGCACTGTCTGTCCAGTAAAACTTCTCCCTGACTGGTAGCCCTAACTCTTTCTCAGCGGTGTCCGCTACTCGACACGCTAGCACCGCTGCCTGGAGCTCTAGCCTAGGAACAGATATGACCTTCTGAGGGGCCACCCGCGCTTTGCCAAGTAGCATGGCGACCTCTCGACGTCCTTCAGAGTTATGACCCACAAGGTAAGCTACCGCGGCGTAGGCTAGCTCACTGGCGTCCCCGAACACATGTATCTCTAAATCGCTGAGGTTCAGCCCGTACCACCGCGGTATCTTAACTTCGGTCAGACTGCTCAGATGTTTGAGCCATGCGAACCACATTTTTGCCTCTCCGTCTTTTAGAGGCTCATCCCATTGGATCCCCGACTTCCATATCTTCTGCATCAATATTCGTGTCTGGATGACGCAGGGATAGAGGAAGCCGAGGGGATCATAGATAGACATGATCGCGCTTAAAAATTGACGCTTGGTGGGTACCATGTCGCCGTTTATTATTTCAGGTGGCAACCGTTTGAACGACAGGTCAAACCCTAGTTCGTCTCGTTTGGGTGACCATGTTAACCCTAATGTTCTTTCCACCATCCCGTTTCCCTTCTCGAGAGGGACCTTATCGGGCATATCTACTTTTAACTTTTCCCTCAACTCTGCTGAGTTGGTTACCCACCCCCGTATGATAAAACCCCCGGAGGCGTGTATCTTAGCTACCTGCTCGATCAGGCTGTTGGCCTGCTCTACGGACCACGTGCTATCTAAATAGTCGTCCATATAATGCTTATCTCTTATGGCCTCAACAGCTTCGGGGTAAACGTTGACCCACTCATTGGCGTTTTTATTAAGTATGTAAATCGCCGTGGTTGGTGAAGAGGCGGCGCCAAATATCATCGATGTCATGGCGTAGGTATCTGGTTCCCTACTATCGTCCGCGCCTCTCCACAAAAACAGCTGTGCACCCTGATCTTGTGCCCTAATCTTAACTCGCAAAAACATATCAGCTATATCGCCTGAGAACGCTATGGGGCCTACTCTAAATTTAATTAAAATACCTAACAATGAATTTAATAGATCAGGTCCGGTCAATAAGTTGTCATTCAAACACGTACCTTGAGACGTAGCAGCAGCGTCGAAGACTAGGCGCAGCTTCCCTGGTTTGTTCGGGTTTACAACACCGAAATGCGGTAGGTACCAAACCGGTGAGCTGTCCACCTCGCCTTCTACCTTGCGTGCATAACCTTCATCTACTAAACGGTCTATCTGTTTCGCGTACGTCTCAGCGAAGCGAGCGTCCTTACGCATCCGCCTCTCGATGCCGTATAACCTCTGCCGGGCCTGTCTGTAACTATCAGGCAACAGAATGTTGTCCTGCTTCCACAAAAGACCTACTTCCCATTGCGCCTTATCAGGGGTGCGTTGACTCGTACTTTCTAACACCTGTACAGCTCGTTCTACATCTTTATGTTTGCGGGTTACTTGAGAAATGCCTATCGATTCTAACTCAAACTGTGACTTTACTAAATCATGCAAATCTGGGAGGGAAACTGTTGTGCAGTTCACTGCTTCAGTACTACTGGCGTTATCAAATGGTCCATGTATGACCCAACCTAGCTTAGTAAGTGAGGCAACTGGCTTACCGGATCGTCCACGGCGGGTGTCCCCGCCGACGAGCAGCTCCCAGTTGTCCTGCCCGATCAGCAGCAGCGGCTTGGCTCCCCTCATTTCTGTGCAACCCAAGTCGCGAAGGTGCGCGTTGTCGTTGATCACTGAAGAGGTCACTGTTTGTGTAGGCAAGTTCAAGTTCACTAGTGTCCGGCACTTGATATTATGGCACTGTCCGTTGGGGCCTTTCACACTCACTTGCACCACCCGCGAGGTGAGGTCTGATACGGCATGACCGCCCGCGGTTTTCAACATTAATGGCACACGTGGGCCCGGTAGGTTAGTGGCGAGCGAGCTGTCAATCAGCGACACTGTTGCCCCGTCGTCCAGCAACGCATAGCACTGATTGTCATTGTCACCTTTGTTACACACTGACACTGGCACTATTTTTAGTAATGCTGTGGCTCGCCACTCACCTATATTGGTTACACACTCCGGTTTCGTGTCTTGTTTCGACCTGTCTTCGTGTAACAGTACATGATGTCTGTAGTCGCACTTTTTACACTTTTTCGCACGACAGAACCTTTTCGTGTGTTTTGTACTCAGGCAATTAAAACACACTTTTTCTTTCTTGATTAGTTCCCATCGTTCTTGTACGTTTAGCTTTTTAAAATGGTCACAGTCTTCTGTGGCATGTTTGCCGTGGCACATTACGCATTCTTTCTGTATGCTATTCTCGTCGCTCTGCGTATTTACACGATGCATCATCTGTGGTTTATTTGTGACTGGGCGTGCAGCGTTCGCTGGTCGAGTCCGTCCGCTGGTCTGCTGCTGCTTCACAGGAGGTTTAGCTTGGTCCGGTTCATACACGGTTGGTTGTAAGTAGTATGATGTAGAGCGTGTCACGTGTATGAGGAACCGTGACAGCATTTCCAAGCTGGGTGATATTCTTAAGTCCACCCCCTGTGAGTTGTCCAGGCCCATCGCGAAATCACCATACTGAGCACGTTGAACTGGCGTCAGCTTGTTCAGCAGCTCGCTTACCAATTGTGGGTTGTTCAAGTACCCATCTGCTCTGACATTCTTCAGTAACGACACGCAGTTCCTAACCGTTGACGAGAACTTCCTTAGTTCCTGGCCACTTTCCGATACCTTTGGTAACTCTCTTACCTTCTTTAAGGCGTATTGAAGTATGACGGTCGGGTGACCGTACTCTTCTTCCAGCGCGCGTATTATCTCAGTGGGGTCTCTCGACGACCGTAACAAGTCCTCCACTGCGATCTTCGCCTCTCCATGTAAAGAGGACTTCAGACGCGCTATATTCTCATGCGGCCTAAAGTTATACAATTCAGTAGTGTCCCAGTACATATTCCTATAAGATATCCAATCGGCTGGGTCACCGTTAAAATGTGGCAATTCGTAAGCCTGTCTGGGTACCGGGTGCGGGCGTGCCATGTTCGTGATCGCTTCAGCCAGCTTATCTATCTTCCTGTCTCTATCGCTCGACGATAGTCGCTGCCTTTCTGCTGCGCCCACTCCGCTATTTCCGTGTCGCTGTGTGACCGACTCGAGTGTCGATACTCGAGGTACACTTGTGACCGGAGTGGTGAAGGCGGGATAATCATCGGGCAAACGGAATCTAACCGCTTCAGTATGGGCTGGCGTATGCATAGGTCCCGCATTGCTCACTGGGTTTCTATACGGCTGCGACACACTATTCTCGCTTAACATAGCCGGCACACGGTACATATCAGGTTCAAGATTCACTCTACTTACGTTTCGATCTTGAATCGTAGGTGCTTCATACGGCGCGGTGCCCTCGAGCGGCGCGTGCGACGCCGACGGTGCGCGTGACGCAGCCGCCGTAAACAGCGCCGTGTCTGCCTGCGGCGCTTGGGGCGTTGTGTCTATCCATTCTTCAACGCGGTGCGCCGTATCCACCTCTGAGTTTGAGTCATCACTTTCTGCATTTGCCTCGATCTCTGCTATTTCCACCTCCATCCTTTTCTTCACCAGGCTCTCCCTGATGTGCACCAGGTCACGCTCAGCTTCGTATTCGGCCTTCTTCCTTAAGAATTCGACGCCCTTGCGACTATTCTTGGACGAAACTCTGCTGCTCCGCGTCGATCTTGCGACTGTCTGCCTTGATACGCCCTCTGCCGGCTTTTCACTGTAGTCGATTACTCGACCCCCGGTCAGCGGTATATTGGGGGCAGCCGCTGATGTTATTGTTGGTGCTATTGATGGTGAGCCCGGTGGTACTTCGGACAGTAAGCCTGAGTCCGAGGCGATGGCGGCTTCCCTGCGCCGCGCGTCTGCTTTTTCTGTCATTTTGCGTAGTTTGCTTCGCGTGGTTACGGCACTTTTCTCACTCATTGTCACTGGTTAATTCGCCTATTAGCGTAATCCGACTCCGAACGCTAGTTTGTAAGACTACGCCCGGACAATCGGTTATCCGGCTCGCAAGGACCAATGTTGAGCACAGCACACGAAACTTATACCTGAACAACCTGCGTGCTGTGCTTTGGTGGGTTAGACTCTGATAGGCGGGGGTTATAACCGTCTGCTTAGCAAATTAAACCAGTGCACTCGATTCACACATTTATAATTTAGAAAAGGCACGTACACAAATCAGCAACACAAAATACACAAAAGACACATAATACGTAAATCACAATAATCACAGAAACAATTTAACTTACTTAGCACTAATTAACACAATTAAAAGACAGACTCGCGACTAATTACAGGGCTCCGTCGAGCATTACGACCACTATGTGTTGCTCGATCAGTAGATTTTCCGGACTAACTAACAATTTCTACGGCGAGGCATATTTATACTTTTGTCCCTATAGCTGACGTAGTGGGTACACCTCACCCTTCTCTATTATTTTACACCAATCGACGTGGCTATAACAGTGGCCACGCCCCCATTTTCTAGCTACACTGGTCGTACAGGTCGCGACCTGTCGACTTCTAACAGACAGGCACAAACCTGTTCGCAGTTTTCTATTGTTTGCCTGCGAGCAAGTCACGACCGGTTTATGCTTTGTACCGATTTCCTACATGCAGGTCGCAACCTGTTAGTGTCTTGTACTGACTCTCTATGGACAAGCACAGTCTTGTTTGTATGTTTACATTTATTTCCTAAGACACAGCCTATGTTTGATTTACTACATAATCAGTACATGAACAATTACTAGACTAAGTTACATGTGATGCTTTACCTACAGCTATTACATAATAAATCAGTACTTTTCTTAACCTATACTTATATCTAATAGCAAACGGAGCTAGACTTATGGTGCTTCTCCTACACTATGACTATATATTTTATGAGCTTTCATTTAGTTTCATTGTAGCTTTTACTGCGTAACATAAAAATATTGATAGGCATTTTCACTTGTCTCTTTTTATCGTTTAAGAATGATTTACTATTTATTTTATTTGACTTATATGTTGGAAAAAACATACTTTTAGGTAAGCATAAGCATAATCAGCCTATAATATTCCCACTGCGAGAGGAGGCCAGTACACAGGCCTCCTCTCGGTGCGAGGGTGTGGGCCGTAAACCACCACCCGAAACCAGTGCGGGTTGGTAGATGCGACATCGGATATCTATGATGCCACATGTCGTATTTTTGGTTCTAGGACTTGCCAGTTTCCTCACATTGTTTTCCTTCACCGTTTTGAGAGCAGTGATGATAAAGTAATTTACACAAAATAAAGCGCCTGTCTGGGTTCGAACCCACGACCTACAACTCTTAAGTCGCGTCCGTAACCACTTACTTTTAGGTAAATAGCCGTTGATGGACTTCGATTATCTAGTGTTGATATCTAAAACCTCTGCAAATAATATCATGCAAATCAATTACCAACGTATGATTTTTCTAATTTAATTAATAAAGCAGCCAGTACTTATTACGTAGTGCATACACGTCCAAATCAATCATTTTTAATAATGCGTTTCGCGTAGTACGAAATCCATAAAAACTTATTGCACAATTTGTTTATTGCCCTTATATTTTCAACTGTACTGAAAATATTACATGAGAGCATCTATATATATAAAATGGTAAACTGACTGACTGACTGATTGTTGATATATCAACACACAGCCCAAACCGCTGGTCCTAGAGACATGAAACTTGGAGGGTGTGTTATTTGTGAAGAGTAGGTATCCACTAAGAAAGGGTTTTTCGAAAGTCCACCCCTATGAGGGTGAATGAGGGGAGGGTGAAATTTCACGCGGACGAAGTCGCGGGCAGAAGCTAGTAGATTTATATAAATATCCCCAATCATGTCACAAACATGATTGGGTAAATAAAATTAAAAATTGGGCCAGAGAATGTCACTCCAGTGGGTACTAGGTAAGGTAGATATTTGCTTGATGGAAAGAATGCTATCGGGTGAAACTACAGCTTGGTTTGAAAAGATTCGGTCGGGTGAAACTACAGCAGTAACAACACCTTTGTATTTTATGATTCTTTTTTTCGACATGGTGAGTCATAGTAATCGAATACATTAAAGACCAGATTGATTTTAAAACTGAAGCCTCTGTTTTCCGTCCATCTGTCAGCGGGTTGTATCTCATGAACCGTAATAGGTAGACAGTTGAAATTTTCACAGAGTGTGTATTTCTATTGCCGCTATAACAACAAATAATAAAAACATAATAAAGTAAAAAAAAAAGGGATCGATACAAGCAACGTGTTTTTTGCCTTGTGGTACGGAACCCTTCGTGGGCGAGTCCGACTCACTTGGCCGGTTTTATGCGCTAATTACACAACGTAATTTTCGGCAGGTATTTTATGGCAACTGAATGCCTACATAGAATTCTACATTTCTACGCCGAATGACGTCATTTTTGGCAGATGTGTCGCTACCCTAGGCTTTTCCCGAATCAAAAGTAATCACTCCTGGGTATTTTTCTTCTTTTTATCTCTTTAATCTTGCGAGTCCTGGACAAGTTTCCAATTAGTTTAGAATTAGTGTTAATTATTAAAATCGTGTGTTAGGTACTAAGGCTTAGAAGTTCAAACTACGTGAATGTCAAATGAATAATTACCACAAGAATGCTAAGTAAAGCGGATGTTTTATTTTACATACATAAATGGGTTTTTACTGATTTTCACAGCATTCGCTTATCAATTCTAGGTTAGGTAGTTACTTTACATAATTGTATAGTTGTTTTAGATTTCTCAGTACCTACTCATTCAATCATCATTAAATATAAGAATTCCTACCGACCTACTCAGGTAAGTACTTTGGTTTACCACGTGCCAACTAGAATAACAAGTTTTTGTATTTTTATTTGATTCCTAAAATATCAATTTCAAGAAATCATTAGTGGTCATTTCAAATATGGAAAACCCATGCATCTTAAATCCCAAACTATTAAGTAATTGAGTTGCCTAAATCTTTCATATAATCAAACCACGTTAAAACCTCTGTACTTGCATATAATAAGGTATTGTGTGGCTAAATTAAGTTTCAGTTATACTTAGGTACTCATTTAATCATCTCTTTACGACATCAGGGAGTACTCTCTAAGTTTGTCAACGAAGATACGAGCCCGTTCGAAAGTAATTGATGTGTCAAAACAAGTGTCAAATTTCATTTTTCGGACGGGAAAATAATTCTCGGGATTAGGGACAACTGTCAAATCGTGTTGTAATTAAGTCTTAGGTCGGGCCCGGACTGATCATTTGTCTGTATGTGTAAGTGATACGGAGTCTGAAATGCCCGTTACTTCGGCCGAAAATTTGAATTTCGTGCTTTGGGAGTAGAGCCCCTGGTAACGAAAACACTAAAGGGATGAAAAGATTAAGCAGCATTTCAGCACCCTAATTGCATAACACACTATTAATCTCAATTTGAATCATTTTGAAAGATATTGCTAATCCATTGCTTCATATGGTTGAAAAATGTGTCTGCTCAACAACATAAATAACGCAATGAATGTTGTTGTACTGTCAAAATGAAACCCAGGCTGTCTTGTTTGCATTTTGCGAATGCAAGTGTAAATAGCCTTTACGGTGCAACCTTTCCATTCCTCGACTATTGTATCTATAGATAAGTAAAGCCTTCTTCATATCGGCTGTCGCTGAAAACCAGCGCTGGGGCTCTGTCTTGCATAGGGTCGCAGCATAATGCTGAGCGATAGCCGTTTTGCGTGGATGTGACGCATGTTTCCCCCAACCCTTTTTTTTGTGTTTATGTTCTTTATTGCGTCATGTTTACCGCAAACAAACATATTTTCTTTCTTTCATTTTCTTTTCTTTCTATATATTTGATTCAAATAAATTCGCATATCTCCTGGGTGGTGCTACCTACATCAGTATGCTACCCAGTCCCTGGAATGTTATTTGTATGATGATTAGCTGAATGAAGGAATGCGAGCCGGCCAAGATAACGACGATTGACAATTAACTACTTTATGGCTTCAATGACCTATCCGGTCGGCCATTGATTGTCAAATGATTTTTTAATTAGCAGGAAAATGGGTTTTTCGGAATGTAAAAGGCTCTCTATGTTTACTTTCCTGTTGGAACTATCAAATAAATCCTAGTATCGAAATAAAAAACTTTTTTTTTGCAAGCCTATTCTGTCCCACTGCTGGGCAAAGGCCTCCCCCAAATCCTTCCAGGAACTGTTTTCCCGCGCCACCTCGAATCAGCCCTCGCGGTACGCGTCCGTCATCTCGCTATCTCTTTCTGGGCCGGCGCGCCGTCGATCTTCAGGGACTTTAGGCACCCATTGTGTGGAGATTTTTGCCCAGCAATCATCGTGCATACGGCTTTTGAGCCTGGCAGCCTTCTTTCCTACATCCAGTTTGCCCGTTTTGGTGATGTTCCGACTTCTGTCTTTTAACACCCACTATGCTGCTTTCCACCGCTCTTTGGCAAACTCCAAGGCGGAACTTTTGCGACTCGGTGAGCGACCAGGTCTGAGCACCATAGGTTAGGACGAAAACTATTAAACTAACTATATTATTTTGAAACAAATACTGTAGTGATGGATCGACTATGGGTTCTGCCAAATTTTGACCAGCTTAAGTGATAAAACTGTTGGATATTGGTTCTTGATTGAATTTTCGTATGCAGACTGGGAACGGCATTAGAAATACACAGTTTAATTAATTGTTGTATTATCTTCTCCAGCTTGTAGATATTTAAATAGAATGCATAGCATTTTGTAAGAAAATTAAAAACTGTAAGTTACAAATGAATCACTGATAGTACAAATTACAACTCGGTCGTTATGATAACATGCGTATACGCATCGAAGCGATCGTTGTTGCGAAACATAATAATGTATGACACATACAGAAAAGTAAAAGGAATGTTATTTTTTTAATGTTTCACGTTCTGTAAAATAGAGTCGTAGTTTATACGTTTCAATGAAATTTTCTTGCTTAAGCATTGCAAAGCATAATCAGCCTATAATGTTCCCACACTGCTGGGATACAGGCCTTTTCGCTTCGAGAGAGAGTGGGCTGTAATCTACCACGCGGGCCCAGTGCGGGTTGGTGGATGTCACATGTCTTCGAATTTTTGGCTCTAGGACATGTCGGTTTCCTCACGATGTTTTTTGGCCAGCCGTTTTGAGACCAGCATAGCTATTCACAAACACTCGATACGCTTCCGTATTGTATCGAACATCAATCAATGTTATCGTAGGAGTCTTCTAAACGTTGTTCACGAGCCCAAAACCCGAAAATTTTGTCAGTTTACATCAGGTATTTGCTGTCGGGGGCAAGTCAAATCAGGTTATCGAAATGTATTATTTTCGATACGATAGCCTGTCGTATGGTTGTGAATAGCTATGCTGTGGTGATAACCACTACCTCTGGGCCACCACTGTGCTCAAATGTTATTAGTTGGTATAATGCCGGCGAAACCAGTAACTGGGTTGTGGAGGTCAGATAGGCAGTCGCACCATGTAAAATACTGGTACTCAGCTGCTTCCGGCTAGACTGGAAGTCGACCCCAACATAGCTGGGAAAAGGCTAGGCAGATGATGATGATAATATAGCCGGCGAAAGGCAGTCAGATTAAAAAAATAACCCGTTTATTATTTCGATCTAATTAGTTGATACTATTTGTGCCCCGCGGTTTCTCCCGCATAAGTGTCGATCCCGTGGGAATATCGGGATAAAAAGTAGCAGGCTACTTTTTATCCCGATATTCCCACGGGATCGACACATATTAATCCAGGGTGTCACCTACCTCCATACAACATTTTATCAAAATTGGTTTAGCCGTTTGAGCGTGAAGAAGTCATCATCTTCCTGCCCTTATCCCATGTTTACTTGGGGTCGGCGCAACACGTTTTCTTCTTCCATTCGCCCCTGTCAACCGTCACGCTATCATTCACTCCCTTCTCTTTCATATCATTCCTCACACAATCCATCCATCTTTTCTTCGGCCTTCCTCTCCCTCTCCATCCATCAACATGTATATCCATCACTCTTTTAGTCACATGCGTTTCGTCCCTTCTCATCACATGCCCATACCAAGACAAACGATTTCCTTTCAACTTTTCTGTCACTGGCGCCACTTTCAGACTTCCTCTTATATACTCATTTCTTACTTTATCCATTCTCGTCACTCCACACATCCATCTCAACATTCTCATTTCCGCTGCATGCAATCTTTTTTCATCCGTCTTCTTCACGGCCCAGCATTCAGACCCATACAGTACGACAGGCCTTATCACGGACTTATAAATTTTCCCCTTTAACTTGAGGGGCATCCGTGGGTCGCAAGTTGTTCCTGTGACCTGTCGCCATTTCATCCATCCTGAGTTGATCCGGTGCGTTACGTCTCGGTCTACTTCGCCATCTCCTTGGACAAGCGACCCGAGGTACCGAAAGTCGGAGCAGATCGGTAAGGGCGTTCCGGCGAGAGATATGGGCACAGAACTGGAGAGACCACCAAAGTCGCAAAACAGGTACTCGGTTTTGGTCCGACTTACTCTCAGGCCAACGGTCTCGAGTCTTTCCCACCACACCTCCAATCTGCTCTGGACCTCTAGGCCGTTCTCGGCAACCAGCACAATGTCATCGGCGAACAGCATACACCAGGGAGCCTCTTCTTGGATATCCGATGTAAGAGAATCCATTATCAGCACGAAGAGGTACGGGCTGAGTGCTGAACCCTGGTGCAAGCCGACAGCCACATCGAAGCTGCCAGTAGTACCCACTGTAGACCGGACTTGGGTACTGCATCGACTGTACATCGCTCTAATCAACTGCACATACTTCCCTGGCACACCGTGAAGAAGTAACAAACATATAAACACACCCCCACACACACTCTCACAAACTTTCGCCTTTATAATATTAGTGTGTGTATTACCTTTTAGACGACTGAAAACAATGTTGCTACAGTAGAATAGATCTCACTTCAATTATAATTTCATTATAGAATATAAATCTCCCATGCATTAACGGTACCCAGTTTTGTGAGGAAATCAAATCCTCCATAACAAAAGCTAAGCCAGCAAAATAATTATGCTGAAACAATGTTCATGCAATATAAATCAATGTCCAATCTTACTTAATTATAATAAAATAATAAAGCTTCATTAAAAGGAAAACGTTTAGAAAATGAAGAAATTCTTGGCTCTGAAGCATTGGAAAGGTCGCGATTTCACAATGGACCCTTTGAGAGAGCTGCTACAATCACTGGAAGATAATTGCTTTCTTTTTATGGCACTAGTTAATGTTGATAGCAGTTGACTGTGACAGCTGCAACCTCGATAACCTTAGGGGAAACTCAAAAGAATGTCTAATTATAATAAAGTATTATTGATTATGTCGTGGCATTTAATGTGTTTTAGATAAAATAGAAAATTGTTCAGCGCTGAGGCGTCAAAGGAAGATAAACTTTTACTCAGGTTCTATGGGAGTATAAACGCCCCTGTCTACTTTTTCCATTGGTTAATAATATTATGGTGACTACCGGCTCCTCCTGTCCTGTATATTTTATATATTTTTTTATATATTTGATTAATTTTGGTTGCGAGATCCCTCCAAGAGTTGAGTCATATAGGTCTCGCCAAGATTTTTTTGGCACATTTTTGGTTGGTCGCCACTGTATCATAGATTCTGGCTAAAAGGAGTTGCAGTGATAGGGAAAAGTGTGGCGACCTTGTCTGAAAAAGTCTAGTAAATTAAAATCTATATCAATTCTTGTGACGTTAAATAAGGAGCTATTGCGATTCGTCGACCAAAAGTTTGTGATTTGATTTGTGGAGGTAACAGCTCGCTCTATTCTCAGCCGCACATAAATTACACAGATGACATCAATGACAGGCATTTGTCAAAGATCCTATGGCTACAGCATGGAGTTCAGAGAAAGGTACTTTCACCATTTCGAATGCGATTGACTAAATGCATGGAAACACCGAGAATTAGCAATGTAAACGTCTTAAACTACACGGAAGCCGTTTGTGCTATTGTAAGAGTAATGATGATAGCGTGGGCATTTATCAATATGGGAATAAATGAACAATACTACGAGGAAACAATGAACTGCAATACAGTGGTGCCTTTGGATCAAACGTGAATAGTTCTGTCAAGAGACCTACGTCGAGCGGTGAATGATTACGATTATGCTGATAAGTTATGATTACGATTTTACATTATGGAGTTATTTAATTTAACAAGAAAAAGGCTTAATTTTCATCATTATTGAAAAAAATAAAATAAAGAAGACCAAACGATAAGAATTTAAGTAATAATTTTTTGGTGAGTTCACCAGACTTTAGCATCTTTAAAGCCCGCCCTCATTCGCCTAAGTAACCAGCATGATTAATAAATTAACTAAGTATTTAAAAATGTTGCTGCGCAAGCAAAAATGATAGTAATGTTTATTGGAACCTGGAAAGTCACCTCAGGTCAAGCTTATAAATAATTTTCTTGACAAATAACAGGTTTCCGTTACCAGATCATGTACGAAATTTCACGTTAACAATATTATTTTTAAGCTAACGGGGTTTACGCATTTATTTTTCGGAGTTTCGTGATGTTCAAAATGTATTTATTGATTTTAATGTCAGTGTATAAATAATCTCAAAGTTGAGTGCAAATTACGCCCAATCAATTTTCTAAAATAAAATTAGTTTTCGTCACGGAATCGTAACGAAGTAGTCTCACTTCACTGAAGAAGACGAAGAAAAATTCGTTCTGATTTTATAATAGCTATTAATTCAAGCCGTGTGTAGGTTGGTATCACTTTTGCGTACTTATGGATTTGGCCTTTTAAAATAAACTTAATTACGAAATACCTAGCTGATTCTGTTACGGTTTACAACTTCCCAACTAGGTAAGGATCACTAAAATTCTTGCGTATGGGACTATTTTTTTATGTAGATAATTGTTGGGAATCGAACCCAACACAGCGCTTTGCACGCGGTCTGCATGCGAAGGCAGCGTGATCAGCGCGTCATTCGGCGAGTTGAGACGCGGCGCGGCGGCGACACGGCTCGGCCCGACGACCACTCGCTTCCACGGATCCCACCGCGACTGACGACACGACACTCCTCTCATTGTTTGTCCGGGAAGGTTAAGATTGTGAATATTAGCGGAATTAAACCATTGCCTAAAATACAGTCCACTCATTTACTGCTCCCCGCGCTAACAATAATCGTTTTAGGTGTACCTACCTACCGTTGTTGCAATCTAGCCATATTTATAAAATAAAAACTGATATAAGTGATATTAACTAAATATTTTAATTTTAATAACAATAAAATACAAACTGTGTATTTTGTTGTCCTTAAAATGATGTATAATGCCTTCATCTGATAAACCGAATGAGGAAAATAATCATTCATTACACATAAAACGTAAGTGCTATTTTGCGAAGTTATTATAAGTCAAAATAAAAAAAATCGCAGGACAATGCTGTACTGAAGTCATAACGCTTAAAAGCACAAAGTGGAACGTTTCAGTGCCGCTTACCTACTTATCGTGTCATCTGATGATCTGTCAATGTTTCGTCGTGTCATTAGTCGGAACATTTTCTTTAGATCAATCGATGTTGTTTGTAAGTACAGGTTGTTGATTATGAAACTTCAAAAAAAGAAGAAGAATAACTTCAAATTTTGTTACGTTTTTTGCAATTTGAAGTTGTGTCAGGTTGTATGTTGAACAAAATATGATTCACGGCCGTAACAAGTACCTATGTATTTACAGAATGATAATCGTTAAAATTATCAATATAACCATCATCTAGGTTCACCACACCAGCCCGTATCTACCTATCAATCAATAGGTTTGAATATTTGAATTTCGCAGGCTCCCCTGACACTCCGACAATATTTTGCTGAACCCAATAAGTTTCTTAGAATGTTTGCCGCGACAATGCTTGTTTGTCCATTTGTCACAAGGAAAATTGAAAATTTTGACGTCTGATCTGAGATAGGGTCTATCTCAGATCAGACGTCAAATTTTCGCGAATTGAAAAGTATGTGGTTGCCTCTCTTAGTGCGGTATTTTGTCTTTTATTACAAGAGCTAGTTTCCGTTTGATCTTGAATATTGCAAATAAAGGGAAAATGATATCAAACATAAAATGTAAGTAGGTACAGGAAATTGCATTGACCATCGTGTCATCCAGTCACACAAATCGTTCAAGTTGAATACGATAAGATCATAAATTGTGACGACTTTGAACATATTTTGTTTCTTTTTTTCCAAACGTGTGCATGAGATCATTGCTCGGAAAGGTTCAAGGGATTCGTAACTTCAGTGCTGTTTCCGCTGACGAGGATGTTTCAATTTAAACTGATTACTCTAGTTATGAATATGAGCTATGTCTATTTTTATAGATGTGAGGGAATGCACAAGTTATGTGTTCAAATTTACTACTTAGTCAGTGCTGAATTATATTGTGGCACGAAGATCGCCAAAAAAATATATAGTTGCTACTATACAGTGTGAGTCTTCATAATGTGCACATATCGAAATGAGGGGAACATAGCTTAATTTTATCGATGGAAAAATATTTGAAAAAATAAAAAAATATTTAAAAGGATCTTTACCTGCTAAAGTATGATGATTGCAAGGCCTTTCTTTAACAGTTAATAGGAAATGTTGTGATTGAGTTATAAACATGGCATTTTTACGTTTAGAGATCTGATACGATGGAGAATAATTTAAAGTAATAAAAAATGGTGGGTAATCGGGGCTTTTATTGAGTAAATTTACAATTATTGTAAAAATTTATGAAAAAATATCAGATTTTTGTTAAAAAAAAAAAACCGTATTTCTCAATTGAGGGGCGATTGTTTACACAGGGGTCACAGCAGCGAAATTTTTTTTTTTAAATATTACAAAAAAATTTTTTTTTTAGATTTTTTTAAATATTTTTTCCGTCTATAAAATTAAGCTCAGTTTCCCTCATTTCAATATGTGCACATTATGAAGACTCACACTGTATTTGGTGTCTTTCTCTAAATATTCAATTGTGATGCATGGCTCTTTTTATTTATTTCTGTGCCAGGAAAATTAAACAGCAAAATTTCGTATCCCTTAAAGTCGAAATTATGCATTTTAATTTGCTTTTTAGGCAGTTAAGTACTTAATTGAGATTCTTAATATGAAAAGATTTCATGATCTCGTGAGAATTTAAACCATCCGTGATTTAAACTCATTATTAATGTTATAGGAAACCCTATTTCATCACAAAAATTTTATTCATTTACAAGAAACTACGTCACCACAATAGTAACTCAAGACAGCTTCGGACAAGTACAAAGTGCTCGCAAAATAATTACTTCCTCAAAGCTACATTCGTCAGCTTGAAATACACATTTCTTCAAGTTTTTTCCTTTATTTCAACGAAAAGGAAGCTCATCGTTCAGCTTTATTTCTGAGATATGGCTTCTGAGTAGAGAATTTATCACCGACTGGTATAGCAAGAAGCGGTAGTCTTAATTACTTTATAAATTACTAGCTTTAGCCAACGGATTCGTCCGCGTGGAGTTCGGAAATTATCCCACGGGAACGTACGGCCGGGATGAAAAGTATCCATGGTATAGGTACGTGCAGAGATTTTTGCGTGAAAGAGTAACAAACATCCATCCATCCATTCATCCTTACAAACTTTCGCGTTTATAATATTAGTAGGATAGGAAGTAGGATACATCCGTGTGACTGTCCTGCTGGATGGCTAAGTCACTAATTACCAGTCACCCTATATATTAAGAATAAATAAGCTTGTTCCTCCTATGTTTCGCAAAATACTCACCAAAATGAAAAACCTGTCTTCTAAGAAAGTGTTTATAGTTGTAATAGTTCCTATAATATGTAGATCTAATAAGGTTTTGTATTGTCCCCAGGTAATAAAACTTCCTCTCTTCGGTTGGATGATTAGGTACTAGAAGACGTCATCAACAAAAGTACGGGTATGCTACGCACACAATTACACATAAATCTACTGGCTGTATGTACAGTCACGGCCAGAAGTCCACTTACACCGCAATGATCATTATCGCCTGCGCTATACGGGCTGCGGCGCTTAGACACACATACGCATTTTTATCCGTGTGAGTGATGTTCCAACGCTAACAAACTAGTGGTGTTCAAAGTTGCTATAAGGCAATCACTTGCTTAATGCTTAATGCTTTATATTTTAATCATGATTTTTAATATGCTTTATTAAATCATGCTTTTTTTATACGCGTAGGTGTACAGTCACGAGCACTAATATGTCAACACTTGGTAACTTTCAATTGCGATTTTTTCGTGAAATAACGAATGCAACCTTGAAATACGATACTTTATTTAAACCTATGGGTTCGAAAATACTATGTTCGCAATAACATAAAATTTCATTCAAAATTAAAGGAGAAAATCGCCTTTGTATAAAGCCAAGTGTATACATACTTTTGCTCGTGACTGTACCTGATACTTGACTTGTTATGTTACGGGCGGGCGCGAATAAAGCAAGCGCGGTGACTGACAGCATGCTAAAGAATATTACATCGCGTTTATGAATTACGATAAAACAGATACAATCAACTCAACCAACAACAACAACAACTCAACAACAACAACAACATCAACAACAACAACTCAACAACAACAAACTCAACAACAACTCAACAACAACAACAACAACAAACTCAACAACAACTCAACAACAAAATCAACAACAACAACTCAACAACAACATCAACAACAAAATCAACAACAACTCAACAACAACAACTCAACAACAACAACATCAACTCAACAACAACATCAACAACAAAATCAACAACAACAAAATCAACAACAACAACATCAAAAACAACATCAACAACAACATCAATAACAACAACAACAACAGCATCAACAACAACTCAACAACAACAACATTAACTCAACAACAACAACATCAACAACAAAATGAAAAACAACAACTCAACAACAACAACAGCATCAACAACAACAACTCAACAACAACATCAACAACATCAACAACAACATCAACAACAACTCAACAACAACATCAACAACAAAATCAACAACAACAACTCAACAACAACATCATCAACTCAACAACAACATCATCAACTCAACAACAACAAAATCAACAACAACAACAACAACATCAACTTTCCTTCATACTTATACATATCCTCATATACCTCATACGATATTTATTAATATATAATTATTTATTTACACTAAAAAAGTACGAAGCAAAATAATCACAAAAGTAAAAAACACGAACCAAATAGCATATCATTAATTATATTACGTATTTACGTGAGCCGCCCGAGATCGCAAATCACACGCGGTGCTTGCTTATAACGATATAATATATTCATTGCTTAATGCGTTTCGCGCGATGACAGAGACAGCAAAAAAAAAGCAATAAGCAAATAGCAACTTGTGAGAGCCACGATAGCGTTTGCTTTATGATGTGTGTATTAAGCAAGGTGCTTTATTTTGCTATATGATATATTAACCACCACTATAACAAACTAACATGTCGTGTAGCATCGCGCTACGAGTAGTCATAGATGTGGTCAATGCTAGACAAGGATGACAATATCAGTAACTTGTTTCTTTATCGCAGTCTGATTATTTTTTTCATAGTAATGCAAAATTTCAACAAGTGAATATAAGTTAACATTAGCTAGATCGGTAACGAGGCTGCACCCGCTAATTTGAACGGGATAGGTGTAGGTTCGAATCCTAGTTGAGCCAGTTTTTTTTTATGTTTTATATAATTATTATTATTTGTATGTTTTAGTAATTTATTTTAGTAAATTACTTTGAACAAATAGATATTACAATAAAGGTAATTTATTATTATAATATGATAATAAATGAAACAAATTTTGATATGGTAACATTGTAATATTTTTTATACAAAAGAAATCCTTTCCACTTATTTATGTTATTATAGGGCCATAATATTTGCCTTGGCTTCAATACTAATATTATCCTGCATATTGAATTCAAAAGAATACTAAAATAGCAACAACAAGATAACACAAACGCTCGTAACTATGTTCACCAACCAACAATAGCGAATAGTGGAATAATTTAGGTAAACTAGTAAAGTAGTTAAAATATGAGGGTAGATTTACAAAGTGAACTTATCACTTTGTTTCAAATCTACCCTCATATTTTAATAACGACGCTAAGATTATAATTGTAAAACGAAAGAATATTCGTTTAGTTGTGGAATATTTAAAATATTTGTAAGCAACTCGGAATTCTTATTTCACATGATTGTAATACTTAAAAAATATTTTTCATGTTTGATGTGAGACTCGAACCCGAACGTTCGCCATGCGAGGCACAATGCTAACTACTTTGGCCACCGTAACGCTCACTTAACTTATTGAAATTTGTAATAACAATCATAAGCGGCCAACAAGTTGCCAATGTGTAGTGTTGTCAAACGTTCTTATAGAAGAAGGTCATAAGTACAACTAATATTCTTATGCCATAGTTTTGTGAGATTGCTAGTCGACTTCTGACTGTTATAGTACATATAGCCATCCAAGGATAAAATTGAAAATGACTCACAGATTGGAGGACTGTGTCCCAGCAGTGGGAACATTATATAAGGTCAAATTAAATTAGTTAGCGAAACTCCACAGACCCGATGGATATCAAAACAAGATATAAAACTGGCCAAGTGCGAGTCGGACTCGCACACGAAGGGTTCCGTACTACAAGGCAAAAACACCGAAAAAAAACACGTTTGTTGTACCTATAGGAGCCCCCCTTAAATATTTATTTAATTTTGTTTTTAGTACCTATTGTTGTTATAGCGGCAACAGAAATACATAATTTCTGAAAATTTCAACTGTCTAGCTATCGCGGTTCTTGAAATACAGCTTGGTGACGGTTTGGGTACGGAACTCTAAAAAAAGATATTAAAATGATGATTTTTTTTTGTGGGGTCATCGATTTTTGTTAGTGTTTCCACTTGAAATATTGGTTTACAAAATCAGAGTTTTCCTGTATTAACTCAGACGTGATTGGTATCGATATTTAAACACGATAAAACATATTTTCTCAAATAATACTTCAAGTAACAACACTGCAGTCGTCGTGGTCCAGCGGTCGTTGCCCCCTAAGAAAACATCGTATCTTTTTTTTATCGTGTTTCGTTATTGATATCCATCACGGCTGCAGTTTCGCTTGCTAATTTAATTTAACCCTGTATATCCTAATTATAATTATGTCAAGCGATTTCTCAATTGATATTCTTTTTCTAAAACTAGCAAGTTATCACAAATCCCACTAATATTATGAAGGTGAACATTGGGTTGTGTGTGTGTGTTTGTTAGGTACTTCTTCACGCTCAAACGACTGGACCAATTTTGATAAAATTTTGTATGGAGGTAGCTGACACCCTGGATTAACATATAGGCTACTTTTTCTCCCGATATTCCCACGGGATCGACATTTATACGGGTGAAACCGCGGGGCGCAGCTAGTTGGTAATAAACCTAAAATAGATCTGTTTATCAAGAAATGGTGACAATGATTTGTGAAATATCTTTCAAAATCGCCGTTACTCATAAGGTTATCGGGTCAGTCTTACTGCATTGAGTACTTAGCAAGACGTAATGACTACTTATAGTGCAATAAACCGTTGACTGATTGCAGTCAACTTTAGAGTTTGACATTTGAATCTGAAAACGCAACTTCCGTGTGGTATGTGAAATGAATGTACCTATGTGTAATAAATAATATGTGAGGTCATACTAGGTATTGCGTTTTGTAATTCGATGCTTGATTAACTTTTTGTTTTTGTTCGTATTATTAACAAAATCGAATTGACTGGTCTATCGAACCAATTGATTATTTTTAATGCACTGACATTCACACTCGTTCACCTTTGATTGCCCGGTTCGCACATGTGATTTTTATCGCGCACTGGATTTTGAAATTTCGGTGTTGTCAACATTTGAAAATCCATCGTAGCGTGTCAAAAAAATACACTGTTGGATTATTAACTCTCAGCGCTTTATTAATTGAATGAATTGCTGAATGTTAGTGACCTGGGGACCTAAAAAGGCCACTTTGGCAGAATCATAAAATTAAACATAATGGACAGTTAACTGTATCAAATCCCATTGGTGAAGCATATTTCAGTACAATCCCAGTCTCTTTGATTGTGCCTACGTAGTGCAGCGAAAAAAAGAAAAACACGTCTTCGCCATATTATAATTCATAATGTTGTCCTTTTATGATTCTGCCAAAGTGGCCTTTTTAGGCCTCCTGATGCCGTATTATGACGGCTAAATGCCATCTTAATTCCAATGTAAGAGAGCGACGGAGCTATACATGATCGATAGCACCATCCCTTTTTCGCACTGGAATTATGAAGGCATTAATACTTCGTAATACGGTACCTTTCCAGAGTAACACCAAGATATTTCGAGAAGTTGCTGTCCTCAATGGGCACCCCACCCCAAACGATGTTAAGTTTGCGGCCCGCTTCTCTATTACGAAGATGGAATATGCAAGACTGCGTTTTGTAGCTAGTATCCAAATTCTGGGCTGACTGTATATAGATTGCCATTGGCACACTAAAAAGAAGTGCGTTTAAAAAAGGGAACGATAAAAAATGCCCGCTCTAAAAAATAGCCCTTGGGTACGAGGGCTAACTCTGAAACAAATGGATTATTTAAAATTCTTTTATAAATTCTAATAGATTCGCTATACCTATTAAATTCTGGGCTGACTGTACGTATATAGATTGCCATTGGCACACTAAGAAGAAGTGCGTTGAATAAAGCGAACGATAAAAAAATGCTCACTCTAAAAAATCGCCCTTGGGTACAAGGGTTAACTCTGAAATAAATGGATTGATTAAAATTCTTATATAAATTCTAATAGATTCTCTATACCTATTAGTAAATGCAATCGGACTTTACTACACCATTCATGGACACAGTTACAGTCAAACATAATAATCTTGTTATTGAGTAAACCTGACACAGCGAAGTATCAAACCCCCACTAATTTAACAAGTACTGGTCACGTTCTGGACTTCGCCATAAACTCGAAGACTAGAACCACACCATTAGTTACTTTGACATTGCCTTTGTATCTCGAGGTTCGAATTCGGATTAGATATTCTTACGAAACCAGTTCATGGCGTTGTCCGAAGAAAGCTATGTCAAAACAATTGGTCTAGGACCAGGGTTGGCATGAGAAATGGTAGGCTTTTTTGTGTGCTTAATAATGTCCTATTCAAAACTGAGTCATGGGACAGGCTTTCAATGACATTACTTACAAAATACACCTCACTGCTCTCAAAACGGTGAAGGAAAACATCGTGAGAAAACCGGCACGTCCTAGTACCAAAAATTCGAAGAAATGTGACATCCGCCAACCCGCTGGGCCCGCGTGGTGGTTTATGGCCCACTCCCTTTCATAGAGAGGAGACTTGTGTCCCAGTCGTGGGGACATTATAGGCTGATTATGCTATTGACACCTTCGGTTGTAAGATCTAAAAGGCTTTCTATACATATAATTATCTTGCCAAAAAACCTCAAGTTTCTCAGATTCTTTGGCAAACATGTTTATGCTCTTATTGCAGAAGCGATATTCACAATTGAGTACATGTTCTAGCTGTTTTTGCTACGAAGAATATTCCAGAATACAGATCTGACGATAAATAATATTAAAAAGTCGGTGGTAAGTGGAACTTGCAAGTTGAACTGTTGATATATTATTATCATCATCAAGACATTACTTTCACTACTACGATGGTTCTGCGAATTTTAGTGAATGCATACCATGAATAACAAGACTTGGTCCATCGACCATCTTGCTTGTTTAAACACCGCTAAATGTCGGTCAACACACCACAAAAAAGTCATCGGGAAAGACGAGTTCAACAAGTTTGTTCAAAGGGTGCACTTTAAACTTGTTTAAAAACACGCTGTATATAAACACAGATAATAAATAAGTGTTTCTTAGTTGTTGTTTTTTAAACTGGATAAGCTACTTTAATTTTTTTTTTGACATTTAGCGAAGATGTTTCACTACGCATGATTGCAATAAGTAGGTAGTCCTTTTTTACGTACCTACCATATTCTCACTACTATGTATAATGAAGTTTTCGACTATGAACTATAAAAACTTAATTTAAGAAGCATGTCTTAGGTATGTTGGTTATGTGGTTATAATTTATGGTTTGTTTATCTGTTTGTAAAAGTTTCTGGTTTTTTACGTCACTTAGTTATACACTAAAAAACGAAAGAGAATGAAATTACATAGCAGTATAGTTTTTAAGCAACTTTTCGAGCAATTGCTCTCCGACTTTTTTACGAGTATATGCATCTCATGTAATGTTGCCCTAAATTCCACTGTTGTATAATACATGAGTTCGCTACACGTCTACCCCAGCGGTCATCGGTTATACGGCTAATATGGCCGGCCCATTGCCACTTCAGCTTGCTTATTCTGCGAGCGATGTCGACAACTTTGGTGTTGATGTATTAGGTAATTGGCAAATTTTGAATTTGATGTAATGAAGTTAAGATAAAAGTACACGTTTTATAATATAAAAAAAGAAAACTAGCAAACAAAAATGATAAGAGTTAATTATCAGTTTTGTTCGCTAGTTTTCTTTTTTTATGTTTTATTGCAATTCGCAAATAAATTAACTATACAGTGCGAGTTACCTATAGAAAAAATAATATTAATTATAAGTGACGATTCGCCCGTTTCGGGCGAGTAAATTCCTGCAAATCGACTAATAAGCTAAACAAACCAGTGCCGAGTAGCAAATAATTAGGACTGCGGGCAAAATTACATTTATGTAAAATATTTAATTACATAATTGAAAAGAATTCTTGCAAAAAATTCATATTCATATGAATAAACAGGTTTAAAGCAAAATGTTGTGTCGTAATATTTGTCTAGTTTATCATGGCGTAAAGTTGCGTAAGTGAAAATAAAAATGCTTGCAAATTATGCGTGTGCGCACGCAATGAGCATTGAGCAGGTTTTGTGAAGTAGAAAAGTTCTTTTTATTGCGAATTTTACTGCGTTCTGGAGGTTTAACAGGAGCCTATTTTGTAACAAAAAATGGCTATTTGCATGAGTTTGGTCGGATCGAAGAAAAGATGGATGGATTGTGTGTGACATATTATAAGAAAGGAAAGCATGCTTTTTCTAACCACTGCGATCATGGCAGACATATTTATGTAGATATAGGAAAGGAAATAGTTAAGTCTGGAAATGAGGATGATGATAACGCGATGTTACCAAAGAAAAGAAATCGGTTGGAGTTACTAATAATAATTTGTTGGAAATCCGAATACCCAAGCCAGCGAATTTCTAAAGAATACTAGGTGTATCTCACTGTGTAAAATAATCTGAACTACGTAGAAGAAAGTCATTAAAGGTGAGAAATCGTGCAAAACGTGATCGATGTGATGAGAGTAAAATACGAAGATCGATTGTAAAACATTGTTGCGTTGATAACAATATTTTACTTTGTATCGTCGCTGTCATCGTGCTCCTCAAATAGGAGTGAATGTTTCTAGTGTTAAATTATCTGGATATATTAAGCAACGACCGTAAAATGAGCTAGATTATACATACTTAGATAATACATTATTTTTACCATTTTTGATACTGACCCATCACAATGAATCACTCATTACATAAACTAGCGAACCTTAATCCTTAATTAGTCCTTAACTAATAATTAAATATCGATAATGAACATAAATAATCCCAGTATAAAAAGAAACACTCAAATCATGATGGTGATTTTTTTATAACCTCCAAATTGGTACACACTAATCCAATGGCAAATATAATGACTTCTACAAAATATTTTCACTTCCAATTAACGTTTGATTACATCAACCGTTTATTTATGGTGGCGAACATATATACATATCTACAAGCGTTTGGGTAAGTACCTAACGGTGCCTTGACGAATTTGTTCGCAAAGACGCATTTATACGTCGTTAGGAATCGTACACTGGCAGGAGATTAGGTTGGCTACTTTTTTTTTCTAAGATAGCATTAAATACTTTTCAACGGGACCTCATCAATCAAAGATGTTGCGCAGATAGCAGAAGCAGATAGCAGAAAGTAGTACTAACTGTATTGTTTGAGGTATTTTTTTGTTTCATAAGTTGGCCTGTAATTACAGATATCTTTTGATTCGATAAATCTCTTTATCTTAACTGTCCCATATTTTTAACCCACAACAATAACTTTAGAGTTCATAATCTACTACGTGGTTTATCCCTCATAACTTGATTTTGCAGTGATGGTAGAAAAATCATTTGATGAGATTGATAAGAGAAGGAAAGAAAAAAAATTGTTCTCTCTTGTCTTTCAAGAGTACCTACGTCATGTATACCTAATTTCAAAATAAACCAAGACGAAATTGCTCTGTCTCTGTTTTTGTGACTCGTAAAAAAAGTGACTAAAATGCTGCAAGTTTTCACCAGCTAACCAAGACTACCTGCACATTCAAAGTACTTAGGTTAAAGAAACAAATCAATCAATCTTAGGTCAAAGTACAGACATCAAGCTCCTCCAAAGAGAATATCGTCGTTGAGTTACCCGAAACTGTCAAATTTTCCCAATCAACTTTGAACCTTATAATGTGCCTAGCGATATAGTTGAAAATCTATTTAAAAAAATTGACAGATTGTAGTAGCTTCATGTGCTGGCGTCTGTACTTAGGAAAAAATCGTGAGGAAACCGGCATGTCTTTAAACCAAAAATTCGATGACGTGTGATATCCACCAACTCGGCACTGGGCCCGCGTGGTGGTTTATGGCCCATTCCCTCTCACAGAGAGGAAGCCTGTCCCAGCAGTGGGAACGTTATAAGCTGAATATGCTAGGTTAAAGAATCACAATGTTTAGCAGTGCATGCATGCATAAAGCTACATACCAGAGCAACTAGGACTGCAAACGGTGGAGGAGCTCTCATGTTTATCATTTGCATCCTCAGTGACTAAATACTATATTAGAAATAGTAGCAGTAGAGTAGTAGAAATTGGCGCATACTTTCCTTACTATGCATGATCATACTCACATGACATAAGTATGGACGCACGAAGTATGAGATATCTCGACTGCTCTGACATAATGTTGCCATACGCCGGTAATATAAATTTTCTATTACGGCACACTGCTTTATTATGTAAAAAGTACATTGTAGGCCTATTGTAATTATGTAATTTGCAAGTAGTCTAACCTATATCAGTAGGTAGATTGGCGATTTTATCTGTGCATGTCTGATGTATCTTTTAACAAAAATTCCGTGGGTATGTAGGTACAGACGCCAGCACATCAAGCTACTACAATCTGTCAAATTTCTTTAATATATTTTCAACTTTATCGCTTAACCATAAGGTTCAAAGTTGATTGGGAAAATTTTACAGTTTCGGGTAGCTTTATGTGCTGGCGTACTAGCGATGTAGCGCTATCAGAGGGACGATTCTCGTATTTTTAAGACCGTTCGCATTCTAATCTCAATCCCAATCTGTCAAAATTACCTCTCATTTCCATTGATTGTCGCTGAGATGAAATTGTGACTAGATTTTAAACGTTTTCAATGACGAGATATGGAATTTAAATAAAAAAAACCTTCATAAAAAAAAAAATTGTACGATCCCGAGCCGTTCGATTCGTCCGATCCTAAACTGTAGATATCCAAGAGTCCTAATAAGCATAACGTACAAGACGATTTAAAGAATTAAGGCAAAGGCCTAAAAGACAGACAGAAAGGCTGAGTGAGAAGATACTGTTTGTCGAAACTTAGAAGAGGAGCTCCATTTGTCCAGACGTGAATAGATACCGAATATAGTTCATGTACATAATAAACCCCTATAATTGTAAATGTAAAAAACCAAACATAAGACTGAAATCTTCACGTGTGCCTATTTAAAATAACTAACTTTCCTAGAAATCTATAAAATTCAATACAGATAAGGAAATTTAGAACTAATAAAGGCCTCTCCCAATAATTTTAATAAACATTTATGGATCTCATTACAATGTTGGTTGTAGGTGTTCAATCAAATTAAATCTACTCGCATGTCTGACCTACCCCATTGCTCAATGTAAACTAAGCACGATCTCTGATTTCAATTGCTAATACCCTACTTAGTGATGGCATTGTGGCCCTACCACTTGTCGAGATAAAATATGGGGTTTTTTCTCGAATTGTTAATTTGACAGCAACGTTTATAGTTTCATTTTGTATATTTTTACTAATAATAACAGAGGAATTCACAGCTATTCCCACTTTACAATGTGTTTTTTTTATTTTTGTCAAACCAGATTTTAATAGTAATTTAAAAACCGTAAGGCAGTAATTTATGGCTTCACAAATATTTATTTTAGAATACCTTCTTTTAATTGCACGACTCATTTTATGACCCTGTTAGGTAAATTTTAGAGTAACTAGTAGTACTTAATAATAATAAATTATATGCACTGTTCAAGTAGGTATTTAATGTAAATTCTCTTTATCTCTGTCATCATCAAATACCTACCTGCACGTGAATTCAGTAGTATTGGCCGATTCGCATAAATTTACTTTGTTCTTTTTTCTATACTTTATTGCATAAATAAAATGTGCCAACTTGTGCGAGTCGTCTATAGGAAAAATAATAATTATTTAAAAGCGACGATTCGCCCGTTTCGGGCGAGTAAATTCGTGCGAATTGACTAATAAGCCATAAAATCTACTGAATTATATCAATGTGACATCGTATCGACATTCGACAACCGATAGTACTCTTTAGTATTTTAGTTTTGGTGTCAACATAGTTTACAATGATATGCGCAGGAGTGCAACTAAACGAGAATGGTAATTGGGCTTACGGTGCTTTAGATACTGTGGCTTTAGTGTTTGATTGAATCCGTAATAATGTTATATTATTATTATACCAAAGAATAAAATAATTATGAAATCTTAAAGGAATTCTGATTACCTGAAAATCTGGCTCTACATTCACAATGTCAGCAATCTTGGTCCTTTTCTTTGCCTTGGATTTTGTCATGTTTCGGCCCACAAACTGCGGGTCTGTTTTTAATCGAATAGCAGTAATTAGGCCCAGGTAATGTCATTATACATGTAGCCAGCTTTTCGTCGTGATCGGTTGCATTTTCTCCAGTTCCACCTGTCCAAGTCCTGATAGATCTTATAAGTTTCTGCCAAAATTTAATATCTGTCAGCTTGATTCGAGCAACAATGAACTGCCAAGTATTCACGTTATAGAGTGGGTGTATGCAGCACACGATGTAAGTCCCTGTTATAACCAAACGTGCAACATTTTAGTACCGTTTGTGCTATTCGTACTAAATAAAATGAAATGCAGCATTTTAGTGTTCTGGGGCCAGGGGGCCTAAAAAGGCCACTTTGGAGAATCATAAAAGGATAACATTATGAATCGTAATATGGCGAAGACAGTCCATGTTTTTCTTTTTTTTCGCTGCACGACGTAAGTATAATCAAAGAAATTGGGATTGGATTTGGATTGGATTGATTGGTATTTTAGCACAGACAACAAAAATTAACTGATAAATGCTTCACCAATGGGATTTGATACGATTAACTTAACGGTTAACTGTCCATTATGTTATCATTTTATGATTCTGCCAAAGTGGCCTTTTTAGGCCCCCTATACGTAGGTACAATATTCATAAAGTTTATTTTTTTACAATTATTAATAATATTTATTTAATTAAATAAAGCAATGAAATTATGTTGTAATGTATAAATAATACCAAAATAATACCAAAAATACTCTATGAAACGCATTTAAAAGTTAAATAATGTTTACTGTTCCATGTCCTTGTCGCTTCACTAAACATGGCGTAGGTATTTGCTAAGATTTTCTATCTAAGAATGAACCTTGTTTATGGTTCTGAGCAGTGCTGTATTTAGTACCTCATTCTGTCTTGGGGTTTTCGCATTAACTATCATAAGAAAGGTAAAAATGACTGATTTTTCATTGCTCTTGAAAGAGGGAAAACCGACAAATCTTAACATTTACATCAGATTCATAGACAGCAAACAAACCTCTGAATAAGTGCCTAAATAATACCTATAAAAGATGTGATTTGGAAGCTATTCTCTTGTTGAATGAATAGCGGAGAATGGTGTTGAAGGTTTTAAATGAAAATTTGATATTCGGTATACAGGCTGGCACCATGAATTCATGAATTCAGCACATGGTTCTGAGACACCCTAGCGTAGAAATTTAAAAAAGAAAATTATCTGTTCCATACACTTTGAACGCGTAGGTGTTGGTTGCACTTGTCTATGAAACAGCAGATTTTTTTTTTTATAACCGACTAAAAATTTCGACGCAGAGGGTTTCAGAATCATGTACTGAATCCATAGTTACAGTTTGCACGTCGATGCCACCCTGTACACAAAACATTCGTGAACAATCCCTACTAATATTATAAATTCGAAAATAACTCGGTCTGTCTGTATGTTACCTTTTCACGCCTAAACCACTGAACGGATTCGATAATATTGGTAGAGAGATTGATTGCATCTCGGGGAAGGACATAGGATAGTTTTTATCGACATACCTCGCGGTCGAAGCCGCGGGCGGAAGCTATTGTCAGATAAAAGCTAGCAAGTGAACAATATTTTTGAGCTAGGCAAAACCTATGACATTGTCAGACGTTGTTAAGCCACAGGCAAAATTATTTATTGCATAAAACGCACATAGTCTCAGTTACTTGTTTTGTCACATAAGCTTTGTTCTCTAAAACACTAGTTCTGGTAACAAGAAAACAAGTTAATGCACTAGCAGACTAGTCTAGTCTGACCCACTAACTTTTGTGAGGAAACATTTTACACACAAGAAAAATACTTATTTCTTGCCAAGTTTCTCAAAAGTGACAAAATGGTGTTTCCGGGACCATTTACTTTACATAATTGTGCAGTAGTTGCCATAAATGGGTACTAATGCATTAAGAATGTAAATAAAATATTTTGAAAGTCTAGTTCCAGTGTCTGCCCACTCTATTGTTAAGGCCACTCTTTTTGTTAGACCTTACATCAGTTGAATATATCATCATATTCATTAATCACACTAATATTATAAAAGCGAAAGTTTGTGTGTGTTTATATTTTAGTAATTCTTCACGCTCAAACGGCTTGAACAATTTTGATAAAATTTGGTATGGAGGTAGCTGACACCCTGGATTAACACATGGAATTTTTTATCCCGATATTCCCACGGGATCGAAACTTATGCGGGTGAAACCGCGGGGCGCAGCTAGTCTAAACTAATATTATTTGGAGGAAAGATTTTATTTTCTGTATCTTTGTTTGTTACGCTTTCACGCTAAAACGTCTGAACTTTCAGTAGCGTCCATCAGGTTCCTGTAACGTGCAGATAACAGGACACGCTGGACACAATATTAAGTGGTCCCATTGTTTGTTGGACAGCACTATCTACATTTACACTCCAGGGCGGAGTCATATATTATGTAAATCTCCACCTGAGCAGATTCGATAATTTCAATAGTAATTCGATCATTATGAATCCATGATTTGAACAACAACAAAAAAATGCTTGATTTTGTGCTTTTATCCGAGATCACTATTAATTAGATACCTAAGAAATTAAACAACAATTTACGTAAAGACTTCGTGATAGATTACTCAAGAAAAAAATATTATACATGACAGCAATGAGCAATAGACAGAAGAGGAATACCATTATTGTAAACATATTATGCAAGCGGAATTCATAGTACCACTTAGGTGCTTGTCATGCTTATTTTCAACTTCCTGTAGTTAAAAGTCTTCACTGCGCTTCCTAGAAAAAGGAAAAGCAAGTTGAATAAATTAAAGAAGGGGCCTATTTAAAATGATTAAAGGCTCCTTCAAACAGGCGCGACACGCGATAAAATCGCGCGCGACACAAATTACCGTAAGTCGCGCAACGAGCGGTGTCTTTGTGTCGCGTGCGATTTATTTCATTAGGATCAGTAATACAACTTGTTAAGTTAGTATAATTGTAAAATGTCAAGATTTCATGAAATTGTCATTCAGTGAGATTACTTCGTCTTAGAGAGTTTTGTTGATGACTTTAATGATTATAATTCTATAAATACATAATTGTTACGGTCGCGAATCATATTTTAATCAACGTACAATTTAATACTGTTATGGCGTGCCATATTCTTTCATAACCCATTCTGGTGAAAAGGCCAAAATCTATTTTTTAAATATTTTAAATTTCTGTTATAGTCTTGGTTGGGTTCCAGATCAGTGGAAGTTTCAAATTATTATTCCCTTATTGAAACCAGGCAAACATGCAGATGATCCGAATGGCCTTAGGCCAATTGCTCTATCTTCAGTCCTAGCCAAATTACTGGAACACCTTATTAAAAATCGCCTGGAGTGGATAGTCGAATCGAGAGACCTACTGCCGAATCATCAATTTGGTTTTAGGAAAGGACTAAGCACAATGGATAGTATTAGTATTTTAGTTGCGGATATCCGCTTAGCCTACTCTAAGAATGAATCCGTTGTTGCCGCTTTCCTTGACATCTCATCTGCATATGACAATGTACTTCTTCCCGTACTCAGGCAAAAACTGCAACAGCTGAGTCTTCCGGCTAAGATGATACAATGTATATGCGAACTTCTGTTGTCCCGCTCATTGGTTCTGAGAGTCCAGGGTGAGGAGTTCGGTACAAGGCAGACATGGAGGGGACTCCCGCAAGGCTTTGTCCTCAGTCCCATACTGTACAATTTGTATACGGCTGATATTAGGTCCTGTCTAAACAACAATTGTCAGATACTACAATATGCCGATGACATTGCTTTGTATGTGACGGATCCTTCCATTGTTGACGCTGCGTCATCGTTGTGTCTCTCTCTGGACTCTTTGAACCAGTGGCTTTTAAACCATGGGCTGTCGTTATCTGCTCCCAAAAGTTCAGTAGTAATTTTCTCTCGCAAAAGGCTTATTCCTCATATTTCAGTGAACATTTTAGGCCACAATATTCCTATAGTTAAAAAAGTAAAATTTTTAGGCGTCTTTTTGGATTCAAAATTAACTGGCATAAATCATCCGATCAAAAAGTGTGAAAGGATTATTTCAATTTTAAAGGTCCTTGCGGGTGTTTGGTGGGGTGCTCACCCATACACCATGAAATTGGTTTATAATGCTTTGGTTCGTAGTGTTTTAGACTATGGAACTTATCTTCTAATCCCTTGCAACAGGGGTGCTTTGGCTGGGCTGGATAGAGTTCAGTCGAAATGCCTTCGAATCATCTCAGGTTGTATGAAGTCCTCTCCTGTTAACGCGTTGCAGGTCGAATGTGCTGATCCTCCTCTGGCCCTTAGGCGGCAATATCTGTCCTCCCGTTTTGTGTCTAGACTAATAAGTAGATCCTCCCATCCTCTCATAGGAAGACTGAACGAGTTAGATGCCATATGCAGAAGCTCAAATTACTGGAAAAATAAAGAAATACCCTTAATCCTAAAATCCTTTCGACTAATTCTCAATTTAGCATACCCGATCGTCCAGTTTCCCAGATTACCCCTTTTTAATTTTCCTTATCAAGTTTTATGTTATATCCCAAAAAATTTCTTTGATATTGGTATATCCAAAAAATCTCCGTCAGTGAATTTGGCCTTCAATGCGGTGGTGGGCGAGCGATGGAATGGGTTCCAATTATTCTTCACGGATGCTTCGAAACTAACCGATCATAATCACACTGGCGCTGCGGTTTATTACCAAAGCTCCAAAATTATCCTACAGTTTAGAGGCCCTAAGGAGTCTTCTGTATTCACCGGTGAGTGCGTGGCTATATTGGAAGCTTGTCTTTTTATAGAGTCACACCATAATATTGAGAAAGCCGTAATTTTTACAGATTCCCTTAGTTGTTTGCAAGCTTTAGTCCAAAATCCGTTTAAAAGCAAATTGCATAGTTCCTTTATTTTAAAAATTAAAAATTCTCTTTTGACCTGCGCTAATAGTCAAAAGGATGTTCAGTTAGTTTGGATACCTAGCCATTGTGGCATTAAGGGTAACGAATGTGTTGATGCATTGGCTAAAGATGCATGTTCATCTTCATCATCAGATCTCACGCACAATTCTTACCAGGGTTACGACCTACTGTCCTTTCCAAGACTCAACCTGCAGTGTTCCTGGCAAGAGCAGTGGAATATGTCCAGCAAAAAGAAAGGTAGTTTTTTTTATGCAGTGCAACCGACCATCAAACCAAAACCGTGGTTTTTCGGTCACAAAAAAGTATCGAAAACTATTATTTCAGTTCTTTGTAGAATCCGCCTAGGTTTTTGTTGCACTCCCGTTTTTTTACACAAGATCCATGTTCGTGACTCTTCTCTCTGCGAGTGCGGGTTGGAGGAGGGCACCCTGGATCACATATTTTTCGAATGCTCTAACAACATCCCACCTCTAGATTTGTATAGCCGTCTCCCCAAATTTAAGATCCCTCTTCCTATTAATTTCCCCTCTCTTTTAACATATCCCTCTTCAGAATTGCTTGTGGCGCTGATGATATTCATCCGCCACAATAATATAAAATTATAATTTATTTCCATAGATATTCTATTTTATATATGTTTGTATGTGGTATACGTTTATTTTAATGTTCTAACAATTCTAGTATTATAATATGTAATTTTATATTTTTTTGTTTGTTTCAGTCCAATACTAACCCCACAAGATCTACAAAGTTCAACTATATCATACTTAACCTTTTTTTTTTTTTTTTTATATATACATAATGCACACTTGCTTTTCCAATTCACTTTCGACATTGGCAGAATAGTCGACATCGGCTTTACTTGCCATAATTAAAAATAGAATAGAATTTAATACTGACCAGCAAATTGCAAAAAACCTAAGAATTTCGCGGGCTACCTTAGAGCTTCCTCCTTATAGATCGGTATTAGCGATAAGCCCACCCATTATGTTACCCTATGTGAAATTTCTACAATTTGGTATATATGTAATTCTATTACCAATATCAGCTTTAAAAATGTGAACACATCTCGTTGGTCAGCTTTGACAAAAGACAGCAAACATCACAACTGATGTTTTGACAAAGACATTGGCTGGAAACAAAGCCCACTAATGGCAGTTTTCACAAATAGCACTTTCCAAATTAGTACCTATATTGGATACTCCCTAGCAGTGTTGGCCAGCACTACATAGATACCTGTTACATACAGCAATAACACTTTTCGTATTATATTCTTCTTTTAACGCGACTTCGACTTTATTTTTGAAAAAATAAACTAGAAGGACTTTCAAAACAATATTGTTTGGACCATTGAGAAAGTATTCGACGACTTACACCTTAAATTTTACTTTAGCATACATATTTACTTAAGATTTTGTTTTTCGTGGACTTTCACCTTAAGTAATGCTAAAGTACAGTTTGACAAGTTCAAATTCTCAGTTCAGAAACCGGCTAGCGGCTGTTACTTTTCTGCCTTTTAGTACTATTGATTTGCCAAGCCTTTCCAGGTCGAATTCCAGTCGAACCGTATGCAGCTTAATACCAGTATTTTGACCTGCACAAACTAGGTACTGGGTAGCATTATACCCATTATACCCCTTGGTAAGACTGGTTGTCAGACTTTCGGGCTTCTGACGACCCGTAACGACTGTCAAAGATTCACGAATGACAGCCGGAACCAACGTGCTTTTCGAGGCACGGAGGTAAAGATGGTCACCCATCCACGGATCGACCGCGGCAAGCGTAGCTTTACCTAATCGATCGACCTGTGTGGCTGTTATTACTTGGCAACGGAAAGACATCTACTTAAATCATGTTGGTAAATCTTGGATACGAAATGCAGTCTAGCTGATTGGCAGCCTTACCCACACGCTTGCCTATGTATCAAACTTGTATGCACCAAGTCGGGGCTAATTACTAGCCTGATTTCTCCTCCATGACAGATAACTTTTGACATTTTTTTATTAGATAGACGTAAACTGGTTGGTTGCCTGCGTAATTAGCCAATCTTGTGTGGAATGCAGAGGATAGAGCTGCTTTAGCTATATTATTGATAATATTGAAGTTAATAAAAAAGCAACTTACATTACTTATTATGGTTATTTCCTATCACACGCCGAGTGGGTTTGGGCTCCGCTCACCCCTTGGGTTTTCCCCTTTCGATTAAAATGTTCCACTCACCCAGTTTTTTATTATTTTGGTGTAGTGATTCGCCCCCTTACGAAGGGGCGAGTGGAAAATTGTCATTTAAATAATTATTTTGGTGTATCGATTCGCTTTTATCTTTTACTATCGCTAAAGCTTAAGGTTCAAAGTTGATTGGGAAAATTTGACAGTTTCGGATAGCTTGATGTGCTGCCGTTTGTACATAAAGTAGCGGTCTACTTTATGTACAAACGGACGTCAGTGAAAACAAAATCAGTATAAGCGCTAGCCTAGTATTTTATTGAAACTCCATATTATTATTACGCTAGGCCAGCTCAAGGCCAAAGTGCTATCACCGACGTGCAGCCAACTGTATCTAACCTACCTGTATTCCAGTTACTATAATACCATAATCAGCCTATAATTTTCCCACTGCTGGGACACAGGCCCCTCTCAATGAGAGGGAGCGGGCCGTAATCCACCACGCGGGCCCAGTGCGGGTTGGTGGATGTCACATGTCTTCGAATTTTTGGTTCTAGGGACATGCCGGTTTCCTCACGATGTTTTCCTTCACCGTTTTGAGAGCAGGTGATGAAATAATTTACACAAAGTAAAGCGCCTGTCTGGGTTTGAACCTACGACCTATAAATCGTAAGTGTCCCTGACCACTGGGCCACCACTGCTCTCAATTATTATTATAGTGTAACATAAACTATACCAGGAAGCCTGCTGGCACCAGCCACAGTTTATTTATAATAAACCGTTCTCCAATTTGTCTGTCCGCGTCGTCGTGATAATTGCGATAGTCCCCTCGAGCGTACGTCGTTTGTTCAACAGGTTGAGTAGACTCAAGACTTGTATGAATGAACAAGGCTCAAGTCATAGAAATCATTTATTTTATTACATAACATCACGCCTGTAATTACCTGAAGGGTTAGCAGAGGTGTACCTTAGCATGTGGTGTAAATGTTTAGGTACACACCTATGGCTAACTATTTCACATATCGCCCGTTGTATTTAAGTCCCATGTGGTAGGGGGCGAGCTTTTTGCCACCAACCGGGCATTAATCCATACTCCGGGCTGCTACTAAGAAATTCCTGATAAAAAACCCGGCCTGGGAAACGAATCCAGGACCTCATACTCAGCAGTAGCGCATGCGACTACTAGACCAACGAGATAGTCAAATTTATTTGATCATGTATTAAATAGGAACAACAACTAATAAGCTATAATCGTTAATAGAAATCAAATCCATTTTCAAAATACCGGAGCGGTATCTACAATGCTACATGCGAACTACGCGTCATACTGATGTCACGCAAAATTCTGCATCTCGCAAGCAGAGTTTACCGCGCAACTAGCATATACCACGGCCGGACATGAATCGTCAGGCAGTTGCCCGCCAGACACAAGACCCGTCTGGTCAGTGGATTCTCCCTATTCTATCGAAAATGAGTGAACTTTAAACTCTGTTCCTCATACCTCTATAATACTTAATGATACTGTGTCACTGCATAAAATTGTTCCCATTGCCTAATTGGTCGTGTTGCCAGACTTAACAATCTTCTTAGGAACTGAAACTCAAAACTCTAATTAAGTTAAATAACCAAATTATATTGCCTTCACATTTCGAAACCGGTAGTAGCCAGTTTGTATTTGAATCACTATAAGAATAATCTGATCGAATATGTGATAGTTTAATGTCTGTTGATTGCAATGAATACGCTGGGAACAATGATACTCAGAATCTAACAATAGCGGTCAAGTGCGAGCGTTGGTATTACGTTTAATCACAATTATATTTTCAAATGCTCTATCTATGGTACCATCAAACCTGCACCCTTATTGCGTAACACCCTATCGACCAGAATCTGAATCGTTTTTGAAGGATATTCCTAATCCATTGCTTCATATACTCGGAAAATTTGTCTGCTCCACAATGTACAGACGCCAGCACATCAAGTTACTACAATCTGTCAGATTTCTTTAATAGATTTTCGACTTTATTGCTAAAACATAAGGTTCAAGGTTGATTGGGAAAATCTGACAGTTTCGGGTAGGTTGACCTGCTGGCGTCCGTACACAACGCGATGAATGTTGCTGAACTGTCAAAATGAAAGGCCATTCCTACTGTTATTGTCATTCCTAGAAAAATTAGACAGGCATGTTATAAGTAAGTCCCATGTAATTTGGGGAGAGCCTTTCCCAATAAGCCGATACGAGTTGCTTCACTTTTTGTTAATTTTTGCCTTTCATTTCATCTTTCACTCGAAGTGAAATCTTAACACAAAATGAATCAAAAGTCAAAAAATCATTTATTGAGACGATCTAAGTTTTCACTCGCCCACCGAAAACGCTCGAAAAATTTAATTAAAGGAGCAGATGAAAGTTCATTCCTATAATTCAGTCGGTCTCGTGTAAGCATGGAATGAAACAAGAATGAACCCTCACTCGAGTGAACCATTCATCTGACCACAAATTCAAACCCCGGAGTAGCTACTGAGAACTTCCTACCATTCTGTTGTGTGGAAATTAGTGAAAGGCGATTAGTAAAACGGATTTAACACTAATGTCAGTTAATGTATTGAGCGGGGACATCCTAGAAGGAAGTACAACGACCTTATCAGTGACATCCTTCGCAAAGGTCAGGTGTGTAGCATTCGTTCGGCCCATTGAAAGGGCCTTGACTGAGTATTGTAGGTATGGGGAGTGCAACACGTAGCATTTAGTGGTTTTGGTCTCATGGAAAATTTATATTGGAATGAAATCGGTACAATTGGGTTCCAGAAAACCTTTATAAAGTTCGGGTAGTTTTAATTAAACCGTGTATTTGATAGAAAAATGATTTGGTTTCGTTTTATTTAATAAATACTTAATTACAGTTTTAAAGGTCACCCAAAGGGCAATGGAGAGGGCTATGCTTGGAGTTTCCCTGCGTGATCAAATCAGGAATGAGGAGATCCGCAGGAGAACCAAGGTAACTGACATAGCCCGAAGAATTGCCAAACTTAAGTGGCAGTGGGTAGGGCACATTGCTCGCAGAAAAGATAGCCAATGGGGCCGAAAGGTTCTGGAGTGGTGACCGCGTACCGGAAGACGTAGCGTTGGTAGGCCTCCCACAAGGTGGTCCGACGACTTTGTGAAGGCCGCAGGAACCCGTTGGATGTAAGAAGCATAGAACTAGTCGAAGTGGAGGTGCTTGGAGGAGGCCTATGTCCAGCAGTGAACGTCTTTCGGCTGAAATGATGATGATGACAGTTTTAAAAACATTTATCGTCAAATTAAATACTTATTCAAATTGGGATTTTCGAAAAATTATTACCAATTTGAAAAATAAAGTAGGTACACCAGAACAGAACAGGATAATCCTATTGTTTTGCCGATCTCTGATAATTATCGATCTTGTCACAATAAATTCTAAGTACCTACAACACTGGTTGTTTTAAAGCTTGTAGGACAATACATAAGTTCGTCTTTATTATAAAGACTGTCAACTGCCAACGGAAATTATGACACGGGTGGCAGTATTTATACTGCAGGCAGCTAGTTTTCTGTAATTTACAGCTTTATGATCGTTTACTAGATCGAATAAGTTAGATACCGTTATGAGTACATATCTCCTGCTTAAATAGATACTTATACATCGCGTTTTCCGAAGTTCCCTGGAAGGGCTGGTAAGATTTACTGGTTAGGATAGATATTGGTTCTTTTTCTTATTTTCGTTTTGTTTGCAGTTTGAAATTATAAGGCTAGATTTAAAAAAAATGGTTTCCCCCAATGCCAATGTTCGCAACAAAAAATGCTATAAAAAGAGAAAGAAATAAAATACATTAATTTGACCCAGGGCACATAATAGGTATTCACACAAAAGTAAAAAACAAAAAACTTAAGAGCGATAAGTAGTGCCACCTATCTTTTGTTTGCGGAACTATTAGGCTTCAGGCACTTCACGGCGGCGCATTATAATTTGAGTGTCGTGTCCGTTTTCACAAATTTTTCTTTAGGATTTTCCAACTTCTGAACTAAGGTTAGTTAGCTCATAGCTGTAGGTACCACTGAAAATAATTATACTACCTAATCTAAATTTCCACAGCTCAAAGATAATCGAGAAACCTTACCTAAGAATACCGCTTTAAGGTGTCCTGAATTTGAATTCGGGAACACTCAAAGGGAATTCCTTTGGGTTTTTGTTTCATACTCCAAAGGCGACGCTTGGGGGAGGCCTGTGTCCAGCAGTGGACGTTTTTCGATTGAAATAATGATGATTATGTTCCTTTTTATCTAAATTAATATTTAGTACTTACTAAAGAGAAACATTTTGTATGTTTGTACTTTGTTACGCTTTCACGATAGAACGGCTAAACAGATTTGGATGACCTTTACCAAAGAGAACCAATATATCGTCGTTGCCTTTCACACATGGGTAGAATGACCTGGAATAGGACATAGAATACTTTTTATCCCAATATTCATACCGATTAAGACATTATATGGGTAAAACTGCGAGGCGCAGCTAGTAAATAATACATTGAGAATAAATTGAATGAATTCTTATAAATAACTCAATGATATTGTTATTACTCCGAGAATAATCTACAACAGAGTTAGTGTCATCGGAAACTTTATGTAAAACAACAAGTAAACATTGTGTTACGTAGCCAACAATATATTAAAACGATAACCTCTTAATTACCGATGATCAATAATGTTATGACCATGTACTACACGAATGACAAGTCATAAACAATATAGAGGAAGTAACACTGCATGTGTTCACTAATAAAAACACCTTGACAGGTGACGAGATTACATTATGAGTCTTGAACTATGGCAGATTACTAGAGTATGAATGACGCAAGCTTTAGAAGGCTCTAATGAAAGTTGTACCCTATAACATGATAATAAAGGTTGATTTGGGCTTGATTCAGAAAGCGGTACTTCCGCGGTAGGTTCCTCTCTCTGGAGCCTTTACCGCTGGTAAATTGGACCCTGTTCGCGATACCGGTAGACTACATTTATTTTTATTTCAAACGCTATAAAATCGCGCGCGACTTAAAGGCACCGCTCATTGCGCGACTTGCGGTGCCTTGGAGTCGCGCGCGATTTTTTCGCGTGTCGCGCCTGTTTGTAGGAGCATTTAGGTAAAACTGTAAGCTGTATAACATAATCAGCCTATAATGTTCCCACTGCTGGGACACAGGCCTCCTCTCTTCGAGAGGGAGTGAGCAGGCCCAGTGCGGCCCAGTGCGGGCTAGCAGATGTCACATTACTTCGATTTTTTGGATCTAGGCCAAGCTGGTTTCCTTACGGTGTTGTTGTTGAAGGTAAAAATCATATAGTATTGTATTGTGTGGTAACCTTTATCTAGTGACAAAAAACTAAGAATGAAGAAAAAGTATTTTACGACTTAAGCACACGTGATTCAATTAAAGTTCAACTATACGCAACTGTTTCGTGTGATGATAGGTAAATCAGATGCGTGTTAACAGTCAATGTCGTTTATTGTTCCTTGACAAGTTATACAGAATAAAATAAATAAGTTTTGAACAATAATTAGATGAGAAAAGTTTTTAGTGCGCGTTGTCGTTCGCAGTCAACGAGAGAAGAGAAGAAAGATGGCGGCCGCCGGCGCAGGCGACACGTTGCGTTCCAGCGAATGCAGCCCTTTGCATTCGCGGCATTAACGCGTTCCAGTGCTGTTGCGAACATCCTCCCCCCCCTTGGGGACATGTTCCCCAAGGAGCTCTTGGGAATCTAGTAGGGATAGTTTAGAGACGGGCCTATGAATGACGCCGTACTCAGTCTTCACGTCGACCACCCTGCATACGCCGTCAGCTCCCGGGTACAGCTTGGTAATGCGGCCCATGAGCCACTTCATAGGTGGTAGCTGGTCGTCTAGGATGAAGACCAGGTCGCCAACACGAATGTGGTCTTGTTTGCGCTGCCATTTGACGCGTTGCTGCAGAGTGGTAAGGTAGTCCTTTGTCCACCGAGACCAGAAGTGGTTTTTCAAGCGCTCAATCAGCTTGTATCTATTGAGGCCGCCACGTTGGATAATGGGTGAAGGTAGTGAGGTCAATGGTCGGCCCACAAGGAAGTGTCCCGGTGTAAGTGCCGACAGATCAGATGGATCAGCAGACATAGAAGTTATGGGCCTTGAATTCATAATGGCCTCAATCTGTGCAAACAGGGTATACAATTCTTCAAAGGTTAAGCTAGAGTTACCTGCTATGCGTTTCAGATGATACTTAGCTGTCTTGACTCCTGCCTCCCAGATACCGCCGAAATGCGGTGCATAAGCCGGAGAGAATTTAAAAGTTATACCCTCTTTGCTCGCGTAGTCGCTAACTGACCGTTCGTTTTCCTTGAGCAGTCTGTTCAGTTCGTTGCTAGCTCCTACGAAGTTTTTACCGTTATCTATGAATCTTAGTATGTAAGCACATATTCTTTGTAGTTTGTATAGTTTAGAGTATTTTTGAAAGGGTATAATGTCAGCATATAAAATTATATTTAAGCCTATTTTAATTTCAGGTAGAGTGGAAGGAGTAGATTTAGGTTGGGGCCATTCATGTTCAGACTTGGTCAGGAAAGAAGGACCATGCCACCAGAGAGTATTACTATCAAGAAGACGTGGTTGAATGCCCCTAGACGCCATATCAGCAGGATTATGTTCAGAAGGTACATGACGCCAAGTAGTTATGTCAGTTAATTCTCGAATTTGTTCGATTCGATTGCTTACATACGTTTTAAGAGTTTTAGGTGGCGTGTGTAACCACCCTAAGACTATGGTTGAGTCCGTCCAAAATACTGTACATGAAATCTTGATTTTTAAAGAGTGTAGTACTTTGGAATATAGTTTCGCACCGAGTAACGCGCCTAACAATTCCAGGCGGGGAATTGTTTCAGATTTTAAAGGAGAAACTTTAGTTTTAGCACACAATAAGTTACATTTCACTTCGCCTAAACTATTAGTCGATTTAAGATAAATGCATGCACCATAGGCATCTTGCGAGGCATCAGTAAAGCAATGAGCCGCTATATGAATAGGTGAACTGCAGAATATATATCTAGGTATCTGAATATGAGCGAAATATAGCGTTTCATTATAGAATTCTAACCATGAGTTTTGAATGTCCTTTGGAACTTCATCATCCCAACCTATGTCTAGCAACCAGAGCCTCTGTAGTATGATTTTATGAAAAATAGTGCAAGCAGATAAGAGACCTAAAGGGTCAAATATTCGACACGAGTTCGACAATATAGAGCGTTTCGTAACTTTAGGAATAGATTCAATTTCGACTGAGTAGTGCAAAGTATCAGAGCTAGGTGTCCATTTCAATCCCAAAACGGAGGACTGTTTGCTAAAATCTTGAGATTGGTCAGTCGTAGGTATGCCATCAAAAATATCAGGGGAGTTTGTTCTAAATTTACGCAAGGGAAAACAACCTTCAGCAAGTTTGTCAATTACTCCTGAAATGTTAGCCCTTAATAGAGATTTTGAGTCTGAACCAGTGTTCAGGTCATCAACATAGAAGTCATGTCTTATAGTATTGGCAACAGCTTCATCAGTACACTCCGCTGCGAGTTGGACAAGACACCTAGTACTCAGATACGGAGCTGAAGCCGTTCCATAAGTGACAGTATTGAGTTGCAATGTTTTGAGTGGTTGACTTTCGTCTTCCCTCCAGAGTATAAGTTGTAAGTGACGCTGTGATTCATGTACCATAACCTGCCTATACATTTTTTCTATGTCACCTGTCACTACATAAGTATACTGACGGAACCTGAGCAAGATTGCCATTAAATCATCCTGAACCACCGGTCCAACAAATTGGATGTCATTTAGTGACTTACTAGTAGAAGTTTTACAAGAGGCATCAAAGACTACTCTTAAGCGAGTGGTTTCACTGCTTTCGCGAATTACTGCATGGTGAGGAATATAATAACCGAAGCTAGGACGGCTTACCTCAGTTAAATGACCTAATCTTTTATATTCGTTAATAAATTCAGTATAGTCATCTTTGATTTTAGATTTATTAAGTTTCCTTTCTAAGTTTAAGAACCGCCTTTTAGCAATAACATAAGAGTCCCCTAAAGTTTCACTGGGGACTTCACGCAATGGAAGTTTCACACAAAATCGCCCATTGCTCAGGCGGATAGTATTTTCAATAAAATGGTTTTCACAATGTTGTTCCTCATTGGAAAACTTATTATTATTGGTTGGCAGGGCAGGAACATCCTCAACTTCCCAGAACTTAGTTAGTGAGTCCCTAATCTCCTGAGAAAAGTTAGAATGAGTAGTAGTAGTAGGACTTACACCAGTTGGGCCCGACACGAGCCAACCCAGTTTAGATTTTAGTAGTGTCGGTTTATTTTTACCCAACTTGATTTGTTTGGAATCTACAATTTCCCAATAAATATCAGCTCCTAGCAGTAAGTCAATTTCAGAGGGTACGTAGTAGGTAGGATCTGCTAGTTCTATAGATTTAGGAATATTCCATTCCGAAGGGTTAATCTTTGAGCTGGGCAACATCCCAGTAATATCAGGCACTAAAAGACATGAAACATTCGCATGGAATAAGTTAATCCGCGATTTAAGTTTTATGTTACACCTTTTAGTAGTATTAGTTAGCTTATTATTTATACCAGCAATTGATATATTAGTATTAGAACAGGATAAATTCAGTTTTCTTTGCATTTTTTCAGTTATGAATGAAGACTGGCTTCCATTATCTAGTAGTGCTCTAACAGTGTGTGTTTCAGAAGTTTGGCTATCAATTAATTCCACTTGAGCAGTACATAAGAGGATCTGCCTGGGCATTGCCGCAGAGAGTGATACGGGATTAAACATAGCAATAGTAGAAGATGTCTGAGAGGTACTAGCTTCATGAGGAACTGGCGCTGCAGAAGACGTATCAACGGGTGAGTTTGTCTTGTCATTATCGGACTGTGATTTATGTAGCAATAAATTGTGTTTTTTGTTGCAGATTTTGCAAGGATTATGTTTGCAGTGAGCAGAGTAATGTCCAGGACGTAAACAGTTGTGACAGAGCTTATGCTTGGAAACTTCACTGTATCGAGCATCCAGTGACATGTCTTTGAATTTATCACACTTATATAGTAAATGATCTTGTGAACATATAACACACCCTTTTCCTTTAGTGTTAGAAGAAGAGACAAATGATTTTGTTTGCTTATTATCTTTAGAATAAGAACGTTTTTCAGTTTTAGTAGCAGCATCATTTTTGCTGTACTGCAAGGTTTCCAAAACATCAGCACGGTTTCGCAAGAAATTATAGAATTCTTCGATTGTCGGTGAAGCAGCAATAGTACTCCTGTGTTCCTCCCATGTGCGACCTGTGGCGCCATCTAGTTTAGACGCCATAATATACACAAGTAGAATGTCCCAGCGGGATTCAGTATCATTCAAAGAAGATAGGGCTCGAATGTTTTTAGAATAGTAATCTATCATAGTACGAAGTGACTTGTAATTTTCTTTAGTTATTGTCTCAAAATTCAAGATAGCCTTTAAATGATTATTCGTAAGTATCCGGTTGTTATCAAAGCGTTCAGTAAGTAAACTCCAAGCTAATTTATAATTGGCAGCAGTGAATTCAATTGATTTGATTATGTCAGACGCTCCTTCCTCTAAAGAAGAGCGGAGGTAATGAAACTTGTTAATATCCGGAATTGTATTGTTATTGTTAATTAAAGAATCGAAAGTGTCACGAAATTCCATCCACTTTAAATAGTTTCCGTCAAAGGAGGGCAGCTGAATAGTTGGCAATTTAATGTTATAGTTGCGGCAATCCTGTTTACCATTTTGACAACTAGATATAGAATTACAGTTAGTATTTTCGGGTACTACCTCACGAGGAGCAAAACTTTCAATTAACAATTGAGCTTTAGCAATGTTTGAGCAAAAGTCACTTTCAATTATGTCATTTTCTTCCAACTGATCAGGATCCAAACCTTCAATTTTAGTTTTAAGATCATCAAACTGTATCAACAATTCTTTAAATCTTGATAGTTTTATTTCAGTTTCTATAAGAATTTGTTTAGGAATGCTGTCAGCTTCTATTAGTTTAACTGTATTTAAATATTTTGAAAATATAGTTATTCTAGCCTTTATCGTACCACGTTGTTGAACAAGAGATTTCAATTCAATCGACATGGTGAATGCTTACAAAAACTGAACAGACCGTCAAGAAATTAACTATGCTGGTATTCAGTACCGCATGTAAAAGTTAAGATAATAAGCCAAACCATGTACGTCGCGCAATAGCTACGACAACAGCTCGTGCAGTCAGCGACTCACACACGAGCAAAGCAGGTCACACAGCACAGCATGCAAGCAGCAGAAGTGAGGAACAAGCAGCTTTATTGCAGCGCACTCCAGCGGGAACCAAGAAGCAGGTGTACACAGCGATTCTGGAAAATGCCAGGGTGTTCCCGTAAGCAAAGTGCAAGAAAGAAAGTAGGTATAGTTACTAGTTAGGTAGGTATGATTGTCTTTCAATTAGTAGTAGGTACCTCCATACTAAGAAACTATTGTCAATAATTTTATCTGACTCCAAAGAGTTTAGGTAGGCAAAGTGTCGTTTATTTAGTACCTACCTAATAAGAAATAAGAAATCATTAATATTAATCTGACTCGAGACAGATTACCTATTAAATCTGATGCACAGAAAGCGGCTGCAATATAATATCAATGTAGGTTAAGCATACTAAAATTGGGCGTACTTCCCTGTAGGCAAACCAAATCACTCACTACGCCAGGCTCATCAAGTAGGTAGGTGGGTCATCATTCGTCACATAGTTTCAGGCAGCCTCAGCTCGCCGCTTCTCGTTTTAAGCTTCATCATTGCACGCGGTCGATTCATCGTCAATCTTCTTAGTATATCACGTCGTGGGTCTCCAATGTTTCGTGTGATGATAGGTAAATCAGATGCGTGTTAACAGTCAATGTCGTTTATTGTTCCTTGACAAGTTATACAGAATAAAATAAATAAGTTTTGAACAATAATTAGATGAGAAAAGTTTTTAGTGCGCGTTGTCGTTCGCAGTCAACGAGAGAAGAGAAGAAAGATGGCGGCCGCCGGCGCAGGCGACACGTTGCGTTCCAGCGAATGCAGCCCTTTGCATTCGCGGCATTAACGCGTTCCAGTGCTGTTGCGAACAGCAACATTATGTAAATAAAGAAAGGTAGCGTTACACTTAAACTACTTATTTTTCAACATACAAAACTGAAGTATATGGGGAAACCTTGTGTGATCCGGGATGCTTAATATAGGAGAGAAATAGGAACACCAGCTTCGTTCACGGGAGTATAATTGGAATGACAGATTACAAGTTGCATTGTGCCGGAAACAGTTAGTGTTGTAATGCTTATAGACTGTATAAGGTAAAAACACACTACATACATTACACCTCCCCACTTAATTAACAGGTTATCCTGGTTATAATAAATTTCCAACTTACAACTACTAACATATCTTAATGTAACAAATTTCCAACTTACAACTATTAACATAATATCTTATAGGTATAGATATATAGCATTTACTTTTGCTATTGATGGTGGTGTCATTATACTGAGACAATAAACTTAAGTTATACAATGAAATGGCTGTAAACTAACTAACAATAAGGCAGTATAGCTCTGCGGAACCTTTGTTCGCCATCGTTAGCCCTACGACTTTGTCTTGGGATCGGAAGAGGCTGATACAACCTCTTCCACTAACTACAATCGCGATTATATAGTTAATCATCATATGTAAATCTCACTACCGGTTTACGATTACGCCTGGGTCGATCCATCAGTGGTGGTGGTGCGAGTGGCGATGGATGTTGTGATCTTTCGACGCTTGACGTTCCAGAGGCCTCACTCGTTATGTTAACCTTATCGCTTAAATCTTTAGATTGTGAAGTACCAACATCTACCGCCCCTCCTGATGTCGGCATGGCATCCTCTACTGCCTGTGCTGGATTTGGTAAAACATTATCTAAAGTGGTACCATCAGAACAAGCAAAATCAGATAATCGGGATCTGCGTTTTATGTGATCTACATGTTTTCTAGTAAGTTGACCGTCACCGTTTTTTACTATATATTCACGCGTACCTGCCCTAGCCTCTATTACACCCTTTACCCATTTATCACCCCTTGCGTAATTCCTAGTCCATACCGTATCTTTCTCAGCTAGCTCTCGAGTTACCCCTCCTGAGTTTACTGTCTGACGCTGTTGAGCTGCCTGAACCCTGTCCTGTATGTCGCGGTCCGTCCGTAATAAATCTAATCGCGTTCGTAATGACCGTCGTTGCAGCAACATGGCCGGTGTTTCTCCTGTAGTACTTTGGGCTGTGTTCCTATAACTAAGTAGGAACGTTTGTACTGCTGCATCAATGTCTTTGTTGTCTCTGTACGCTTTTTTAATTGCCGTTTTACATAATTTCACCGCATTCTCCGCCGCGCCGTTCGATGACGGGTGATAAGCTGGTGAATACCGTTGGCGAATGCCGTTATTTGTCAAAAAGTCGCTAAACTCTTTACTTGTGAATGGTGGCCCTTGGTCGGATACTAATTCTACTGGAAGGCCAAATCTAGCAAAAATAGTACGTAAAACCTTTATCACCTGTGTCGCATTAGTGCTCGTCATTTCATTTACTTCTAGCCACTTCGTAGTTGAATCGATTAGAATCATGAATGTATTTCCTCGATAAGGTCCCATGAAATCGACGTGCAACCGAGTCCATGGCTGCACCATGTGCGGCCAGGGTTGTGGCTGAGCTCGTGGTGGTGCAGCGCCCTCTATCGCGCAAGTCTCGCAACTACGGCATAATTGTTCAATGTCACTATCAATGTTCGGCCACCATACGTAACTACGTGCTATTGATTTTGTTTTAACGATTCCCATGTGGCTTGTATGTAATTGAGCAAGTACCGTTTTCCGTAACGATTGCGGTATAACTATACGATAGCCCCACATTAAGCAGCCACAATCTACGTACAATTCGTTTCGCCTAAGATAATACGGTTTTACTTGTTCATCCATACATAACGTGGGCCAACCCGCCTGCACATAAAGTATAATTCTACTGAGTAGTGTATCGGTCGCAATCTGGTTCCTAATCTCGTGATTTGTTACTGGCAAGAAATCTTCAACAAAGTTTAAATATGTGATCTCTGTGCTCTCGCTCGGTTGTTCACCCTGTGGCAGCCTTGATAAGGCATCAGCACAGTTTTTCTTAGATGATACATATTCAATTTCATAATTGTAACCTGATAATAGAATCGCCCATCGTTGTAATCGCGACGCTGCCATTACCGGAATGCCTACTTTTTTTCCGAAAATATGTGTTAACGGTTTATGATCTGTCCTTAATGCAAACTTACGCCCGTATAGGTACTGATGAAACTTTCTGATTCCGAAAACTATCGCTAGTGCTTCTCTGTCTATTTGTGAATATGCACGCTCGGCCGCACTTAATGATCGCGACGCGTATGCTATCGGACGCTCTCCGGCCGCTGTGATATGCGATATCACTGCACCCACCCCTACGCTGCTTGCATCCGTGGTCAACACTAGTGGAAGATCTGGTGTATAGTGCATCAGTACCTGACCTGAAGCTAGTTGTTGTTTGATTTGTTTGAATGCTTCTTCACATTCACTACCCCAGTTGAAAGGTACCTCTGCTCGGAGTAACTTGTATAGTGGTGCAAGAATTGTACTGACGTTCTTAAGGAATTTGGCATAGTACATCGTCATGCCGAGGAAGGCTCTCAATTCTGAAACATTTGTAGGCGCAGGTGTGTTAATTATAGCTATTACCTTATCCGTGCACGTTTGCACCCCCTCTTTGCTAATAATATGGCCTAAGTAACTTATTCTCTTTGCAAAAAAACTACATTTTTCCTTATTTACCTTGAGACCATTTGCTTGTAAACGATCGAAGACCTTGCATAGATTGTTGATATGCTCCTCTGAGGTAGCACCCGTAATGATAATATCGTCTAAGAATACCCCAACACTAGGTAAATCCCCAAATAGTTGCTCTAACGACCTTTGAAAAATTGCCGGGCTGGATGCTAAACCATACACTAATCGATTAAACATGAACATTCCTTTGTGTGTATTTATGACAGTAAATTTCTTTGACTCGTCCAATTCAAATTGTGCATAAGCTTGAGATAAGTCTATCTTACTAAAGTGTTCACCCCCATGCAAACGAGCCAACAAATCTTCGACTCGTGGTAAGGGATAACGGTCAACTTCCAAAACCTTATTTAATGTTAATTTGTAATCAGCGCAAATTCTGATAGTACCATTTTTTTTTACCACTGGCACGATGGGTGTGGCCCAATCCGAGCGATGCACCGGTGTGAGGATGCCGTCCCGCACCAGCTGCTCCAGGGCATGCTCCACCGGCATGCGCAGCGCATACGCCAGCGGGCGCGCCCTCATGAACACCGGCCGCGCGTTGTCTTTCACATGGATGCTAACTGTACCACCGGTGAATCGACCCAGGCCTTCTTCGAACACCTTACAGTATCTGGAACTGAATTCAGTCATATTAAACCTCTTAATTTGTACCTTATTAACCGACACTACCTCCTCCTTTAAACTAGACAATAGAACTTTCAACTCGGTCATCCACTGCCGACCAATTAATATTGTTTTTCCTCCCTTAATGATATACAAATCTAATTTCCTGCACTTACTGTTATATTCTACATCTGGTTTTATAACCCCAATTGGTTTTACTATTTCCCCTGTATAATATCGTAACACAATATTACATGTATTTATTTTTAAATCACTAAACAGCTGTTTGTAAGTTTCAAGGTTTATACATGATATGGCACTTCCTGTGTCACACTCCATACGCAACTCTCTGTTGTGCACTTTTAATGTCAAAAATATAGGTGGACACTGTTTTAGTGATATATTATTAAATTCGACCACCCTTACCTCGTCACTACGTTCACTATCTGATATGTTTGATGAAGCTTGAACTCCCTCCAAATGATGATGTCCCACTTCTAACGGACATACGCGGCGCAGATGTCCTTGTTTATTGCATACGCGGCACACGTAACGCGAGAATTTACACCACGACGTATCATGGCGGCCTCCACAAGCGTTGCACTGTTGATCCTTTCGAGCACGTTCGCCCGGCGTGGTCGTCGTCGCCTCCTCCTCGCCATGCCGCGATTTGCGCCAACCTGTACGTCGCTGTCCATTCCGCGTCCACGGGCGCCTTTCACCGCGCGCTCCCGCACCTGGTTGCTCCGCCCCACCGCGGCCACCGTTTTGTGTCGACGTTTCCACCGCCAAGCAGTCACTCACCGTGCTCGCTTTATCCGTGACCTTCATGTTGCCCTCTACAACAGCTGCATTTCTCTCGGCCGCTTCCATACTCATAGCCATGCTGAACGCCTTTGTGTAGTCTAACTTTTCTTCGGCGAATAATCGTTGCCGAATTACTTCACTGCTTATGCCGCATACGAATTGATCCCTAATACTCTCTTCCAGCCACGTTCCAAATTCACATGATTTTGTCATTTTCTTGAGAGTTGCCATGTATTCGGCAACGCTTTCACCTTCTTTTTGTTTCCGCTGGTGAAATCTGTATCGCTCGGCTAATACACTCGGCTTCGGTTGTAGATGCTTTTCCATAATGGCGGTTATGTACTCAAAGGTTTTAGTGCCCGGCTTGTCCGGTGTACACAAATTGACTAATAATTCGTAGCTTTCCGCCCCCATCAATGTTATTAACGTTGGCACCTTTAATTCATTTTTAATGTCGTTGACCAAGAAATAATTTTCCATACGTTCTACATATAATCTCCAATCATCCGCCATTCTGAATTCGCCAACTTTGCCGATCGTCATTTTAATTATTTGTATACGTACGTTACACGCTGCTATACGCTGATTTTTAATCCTCGTCGCCACTGAAGTATATGGGGAAACCTTGTGTGATCCGGGATGCTTAATATAGGAGAGAAATAGGAACACCAGCTTCGTTCACGGGAGTATAATTGGAATGACAGATTACAAGTTGCATTGTGCCGGAAACAGTTAGTGTTGTAATGCTTATAGACTGTATAAGGTAAAAACACACTACATACATTACAAAGAATGTTTAATCTTTTTTTTTTTTGTTTTTTTTTTTTTTTTTGTTTTGTGTATATGGTGTACATAATAAAGAGTATTCTATTCTATTCTATTTTATCGCAACGTAACTAAAGCTCATCTAATACATACTCAAATGTAAACTTATGTAAGAACATTTCTATACAACTTAACATTCGTCAGCTGTACCCCTCTCGCCTTGGGTGTGATCGACGCTTAAAGACTTAAACATTCGAAAATTACAATGATGTGTGGTACATGGAACTGTTATACAATGTTTAAAAAAAATACAAGGCTAGTTTTTCTGGTGATTTGTTTAAGATGGACAAGGTTATTCGGGACCCTAATTGCGTAGCACACTTTCTGTCACAATCTGAATAATGTTGAAGGATATTGCTTATCCATTGCTGAATATGTTCGAAAATGTGTCTGCTCAACAACGTAAATAACGCAATGAATGTTGTTGAACTGTTAAAATGAAAGCCATTCTTACTGTTAGTGTGTTACGCAATTACCAAGCACAATAAGGTTAAGAACATAAAATCAACACCTTCCGTAGGAAAAAATAGTAATGGTAAAGCAGGCAGCGTAAGAATTTGTTTAAGATATTTTCTAAACTAATATTATAAAGAGAAAAGATTTGACTTTTTGTATGTTTGTCTGTTACGCTTTCACGCTAAAACGGCTTTCTAAACGGATTTGGAGGATTTCGCACAGACCATAGAATAGAATATTCTTTATTATGTACACCATTTATATTACAGACATAAATATAGAAACCATGTCCATGACTTGGATTAGGTCATAGGATACTTTTTATCCCTATTTATCCTCACGAGATCGAGATTTATGCGGGTGTAACCGCGGGGCGCAGCTTGTTAATAAATAAAATAATTATTTAATCGGCACCTAGAGTTAAATAGTTGCAAGTTGTATTATCCTCGAAAGAAAAAACCAGTTCACTAGGATCCCTGAGGCTTATATAAATTTTTATTCATCAAAAACTACAAGTAACAATACAAAGTGACAGATTCGATTGAGGTCCAGTGGGGTAATTGCGTAACACACATAAAATCATCATGTCATTTTGACAGTTTAGCCATGTTCATTGCGTTATTTAAGTTGTTGAGCATACGAATTTTTCAAACCTATGAAGCAATGTACTGGATTGTGATTGAAATTGTGTTACGCAATAAGGGTGCTGGTCTGTAAAAAAGTGTGGGTCAGTGGTGGCCCAGGGGTAGGTTCGAATCCAGTCAGGAACTTTAAATTGTGTAAATTATTTCATCATCACTGCTCTCACAATGGTGAAGGAAAACATCGTGAAAAAACCGACATGTCCTTGAATAAAAAATTTGAAGACCTTGTGACATTTACCAACTCGCACTGGACCCGCGTGGTGGATTGCGGCTCACTCCCTCTCACAGAGTGGAGGCCTATGTCCCAGCAGTGGGAACATTATAGGCTGATTATGCTGTAACAAAAATAAAATGTTTACAAGATCCTTTATTTTTTAAGCATGTCACATCCAGCAGTAGGTACTATTAGCGCGTTATCCTTTCAGTCAAGAGGAAAATGACAGACAAACGGCCACTTCCTAACATTTATCCTAGGTCAATCTTGTTAAGACAACACGTGCGGGTTTCTGTCTTACTGGCTATCAGGAAAAGTAATAGCCTGTGGCTAAAATAAAAAATACCTAAGTCTTGTACCTGTTAAATTTTATCTGCCAGTAAAAACCAAATGATGCAAGAGTAAGGAAAACAAAAACCACATAATAAAAACCATAAACGAAGACAATTTATAAACAGCTAATCTCTTATTAATTATTTAGACTTTTTTTGTTCTTAATAATTAAACTTTTTTTTCTCTAAAATTTAAACATATCTAACTATAAGTTATATAGGTACTTAAAACTAAACCTTTTGTATTTAAATATCTCTTAGTATGTAGTCCGTTCGCATGTTTTATACATATCCTAGTTATACAGGGAAACCTATTATTAGCCATACAATACTATAATACACATACCTACTCTGTAACATACTATTTGTATCGCTGTTGGTTGCCTAAATAAATAACTAAATAAACAAACTTTTACGTATTTTTTACTTTCATAGTAATCGTACCTACTATCCAACCAGTCTTACCAGGGGGTATCGTATTACCCAGCAACTGGGTTGTGGAGGTCAGACAGGCAGTAGCTCCAAGTAAAATACTGGTATTCAGCTGCATCCGGTTAGACTGGAAGCCGACCCCAACATAGTTGGGAAATGGCTACGCAGATGATGATGACTTTCATAGTAGTCGTAGCTTTAAGAGAGCTTTGTGCGATGGGCCGCACAGTTCGCTGGATGGGAGGGTGGACATACGACAGGACACTGGTCACTGTGACGATGGACGGTGGACCATGGTAGAAAAAGTATTTCAATGAAAATACTATATTCCACTGTCAAAGATAGTGAGTACTGAAGTCTACTCAGCCTACTGTTTAGGAACTAACTATAGGTACTTTTTTTTTACACTTCTTTGTTGAACAATAAAAAAACTGAACTATTACCGCCTACATAGTGACCGCCTATCATTTTCAAATGAACCTAAAAGTAGAAATTAAATCAAAGTTAGTAAAATATGTGTTATGGGATGCAATATTAAACGAAATTAATGTTAAAACATTCAAGACTCTTTTCAATGAGATATTTTTATAAAAATGATGACTGAGGAAAAGATGCCTGTTATTAATTGACCAGCTTACCAGGTTTCTTTAGTAGGATCAATATTTTAGATACCTAATGGATGTTATTAAACCAAACAAGGAAAAAAGTAAAACTTAGACGGATCATACACTACACCGCGCCACGCGACGGGGCGTAAATAAGATGCCCACGCGCGTGATTTTTTACCTAAGTACAAATTCAATATCAACGCGTGGAACATTTGGCACCGTGTCCCACGCACCGTTGCGTGGTGCGTTGCCAGTGTGTAATCCACCTTAGAAGGAAAGCGGAACGCGTTTTACTCATCTACTTTAGCTGTGAACGTAATTGGGCATTTACCTAAAATTATCCTTTTCAAAGACCTTTCACATTAAACATAACGGGCCTTCGCTTAGAAAGCAATAAACTTTTGTGAAGAAGAGCTCTTTCATAAATGGTCAGCAAACACAATAGTAGTACATAACATTCATAAAAACCGTTAGATAGGTAATAGACAACATGGTTATCATAAGATCATCCCGCCTGTATTCCACGAAGAGCAGGTACGTAGGTCCCTTTAAGACACCCACATTTTGCCAGTTATGCTTTACTCCCATGTAATATGGGGTGAGCCTAATGCCATCAACCAGGCTCAAATCCAGAGTCCGGGCTTCGACTTAGAAGTTCCAGATGGAAAACTCAGTAACACAGCAGTAGCACTTGCGACCAGTAGGGCCACGAGGCAGTCGTAGTTATCAATCACACTAATATTCTAAAGGCAAAGGTTTGTGAGTGTGTATGTTTGTTACTTCTTCACGCAAACACTACTGAACGGATTTGAATTAAATTTGGCATACAGATAGTTTATAACCAGAATTAACACATATGATACTTTTTATCCCGATATTCTTATGCGGGTGAAACCGCGGGGCGCAGCTAGTCAATAATAAATAAATAAAAAAGTTTGTCGTTTCCGGATGTAATTTAGATTGGCTTAATGCCGGAACTAGCTACTTCATTTTAACTATCATGATTTGTACCTATATTACACCATTTACATGTCTTAATTGTTTAATACGCCTTGTAAAGTGTGACTGTTTGACTTTTCGAGGTGAAAAAGTGTTTTGACGTTTACGTCAACTCCATCATTCATAGTGCAGTAAACATGCAGTGTCTAGGAGTTAAATTGATATGTAACTGTGACTGATCAATTTATTACAGAATATACAATAAATAGAAAAATGTGTTATTGAAATTGCTGTTTTACGTGACCTTAATGGGGTAACGATTGAAAATACTAGCTCCGCTACCAGGTGTAATTTACGAGAATGAAGTCATAAAAGAAAATATATGTTTTTGTATTTCAGATGACCAGCTATTAAATGAAATAAAGTACTTTGAAAGAAAGTAGGTATAATATATTTTTTCTTTTTTTAATCTGCTTTGATTGATATTTATTCCTGATGTAAATATATGTACAATACGACCGACGTAACTTGGCGATCCTGAACTTTGCGCAGAAGGCTGCGCAGTAAGATTTTTTAGGAACCAAATGGTGACAACATGCGCGAAAGTTCTGAGTGCCTGTTCAGGGGGTCTACTCCGAAGCAGTTAACCACTGTATCGGCCGAATGTTCGGTCATTTTCTACTACCATTAATTTCCTATATTGACTATTGGTCCTGACCAAACTGTGCCAATCCGAACCTTTTTAGAACCCTTAGCCCTTTTTTTACCTTTTTTTTTTTAATTCGTAGTAGAACAACAATATTCGAATCAGAAAATGACCGAACATTCGGCCTATACAGTGGTTAACCGCTTCGGAGTAGACCCCCTGAACAGGCACTCAGAACTTTCGCGCATGTTGTCACCATTTGGTTCCTAAAAATTCTTACTGCGCAGCCTTCTGCGCAAAGTTCAGGATCGCCAAGTTACGTCGGTCGTATGATGATGATGTATTTAGCATCCACGTGAAAGGCGTGAGTAATCGATAGGTATCAGAATGCACCCACCACGTGTCGGGAGTATCATGCAGTTTAAAGTACGAGTGCATCCGTAATGTAACGATAGCTGTTTTTGTGATGGTATATGATTCAATAGCAAACAAGTGTCAAGGTTTCAAGTTTGTCACATACCTACCTACCTACATAGTTAAGTAGGTATGGCTTCGGATCTGTCACATAATCGCAGCTTTTGACAAATGCGTATCTGGATTTATAAGTTGACGAGCTCCTTTTAAATTTCCGTAGTCAGCTTGAATTTTAAATGAAATTTTCAATTTTATTTATTTTTTGAAGCATGATTAGTTCCGGCCACTCGAAACGGCCTAGCGTTTTCACAACTATGTTGAGGTTGGTTTCCAGTCACGCTGCAATGGATACAACTGAATACCAGTATTTTACATGTAGCGACTTCCTATCTGATTTCCACAACCCAGTTACTGGGTAACACAATACCCCTTGGTAAGCCTGGTGGTCAGACTTTTAGGCTTCTAACTACCCGCAACGACTGTCAAAGATCTACTACTGACCATCGGCTTAATGTGCTTTCCCAGGCACTTATGGGTCTCGATATATAGGGTTATTGGTAAAACATCAACAACCTCCTGAAAAACTTTTACTATGGAACCAAAACTGAAATCGCGAAAAAAAATCAGCTGTTCTCTACATTTTGACGAGTTATTATACGAACATAATGTAGAGAACAGCTGATTTTTTTTCGCGATTTCAGGATTGGTCCCATAGTAAAAGTTGTTTATAATGATGAGTACAATGACGAGTTTGTTAATGTTTTACCAATAACCCTGTATTAAGGATGGAACCCACACACGAGCCAACCGCGGCAAGCGTAGCTTTAACTTCGATCGACCCGTGCGGCTTTTATATTTAGCCACGAGCCCCTTTAGTTCCAGCCACTTGTATAAAAATAAAATTAGATACGGAAAAAACATCCGAACATAATAAAACATTAGATAACATATCGAAACCCGTACACGACCCGACCGCGGCAAACGTAGCTTTAACTTCGTTCGACCCGTGCGGCTTATAATATTTAGCCACGACTTGTAGCTTTATCAATATATATGATACGGAAAAAAACTGAACATAATAAAACATTAACATTTATCTCATAAACAATCCCTTGCGAGCTAATTATAACATGAGTGCGCCAATTCTGAACAAGTTAGTGTCAAATAATATTTCACGAGTTTTTAGTCTACGTCGTTGTTGGTGACTGTTTAGCATCGTGGTGTGAATCATTTTAAATTAGACAGCTTTGAGATAACTGTAGGAAACAACACATTTATACCAGGAATTTCTCAGTACACACGGCGACACATCAAACTATACATTTCCAGTTTTAGCTGACCTCGCATGTATTGCTTTTTCGTACAATCAGAAGTCAGCTTATACCTCAAAAAAAAAATCAAATCATTCATTGAAGGCACTTTAGAATGTCAAAAATTACAGTAAAATAGAATTGATTCTAGTCGGAGTTATGGTAAATGGGTAGTGGTAGACCGCGAAATTAAAATTTTCTTACGTTTTTTGCAATTTGCAGGTCAGTGTCAGGTTGTATCTTGATCAAAATGGAATTCGCGACAATAACAGGTACCTACATATTTAGAGAATTATAATCATTAGAATCATTAATACATCTTTCTGAGTTAGTTTTCTACCATTAACACTTTTCTATTGGTTCTTATGGTAGAAATCTAACTCAGAAAGTTGTATTAATGATTCTTAACTGGCTAAATCTGGGTTTGCCTGTGCCTAACCCTTTGGGAAAAACAGACTTGATGTTCTGTAATTAGGTACTAAAATAATAATATTAACATACTTTATACTTTACAAACAAACAGATTCATAGTCCAACACAGTGGAAACGACGAAGCTCCTATAAAATATGCATGATTAGATACTATTGGATAACAGTTTACGCAATCACACACAATGTGGCTATTACATACCGATTATGCTACAACGAACGAATTGCGAAGAATAATAATGTAATCATAATTATACTAAAGCTTTGGCGAGAATTTCTACCGGAAGTGCCATGCATCCTAGTTGTACGGAGTGTGTATGCAAGGCGACGCGATTTCGTGAGCGGCCATGAAACGAGCTTTATAATGCGGATGTGGCAGCGAACTGGTTGGTGATCTGTTTTCACATCTGATTATTGTTTTGAAATTATTTATTTATTTTCAGAAGTAAATTGAGAGAAGGCCAAGCAATAGAACTCCCACTCTTTAATCGTCGCGTCGTTAGTGGTAATGTCATTAAATGACACGCGAAAGCTCGGCAAGGTCGTAAAATTTTTTTTAATTTCTTTTTATTATTAGTTTTGATTACTACCGAAATTGTTTATTTTTTGTTTTATTGCTATAATAAACTGATACCAACGAGGTATTCCACTCAGAGCACACCGGGAAACCACCATTTGTGAATTTGCCAATTAATTTTAATCAAAAAGGATTTCTGTAATATACTTTGCTTAAATTGTTTTGGTTGCATACTAACAATGAAGTCTTCAGTCATAAATTGTAAGTAACTTTTATGATTCGTGACTGAGAATTTAATTTTAATATATCATTTTGGGATATTTATTTTAAAATCTGTTGTATAATAAGTCATCATAATTTAAAAATAAACAAAGCATACTGTATAAAGGAGCCTTGACATTTTAAATGTTAAAATAAATCTCTCAGATACATACCTAATCATTGATCGCAGGGACTATTAAGAATTACCAATGATCAATATGATTAAATAGCATGATTAATTTATTCAATGCTAATATTGATAGCTCCCGGCTTTATCAATGTTTGAATATGAATTCGGACCTTCAGTAACAATAATTAAAAACTTTAATCTGAATGACAAATATAATTTTTAATTTTGTAATATTTCACAAGATTAATAAATTCATCTCTGTTGGTGATAAAAAGGTTCAGTAAAGTTGTGCTAAAAATTATTTTAATCGTAACAAACCTTGATTTATTCTAATTACGGGTAATTGAAAGATATAAATTATAATCTTTGATTTGCTATATTTTGAGTAGCTATAATCATAAAACTTGGGCATTTGATTACTATGAAAATAAAACGAGCAGATTAAATTGACACTTGGATATTCTATTTAGATAACCAAACAAATATTAGAAATAATATCTTTACTAGCCAGATTGAGACAGTTATTTCAATACGCGCATTTCGAAGCCCTACCGGTAATGTGAAATTAATAAACACCCTTGCTAAAGACATTGCTCTTTCCAGTTTCAGAATGACGTTACTCTACAAGCCTTTCATTTTGCATACAAGTCACTTTCAATTTTAATTACCCTTATTTTGTAGTGCAAGTTTCGATAGTAAATAAATCCGCGGTTTCTGCCAGTACAAATGTAATATGTATATCAATGATTCTTTATCTACCGATTGTTCTTATACGTAAGGGAGTACTATAAGTACCTTATTGTTTTCTTTAAAAGGTAACGTTACGTTGACGTCGCGGTGGGGCTTGCGCGCTCTAATGAACTCTAGTTCTGTGCCAGTTGAGTTGACTTTGCCGAAGCAGCACCCTAATTGCGTAACACACTATGAGTCTCAGTCTGAATCATTTTGAAGGATATTGCTAATCCATTGCTTCAAATGTTTTAAAAATGTGTCTGCTCAACAACGCAAATAACACAATGAATGTTGTTGAACTGTCAAAATGAAACCCATTGCTACTGATAGTGTGTTACGAAATTACCCCGCAGGTCTAGGATGAGGAGCCAGACTAAGAGAGATACAGTATATACCCGCAAGGCACTTTGTGGCGAGCTTTTGTAAAGTAGCGAACCCACGGAGTCTGGTTCCTTGTCTCTGGCTTACCTTTAGTGGCCTGCCGGAGTAAACACTGACCAGGAACAGAGACCACTTCTGTCTTGCCTTTATTGACCGGCTTTTTTTTTTTTTTTTTTTTTGCGGATGGGAAATCATCAAATGACCCCTCCCGCTCTGGGTGGAGCGGAAGGGAGTGTCAGACTCTTACTGACTAAAACCCACCCGTGTTCCTTCCTTAGCCCTTTATGTTCCGGGCCAGCGGTATCCGTACAATGATTGCAGAGTCCACGTCTCACATGTCGGCAACCCCGTGGGCTAAGTCAAGATACTTAATTTTTTTATGTTTAACAGCTTTCACGAGGTTCTCATCATTACTTGTAAGTACTAATTATCATGAATGCACATTTTATGAATGAATGAACAATGGAATTAAAGATCAATAATATAATTCGCGCGCGCCAATTGTATCAATTAATTTGTATGGAGTTGTTTTTGTTTCTGTTTGGCCAGAGCATAACATGTAATCTATAAAATAAATAAATAAAAAAATAAATTAAAAATAAATAACTCAGTCTGTGCGAAATTCAGCGGGATTGTCCGAAAGGGTTACCGCTGGCCCGGAACATAAAGGGCTAAGGAAGGAACACGGGTGGGTTTTAGTCAGTAAGAGTCTGACACTCCCTACCGCTCCACCCAGAGCGGAAGGGAGATTTGATGATTTCACATCCACAAAAAAAAATAAAGTCTATGCGAAATTGAAATATCCTGAAAGCCGTTTTGCAGAAAAAATTGCTGCTTTATTAAAGAGTAAAATGAGAAAACACGACTTTCTAAAATAAGAATTATATTTTACTGCTATTAGTGAAGTATGTCATTTATATTTGTGCTGGCAAATATTTTTAACAAAGTTGTTTGGACAGGTAGTGACGTAGCCTTTTCTATCACAGAGCTTAGAAAACTTTATTACGGATGTGTTGATTGAAAATGTAAAACGGATTCATGCTTTACCTAGTTGGGAAATTATCTATGAAAGATCAATGTGTGTTGGTGTTTTCATACGTATTACTTACCTACTTATTTAGAACTAAAATGCCTAAGGCAAGGCTGCCTATAAGGCGACACCTAAATTAATGCCTAGGTAAATAAAGGCGCGCAGTTTTAGTTAGTTGTAGAGTTGTTAGTGAAAACGGGCATTACGGTTCTCTTTTAAATTAAAGCGCCCGATAATGTACAGACGCTTGCACATCAAGCTAACCGACACTGTCAAATTTTCCCAATCAACTTTGAACCTTATGATTTAGCGATAAAGTTGAAAATCTAATAAAGAAATTTGACAGATTGTAGTAGCTTGATGTGCTGACGTTTTTTTTACATTTGACTTATTTATACTACCATCAAGCAATATGATTTGTCAAAAATCGTGCAGCTCAACACGATTCGACGAACAATACCAAAGAAAGGACATTTGGGTAGGCCACATAAATTACTCAAACTGCCAGAGCATGAAAAAAAAAAAAAAAACTAACAGAACAGAGAGAAAAAAAAAAATTATATATATGTAAAATGACCCACATCGTCTTCACATTCACAATGAAAAAATAATATAATACTTTACAAAGTGAGCAAATGTCATTGTTTAAAAAAAATTCATCAATGTCAAAGTGTATTTATAGAAGAAAAAAATCATTCAAAATGCAGAAATTGGAAGCAGCTCAATCCCAAGCCTTTTTGTCCTCAATATAATCTTTAACGGTATAAAAGGCTTTCTGGCACAACTTACGTATAATGAAAGATTTGAATTTATTAAGGCTTAGATCTTGAACGTGGCTTGGTAGTTTATTGTAAAAGCGTATACATTGGCATCTGAACGAGCCACCTATTTTCTTGAGCCTGGTTGCAGGTACAACATATTTGTGTTTGTTTCTAGTATTTATATTATGGATATCACTGTATTTTTTAAACAATTTTATATTTTTATGGGCATATAAAAGATTTTCATAAATGTACTGAGAAGGCACAGTCATTACATTAATCTCTTTAAATTTGTCTCTGAGAGAGTGTCTCGGACTTAATTTATAAATTGATCGAACAGCTCGCTTCTGCAAAACAAAGATAGTCTGAATATCGGCGGCATTTCCCCACAATAGAATACCGTACGACATTACACTATGAAAATAGCTAAAGTATACTAAACGAGCAGTCTCTATATCAGTTAAATTACGAATTTTTCTAACAGCGTATGCTGCAGAACTTAGCTTTTTTGACAATTTATCTGTATGTGGACCCCACTGAAGCTTAGCATCCAAAGTAATGCCCAAGAATACTTGTTGTATTATGTTTTCAACACCCTATCTACCTAGCATATGTGCTGAAGAATATCATACATTTTTCTGATTTTGTTTACTGTAATCGATCATATACTTACTTTTATTGTTTCTAAAACTTACGTTTATTGTGTTTAGGTCCTGTAAGCCCCTTAATCCTTTCATATTTAAGTTCTAAATTATAATCTAAATAAATATATTTTGAACGTTATTGTTACGTTAATACATGGGGGCTGGGTCTACCAAACAAGGATCACAAGAGAATCGTGATGCACGATTTGACAGGTAAAATTATAGTGGTAATAATTCACAAAACAAATATTTTGTGAGTAGCCAAACAGAACTCCTGATCTCTTCATTTGAACATGCACACGATATTTCAATAAAACATACTTTAGGATGATAACTTAATTTGTACAATTATTGTTTCAGGTACTAAATTCTATTTGTTGACTACGAAGATGTCTGTAAGTAAAGTAAAGTTTAATAAAGTTAACAAACATAACACTCCTTTTTTGGGCAATTGTGTAAAAAGTTCCACAACCTTCTGCTTTTATGAAAAGTTTTATAAAATGTTTCTTTGAAACTTGTATTTTTTTCAGGATTTTATAAAAAAAAATATATACATTTTTATTAAAAATCTAAATGCCAGAGTAATTAAGTATTTAATACAAAAGGAAATTTACAACAAATCACTAAATAGGTACGTTTGGTGCTTAACAAATATAAAACACCCTCAGTCTGTCAATCGTTTGAAGCTGGCAGAGACATAATGATTTCTCAGTTTCGTTCTTGTTTAACACTTTTGATATGGTTTTTGTCGTAATACACCAGTTCTGTTATCATCCAGGTGTTTTAATGTTGTTTCCATACACTCATTGAGTTTGCTTGATAAACTGTATAACGAGGTAAAATGATGAATTATGATTGTTAGCTTCTAAACAACGGTTCGTAATAACTAGCGTCATCTAGCGGTAATAACTGAAACAATTAACCAAGTTGAAGTTAAGTATCCGTTCGCGATGTTTTGTGTGATTTTAACGACGACGTTTAATATTTTTTATTCAAGGTAATTTTAGCTTAAGTGATCTCGTTTCTTTGAACTTGATAAAAGCTGCAATAATCCAGGCTTAAACACTTACTTAAGTAGGTAGATATACAGTAGCTGCTTGCTCCATAAGCCTTTGCAACGTTGTTATTTTAAGCATAGAATAATATTGTACTTAATATGTATTTAAAATCGCATTATTTATCAAACAAATAAATCCCTTTCGAGAGCCCTGTTGTAGCAGTTATCACAACTAGATTAGTGGTAAGCACATAGATATTATTGTTATCAAAACGGTGAAGGAAAACATCGTGAATGTTGAAGAACCAACATGTGACATCTACCACCCCGCACTGGGCCCGCGTGGTGGATTACGGTCCACTCCCTCTCACCGAGAGGAGGCCTATGTCCCAGCAGTTTGAACATTATAGGCTGATTATGTGTTAGGTATGTGTTTATAGATATTATGATATAGGTAATACAACCTAAAAATAACGCAGACTTATTTAGTTACTCGATAGTCCAGTTATGAAGGGCCACGGGAGCCCCGTGGTTCGTTAGGAATAACCAACTTCATGTTGATCTCAAAATCTCAACCATCCAACAGTTCATGAAACGCCTATCTAGGAGTTTCTTTGACAGGGCTGAGAAACACCCCAACCCACTAATTTCCTCAGCCACTCAATATACCCCCTCAAATATCTCCAAGATTCGCCGTCCTAGGCATACCCTCATCACTCCCGACGACCCCACCACCATACTCCAAGAGAGCTGTAGGGAAACCAGTACCAGACGTAAAAACAAATACAAAACGCGTATCCGGCCCCGCCGCCGAGGCCCTCCGCGACTCCCCTGTAACATCACAGCCCGACCCTTGCTCGACGAGCCAGCCCGCGTAGCTGAGCAAGTAGCTTTAAATTCCCCAAATAATAATAACCAGACCCAGCCTGACCATTGCTGTCCTCCCCCCAATGACGCACTAAGCCGAGGCCCGAACCCCACAGGAGGTGCCCTTAGTGTCGGTTCATTTAACGAAAAATCCTAGTTTGTAAGCCCTGGCTGGGGGCCTTAAAGTAATTTTTGGCCACCACAGGATAGTCCGGTTAAGCAGAAAGGCAACCTTCTAGAGTTGCATCTGCGAGTGGTCATGTCAAAAAAAAAAAAAAGTTTTTTATTTCGACTGGCTATGGAATTACCAGCAACCAGCAATATTTAGCGTTATTTTAAACATGTAGATTATATTCCACATTTTGAGAGCCGTAAAGTGATTACACACGCTACAATGAATCTATGTGAACAACTAATTATGTTCGGTCGTCTATTTTTAAACCAGAAGATGTGAGAAAATGCGTCACAATAATAATTTTACAATGAGGAAAAGACGTGAGCTTGTAATTTCGCATTAAATATACTGCTGGCGGGCGTTTAGATCAGTCGTCTTAATGAGGGTTATGTAAAATGATAAGGCGAAGATACGAACTTTGTAATGCGCGAAAAAAATTGCACGATCTGCAAATGTTATGCGTTTGTTACTTACTTGGTGCTGATAATCAGTACTTTTTGTTATGTGTATTTTGAGATGACGATTCGTCAGTCTCAGTGATTTATTAGCAAAAGATCTTAAACACTATAGGTATTTAGAGACCCTTTCACTTATGAAAGTGTTGTGCAGAATGCAAAAATCCGTGAGATTGAAATAATCAAGCTACTTAGCTGACTTATCCTTCATATTAAGTTGATTAACTAATATAAATCCATATGATTAGTTTATTAAACATACCTTACACTATTAGGGCAAAGGGGGATACCATAGGACATGCCGTTCTAAGGATTTCAATAATACGTTTATTATCATTTTCTTCATTTATTGGAAGGTGTGATTGACTAATAATTTAGGCTGCTGACAGAAAACCCATAATTCTCTTGTGAACATTAAGTGATATTACACGTGTCTAAGCAGCGCGATTTAGATACAGGCTCTTCTTTACAATGACTGTTACCAGCATATACATGTAGGATGTTAATTCGGAACGCATCATAATTTTAAGGAAACAAATTTAAAAGATCGCAGCGATGAGTGAATGAGATAGTATGTGTGGGAAGGAAAAAGAAAATAGGGGAAGATGACAAGCGAGCTATGTCGTTTTTGTAAGAAGTTATAAAAAATATATTTAGGTAAAGAAGTTATCAAGAAGTGAAGTTTATACATACTTAAACTACCGCCTTTTTCCCATTCGGGCAGGCAGAAACTTCAAATCGCCACGTGTTACGATCTTTACATCCTACTCATAATGCGTCGTTTTCAGATATATAGTTTGTCGTAAAGTCACTCACATTCTTCTGTTAGATAAAAAAAACATAGATTAAAGTTTGCAAGCCAAATTACCGTCTTATTATGTTATGATTCATATAGTTACTCATATCAGTTAGACTTGGGATCACAGTCCACTGTTTTGAACATCGGCGTCATTCATTCGTAATCTTGAAACAAAAAACTGCTATTAGATAGATACAGAGTCCATGTTTATTAAAAAAAAAGCTTAACGAATCAATTTTAGCGCAAAATTCATGTCTTTTTTTGGTCGTTTATTCGACTATTATTTAAGTTAATTTTAGACCTTGCTTCGACCTTTGATATTGACGTAAGAAGATCGTCTTAAAATGGGCACGAAGTCCATGTTGGCAAACATTCTGCAGAGTAAACTTTGCGCTTGAGGAAAACCCGTGATATTTAATGTTAGGTATATCTTTTTTAGTTTTTTTTAAATATAGTTCATAATAAAGTTGTTGATTGCTCTGATACTGGATTGATTGATCGATGTGTAAGTTAATATTAAAGTCACGATCTCAAGTTACCAAAGTTGCGGGAAACACCCAGTGTTTCCCGCACATCCAGATGAGGGACTCAGGAACCGGGAAGTATGGCAGAATAAACGGGAGGCCTATACTCAGTAGTGGGCGATTCCGGGCCGCAATGATGATGATGAAATCAATCGTACCTACAATACTACCGACGGCGACGTAACTTGGCGGAGTGTAGCCTTAGCGAACGTTCGCGCGTGTTCTCTCACTCACACTCGCCTCATGTCACCATTTGGTTCCTAAAAAATCTTACTGCGCAGCCTTCTGCGCGAAGTTCAGGCCCGCCAAGTTACGTCGGTCGTATTGTACCTAGAAATCTCGTTCTGTTTGAAAGTAATAAGTAATACATAATGTTATATGTCTATACAGGATGTTTTGCTATGCATTCTTCTTCACATACAATGTACAACTCATTTGCGATTACAAAGATCTAAAAACAGGTCGGTAATGCATGCCGTTTCCTAGATGCTCACATTATTAGTGTACTAAGGAAAATCTATAGTAAATTATTACGGCTTTACATATAACTCTATGTATTATTATAATACAGTTCGTGATTCTATCTGAATTATCATGAAGCAGATCTAATCCACATCACGATAACATGGAATTACGTAATTATTATCGTTATTTACTTATATCCTGTAAATATGTGGCATTATGTGTCTGATGATTTTACGATTTTATTATGCTCTTGCATAATGGCTTCAAGTATGTTAAATATTTTTGAAGCTAATCTTTTAATGATTGAGATAGTTCATGTAAGGATTAATGTGTTAAAATACTATTAAAACTTTTAAGAGTGAATATTTAGCGAGCTTTGCGGAGTTTTGAGTATGACTGTGGATGGCTATAAGAGTAGGGAAAGACCAAAAAAACTATGGATGGACTGTGTGAAAAATGATATGGTTAGATAACGGCTGATTACTGAGATGATGACTGAGGCATCGTCCTAACAGAACGCGAATGCGCGATCGTCGTAGGTTCGCGGGAATTTTATTAGTACTAATGCGCGATCAAACATATTGAACTCGAATACCTCTGACAATCGCACGACGCGGTCACGTGACTCAAATGTTTGTAATTTCTATAAAATATATAAATCTATAAAATAGGTCATCCAAATATTTCCCGACAGCAAAAATTGAGCGCCTCTAACTTCCATGGTTGTTGGTACCAACCGTGTCAGTGCCAAACTAGGTACTCCACGGTCGCACGCGTCGTAGATTCGCGCGATGATCGCGTATTCGCGTTCTAATAGGACACCCAGTTTTTGCTATCGTGCGAACACGAGATGGTCGCGTCGCTTACTCTCGCGATGATCGCGCATTTGCGTTCTATTAGGACGATGCCTGACAGAGAAGTATCGAAGAAAAAGACATGTTGCGCCGACCCCAAATAAATTGGCAAATATGATGATGAATGATGACTCAATACCAAATCAAAACCCATCATTATTGAATATTAAAGTCTTTCTATCAAGAATATAATATTAATAAGTAATTAAGGAAAGCATATTTGACCCATTTAATCAGCAATTTCAGCGGTTTGATTTCGTAGCAATTTGAAAATATTCGTAGCAAAGTAAATAGATTTCGTAGCAAGCGTAATAGACGATTCTTTGGGCTTATTAATGTGACTTGTTTTAAAGATTCGTTCATAAATGGATTATCATTATTTAACAAATATTGAAAATGACGTTTTACGGAAGTCGAACACTATAATGTATCGGTGCAGACGGACGGGATGAGAACTGTTAAAGGAAGCAGCCATGCGGTAAGATCTGCGTTACACGTATGATGTCAAAACGTGACCGAAGCAGAAAATATTCTGCAAGAAAATAGAAAAATGTAGCGTTTCATTGCGGGGTAATTGCGTAACACACGTAAAATGACAATTGATCGCAATGTCTTTCCTTTTGATAGTTCAGTCAAGTTCATTGCGTTATTTACTCTAATACTGCAGTTGGTAAGCAGATGAATTTTCAAACCTATGAAGCAATCCATAATCAGCCTATAATGTTCCCACTGCTGGGACACAGGCCTCCTCTCGGTGAGAGGGAGTGGGCCGTAATCCACCACGCGGGCCCAGTGCGGATTGGCAGATGTCACATGTCTTCGATTTTTTGGTTCTAGGACATGCCGGTTTCCTCACGATGTTTTCCTTCACCGTTTTGAGAGCAGTGGCGATGAAATAATTTACACAAAGTAAAGCGCCTGTCTGTATGAAGCAATGGATTAGGAATATTCTCCTAAACCTTCAATTTGTGATTGATACCGTGTTATGAAATTAGGGTACTTATACAGGTTTCCACTTAAATGTCAAACTGTGTCTAGGTTATTGACGTGATTTTTTTCTTTATATTCTCTGGTGAGCAAAGTTTAGATTTGTCTGAATAATCCTGTGTGCATAGGTTTTATTCAAACATAGCCGGTTTTTATAACACTTTTGAAGTTGAGAATATAAATTAAGTAAATTAAAACTATGAATTATATAAATCTAAAACTAGTGTTTTTAATACAAAATCCCTTTTGTAAGCCTATCATTTGCACAATTTTAAACAAACGATGGTAAGATAGCTTTATTTATTTAGAATTCTACACGGTTTGATTTTTTTTTTCATTCATTCCTGAATACGTAATGTCATGATATGGGCATAATCTGATGATTATGCTCAGCAATGGAATAGCAATATCCTTCAAAATGATTCAGATTGTGAGTGATAGTGTGTTATGCAATTAGGCTGTTGATGGCAATTGGTACAGTAGCGTGAACGTAAGTGGTAACAATTTGACCTTAACTTGGCCTAGCGTAGTACTGTATACTGGATTTCTTCCCATTGACGCGCGGCTTACCGTACCTACCTATCAATAAATCAGCCCGCAAGTTAGTCGCATAAATTATGCTTTCTTGGTATGTTAGAGGATGATGTATAAATTAGCAATTAATAACTTTTACCAGTGGTTCTGAAGCAGGTTCCTAACACCTTGATATCCAGTTCCTCAAGTGCTACAGTCGTGAATATTATTTTTCTGCATAAATTAGCAAGAATATAAAATAGCCACATTTTTATTATCATGCCCCGTTTTTTTTTCTTTTCATCTAAAAGCCAAAATAAACAAGGAGTCATTGTTTAATTTTAGTGTCTTTTCATAAAATTTTAAGCATCGGAATTACTTTTATTTGCTAAAAGTTTATATCTAATACAATATGGCAGCAAAATTAAACAAATGTGACTCATGCAGACGGCTCTACATATTTACTCATTAGAATAGAAAAATTTAACTAATTAGGTAAGAGTAGGTAACCAATAACGAATAAGATTATAAAAAAAATACGTTATAAGATATGAGATATTGCACAGAAATACACGCTTTGAACTTATTTGGGACAAAACAAAAAGTCTTCTAAGAATCGTTTGTGTATTTTTATTTTCTTTTTCAATGAAAACACTGAAAATGTTTAGTATTTTACTAAACATACATTAAAGCCCATCACAGATGTAGCTATAATATTAATGTGCTGTGCTATATTTATATATAATTATTTATTATAATAAATATAATTATAGCGCAGCAGCTTGCTATAGCCTGCAAGCTACGCTACGACACACGGAAACTATGATATAATTAATATATTTTGCGTTGGTCTTTTTGATTATCGGCTTAGCTATAATATAAATTATAGTATAGGTTGGTGACATCATAGAATAACAATGTTATGAGCTTTATTCAAAAAACAAAATAAACTATTGTACGGACGCCAGCACATCAAGTTACTACAATCTGTCAGATTTCTTTAATAGATTTTCGACTATATCGCTAAAGCATAAGGTTCAAGGTTGATTGGGAAAATCTGACAGTTTCGGGTAGGTTGACCTGCTGGCGTCTGTACATAAAATAATGTATCGTAGACTGCGAATATCCGTTCCAAAGAACCCTAAAAAACTGGTTTCACTTTTAAAATAATAATGATTGAAAAAGTGGTTTAAATTAATTAGAGTTGAAAAGCACCTGTTTAATTTCGGAGTAAAATTAAGCATAATAATAAAATTACAGGTTAGCAATGCCGTCTGCAATTCGCTCGTCACGACTTTGCATGATCCAACTCTGTTTTTGGACGAACACTTTTTAAATGATAATTTCATGGTAGTTAGTTTTTTTTTAATGTCTTTGTAATTTCTTTTTTTTTAACAACGAATCGTGTGAATTTAGGAGGCTTGAGAAGATTATTTATTCAATCGGTTTCAATGTCTAATCTGGGCCTCGATTCCACAAATTTACATAGTACATTTCAGTAGTTTTTGTCACATTTTGTACGAAAAAAACTGTCAAAAAGACATAATCGAGAGACCATTGAAACGTACTTGTAAATTCGTGGGATCAGGGTTCGGGTGGGTTTTTCGTATTGATTTCGCGCAATGCTTCAAAGGTCTCTATATAACATACATACGTAGGTACCTCGTAAAAAAGACACTTGTTTTTGTGATAACTAAAAAAACTTGGACAAACCTTATTACCATCACATGCAAGATAAGTATGTTGCAATAAAGGTACCTAATTATTATACGTGACGTACTTCAGTCATATATATTTTTTAATTACCTACATTGAGCCATCGCAAACTTACCTAGTAGGTAATTCCAAAATGTATGCGACTACAAATTATGCCAAAACAAATTAGACCAAATGATAGTTATCCTAACCTTTGCATTATGCCAAAGTATTATTATGCCACAATATTATTATGCTAATAAAAGTTATGCGACAACGTTATGCCAAACAATGTTATGCCTAAAAAATATCTGCCAAGAGGAGGGATATATTCCAAGCTTTCCACGAAATTTATTTTATGACTTTGATACCTACCTACCTAAGAATATATTCGCTTTCCGCCTATTTGTATCAAAGCCTACATTTAAATTGTAACATTACATAAAAAACTACTAACTAGAAAACAAAAAAGGGCAACAAATTAAAAATATCTTGAAAGCCTACTTCACCATGGGGAAGTTTGGAATGCGTGTAGGTTTCTTTTAATTATCTCTTTTTCGTTTGCCTTTTTAACTTTATGTGAGCTAACTCTTAAATAAGTCAGTAGCGTACATAATCTTATTCTGTATCAAAGATTTAGCGCTATTTTGATGTGAAATGTTCCATGACGTTGATTAAAATAAATAGTTTTAAAATTTTTTTTTTTTTTTTATAAACAACATTTTTAAGATTATTCTAATAAATTATTCTAAAAACATTTTATTTTGTTGTTTCAAACCAGTTCCTGCATGTTTAATAAAAATAACTGTTTATGAATTCAAATAAAGAATAACCATGATCATGATGTTCATGATTAAATTACAATTTAGCAGCAGCCTACCTATCCTCAAAGATGTTCTTTAAATCATAATCGATTCTAATAAAATAATTTTAGATTTTATTAATCATGTCTTGATCATTATATAAGTTATTTGATCATTAATTGAACCAGTATCAGTCTTCTCGTTTTATCGTGCGAAGTCATATCTTAGCTCATTGCAATTAAATTGTATTTTTTATAAAACCTTGCATGTAAACGTACAAAATAAAAATTCTAACTTTCTAAACAACAAGACTCTGAAAGGTACATCACAGCTAATCTGAAGTAAAACACCTATAAAAGTTAGCAACATAATAAGCAGTTCCCGTGTCACAGTACAGAAAAAATAAACGCCAAAACGCATAGGCAGAGACTGCGTTTACATACTTTCGTCCGATTATTCTGTCGTCAACAAACGCAGGTAATGACGTATCGCTCCGAGATTTTCCGCCTTAGAGCCTTCGACCCGCAAACTCGATCGAAATGAAAATGTAATTATCGAAGTAAACAATGGTCAAGTCGTTTGGCGGCATTCGTGCGTCGAACATCGCGGCAGTCGCACGCGCGCGGTGCTAAACAGGTACAAGCGACGAACGATCGTCCGTTTTACCTTATCGCGTGTTCCTTACATCGCATTGTTCGAACGAGATGCACTTATCTCCATGCCATACAATCGAAAGTGATAAATGATTCAGTACCGCGGATGCACTTGACATTGACGCGTCAAAATCTCGATGTAAGTTAAGTGATCAAAATGTTGTTTCAGTGACCGTGCTCCCAACAATTAGTTAAGGCACTAATGTATTCACACTTTTGTATTATTTATCCGGAAAACTCCGCTTGTTATCTGCATTTTATTGTTGTAGTATCATTGTTATGGTGATTCTAGACGCTAGGCTTGTTACGCGTTGACATCGCAAAATGAGTGGTGATTAGTGGAAATAAGTATTCAATTACCTTGTAATGTTGAAAATGTCTATTTTTTTTTCTTTCAGTAAATATGAGGTAGGTAGTTATCGGTGTGACTAATTTATGTTCTCTATTTCATGACGTTATTATAGCAATTAGTATTATTTAAAAGTGTATAAAACTGTGGACTAATAATTCTCGTTTGTCAAGTTGTTTTTTCCCGAACGTTTCAAGGGTAGGATAGCGCGCGGTTTTCTGACGGTCACGTGCGTATGATGCGTTTACGCAGTGTGAAGCGAGCTGATTAGAAGTGAACGATTAATTACTTTTTTGAAAAGAATATTAATGAGGTTCTGTCGGTTAAACGAATTTACATAATTAAGTACAGAGATTTGAACTTGTCCTGTGTAAGGACTAAGTATTCAGAATGTTTAAATAGGCGTGAAATTTTTAACGTGATGCGAATTACCTGAATTAACAAACAAGTGCAAAATCAAGTGAAGTAAGGTGACACCTCATTTGTGAATTCTCCTTAAAGTGGTGACCATCAAAGTATTAAAATTCAGCTCACTAGCTGTGATACTTCTATGAATACATAAAAACAAAAAACAAGTTTTGTGTTCATAAAGAATCAATTAACTTTAAAGATATCGTAATGAGGTCTATATATAAAGCCTTTGGGCTTTAATTAATTACTATAAAAGGTGTGAATACTCATATAATTTAACTTCAACGAAACATTGACAGAGATAAGAACCTGTCACAAAAAAGATAATTATACAAATTAAAAACTATAATCGTTACTCATTTTCCTTTTAAAATCTGAAAAATTCAAATCTTTTAACAAAAATTGCATTCTTTTCAAATTCCTTTTGTTTCTCTGTAGGTACCTTGTACATTCATACAGGCATTTACCTGTCGACTAAGATATAATTATGTAAATAGCATGTGACAAAAACCACGAGCGGTCTGACGTATTTTCAGATAAGTGAAGTTGTTCGGATGTGTACTTTTGAACGTTGATTTTGTTAGCACGTCTCGCTATGTCAACTTGTGTTTGTTTACATAGTAAGTGTTGAAATTGATATGTTTTAGAAAAAAATTATAAGACTCCTGAATTACAGGTAGTTTTTTCATGTCTATTTGTACAGCATTTTAACGATCTATAATGTCGAAATGAAAAGTAATGCAAAACATAGCATCGCCTACTGATAGGACAGTTTTAAATCTGTTTTGTTCCGATTATTTTATTGTACAGTGCACAAACATTCATATGAGTGCGTCTATCAGATACTTAGTCGGAATTTGAAGCTTTTTTTTTTTTGCGGACGGGAAATCATCAAATGACCCCTCCCGCTCTGGGTGGACCTGGTATTTTAAATGAAAATTCACTCATTTATCTACCTACCATATAAGGTAAAACTTTCACGATGTTTACATACTATTTTTATCTTAATAATATCGAATTTGAAGCTTAAGGCGATATTATTAAGATAAAAATTGTATGTAAACATCGTGAAAGTTTTACCTTATATGGTAGGTAGATAAATGAGTGAATTTTCATTTAAAATACCAGGTAGAGACTAGAAACCATTTTATGTAAAATGTTGTAATTTTCATTACAAAAACCACATCCTAATGACACTTTTTACAACATCTTCAACAAGACAAACTCACAATTTAAAATACATAAATAATAATAATGTATTTGCAATTCAAAATTAGTAAATAAGTATGAGTCCCAATCAATTGTCGATTTAATACACGTGTTCGCACTTATGTAATGTACATATATTTAAATAAAATGATGCTCTCTGTTATATAGGTGTATAGATAGATATATATAGTACAGAAATTGTATTAACAATATTGCAATTAAGTAATTCATCTGAAACTTTAATTGCCTTTTTAAACTTCGGCCATTTAAATCCAGAACTGCAATAAAATTTTAAAGGCCAAATTTATCTTTTATCATGATTACAACAATCAATACAAATTGAAACCTATTTTCCTGTAATAGCCTCCACATAAAATAAAATACGATTGCTAATAAAAGGCTATGTAACTACGATAATATCAATAACTGCGGTGGATTAACCTTGGTCAAGCTTGTAGTTAATAAATCAAGTCAAAAATTGTCGTGTAACCTTTTTGTTTCATATTTTATCGAGAATGCTTAACTTTTTGAACGGAGCACATGCTGACACTGAAACAATTACCTAACATTTATCCAATAATAAGGATACCGTTTTTGTAATGTTTATTTCTTTTCTTTTAGATAATCGATAAGAAATCGATACTTATCTGATCGACAACGAACGTAGCTACTAAACAATAGAACAGGCAGCGGAACAGGAAAACAGGAAATTACCAACGTTACAGTGACGGATCACAAAAAAAAACCATCACAGTGACATCTGATCAGATCACTTGATCAAATAGTTTCAGTTTTGTGTTTAAAGTGAGCCTTAAGTGAACGTAACCTGTGTTGTGAGGACAAGCGATGACACGTCTGCGATTTTGACGTGTGCTCTTAAGTCGCAAATCGCAGAAAAACTGGAGGCCGACACGTATGAGGTGTCAGTTGTCGTCCAGCTGACAACAGATGTCATCCCCATTGAAGTCGGTGAGTCAGAAATGTATAAAAGAGCTCTTGTAAATTAGTCGGATAATTACAGTCACAAGACAGGTTTGGAAGGAAAAAGGGAAGGCCTTTGCCCAGCAGTGGGACACAAATTAGGATAACAAAAAAAAAAATTACAGTCAAACGAGAAACGATACTTTTAAACAATGTTGTGAGTGTGCTGAGTAGTCAATTCTTTTACATCACTCTCTTCTCTTAGGGTGTCACCAAAGCCCAACCGGCTTACACTGAAAAGAATAACTTCTTACTACAGCACATTAAAGCGATTTAATTAAGATTTACTGACTTTACACAGTAAGAAAAGAAAAATGTAAAACAGTAAAAGACAAAACCGTAACTTTTAATAATTGAACATATTACTTATTTACTGAAAAAACAACAAAAAAAAGGAAAACGACCATTAATGTAATGTAAATAAATATCAATGGTTTGAACGATATCATCAAATGAATAAAACAGTTCATTTTGTGAACTTTTAGCTACTTAAAACGTTAAAGTTTACTGTCATGACGGTAAAATTTTGCCTCAAGCTTTAACTGTTTTCGGATCAGTAAAAATACTGTTTTGAACGTTAGGCATGAGCCTAACGTCCAAAACAGTATTAGTAACTGCTTTAAACAGTTTCATACGAATGGAACTCTTTAAAGCAATTCAGATCAATTTTCATTTCTATTTACTGCTTATTTCTTTAAATGTAGCTGCCGAGCTTATTTTAAACAAAAGAGGTCCCACTTGCCACTTTTTTAAGCTCTGACCTTAGACTAGCCTGTTGGCGGTGTGTAGACCTTTAAGTATCCCATAACTGTATGATATAAAAAGATATTACGCACACAAAATAAATAGTAATTATTTTAGCTAGCCAAGCATGTTAGATACTAAGTCGCAACCGCTACTGCTCTACGGTCACCAAAGGAAATAAGTAACCAGGGTTGCCGCATATACTTGAAGTTTAGTAAGAAACAGATGGATGTTTACGAATAAAATTTAATTTAATTAATAGTAAACAAACATTTCATTAATCAAATTAAATTTCATTCGAAAACATCCATCGGTTTCTTACTAAACTTCAACTATACCCGACAACCCTGGTTACTTATCTCTTTTGGTAACTGTACATTAGGTAGAGGTTTTGACTCCCAGTTTACGTATGTATTACTGGGTTTTTCTATCTGGGATTTTTCAGTGGCAAACCGATGTCAGGATTTGTACCCGGTTGATGACAATAGGCTTGCCTCCTATTTGCCATTACTGTTATTTGGCTATGTGGTGTGGTAGTTTAAAGATGAATAATTTTCCCTGTAGGTAAGTACACCACATAGCGTGTTCAACAGTCCCTACACGTACTTAGTTGTTTATCGACACCTGAATAACGATCTTTTGTGGTCAAGACTTTGTCATCTCTCTTGTGGCTTACGTGATCTTTCAGTACAGTTTTACACGTTTTGTTTACCTTTATGTTTATCAGAATTGCCATCGACTCGCTAAGAAGATGCATGTGATAATGGTCAATTGATAAGTGCATTTAGTCACCACGTTTGCTAGAGCAATCTACTTAAACACGTGAGGAACGATAAATCAGTTTAGCCCTATTTGGAAAAGTCAACACCTTCGGTCTTTAATATTGTTTCGCTTTTGTTTTTAAAGCTTTGAAGGTGTTCATTTGATTAATGTACTCGTAGATAATTTTATGTCTGATATAATTCTTTGGGTTACGCTCTCAAGTGCCTTGTATGCAATGAGTGGTCGTAGTCACGGTAATGTCGTGTCGTAGTGATGTGCCTTTGCGATACATAAATATAATACCTACAGTAATTGCTGTATCCTGTTTAGATAACCGTAAGAATACTCGTAATATAGAAATAGAGTCTCTCTCATTGAGTCAAATTAAACGGCCTAGGACCAGCGGGGTACTTGCGTAACACACTATCAGTAACAATGATTTCATTTTGACAGTTCGACAACATTCATTGCTTTATTTACGTCGCTAAGCAGACAAATTTTTCGAACATATGAAGCAATGGATTAGCAATATCCTTCAGATGCATATTGTTTAAGAGCACTGTTTAATTTAGCTGTAAGTTTCCCGAACAGAATAAAATAAAATGATTCAGATTGTGATTGAAAGTGCAATTAGGGTGTATTTTTTTAACAAAAATTTTCGCTAAATGAATGTGTCAAATTGTCAAGTGATTATTTAGTAATAGCAAACTCCTACACATAACTAGAAATATCCAGTTAGAAAGCTTAGGTACATAATTACGTTATAATACAGCATTTCTTTTGACGCCATTTTGACGTAAAAACCGGCACTATTTGCCAACAGCCAATTATCAAGAGTACTTGCAATCGATTCTAATTAGAAAACACACTTGGCATTAAACGTGCCGAACCGAATGGACTTAAACCGTTCTTTAGTCGAAAACCGTGTATTCGAATACCGAATAGGTACTCGATTCGTTTAATTAATGCAAAAAATGTCCTCTTTACAAATTCGTCTTCTACACATTACTTATCGAAGATGGTAAAACAGGTCTTGCCTCTGTTTTTGTGCGGTTGGTTAAACACTAATTAACGGCCGCCGTGTTTTTGATCGGTCTCTGAAGAATGATGAGGCGTTTTGTTTAAACTAGCATCTTCTAACAATATTAACACTAAACTTAAAAGCACTAATTTTGTCTTTTTCAAAATAGATTTTGCTAGTTGTCCTTATAGGTACCATTAAATCAAAATCGTTAAGAGGCTAATGAAGCATAAGTTCTGTGATGTTTACATTTAGAAATATCTTGTTGTTTGTCACTACATAATATAGAATAGACGGATACTACCTACCAATTAGGAGAGGAGTCCCTTGCCCGTTTTTTTTCTCTATAGAGCTCTATGTTTTGGAATGGGCAACTGACAATATTATATATGACAATTCAAAAGTGCCTGTAAATAGTTTAATTGAAATAAATACTTTGAGTTTAAGTTTGATTATTGCTTTAGCGATTTTGATTGATCATCAGATCAAATAACTTCTCCCGCTCTGGGCAGAGCGGGAGAGCGTGTCAGACTTTTACTGACTAAAACCCACCCGTGTTCCTTTAATTGTCTGTACCAGGAGCCACGGTAACGCTTTCGACCAACCCGCGACACTGGCAGGCATCGGCCCTAGCGGACCCCGTCAGTTAGTGCTGACATCTCTTTGAGGCGCGCGTGGAACACAGCGAGCGAAGCTCCCAAACCAAAGAGGAAACCCCTCTTCGGTTGTCCAATGTGTGAATTTCTAATAACTTTTTGGTCGATTTCCTTCCTATATACAAACTGAACAATTAATGAACGTGAACGATTATGTTAACACTAATAAGAGCGGTTTCCTAATACGAGACCTTAGCATAAAGACATAATCATAATCTATTTTCTGCTCTCAATGAATCACCATGAAGTAGGTAGTATCTAGTAGGTAGGTACTAGTTCTCATTGGCGCAGGTGTCGTGAAAAATCTGGTCACGCTCAGTTATGTTTGACCTTGTGAAGAACAAAATGGATTATTGAATGAACTTACTGTCATTTTTTTATTTATTAGTGCACGCTTTATGGTCTTGCAGCGGAATGTTCTGAGTTGCAATTATAACACTCTTTAATTTATTGACTTATCTTTTTGAAAATATTTAGCTATTAAAGCACCATTATTTTGAAATTAATTTACTTAAACCGTAAAAATGTTATAAGATGAAATTGGTTATTTTGATAGTTGATATTAATTTCAATATTATCAATTTCTTCAGATTTATGGGTGACATTCGCATATAAGTTAGACAAGAAAGTTTGTTTTAACCTTCTTTTCTTAACAGGCGTCTAATTTAAATAAAATTGCATGACATTTTTTTTAGAATAATTTTTCTCACAGATCTTAAATATGAAAAATTACTGTTATCTTCGAATACAGGCAGGAAGAAAGTGCACACAACGCAACCAGCCTGTCTATTCAGTAAAAACCTGACAGTGAAAACTTAGGTGAAGTGAGCTGTCATTCCACCTGATGCAAAGAAATGTCACTATTGACAGCTCACTTCACCTAAGTTTTACCGTTGAGATTTTTACAGAATAGATCGGATACTGTTCGTAATTTAAAATGGGTTAAAAAGTTTGTTTTTCTCAGTCAACCTTGCTAGTGTTATTTGTTATAAAAACAGGACTGCTGTGACCTTGTCACTGCGTCTGAGTGATGAAGATAAAAGAGGACGAAACAATACACGGTGCGAGGATACTTCGCTTATCACCGCCACTTAAGGCTGCGTGTTCATTATATTTACACTTTATTGCAATTTTTATTGTACATAAATGTCTTCCTGTTGGGGCTATGAATATTTACTATTTCATATTATGTTATCTACATATTTTAATTTAAATGAATAACTGTATATGGAATTCGAATAATTAGTGAACTCTCAAGTAATCTGACTCATTACTACCACTTTTTCCTTTTTAAATTGCTGGTATTGTGCTGACAATGATGTCATTATCAAGGTGCTGATGTTCAATGGATTAGGTATTACTTAACGCAAAATGGAAATTCTTCTATCATTATTTGATTTATTCCGGTCTGATCCCCTGAACCCCCTCCCCCCCCTCCTCGATCCTATACTAGTTCGTCTTCGGTTTTAATCTCTGTCTTATCCACTTTATCTAGGTTACCTACTCTTTTTGACAGGTAAGTACAGTCAAGAGAAAATATTTTAGCAGCAATACGAGTATGACAAGCTACTTTGGTAGATAGTTCCTACAATGCCATCATTGCTAGCCTGCTAGATTCTTATTAGGTAGATGTATCTATCAAGCAAATCCATGTATCTAGCTAAGAAACTATTATAATTGCTGATGTGGGTGTATTTTCCTTGCAACATCTAAAACAAGCTACAAAGATCTACGCGTAGCCGTAGTCGTTAACCTACACCAAAACTACTACAAGTTGCTACGAACTTTTTCGTACAAACTTTCTTTTTCCTGTGGAGTTTGTTGCTCCACTGCAGTTTTCCATTTATAGGGCTAAGAAGTGCTGAAGGACGCGTTTTGGGAGACTGTCTTATGTTATTTTGACCGATCAAAAAGTACTGGTACTCAGCCTAATTTGAATACTTAAGGGGACTACAGGACCTAAACGCAAAAAAACGCAAGTTTTATGATGCCTAAAAGTATATGACCGAATAATATTCAAACAAAAAAAAAAAAAAAATTCTTCAGGATATATGCTAGTTAGATAGTGTGTTGAAAACATAATAGGTACAACTAATTTGATACGATAATAAAAATATACACACAATCATTCTGATTTTTTGTCAGATTATTCTACAAGCAACATACTAAAGTACTAGTGTTTTAATTGTTTAGTCCAAACAATATATTTTTTGTAAACAGATAATTGCTTCATATTTTGCAATAAATTACCAGCGTTGTGTTATCGCGCTTCTCTTTCTTTTCTATGCAGTCCGACAGTGACCGCACTTTAGGTCATATATTCGCCTTAAATTTTTTGCATGACAAACCGTTATCAATAACTTCAAGATATCCTAAGCCCATCTCGACATATGCGAAGAAAAATGTAGAATATGTTTGCAATTAATTGCCTTGCGCAAGTCTTGAGTGAAATGAAGCAATATAATGTTCTTAGGCAAGGGCGAGGCTTTCGTAAGGGTTAGGAACTTGTTCTATGTAATGCTGGCTTTATACCTGTATTTATACAAGTACCTGTATATATAACGTGTAACACAAATGTGTGGTCATATTTCAGGGTGTGGTATAGACTATAGATCATCGGACTGTACAACTTTCTCCATGTAACTTAAATCGTAACCGCGAAAAAATAATCAGCTGTTCCATACAAAATTTCAATACCCCCTCCACCCAAATATATGGGCCAGCTGTTTTTTTTTTTAATATGGTCATGCATTCCTGATGTACGCTGTTTCCTTTAGCATAATTAGCTTACAATGGTCTCACTGCTGAGACACACGCCACCTCGTGGTAAGAGTGCGGGTATCCCATCATGCAGGCCCAGTGTGGATTGGTAGATGTCACATATCTTCGATGTTTTGGTTCTAGGGCATGCCGGTTTCCTCACGATCTTTTCCTTTAGCGCTGTAAACTTTACCTAAGTGATATCGCCAGCCACACCTTACGCATGCTTATTTATTTTCGACTACCTATTACTAATCTTTAAGCGTCAAGCCACGATTTTGTAAGGCTTTAAATTAGATAGACTGGTATAATAAATAAAGGAGTTAATTGAGCATCTACGATTTACAGACATACAAAATACTAGTTTTAATTGAATTGAACACGTCTGTGAGGCGTGTCTAGGCACAACTACATATATCTGTGTTCTTCGTTGAACTTAGGCGGATTTTCTCACATTTTCAAATGATTTACGTTTAAAAAAAATTCCCACGTACATACCCACCTATTAAAGTACGTAATAACTATAATGCTACGAACTAATGATAAGGTGACTGCCTCGTTGGTCTGGTAGTTACAAGCGCTTCAACTGAGCATGAGGTCATTGGGTTTGGTTCCCGGGTCGGGAAAAGTGTTATTGGGTTTTTCCATCTGGAATTTCTCAGTACCAGCCCGGTAAACATAACTGGTGAAATCTGGGTATGCCTATAATAAGGTGTATTATAGTATATAGGTACCTTCACGTCTGCTTAATCCTTTGGAAAATACAGGCGTGATGTTATGAGTTAAAGGTAATGTTTTGACGTCACCACAAAAATAACACAATAACACAGATTTCTAAGAAGTAGGTATAAAAGAATATATTAAATGAGATATATTGCGATTACGTGTATTTTTTGTTAAACGCTCTTGTTCAGTAAGTCATGTTGTGTCGTGGTCGTTTCTATGTCATAAGCAGTTTCCTACTGAAGAGAAGTTGAAGGGATAAAAATAATGTATTTTTATTTATGATATAGCAAACCTCATGCTTTTCCATGGGTAATTAAGTCATGAGGACATTGGAGTCGATTTACCTATAATTATGCATTTTTGTTATTGTCTTGAAATGGGAAAAATGGCATCTCAATGATTTTTTCAGTAGTTATTTCTATCTCTTATCTAACTAGCCTGTGTTAGCCCACCGCCGCCCTATTATCAAGATAAATTAAATAACAACCCTCTAACATTCACATCGGTTAAAAATTAAATTTATCAGATAGATATTTACAAACATGGGAATTCCCAAAAGATGGAAATTCCCTAATTGAGGAAATTAAACTTGCACTAATCTATTTATATCTCTTTCCTTATCATAGTTGCCATACCTACTGGCACCATTCTTTGGTCATCTTACGAAGATGCAATGACTGCTTGGTTATTAATTAATATTTTGCAAATTCTAGTCTAGTCATTTAATAACTATAAGGCATTTGGAAAGCACGTTAAGCCGTTGGTCCCGGCTGTCATTCCTTGATCTTTGACAGTCTTTACGGGTAGTCAGAAGCCCAAAATGTCTGACAACCAGTCTTACCAAGAGGTATCGTGTTACCCAGTAACTGGGTTGTGGACGTCAGATAGGCAGTCGCTCCATGTAAATAAAATACTGGTATTCAGCTGCATTCGGTTAGACTGGAAGCCGACCTCAACATAGCTGGGAAAAGGCTAGGCAGATTGAATGAAGTCATTGACCGATATCGTATAAACCGATCGACTATAGTTTCTTATTCTGGTTTTAAAATTATTAACATACGTTTACATAACATCACGTCCGTAATCCCCGAAGGGTTAGACAGAGGTGTAGGTACCTATAGCACACCCACATTTCGCCAGTTATGTTTAAGCTCCATGTAATAGGAGGCAAGCCTATTGCCAGCAACCGGGCACAAATTCAGACCATTCAATTTGGGAGACCATTGTGGAACCATTCAAATAAAATCAATCAACTCAGCCTATCGCGGTCCACTGCTGGACATAGGCCTCTCCCAGACTACGCCACAGCACTCTATCCTCCGCCTTCCGCATCCAGTCTACCCCAGCCATCTTCTTTAGGTCGCCCGTCCATCTAGCTGGGGGGCGTCCCACACTACGCTTGCCGATACGCGGTCTCCTCTCCAGGACTCGTCTGCTCAAATATAATAATGGAGAAGATTTTGCTTATGCCAATGTACCATAATATATCTCTCTTCTATAAACTATGTTTAGATTAAACCTTAGATATTGCTGTAAATATTGCTATACGCTTCAGTACTAACTAAAGTTCCATTGATTTGTAATCACAATGGTATGCAGAAATTGCAGAAAACATTACAAATACCTGATTCTCATCACCTTCAAAGGTTCCTACTATACATAATTGAAATACTTTTGCTATATTAACCACCTACAAATAATAAATGGTTGCTTGGTGCCAGCAATATCGATTAGATGTTACTAAATGCCAAGCCCAAAGGTCAGAGGAAATGAATTATTAGCGATGGTGAGCTTTCAGCGCGTGTCCGTGTAAGTTATATTATGTATAAGTTATTTAAAAGAAACCTAAAAATATAAGTCTTCAATAAAGTTGTAAAAAACGGTGCAGTAAAATATACATTGCTAATTTAAGACTCGTAAATATTTCATAGGTATACTTTTTTTTTATGAATGTTGTTGAACCAAACGATGCACATAGGTAAATGTAACTTTGAAGTTCATTTTCTTGTCGAACTTTGAAAAAAAAACCCACGACTCGTGAAATAATAGATGAGTCAGCGAGAAAACAAAACACTCCCACATTCGCTAAAGCAGGTTTTAATCTAGGTCACATAAACTACAATCAGACATCAGACTTAAATGCGGCACACCCTTCGTTAAACGTCGACCTAGAGACTATTTCGGACTATTCCCAAATCCACTCCCATTAAACAAATTGATACACCCTTAGAGTTTATTCGCACCCTTACAAAGACAATAGGTGAGCGATGGGACCACCTACTCTAATGGTATACAATTGACCTTGATTCTTTGCGTCAGCGAGTCTCCCATGGGGCATTTCGCCGACCCCATCAAGGTTAGGCACCGAACACACTGCTCCAATGTTTGGCCAACACGCGATCCATCATTCTATTTTAAACCAGTTTTATAATTGAGTTATATAACAATGCTTTACATGCAGAACGTCAAGTTCAGATAAATTTTGATTAATTGAATGACCGTGTAAAATTTAAATTTTTTGTTATATTGTTTTTACGGTATTTCAGTGTCAACTTAGGTGACATTTTTTTTTTGCATGTATTTCTGCGATTAGGTTGTTTAAGTTCAGAAATGTTGTTGCTGTTTTATGTGTATTTCTGTCACATAAAAGATAAAGAAATATAACAAATAAACTGGTCTTTTGTTTATCTTGTACCTTGTAAACTTATTCACGTTTTATTTCATCATTTGATACTCGGTACTCATTTTATATTAGCCTTGTTCCCATTTTCCTTGTTCCGCACACATACGATGTATGTACGAGACACTTCGTTCACAGGTAACTAACCAGCTATAGGCGCCACACGGTAAAATGCACAGCCAGTTTTTTAAACAATTTTTCTTTTCAACAATATCAATTAAATGGAGTAAATTGATATGGTTCCCTTTATAAGGCAACAATTTACTGATAATTATTACTTGGTACCTACGTATTATTTTTAACATTGCAAAGTTTCTCATAGTCTGGCAGACTAGTTTTGTACTAACTCTTGCCATACTAAGGTATAAAAACTAGTTTTTACTTTATAAATGTATTAACTTAAATGGATTGGTGTGACTGTGTTTTATATTTTACGGCTTTGAGATCAAAGCCGTAAAATATGTAACACAGAATCGGTTATATTTTCTGAAGTGACGACTACCTGGTTATTTTCACTTGAATTCGAAGTAAGAAACTCGCTTTGAAATGGGTTAACTCGTAAAATACTGTAATTAATCATGTAACAAGCATTCTCAGGAAACGTTGACGACAGCTCTGAGTTAATTTACGTAATCGTATGTTATTTGTAGCGTAACAACGCAACGTTTAGAGACAATTCACGTCCATGTCCAGATTTTAAATAGACCCATTTTGTTGAAACTTTATTATTTGACTATCAAATTTTTATCGACTTTTCATATTATTTGGAACCCCAGTATTTAATTTACGACATGCACAACGAAAACCAAAATGATAATACTTAGCAAAAGACAGTGTGTCAAATCCTGACTTTTTAATTTGGAGAATTGCGCACCAAAGGGGTTGAAGGTATGTCCCGTAAAGGTAAGGTCAGTCTGTCTGCTAATTCCAGTAACATTTAGAGTAGATCAGTTGTAAACGAAACAAGCTGTGGATTTGGTACAAGGCCAGATTGACACTAGACACAATAATACCTGTTACTTTAAAATAAGACTCCAATACCTATGCTTTGATACGGTATCAAATTATGGATGGAATATCTTGAATCTGCAATAAGCTACTCATATTTGGCAATACCCAATGTTTCCGAAAGATTAAATTACTTTGTTAAGGTTAGTATTGACAAAGTTTCTGTTAATATACAGATTAAATCAGCAGGTAGGAGACAATGCCAAAAGCAATTATGATGTAACACTAACAAAGCATGTGCCTAATCAAATTATTTGGTAGAGTCAATAGTAGTGATCGATTAAGGTATATAAAATAATTTTTGTGTTTTTGATTGCTCATCATATTAATTTCAAATATTAAGTTAATTTCTTATAATATAGCTCCGTATAGGTATCAGCTATAAGGATGGATTTTGTTTGATAGACTCAACACAAGATTAATATAAAATTACCTAAGGCATTTCATTAGGTTAACATAATAATATGAGACAGGCAGTGGCTTACCTCCAATCTTGCGCCACATGCCCTGTCACCTGCACACGTAAGGACCTAATGGCTGCGTCAGCAAACGGTGTTCGCGCAACTGAATTTTGGGCCGAATTAATAAAAAAATCTATATGTACTTTATTGCCATCGACGCTTTAAGAGGAAAAATAATATATCCATTCAAGAAGGAAGCAATTCAGGAAGGAATAACTGCCTACTAAGTACCCTCATTTTATGCAAAAAATTATTTACAAATATGTTTCACTACCCGCGTGACTGGCAGTAAGTCATAAAGTGTATCATTCGCGAATTTGTTTCGAGTCAACCGCGCGTGATGGATGATGGCACATGACGTTCTGCTCTGTCATGAGACACGACGTGGAAAATTTTACAACGATGCTCTTGTGAATAGGCATAAAATATGACGTGAGCTGGCGGTCGTTATAAAATGGGCCTAGGTTTACCTGGATCTGGGTAGCCTGGATAGAAGACACTTCCAAAATTATGTTAGTGTGTAGAATTCTGGGACACACCTACCTATTTGGTGGCAAAACCTTACTTAAACCTACTATTTCACCTTACCACTATTTGCTAGGAAAAAGTAATCTTAGGCAGAAATTTCTCTGCCGTATATTGAAAAAGTGACCCTATGTTTGAGTCTAAGATTTCGTGATTGAATAACGGTGATTGGTGAGACATGAAGAACATAGAGCATCTACAGTTCTCACTTCTTATAACAATAGTTTACTATCCATGCTCCATTATTTTTCAGGGTTTCCACGAACTGGTTAATAATTCGATATATCCATAGTGTCGGTAAATTAAAGACTAGGGATACTAATAGTCACTCACTTTTTCACGTCCAACTGTCAAGCTGTCAGGCTGAACACATTAATATTATCACATAAACAATTATGTTGTAAGTGAAGCATTTATTGAATATTTAAGTGTAACATAGGATCAAAGAAAGAATAAATAACGTAAGTAACAAAAAAAGGAAAAACTAATGTTGATGAGTTACAAAGTTATATAAACGAAGATGCACATTTGGACATACTTGATGATCTGCGATCTAGAAATGCAGACAAACGGGCATCAGTAAATAGATTAATGACTGCAAACGGAGAAAAAAGGGACAAGGACGCTATAAAATTGCACTCCACTTAGTATACCTGGAACATAAACAACATGGCTAGTCAACTTTTATTACTCAATCGCAGTCCTTAAATACATCAAACACGAACAAAAAGCAAGCCAAAAAGGGTTGGTTCAACAACCATTCTGCATTAATATAAACAAGATCTTAATCACATATAAGAAAAATAAAGTGCTAAAAGTGGATATGAAAATGCAAAGTAAACAGACGCTGATGGCTTCAACAATAAACCTGTGACAATATAAATATCAGCTGATGTGCTCTGTACAGATAGTTTCATTGCTACGTCCTTACAGAACACATAAACGATAATGCGAACATCGTTAGACACTTGTTTATAAAAGATATTTAACAAAACATATAATACGAAAAATTATCATAATAATATATTATGGAAGATCACATCACTATGGTCATACCGAGGTTATAAAAACGCGGTGCACACCAGTGACGGACCTCTTTTCGCCGCCAGTCATCGTCTAGGCAACATCGTTTCCTTGTAATATTGTCTCTGACATTTTTCTGCTGACATTTAATTTTGCTGTATTTGATTATTTAATTAAAATGTTAACGTATTTGTTGTTGTGAGCTTTTTAATTGAATTAGGATCAAATACACAAGATCAGAAGTGGGATAGGATCTTAGATTCTATCTCGCCCACCTGGTTTTTGTTTATTTGATTTATTAAAAGAAAAATGTCAGACGAGTCTAAAGGTGAGTACCGTTGCAGCCGACGTGGTAGTTCGGTTCGGCGTTCGAGAAGACAACGCCACCGCACGCCTGATGGTAAGTTCAGGCAGATGATGGAAACGATGATGAGTAGGCTCACAGCGTTAGAGGAGCGATCCGCAGCGCGACCCCATCGATCGCATGAACGGTACGAGCCGCGGGCACTTGACAGTACGAGCCAACCCTTACCGCCATCACGATGCTGCCAGTTCCTGTCACCGAGGTACCACACTCCGCCGTTATGTGGTCGGCGTGGGCATACGCCGCAACCACAACAAAGCGAGTCATGTGCGGATGGGGTGTTGGAAGACAGCTCGGAGCGTGCCGACAAGGAGGCGAGTGGAACAGCGCAGTCACCAGTAACAGACAGGATTGTTGCTATCAGGTCAATCAACAACACGGTAAGGTCAAATCAAAATTTTTACATATTCAGATTTGATCCCAATTTACATAATGTTGACGATTGGTGCGCCGAAGTTGATTTGTTCGTTGTGGAGTCTGCATTTATGAATACACCGATCATAGTGGGAACAGATGTCCTTAATAGAGAAGGTGTACGGTACGTTCATACACGTGATTCTCAGCAACTCACTAGGGCAGTAAGTAACTCGGATATGGTTATGACGGTACAGTATGACACGTCAATACCAATTAATACGTCACTTTTTGGTGATTAATTACAACAATTGTTAGCTGAACTTATTAACAATTTTTCTCAGTATTTCATTACCGGTACAGCGATTTTTACCGTTACTATGGGCAGCATGTCTATCAAATTAAACAGTACTACCCTGGTTAATTATCGACCTCACCGTTTTTCCCATTCTATTTTGACCTCGGCAGGTTTTTCTGTTAATCTAAAGAAGTTTTTATTCCTTACAACCGAAGTCGAATATTTGGGTTGCTGTATATGTCCTGGTCAGGTACGGCCGAGTCATAAAAAAAGTTAAAACGTTAGTTGATTCCGTCGAACCGAAAAATGTTAGACAGATTCGGCAGTTCATGGGCTTAGCCAGTTATTTCAGAAGGTGCGATGTGTACGATTCAAAAGCCACAAAATTGGGCGCACATAGCTCAGGCTGCTGATCTGGAGACTTTTAAGTCTCAGACAGAAACTGACAGACAGACAATTAGACGAGACACGATATTTTGTTTAAAATGACATCCTTTTAAAGTTGGTTCTTTAGTTTTTGTCAGGAAACAAGCTCAATCAACCGGCAAGGCGGACGCCTGCCTGCTCCTGCCTACCTCACCGTGTGATGAAGATACTGCCACATGGGCGGTATGAACTGCAACTCCTGGCTGGCTCCTATGGGAAGTCAACTCAAGCAGCGGCTGAGTATATGATCCCGTGGCGCGGAGAGTGGACTCCTGAAGTATGTGCTGTTTTCTTCGATTGTGAGTTGTTTTCTGTTAGGATAAGTGACATGCTGTGTTACTATCCTAAGGGTTGAGAATAAGCTTCACGTCGTGCCTCTTTTCTCAACCGTGGCTTAAGTTATTTGCTTCACGTCGTGCCTCTGGCTTAAGCTGGTCACAATATAAGTAATGCTTCACGTAGTGCCTCTTACTTAGCTGACTTTTTGTGACTAAGATATGCTTCACGTCGTGCCTCTATCTTGGTTTGATTTGTCTTCTGTGTTATGTAACTGAGATATGCTTCACGTCGTGCCTCTATCTTGGTTTGATTTGTCTTCTGTTTTATGTAACTGAGATATGCTTCACGTCGTGCCTCTATCTTGGTTTGATTTGTCTTCTGTTTTATGTACTTAACTGAGATATGCTTCACGTCGTGCCTCTATCTTGGTTTGATTTGTCTTCTGTTTTATGTAACTGAGATATGCTTCACGTCGTGCCTCTATCTTAGTTTGATGTTTCCCTGTTGTATGAGACTAAGATATGCTTCACGTAGTGCCTCTATCTTAGCTCGTACTTTTTATGCTAACTACCAAGTTATAGCTTCACGCAGTGCCTCTGACTTGGTACGCCCTGTAAACATCATTAATGTTTTGAAAGCCATAAACTTATTTTCTTGTATGTTTCTTGTGTGTTACATATATGCAAGCCCGAATCACGAGGAGTCTACTGTTGTTCTCCAAGGCAACGACTCACCATCCAGAGCTACGGAGCCAGCTGTCAGCGGGAGGCAGCAGCCCAGCATGTTCCGAGTGCAGGGTGGCGTGTCCCCAAGCACATCAGCTGCTGAGACGCATGCTAGCGTCGCCCTCGAGTTGCAAGAGGATCAGGCAGCGACAGGAGCTATTGCTGAGGACGGGAACTTTCAAAGCCCAGAGCAAGAGCTTCATGAGCCTGACTGTGGACATCCTTTGCCGATGCAGGAGACTGACCTGTAAAGTTGAAGGAGCCCGAGGACGGACTCCTGTCAGGAGAGGCCGTATGGAAGATCACATCACTATGGTCATACCGAGGTTATAAAAACGCGGTGCACACCAGTGACGGACCTCTTTTCGCCGCCAGTCATCGTCTAGGCAACATCGTTTCCTTGTAATATTGTCTCTGACATTTTTCTGCTGACATTTAATTTTGCTGTATTTGATTATTTAATTAAAATGTTAACGTATTTGTTGTTGTGAGCTTTTTAATTGAATTAGGATCAAATACACAAGAATATGTTCTCAAGGGAACGAAAGATGCTGTTTAAGTAAATCATAGAAAGAGTAAACATTGAAGGTGAACAAGAAAATGCATTCTATTTAGATATTGCGCTGGAACATTCTATTACCAACTATCGCAACGTTGAAGATAAAATCAATGGCAAAGCAGTATTATGCTTTTTAAACTGTCACAGTGTATTGCGAAAATAATTCACAAAAACGGGATAATATGATGAGCAATTACTATGTCACATGGAAGAGAATAATTCGTAGTGATTGCTATAATTCGATACGTGACTCGCATCAGAGGTTCATGGCAAGGTCCTACGATGATTTAACTTGCTGCTCTTTAAAACAAATATCATTCTTTATGATTGCAGACATTAGTTCGAATTTTGTTTGTGCACTTGTTTTAAGTCGGCAAATCTAACTTTGTCCAGTTTTCATCGGGGCACGTAAGGACAAACAGGAAGACCCCTATTTAAAGAGTCCTTGATCTGCTGAACCTCGTTATCAAGTTCAATATGATTCATCGTTTAAGGATGCAAAGGTCTTTTGACTGCATTGACCTGCGTGAATGTTATATAAACCATTTGAGGAATGCCGTTTGTATCGGTACTTACTTTTCAATCAAAATATTATATACTAGTGCAGCTTGTATTTTTACAATCTCTAGTGGTACATAAACGTGATTTGAAACGCAATAAGCTAAGGACAAATTGACGATCAATCGTCTCAATTTTGAATTACAGGCAATTACAAAATGATGTCATTACATAATGCTGATCATAAACCTACTTATTGTTGATTACGTCTTGTTTTATTATTAAATCCATAAAGAACTTTTCACACCACCTGCTCGAAAATGTCAAATTATATGTCAAGCAACCTTAACCTAAAGTGAGTCATTAGTGGCCGGGGGCACAGCCGGTCAATAATGTTGTACTGGATTTCATTATGACCCGCTGGTCAATAATGTGATTTGAATTTGGAATCTCACATGCTCAGCTAAATTGGCAGTATAGTACTAACAAACACCCTTTGGTGCCAGAAAGAGGAAAGCTATTCTCGATACCCTTACTACGCGTGGATGATATTCTCGATTTCCTACAAAATCATAACGACTGCTTCTTCATATCGTTGCCATGTTTTCGAAGACATAATATTGTAAGAATAATTAGATAACTACGAACCATTTTTAAAAGGAATGGAATAACATTAAAACGCATTAATAATAACAAATACCGTACCGCGCCGTAATACCGTAATAGTAATTGGCTGTAACATTAGTTAATTTATTTTAAGTAAACTGCGCAAAGATTGCTGTGGATTTTGTGAATAAATAAATAAATAATAAAACCTATCTATACTACAGTCGATTTATCACATTTTATCAAAAATACTCTATTTTCAAGAGCGTCTCCAATGACGTTCTAAATTCAAAATGCATACAGCCAATCATCCAAAACCATTCTACCAGCCCTGTATAAAGCTTAGTTTACACAAACGCCACTTCCATGAGAGTGATATCAATAGACACACACGACAAAACCGTAGAAGAGACTTTTTTTTTTGAAAATCGAATTGATCGTGTCTTGGCTACTTATTGGTAGACGCAATAAAGGCGCGAACTTTTCGCATTTAAACTTTAAATTTATCAACAAAGTATTATAAAATGTCGAGTGATGATAGTGATTGTACTCCTGAATTCATTACAACCGAAGCTAATAATATTTCCAATGATTTACTGCCGGAAAAGTCAAAGGAAACTTATATAAAAGCCTACGACAATTTCAAAAAATGGAAAAGTACGAAAGGCGTCACCGTCCATTTCGGAACCAGTTCTATTTTGTTTTTCGTACTATGGCTATTATTTTCTCACAGTAGGTGTAAAAAGTAGAGTATCCTCCTCTGGGCTAAAGGTGTCTTTGCCTTGGGCTAGCTTGAATCCCTCGCTACATTCAGGATTCTTGTATTAACTCCCTCGCTTCGCTCGTGAGTTAAATCCCGAATCCTTCATTGCACTCGAGATTCAATATGACGCCCGTGACATAAGACACAACTTTAGCCCCTCGGTGCATAATCTACTATTATTAATGTTTTAAGAGACTTTAAAATTAGAATTCCAAAGAATTCTTGTAGCACTTCAGAGAGCACAAGGCATTTGCACACCGTGAAATACATTCATAAAGCATATATTACAGCAGGTTCAAGTTTTAAAGCTACATTGATGTATTGCTAAAATGTAAAATAATAGTCTCATGCCTGTAAAAAAACTAAATTTATTAGCGTCGCAGATGACTAGTCGCATACTAATGTTCTGATGGGGAACTGTTATTATTATTATCATAGTCTTGATCGGGAAGGTGTCGTATTCACTACGTATTCGCTATTGAGCAATTGAGCACTTATTTTAACCATTAATATTTGTTCTCCTTAACATTCGTGTAACATCAGTAGATTCTACGCTTTTATAGCTAACTTTTGTATAAAAGAAAATGTCGTTAGGAAACTTGGAAACCTATAATTTTGTAATAAAAAATCTAAGCGTGTCTCACTGAGAGTTAATGGTGTTACCTGTCCTAAACAACATTTATAAGCTATTAGCGCAATTCGATATACTACACGCCAAGTAGTTAGATATATTTATTACGACGTTTACTCTCAATTAAGGACCTTTAAGTACTCATTAGATACTCTATAAATATTAATAACTGGTCAGTGATATATGTACAGTCACGAGCACCAATATGTCAACACTTGGCAACTTTAAATTGCGATTTTTTCACGAAATAACGAATGCAACGTTGAAATACGACACTTTACATATACCTATGGGTTCGAAAATACTATGTTCCTACTAATATAAAATTTCATTCAAAAATAAAGCAGAAAATCGACTTTGAATAAAGCCAAGCGTATACATACTTTTGCTCGTGACTGTACGGTCTCTGTTGGAATAGAAGAGTGAATACTCTAACCTAACCTAACCTAAAGTTTACTTGGGTAAGTGAATACATAACTTGGTAAGTACATATAATATTTTTTGGTATAAGCTTATCTAGTCTGCCATCATATACTAGACTCATCACACTCACTCGGGTATCATAGACTTGGAATTTAGTTATAATTTTTATAAATATCTAGGTACATATTCTGGGAGCAGACTTCTCTGAAAATAAAAAGAAAGTTGATAAGATAGAGGTTTATCAACGTCTCTCAAGACAATTCACGTAGGAAGTGATATTCATCTGACACGTTGATACAAAAAATTGACAAAAAAATGAGTGATAAATCGCTACAATTTATTTTTCTTGACAATGTTTTTGTACGAATATAATACCGACTTGACAGTCAAAATAATAAATTAGGTAAACACAATACATTTGACCGATTGCGTGTGAAAACACGCACCAAGTTGGCCTGAACTAACTTAGAATACAGACAGAGAATTCGTTTGTTCGTCCAACGAAATTAATGAAGCGATAGACCTCGGTTCATTTTGTATTAAGAAATTGTAGGTCAAGAAAGGACGTTCCCGTAGAACACTTTTTGTTACAGAATATATTTATAGTATCTTTTCTTCTCTGCGAGTGAAGCTATACTGTATCGTCTTGTTGCTCTTAAAATCATGAGCAGTCCGCAACCTTGACTGCTCCGATGATCACAAGCAACTCTACGATGATTGTGTGTACTCGAGAGCTCTTGATAACGACTTCGTTTATGCTGTTGTCTTGCTCTTTTCAGTTTACTACTTCAATTTTAGTTTTATTTCTCATTTCTTTCATTTCTTCGGGCGATTGTTCGTATGGTATTTTGTTTATATTACTGTTTGACGTGAAACGGTGAAGGGAAACAACGTGAGGAAACTGGTATGCCCTAGAACTAAAAATTCGTTACATCTACCAACTCGCACTGGGTATGCGTGGTGTATTACACACACCCCCTCTCTCCCTTCCCTCTCGCCGAGAGGCCTGTGTCCCAGCACTGGGAACATTATAGGCTGATTATGTGTACTGTTTGTCGTAGTGTGGACGACGAAGCAAATTCATATTAGTTCATCTATTGGGCTATTTCATAGCCATTGATAGACCTTAAACTTTTTATATACACATTGACATTGATGAATTTTATATATACAATGACATGAATATTTACTTTGTAAAGTATTATTTTTAAATTTAATTATTGTGAATGTGAGGACTATCATGTGGGTCATTTCTTTTTTCTGTTTTCCTTCTTAGTTAGTTTTAATCATGATCTGGCAGTTTTAGTAATTTACGCGGCCTACCTAAATGTCCTCTATTTGGTATTATTCGTCGAATCGTTGAACTCCTCAAGTTCTGAGCTGCACGATTTTTGACAAAATGCGTGCACTGATTGGACAGGTCCGCTCAATCTGTGTGGTTCTTTCCTCAAAAGACCATTTCAGACACCAATCTAAGTACATGGTCTTCACACGATCTGACCAAGATTTTGTCTGGACTTTAAAAGAGACTGTGCCCTCTGAGTTTGTTTCGGCCTTTCTTCTCAGAATAGTCAAATACGAAACGCCGACCTCATCTAGTTTAAAAAAATGATATGATTGACGTGTAAAAGTGTTTGTACAAATCTACTTACAGAAAATAAATCATTTATCATTTCATCATTTATCAAACGTTTTCTTTCATATGAATCCCAACATTATAATATTTCAATAAAATATTTTCCAAAAGGGATTTTGTATATTCTCTCCGATTCTAAAACAAAACCCTCAACTTTAATTCGTGGTCAGGTAAAAGCCCTATTTACCCCAACACGACGTTACCACATGTCACTACATATTTACTTCCAGACCTACGTTTCCCGCACGGTTATCCCCTCCTTTACCAACACCTAGAGGATAAAAAACACCGCAATATTTTTTTTGAAAATTTCAGTTACCAATAGAGTAAAGTACAATAACAGTTTACCTTTTAAACTTAAATGAATGGTGTACGTGACGGTTGTTTGTAGTAAACTACTCGGCTTCGCGTAGGTACAATGAATACAACAAAACTTGAGTTCAAATGTTTTCTTATTTAGGGTTGCTAATGCCATACGTAGAGCCTTTAGAGAATTTGCGAATGAGAATTCCTTGCAGGGGTACCTATGGCACAGCCCCTTCGGGATAGCAGGCGTGTTGCTATGTTATAATTGTGGTTATAATACTTTGCAAATACTTACGTAATTATTACACATCTGACGTGTGTACAAACCTAAAAACTCACAAGTACACACAACGTCATACAAACCGAAAAAAGTAGTAAGGCAGAATAATTTTCCTACAAACAAATATTTAGACGTATAGATATTTTCTTTTTAATAAAAAAAAGTTATTAAAAAAAATTTAAAACCCGACTGCGGCAAAAAACTTAAGTTAAAAGAACTGTACATCATACCATTTTTATTATATTTTCAAATTCAAATGGGTCCCGCCTGCTTCCAACTTTTATTTATTTTAAAATGGGCTTGTTTTTAGCTTTTCAGTTCTTTTAACTTAAGTTTTTTACCGCAGTCGGGTTTTTTTTTAATAACTTTTTTATTTCCAGCTTTTTAGTTTACAAAAGTGAAAGATTTCGCTGAAGATTTAGTTCTTGGTACGTGTTTTTAACCCCCGACGCAAAAACGACGGGGTGTTATAAGTTTGACGTGTCTGTGTGTGTGTGGGGGGGTGTGTGTGAGTGTGTGGGGGTGTGTGTGTGTGTGTCTGTCTGTGGCATCGTAGCTCCCGAACGGATGAACCGATTTTGATTTAGTTTTTTTTGTTTGAAAGGTGTATTAGTCGGGAGTGTTCTTAGCTATGTTTGATGAAAATCGGTCCAAGATGGCCGCCGCTACAAAATGGCGGATAACATATTTTTTCACAATTCCATCAATATGGGTATCAAATGAAAGGGCTTCAATAGTAGAATACTATACACTATAACAAATTTCAAATCCAAGATGGCCGCCACAACAAAGTGGCGAATTACATTTTTTTTCTCAACTCCCTCAATATGGATATCAAATGAAAGGGCTTGACTAGTAGAATACTATACACTATTAAAAATTTCAAATCCAAGATGGCCGCCACCACAAAATGGCGAATTACATTTTTTTTACACAACTCCTTCAATATAGGTATCAAATGCAAGGGCTTGACAAGTAGAATAATGTACACTATACTTATTGAAAGGGTATGAGGAATATTAACTACCTAACGAAATGAAAACTGAAAACTTAAGAAATATAATCAAACAAAAAAAATCTGTTTAGTCTTAAAAATTATTCTTCAACTATAAATTACTTAATCAATATTTTTTGACGGATAAAAAACCTGATTAAACACCAAATTACCAGAATCTTAAAACGGAAGAAAATAAAAGAGATGAAATACTTACAAAAATTAAGGAGTCCCTACAATAAGCATGAAATAAAAAAATTAATTAAAAATTTAAAAAACCCCCGACAAAAATAAAATTATGGAATCCCTACAAAAAGCATGAAATAAAAAAATCTTATGGAAGTCGGGGGACCTCAGAATAGAAGCTGTTCCACATGCAGAACGGTCCCCCGACTTCCATAAGATTTTTTTATTTCATGCTTTTTGTAGGGATTCCATAATTTTATTTTTGTCGGGGGTTTTTTAAATTTTTAATTTAATTTTTTTACGTCTTGTCACTTCGAATTACTTTTAACTATATAAGTTGCTTATATTTTTGTAATCATCTTTTAAAGCCCTTTATTTTGATACCTCACTCGTTAGGTTTTGAAAAAAAAAATTTTTTTGAAGACATAACATTGCGCCAAAAATCGGCCATTTTTAATTTTCCCTAACGTCATGTCTTTAGTGACACTCGCCGGACTAAGAGGAAGCGATTGACGTGTGAATCATAAAAATCGGCCCAGGCATTTGGTCTGTATGCTTCAAAGGAACATACAAACATACATAGGCTGATGAGCACATTACCACTCCTTTGCGTCGCGCAGTCGGGTAAAAAACAACACGTTTTGAGTTTTCCGATCAATGCCAACATTTTAGGATGTTATTTTATCTTATTCCAAATTATTTTTTGCACACTCCACCTTATTTATTCTTTTATCTAACATGGTAACATGATTATCGCGTGTCAGCGACAAAAAATGTACCTATTGTTAAGAGTTTTTGTCTTGGACATGACAACTTGAAGTCCTAAATGATGCTCGTTGAATGAGCAATAGATTCTTTTGTATTCTGCTCGTCGTATTGCGATTGTTGACCACTTAAAAGGTACGTAAATGTATAAAAGAGATCTAAAATTATTGCGGTCTTTTACAGATTTACAAAAAGGTATTGATATATGTAGGCATGTATAAGCGCAAAGAAATCTAAAACTGTTTAGAAATAAATATTGGGGTGAAAACTGTTCGAAATGTTGGAGTGTAGGTAATTACTATTATAGTATCTATTTTTTTTGGTAATTTTATTATAAAGAAGATGGATGCAGTAAATACCTTTATAAACTGCGGAAACTCGCTTGATTAACAGAGACGCAAAAAATTAGAGGAGACAAAAATAGATGTAGTACTAATGTACTATTTGTTTTAGCGACAGACGTACTTGGCGACGTCAAAGCTGCTCTTTAAGCATGTGTCAATATACGAGTACATTATATGCATACTACCTGACTTGAGGAAAAGTTATAAAAATGTCGGTCTATAGATGTTCATATGAAGCCGCTATTGACTGAGTGATATCCATCCGTCTTTAGAACCTACTGAAAGCGCAGTAAAGGTGATTCATGTAAGACAATGCTAGCAAAAAAGTTTAACCCATTAATCGTCGGATGTCAACACTTGTTTGGTACTTACATATTTATAAGTATAGCATGAATGTAGATTTTCAAGCAAAAAAAACTTGATCTCATCATCATCTGCCTAGCCTTTTCTCAAATATGTCGGTTCGGATGATCGACTTCCAGTTTAACCGGATGCAGCTGAATACCAGTATTTTATTTACATGGAGCGACTCTCTATCTGACATCCACAACCCAGTGAAATACCCCCCCAATATACCCCTTGGTTAGACTGGTTGATCTGGTTCTTACTGGTTGAATGAGGACATCCGCAGGAGAACTAAGGTAGCCGACATAACCCGAAGAATTGCCAAACTTAAGTGGCAGTGGGCCAGGGCACATTGCTCGCAGAACAGATGGGCGATGAGGCCGAAAGGTTCTGGAGTGGCGACTGCGTACCGGAATACGTAGCTTTGGGAGGCCTTCCACAAGGTGGTCCGACGACCTTGTGAAGGCCGCAGGAACCCGTTGGATGCGAGAAGCACAGAACCGGTCATAGGACAATCTAGAGTCTAGACCAAATCAAACTGGTTCCTAATTTAATTTATATTTAAAAAAAAATTATGACGTTGATTTTTACAATCTGTGACTACAGTAAGACAGTAACTCACACACATGTTAAAATTCTAGGAAAATCATCTACTTTTACAATATTTGTAAATATGTGAGCACCACAATCACATAATTGATTTACCTGTCATTGCTTCATTTTTAATTCTTTTTACCGTTTGTGGTAGACTAATTTTATTCTCGGTGCATCGTCTTCACATATAATTATATTATGTATACAAAACCTTGCAAAACATTTTAAAAAGAGTAACGGTGGAGTTCCCATTCTTCTCCATATGAAAACTACCTTTTGGAATGGGCGACTAGAATCAATTCTATTTTGTTGTAATTTTTGACGTTCAAAAATGCCTTTAATGTGCCTATTTGAAATGAATGATTTGACTTTGAGTTTGAAGTGGAGGTGCTTGGGGGAGGCCTATGTCCAGCAGTGGATGTCTTTCGCCTGAAATGATGATGAATGGATGAAGACTGGTTGCAAAAAAAACTCTATCTCTTCTCTCTGTCTTTCTCTTATCACTAATAGTCAATAATAGTCTAAAATAAAAATCAAAGTGACTTGCAAACTAGGCATGAACATACTTCTACTTGGCACTTTTTCCTGGGAAATTCTAGGCGAATGTCTTCGAGGACATGGGTTATTCCAGTGTGACGTAGACTTAAGTGGGCACTTGGCTTAACTACCAATGATTCAATTTATTGATATCTTTCACCTCACTTTGGTACAATTTGGCTCCTTGCTCACATTCAATAAAATACAAGTTCTGGGACACAATAAAATATTTAACGTTCTCAAATTACTTTATTTTTCTCCAAGGTGCAGCCTTTTGTGGGCTTCAAGGCACTTCCCTATTTGCTCCATAGATATTTAGGAGTGACACATATCGGGCTGTAACCTCGAAGGGCAGTAAATAATGTGACTGCAGATGGATTAACCGATAAGGATAATCATTATGTATTTTAAACTTACTGCTTGATACTTTCATGTTTTCTTTTTAAGTTGATAAGCACTATTCGTAAAGTAATGTACGTATTTAAATAAAATTCTGTTTCAGCTTCTTTCGGCTATCGAACTATTTTATCTTTAGAACCTATCATATACCTAAGTAGATCCTAACCTAATTATAACTATTAACAAACTAAAATATGGCGTCGAAAAATTCCTCCGCCACGCTGTTGACTGGTAATGCAGCTACACAAGAGACTTGTGGCATGGCATTGCCACGTTGTATGGCAATACTTAGCCTCTGGCCAAGGTAAACACCAGCCCTTGAGTCACGGGAAGTGTCAACCAGCCGTTTGAAGATTTCACTGAATAAGGCAGTAGATAGGTATCTTCTTAGCACGTATAGGTTATTCATTTTGCAATATAGATAATTTATTAAATAAATGAGTCGTACGAATACTTTTAAAGACGAAACTAATGGAAAAATACAGACTGGTGTTATCTTTTGCCTATAAGAACAACCAAAACAGGTGACACGACCTAAACATGATAGGAATAACTTATCTGATTAAAAAAACGCAAAATTCAACGTGGTTAGACGTTGTTAAAATAACATCAAACTAAATAAGCCATCAATCATTTGTCAAATATTATGTCCGCCTCCCAGCTTTGACAAATATTTACATTTAAACAATACAACTTGTTTTCGAAGAATTGCACAATAAATATTTCGACATGACATAAATATTCGAACTCAACACTTCAGCTTAGCTAAAATTAACAATTACTTTAGTCCTTACGTAAAGTAGGAATACAGAATGAACTGCAGAATGCAAAGTGAATACAACGGCTAAGCCCAGTACGCACGACCGTTTTTTTCGCGTTAGGTACAGCTGTCGTCACGTAAAAAGAACGCAGAGCGACACTGGAGGGAGTGTGTCTGTGTCTGCGCACGGGTACAGTCGTGTCCTAAAGTACTAGGCTATTGTTTTGTATATACAACATTAGTTTGTAATAAAAATCAGCTGTTCCATACATTTGTGTTCTCTTAAATCGACAAAATGTATGGAATAGCAGATTTTTTTTTTGCGATTTCAGGTTTGGGCCCATAGTAAAAGTTGTTCATAATGTACAATGACCTCTTAAGAGGTTGTTAATGTTTTACCAATAACTCTGTATAAGTGTAATGGTTTTATTGTAGAATCATATTTAGTTACATTACTAGTGTTGCTCCCTTCATACCACCAATTTGATCGTAAAATCGGTCAGTGCGCAGGTAAACGCCAGCGTTTTTTTACGTGACGGGACCAATACCTACCGGATTTTCAACGCACTGTTTAGCGCCGAGATTTGGAAATCCAACAGCGTGCTTTTTTGACGCGCTGGGATGCGCTGTTGGATTTTCAATGCTTGGCTTAATACCGAGAGTTGAAAATCCACTGCGCCATAAAAAACGTCGCTGTTAAAACCACCCATATTCCTGGGGGTCTACTCCGAAGCGGTTAACCACTGTATCAGAAAATGACCGAATATTCGGCCTATACAGTGGTTAACCGCTTGGGAGTAGACCCCCTGGGCTTACCTAAGCAATGTACATATTCACTTTACATACTGCACTTCATTAAGTATTCGTACAGGGTTAAAGTAGATATTTATTTAAGCTGAAGTGTTGAGCTCCTGGGCTAAGAGACAAGATTCAATCAAATTCACCATTGACGTCACTAAGAACAATGAAATGAATGTAAGCGAAAACGTGGACGACATATTAAGTGACGGAATAGGAATAATTTGGCAGAATGCCTGCGATACAACTGAACTTGTCCCTAAGTGAGGAAGGAACGCGGTGTGAAAACCTAAGTAAGGGTAACAGGTAGTCCAATTGTGATGAAGGTTTGACATGGTTAGTCACTGGACAGAGTGCCTGGTTAGAATATTGAACAGGAAAAAGCAGCTAATTTCTTCAGTAACCACATTAGCTACATTAGTATGAACGGGCAATTACCTTTATTGATAAAAAAAGCTACCAAGTGTGAGTACACGAAGGGTTGTACCACTTGGAAACAACACTTTTCTTGTATGGATACCACCTTTAATTTTTTACTTTATTTTATTTTTATTATCTGTTGTTATAGTGGCAATAGAATTAGACATTCTGTAAAAAATTCTACTGTCTACCTATTACGGTTCATGAGATACAGCCCCCCTGACAGACAGACGGACGGACAGAAAGCGGAGGCATACGTTGACACCCTTTGGGTACGGAAGATTAAAAAGCAAGAAAGTCAGTACTTAGGTACTTTTAGTTAATTTTGGTGTAGGTACAAAATATAAGGTCGAAAATAAAAAAAGAGTAATTTTACGCATAAAGTTTTTACCAGCACTAAATATTTTTATTGCTTCATTCTCCCCTACACATTGTTTACGCACTGCGTGCCCTAGACAGCCACCACAATTTTCATTCCAATTAAAACCGATTTTCAAGTCCTGTGTTAGTGCCGCTTTGGTGACCCCAGACAATACAGACCCCTTTTATTCTCTCCCTTTTCCTACCCCTGTTTTCACCATATCAGCTTCATGCCTCAGCTGGACGGACGGAGTTATGAAACAAAAAAAGTAATTGATGTCGCAGTATTTTTATCGTCCTCACCACAATCAGTTATTTTATTTACCGGTATAGTTAACAAAACGGGAATTTTGACTAAGAACTTGTAATCATTTAAATCAAAACCAAAAGTCATTTATTTAAATCAAGCTGAGAATCAGCACTTTTTGATCATCAAAATCACTTAAGACAGTCCCCCAAAACGCCAACCATTCACCATTTCCTAGTGATTTAGCTGGGAAGAAGTAGCGCAACAAACTCCCCAGCAGCAATAATATTAATTTACAAATCATAACTAAAAGTTCTCTACTGAGTACTGAGATGGGTGACCATCTTTACATACCGTGACCCCTCCGTGTCTCGTAAAAGAACCTTAAGCCGTTGGTCCCGGCTGTCATTCATGGATCTTTGACAGTCGGTACGGGTAGTCAGAAGTCCGAAAGTCTGGCAACCAGTCTTACCAAGGGGCGTATTTATTACCTAGTAACAGGGTAGTGGAGGTCAGATAGGCCGTCGCTCCATGTAAAATACTGGTATTCAGCTGCGTCTGGTTAGACTAGAAGCCGACCCCAACATAGTTGGGAAAGGCTAGGCAGATGATGATGAACAAAAAGTTCTCTACTGTGTACCCATAAGCTCATAGACGCGTTCAAATGAATAGCTTGATAAAAGGAAGTTAATAAATGAATACGTGTTCTAAGAAGTTTTCCTTCCTTCCTTCTGAGAATCAAGTGTACATAAACAAGTACATAGAGAAGATGATAGTCTAGTAAATATTACGTCCTTATTGGCCTCATATTCAATACAGGTCAATGAATAATAATTATATTTCATCAGTGGGTATTTCTATCTTTTACTTGCCTACGGTTGGTCCGTGGATAAAAACCATCCGTGGCTAAGGTGACCATCTTTACATACCAAAACCCTCAATGCCTCGGAAAGCACATTAAGCTGTTGGTCCCGGCTGTCATTCGGGGATCTTTGACAGTCGTTACGGGTCGTCAGAAGCCCGAAATTCTTCCGGTTAGACTGGAAGCCGACCCCAACATAGTTGGGAAAAGGCTAGGGAGATGATGACTTGCCTACGGTACGGTAGAATAATCTAGGCCTTTTCGAACATATTATTTTCCTGAAACCATTTTACATTATATATCTAGTTTCGTAATTAAAGCGAGGTTATCATTTCTTCGTAGCGTTTCGATGGCAAATACCATAACACGAAAAAATATGTATCGTTTTTTAAATTTGTTTGGCCCAAAATTCAGTAACGCGAATACCGTTCGCTAACGCAGCCATTAGGTCCTCACGTGTACAGGTGACAGGGCATGCTGTGCAAGATGGGTAATCAATTAATGATCAGTATTATTAAAGCCGTAATTTATCCTAATTATAAATTTATTAATATAATAAGTGTACCTGTATCCTTCACCCTTTAATCTAAATAAATGCTGTGGCCCTGAAAAGTTGCATATGTATTATGTATGTAATCAATATAGTCATTATTTCATGTGTAAGAAGAGTTCTCAAGTAGACCATTTAACTAAAAAAAGATTTATTAATATACTAGTCAATACCTCAATCATGTATCCTTGTATTGGTATATTGCTCTGGCTGCTCGAGTATTGCGCTGAATTTCAAGAAATTCTTTAACGTCATTTTTTATGACGATTTATCTCAGTAGTTCAAACCCTTAATCTTTTATTTAACCCTTAATCTTGGTATTAATTACAATAAGTATTCGTGGTCTAACTGATACTGTAAAAATGCTAAATGTTTTTTCAGCTTTTATTCCGAAATGTTTATTCTGCATTACAACAACCAAGAAGCGAAATTAATGCTAGTCTTACTACTAATTTTACAAAATTGGGGACTCTCCTTTCTCAACAATACATAATTAAAATGTTCAACGTGTTTCATTAGAATTCACGACCTATTATTGAGTAGGATTGATTTATTATTAGTTTTATTTATTTGCGATAGTCTATTGTTGTAAGCAATTCAATTAACCGATTTTGTTTGTGCACAAAGACTTTGATAATTAAATTACTTTCAAGAAAACAATGTCCAACTACTTTTTCAGTCATTCAATTAACCAACTGAGCCTGACGCAGTCCACTGCCAGACATAGGCCTCTCCCAGACTGCGCTACAACATTTTTTCCTTCGCCTTTCGCATCCAGTTTGTCCCAGCCACTTTTTTAAGGTCGTCGGTCCATCTAACTGAGGAGCGTCCCACACTACGTTTGCCAATACGCGGTCTCTCCAGGACTCGTGTGCTTGATCCGCGATAGGTCTAAATTGACAAACATGGCCAGCCCACTGCCACTTCAGCTTGCTTGTTCTGCAAGCTGAAGCACAAGCTATTTCGGTGTCCTGTATTATTATTATCGTAAGTTTTTATTATCTAAGAAAATGTTTAGGGGTGAATATACTCATTAACACAAACAGCTTTTGTTCTACGACTTTCAAAAATAAGAAAAATGTTCATCTTCCGGTATATTGTTCGTAACGTCAGGTCGGGTTTGTATTTTATTTTCTTTGTTTTTGTGTAACGAACATTGTTTAAAATTATTTAATAACTAGCTGCTGCCCGCGACTTCGTCCGCGTGAAATGTATGTTCTGCCCGCGCTGTCACTTCGTTTTCGGTTAGCGATCTTACTGACTTTTTTTCTGTTTACTCGGCTCCTAAGGGTCATAGCGTGATGTTAAGTAGCGTAAAGCCTTCCTCAAGAATTGGGCTGTCAAATGCAAAAATAATTTTTCATATCCGTTGGGCAGTTCCAGAGATTAGCGCGTTCAAACAAACAAACTCTTCAGGTTTTTTATTATACTCTTCAAAGATCTTATGCTTACAATCATCAACAAATATATTTCGAAAAAGATTATTACAGGATTTTATGTTGATAAAAAACTATGGCCCATAACTCCTTAATAGGTACCAACTCTTAACATCTTACACACGTGATAACTTTTAAACGAAATATCCGATTGAGATGAAACAAAAAGTATTTTACTTCTTCATAAATACTCTTGATAACATAATGCTTAATTTCGATAAAGATTAATATTACGATACATATTTAACGTAGTTTTTTTTTCTTCAGACGATTTAATAATTATTTTGAACACAAAATCGGTTATTGTTATTAAACCATGATAGCTAGATATATGTTCTCGCGGACTTTTTTGTAGGTCTTAATGAGCTCTACAAACCCGTAGTACATCATTTTGTTCTATTGTCAATAGTTTTTGCAGCGCACGCAAAAATAGGTTTTCGATTTTACACCTTGTGTTACAAAATAGCAATTTTATTACGGATCCCTAATTTTGAAAAAAAAAATATAGCCTATAGCCTTCCTCGATAAATGGACTACCCAACACTAAAAGAATCATTCAAATCGGACCAGTAGTTCCAGAGATTAGCGCGTTCAAACAAACAAACAAACAAACAAACAAACTCTGCAGCTTTATAATATTACTAGCTTCTGCCCGCGACTTCGTACGCGGATCCTGTTGCTTATGCCAGCGACAACGGGGTCGTCAAAATCGAAGATCTGAAACGTCTGATGTCGAATTCTAAGAACCCGGGGACTGGATAACAACGGGATGCGCGAGACGATTCGAGACGTCATTTTCAGGCAATAATGAACCAATAGGGTGGTAAACTTGGCCTTGCACTTTGAATGTTGGCATAAATGGGCCTTCTGAAATCTGTTTCGCAACAAAAGATGTCATTTGAAAGGCATTATTGTACGAACGTATACTGTCCAAGAAATGTTTTGACTGTGATGGTCACCGATTAGCAGTGATCTTAATATTTCTGGAGGATTTTGTAATATTTCAATATGTACTTTCCCACCTGAGCAACACATACCGTTTGTTTCTTTTTGCTATTTAACAGCTTCACAAAAAGTACAATTTTCAACCATACCTCCGATGGCGGAATATGTGGCGTAGTCAATCATAGGAGTATACGTAAATGCACTCCGTTCCTTATCAACCCAAGGAAGGTCGCCATGCCCTACGGCTATATCTTGAGACACATCCGATTCTTCAGATGATATCGACATTCTGTTCAGAGAATGTCGAAGTCGATCAGAATTCAAACGTTCGTTGCGCTCTTCTTAATCTGTCCGTATCAGCGGTCAGTCGCGCATCATATTCTGCACTGGTCTCTAGAGACCTGGATGTAGATGCGTAAATACGCTGAGAACGCAGGCGTGCTTCGCGATCCGAAGAGGTTTCCACGGAGCGAGTTGCAGCCTGATGTTCTCAAACAGCATCAAGTCTCTCCTGACGCTCTTCGGTAGATTCTTGGGATCTTAAGATCCTCAATCTTTTAGCTCCTTTTGGAATTGGGAAAGATTTGACCTCTTTCTAGGCATGGTAATAGTTTTATTATGAAGATACCTGATCAATTAAAATCTAAGTGACTGCTCCCCTACCAAGGGTGCCCAGACACGGGATCGTCTGGCGCCCATGTGCTGGTTTGGTCCCTGGGGTGGTCATGGCGTGCTATGTGTTCTGGTGCGCCGGTGATGGGGAGTACTCCCCAGGGGAGGGTCCGGTGACGGACAGCCGCGGCGGGTTCACGGATGAGTGCTAACGCGTGCCCATGTTCCCGCCATAAGCGGCAGAGGAGGACACAGTGGAGTTTTAGTGGGTTAGAGTCCCACATAACTGCACTATCTCCCCGTGGTAGTGCAGAATGCATGAGCATTTCTTCACGTTAAAAAAAATAAATGGGAGTTTTGGCCAGTAGAGTCAAATTTTCAATGATATACCATCGTCATCGAAAATCAGTCCTAAACTGTTACCGCCTTCACCGCGTGGAGGTGAAATTAGTGATAGCTTTGATTTCCACATCAGATGTTTCTGGTCTTCGATTTTTATAAGTCAACAGGAAATGCCCATCAGACCGAATAACTTTTACTAAGACGTCATTCCTATATGTGTTATGGTGTAGCTGGGCTCTTGGAGTTCCCCATAAGGTGTTCCAGATCTTCAAATTTATTCTCTCAGCAGAAAATCCTCATCACGTGGAACAATTTTTGCTATTTTACCATTTTTGTATCTCTTATAGTTAAGCTGGTCTGTTTCGGTTCTGCATCAGGTGTTCAAGTTTCCAAGATGAATTATAGCCTGAATGTTGTCCAGTCATATAACAACTATACAATAAAAAAAAATCATTCAAATCCGTCCAGTAGTTCCGAAGATCGGACGCGCAGGCCCGAGGCGTGTACGTACTCTGACAGAATACCTTAACAAATGTTCGCCGTGATTCTTTAAATTGACATAACTTTTTTATTTATGAACCGATTGACATGAAATAAACACTAAATGTTAAGTGAAGCCTACTACAATATATTAGTGAAAACCGCATCTAAATCGAATAAGCCGTTTCTGATATTAGCGTGCACAAACAAACAGACAAACAGACAAAAAAAAAATTAATTACAATTTCGGGTTCGGCATCGATATAATAACAACCCCTGATACTTTTTTTTTATATATTTCCATTGTACAGACACCACTTTTCTACAAATTTATTATATGTATATGTACAGTCACGAGCAATAATATGTCAACACTTGGCAACTTTAAATTGCGATTTTTTCACGAAATAACGAATGCAACGTTGAAATACGACACTGTACATATACCTATGGGTTCGAAAATACTATGTTCCTACTAATATAAAATTTCATTCAAAAATAAAGGAGAAAATCGCCTTTGAATAAAGCCAAGTGTATACATACTTTTGCTCGTGACTGTACAGACACCACTTTTCTACAAATTTATTATATGTATAGATTGCCTACAAACCAAATATAATGAACACCTTTATATTATAGAAGTCTTAACTAAGAAAATGAACTTACTTGAAATGAATCTAAATTGAAATTAATTTCTGTTTAGAATTCGCGAAGTTGCGCGGGAAAATTTCCACATGGCGGAAGCGTCCTTTTTAAGTTAAAATTGAAAAACCTGTAGACTCACATTAGCTAAATGCACAAATCGTGCATAGCCACAAGAAAAAGAAAAAAAAAAACGAGGAATTTCTGACAACATAAGTGATGTTTCTTTATTCGAAGGAAAGATGTTCGCCTAGGTACCTACAGCTTTTGTAAATATTACACAGCTCGGTTTAACTGGGCTCTTTGTAAATTGAGCAAAAAACCCGAGTTTTCTTCGGTTAACACTTTGCGAGGACACTTAACCCTCGACGTAATAACAATAAAACTTCTATTGTGTCTAGTTCAGTGTCCTTCAATGTGTTAAAATAAAATAATAAGCTATAACAATCGCCTTTCTTTTTAATTACTTACCAAAAACCAATCAGAAACCGGATTTGTTTTCAACCACATTTCTGCGAACAAAAAATGTAGGTAAGTGCCATCGCCTGTTCAAATGTTCTGAAGTTGGTAAAAAAACGCTAATATTGACGCGGTAGCTATTTAACACATACTTTCTTGATCTTGACCGTGAACGGCCGCAGATATTTGATTACGATCATTATGATCCGATAATGTACATTTTGATGGTTGTGATGTATTCGTAGAGACTTAGATACTGATTGAATTGACTGACTTTAATAACTTAAGGGGCTAACGGGGAGACGATTTGTTTTTAACTACAAACATTTAGTCAAAAATAACATACCAACTTTAATTGGGATAAAAAATAAAAAAACATACTTCGTCTAAGACATGCATGCTTCGATCATGCATGGCTCAAAATACTCTAAATGGTGCCAACTATCCCTTAGGCTTTGTATCCTGCTTCCAAACATCCTATATAGTTTCATCGCAAATAAGTCGTTAAAATGTTTTTTTTTTTAATTTTCCTTCATTTCACTAGCTTTGTTTCTATTAACCTATTCATTGGCGTCACCTAGTAGGTATGGAGGAAACCGAAACATAAATCTTTTTTGAAGCTAACAGTAATCATTTTATTATAAATTAGGCACTGCCATTTTTACAGTAATTAAAACAACGCTCTGAATAATAGGAAGTGAATAAATCAGTAAAATTGTGACAGATAAAACGGGTTACCGAAATGTTTGAACGAGGAAAATAAACAATAACAAAACGGTGAGGCAGTGTGTGTGTGACACATTTAATTTAAAAAACTGCGCATGAATAAAGCCGCGCGTGTCTGCTTTGTGGAAGTATATAGGTACCTACATTAAATTCTTCACTTAAATAAGTGCTCCACCTAGTGAATACAGCCTCCTAAAAATGTCGTGGAAGAATACGCAACTTAATGACTCAACGTCGTAGATAAACAAAAACATTAGTAGGTATTTACAGTTTTTTATAACTCAGTAGACATAGAGGGCTATGTTTATATAGAATGTCCACTAAAAATGTAGGCTATCTGGATCACCGTATTAGGAGAGCGAAGAAGTAGAAGTCGGTTTTGAGTATGTCCACAAGCGTAAAATTTTCATTTAGTCTTCGATTTTCAAACGTGACGGACGTACAATGCGGCTTTCAATTGTTTGTTCCTTAGGCATCCATTTTTTGTTTAGCGTTTAGTGTGGTTAGGTCTATAGCCCACTTTTTCCATGGATTCCGTAAATTTTTTGCGTTACAATTTTTTATGCGTGTTTTGAATAAACAATGCGTCATGATTCAGGGCCAACCAGTTATGTTTCTAATGGGAATAATCCTTTGAACATCAAAATATTATAAAGAAGTTGGTACCTACTCACAAAAATATATTCGTAAAGCATAAAAGTTTATGTACAGACGCCAGCACATCTAGCTACCCGAAACTGTCAAATTTTCCAGATGACGTTGACAGGGGGGCACTGTTGGCAAAGATTCGTGCAATTACTTTGTGAAATGTCAGTTGAAATGTAAAAAACAAGATGGCGGTGTTAGTTCCGATTTTGGCCACGCGCCAAAGTAACGTTGTAGAGCTGTGTCTTATAATGACATATGCCATGTCATTGTACTGTCATCTAAAGCCAATTTCAAACTTTATTATTGTCATTTCGGCAGCGATTGCTCTAAACACTAAAGTAATATGATGACTACAATCTGACTGTACATTACAAGTTATGGCGGAAGCCAAAAGTTTATAAATTAAATTACAGCAAAAAACAAGTAACTATCTAAATTACCTATATACGTTGAGTTTTTTTTTTCGTAGAGTTAGAGATGCTCCCTGTGAGTTTGATCGATGTCATTATTCAGTCACGTGCTTGTCACGTGCAATGAAGTGGTTAAGTATTCAAATAAATTGATGCCACTATGAAAACCCTTTAAATAAAGTTTTTTTGATCTGACAATGCCACCAAAGAACTCATCACCAGCAGTACTTGCAAATATACCGGGGGCAGTTCAAACAAGTACCAAGATTTTATAGCGTAGTCAACATTCTGGGACATAAATTCTGTAGTGGTAAATGTTGATGGCAACATAGTAACTACTTTTACATTATGATTAAGTCATTTACTTCTGGTTACATCTAGACATCTTGTCTATAAAGACTGGTATGGTAATTGAGGTATAATCATCCGGGAAGGTATTTGAATCAAAGTTTTATCGATATCTAAACCTCTATTGACACCGATTGTATTTCAATCGCAGAGAGATGTGAATATTACTTAAAGCTCTTCTTAATTGAATGCTGCTGCGTAGAAAATGTCGAAATTTGATACTGTCCTCTACGTAGTCTATGTAGACAGTATCAAAGTTCTCTCTTACTTTATGTAAAGGTAGTTCATAATAATATGTTTGTACATATGAACTACCTTTTTAAAGAGTAAACCTTTATGGTAACCGACAAACAAAAGAACCAAAACATTTTTACAAAAAAAAAAAACTTGAAGATCCTTTTTTGAAATACAAAATACACGTAATGATTATATAATTATGAGAACTTACATTAAGTTCCCGACATGCATATTTAACTTTTCTCTATAGTTCATTGGACTATGGACTTGGCAACTTTGCCCAAGTGTTGTACCATCACTGAATAATGATATTTATCAATGAACATTAGTCTACTCTACCCTACATTAACTAGGAAGATGGCTTGAATGCTGATAGTGATTTTGCTAAGGACGTGGGAAATATGGAAAACGACGCACCGATATAGAAGTCTAGCTTCTGCCCGCGAATGAGTCCACTTGAAACATATGTTGTCATTATGTTAGCTAAGAGTGCTAAGACCTACGGACAGTGGTCGACTTAGTCTTAGACAAATATTATTCAAAATAATGAATCACTGACTAATGAGGAAGATTTTCGTATTTGTTTTAGCCAAGTTTGTAGAGGCACTTGAGATTGACGTGGATAACGAGGGTATTTCGATAGTTCTTAGAAAATGTGACTCGAACTCAAAATAACAATAGCAGTAACATTTTAACATGGCTATAGAATATGAATCATCGTTACCTAATTAGTTTTTTTTTATTGAATTTTTGAAGCTAACCTTACTTGTAGAGCTCGCGTGTCCCTTGTAGAAACCTGTAAAAATATTTCCTTATTAAATATTTTTTATTAATTAGTGTTCTATTCAAAATTAACAAAACATAGCAGTTTCATTTTAATTTTGATTCTAACACCAACATAGTTTGTAAGTTCTAATACCTACTAACTAATACAATATGGATGGTTTCCGAATTAAATGATTTGAATTTATGTTTCTAGCCTTTTCTCACAGTTGGTTGTAGTAACTAGGCCAACCAAATGGGTTAGGTTAGTTTAGAACTGTGACTGTGACCAACCGCGCTACATCCAAGTTGGTCGTAGTTACTTGGCTATTAAATATTAGAACTAGGATTTATTTAGGACCCCAAAATATGAATTACTGGCTGCGCCCCGTGGTTTCACCCGCGTAAATGTCGATCCCGTGGGAATATCGGGATAAAAAGTAGCCTATAATGTTAATCCAGAGTGTCAGCTACCTCCATACAAAATTTTATCAAAATTGGTCCGGTCCAGCCGCTTGAGCGTGAAGAAGTACCAAACATTTCATTATCTGGTTTAAAAATACTTTTAGGAAAGTAAAATGGGAATTATTTATGTTCGAATTGAACATGCCCATAAAAAGAATTCTCCTCCGTTGTCGTGTAGGTCACAGTACTCAAGTAGATTCATTGTTTAATAAATACCAAGTCATCAGGAACGTCTTAAAAAGATACAAAGGAAATGATTTCCATTAGGTATATAAACCAGTAATAGTTGAGTTATATGGCTACATCTACCTTTCATATTTCTAATAAACACGTGAAGGCGTAAATAATATAAATTAATGTTCAGTAAATAACGAAATAATATACCTATTGTTACAGTCAATTTACATATTTTATAAACACATTGCTTCTCCTCAGCGCGTACTATGTTTGCACGTCATTGGAAGCTGTAGGTATAAAAATAAGGTATATACTTTAACGTTTTTGCTCCGCACCATGTGAATGGACAGAATTAATCATGTTTTTTTTTTTAATCGTCTACGTTTTTAATAGAACATCTATTAAAAATTTCGGACCAATTTTATTGCTTAACATTTTTGAAACATGTTTCAAATGTAAAATTATGTAAATGTTGTCTTTGTTTATATTATTGATTCAATTTTTTTATTTATTTTAGCTTGATCTTTGATCTTTTCTTCTTTGTTTGAGCTTGTAAATTAATATTAAACCTATGTTAATGTAACTTAATAATACTATTGATACACCGTGTAGTAAAAAAAAAACATAATTATTCAGTGTTAAATTGGTACGGAAAGATTGTTATAATCCTTAAACTACATTTCCCATTTGTATAGCAAAAAGTACTTAAATAACACGTACGAACTCCCTAGAGTTTTCCATGCCCCTTAAAAATCACCATGTATAACAAGTAGGTACCTGAAAGAAAATTGTGGAATTTCACACTATTATCTACCATTAGTCGCTCGCTCAATGAAGTGGGATGAAGTTTGTTATACTCAATTTGTGTTATGGTCTGACGGTGCACGTGCAAACACACGTTACTGTGCACTGTGCACCTCTGTGCGAGTCATTACGCTCTTCATAGAAAACGTAGTTTAAATGGACTTGGAAGATAAACGGAATGTTGATTCGTGTCCTACGCGAGCTGTGATGCTTGATTCGATGTGTATCATTGTTTTTTACTTTAAATATAGCTTTAACAAACCAATGAATCCAAAAAAATATTTGGGTAGGTAATGATTTCGATGCGATGTTAATTATTGTCAAAATCAAAATAAACCCAAACATGAAATAGGTGCGGATTTCAGTTTAAGAATGCTCATTATCAATAAAGGGTAAAAAAAAGTCTGAGAAGAATCAATCAAAATCTACGAGTCAGGCATTTTGAAAGATTTCACGGTGAAGAAGAAGTTCCTTCTACGTTCAAAGACATATACTGAGACTGTTTTCAGTATATTTTTGAACGTAGAAGGAACTTTTCAAGGAAGGAAGTCTGCATTATAATTGATTTTTAGCTTGTAAGCAGTCCTAGATTTAGGTCGCTATTGATTTGATCAATTGTGAGCAATAGATAGCCTAGTTCCCATTGGACCGTTACCACTTTACAACTCAGCTAAAGAATTGATTTATATCCAGTTTCTGCAATACTCAGTTAAACTCTCCTGAAACGTATCAAGATCAATGTAGGTATTGAGCCAATATCACCATAAATAACATCAACAACCAAGCATAACTCGTACTTATAGATCGGTAATAAAAATGACACAGTTTCACATTCTCAGGCAAATAAAAAAAAATGAAGAGAACTACCCTAATACCGCATCGCATGGTTAGTGTTAATCCTATAAGCTATTCAAGTTGTTTGAACTCTACCCGTACCTTGTAGGTATACTAACAAAATGATCGCCGTGAAATTGAAAAATACGATAAAATAAAAGATCTACGACTATTAGTCGCAGGTTCCTGTCGCGACGGCGACGGCTGTAAAGGTCAATGTTAATGGCCAAGCTATGGTGAACTTGTTATGCGATAAGGCTTTGTTTACAAGTTACGATTTTAAAACACCATTGTGTGGGATAGAGATTATTTTAAAATCATCTAAAGGAAAATCGATTGTAAGTACAGGTAACGTAATAATTAGATTTAGTTTTTTGTTAATTTGATAGTTTTTAGAATGCTCATATAAATGATTGGAGATCCAGTCCATTTTGGAAAAATCTTGTAAAAAATCCATTTAATATTTTTTTTCCGGTTTCCTGAATTATAAGTACCTATTAATAAATTCAACAAGCGTAACAAAGCCTTATTTTTAAGCAGGGGTTTGTTAGTCAGACTTAAAGAGTCATAAGGTTTTTAAGGTGTCCTTCAACTTAGGTCAAAACTTTTCCTAAAAAAACCTCTTTGCTCGTTTATCACGTTAATGATAATGAAAGTTATGTTTTAGGTACAGGCGTTTAAAAGGCATATTATTAAAACTATGCCTTTCGTTTTATTTAAATTAATTATGTCAGGTACCTACTTAATTTTGCACAACGTCATAAAAATAAATGATAAATTTAGAAAAACTTCGTTTGAAATTCTAATGAATTTCGTTTGTTTTTTTTAAAACTCGATTCACAATATAAACGGCCATCAAATACCTTAATCACGTGTTGTTGCATGCGACAGTACATAATTTAATGTCTATGGTTTCCAAGAAAAATGCAAATGTTACAGCTTATGACAAAAAATAACGTCACTCTCCCGTGTCGACGTTCCTTGTAAGTACTACTACGTTTTTCGATTGCGGTGGCTCTGACCAAATTATGTACAGACGCCAGCACATCAACCTACCCGAAACTGTCAAATTTTCCCAATCAACTTTGAACCTTACGCTTTAGCGATAAAGTTGAAAATCTATTAAAGAAATTTGACAGATTGTAGTAGCTTGATGTGCTGGCGTCTGTACCATAATATGCTACAAAATATTATTATGTTGGAGTGTGTATGTGTGACCGTCTAAAACAAGTCACTGATGTCACAATAATTGTCTGGGCCAATGGGCCCAAATTATTTAGTAAATGCATGATTTTCCCAAAACTGCAAGAACGTACTTGGAAACGAACTTAAAAAGTATTTGGTAATACTCGTATCTACGTACATGTCGTTATATACATAATATCAGAATCAAACTGAAAATTAGTTTTAGAGTATAAAACGCAGATTTTTATTTCAAAGTATTAGGTACCCAGGTCATTGGCCTTTGTAAGTAACAGTCACAGTATTCATAATACATAACGTAGAGTTACAAAGTAAGCTAAATTTAAGTTGCAGTAGCATATTATTCTAAGCATTTTAGAGGTTATTGACTTTTTGCATGAAATGAGTTTTATTCTGAATATTAAATATTAAAGGTGACTTGAAATACAATATCTTAGAAATGTTTATCTCATATTTCTTGTAGCTAATAATAGTATTTGTCTCCTTTGTCATTTGGGTAGGTATTCACATTTATCAATGAATAAATAATTATAGAGTTTCACTCCATATTTAGTACTTTGTAAAAAATAATATCACATTTATAATACAACTGTATTTAGAAGGTTTCAACTATATATCTCTCCACTTTTTCCATTAATGAAGAGGCTAAAAATATAGTATACACTAGTTATACTTCATACACTAAATTAACTAACAAACTATTAAAATAAAAATATAATAACCTAACCTAACTTACCTAACCTAACTTACTAACCTAACCTAACGTTAATAGTTTTACTATTAACTAAGTTAAATATGGCGTCGAAAACTTCCTCTGCATCGCTGTCGACTGGTACTGCATCCAGGAGACTGGCCGCATTGCCACTTTATAAGACAAAAATAATATTATATCTATAACCTAAAAAGGCCACTTAGGCAGAATCATAAAAGGATAACATAATGGACAGTTAACTGTTAAGATAATCGTATCAAATCCCATTGGTGAAGCATTTTTCAGTTTTTTTTTACTGTGTTAAAATACTAATCAATCCAAGCCAAATCCAATCCCATCCCAATCTCTTTGATTGTACCTACGTAGTGCAGCGAAAAAAAAGAAAAACACGGACTGTCTTGGCCATATTATAATTCATAATGTTACCCTTTTATGATTCTCCAAAGTGCCCTTTTTAGGCCCCCAGTACCTTATTGAATACACATTTTTAAACAAACAATATTTAAAAAAGTTAGCGCATTTTTTTTAAAGCTTCACAAATACTTCCCTTAACGCTTGAAAGAATCAGTTTTTGCACGATCTAAAACCAGGCGCAGGTATGCATTAGGTAGTCGAAATTCAGCCACTGATTATTCGGTCATTATGTCAGCTACATACATTACGTGTACAGCACTTTATGTAAGTAAAAATATGTATTGTTGTAATGTTCCGACGGGTTGTAGGAAATGTTCAATTATTAGTAAATATCGCTGTTGTTAAGCAAGCGGTTCATGAAAATTGTGCACGCCGGACGTTAACCCGATCTAGACAATTTTCACACGATGTCTGTGAGTCTATAGCAGAACGGTAAATATGAGTAACTGTGTCTAGGTAATGGATAGGGGTCTTAGAAATTTAGCAATATTAGAGAGATTATTCTCTCAAGGTCATCATTCATCATCATTGGTGTAGACATGTTATACACATTGCTGAGTACAGGCTTCCTCCATTTTATGCCGTGCTTTTCTAGTCTGTGCTAATTTTAAACTTGTGGAAACTCTTGAGAAAATGTAGGTACCATAGTGTAGAGAAATTCCACTAGGAAATTATTCAGCTATAAGTATGTGGAAAATTTCAACTTAATTAATTGGTAACGGAACCTTGACCCTTGTTAAACTTGCTAGTTAAAATAGTTTTCACCGGTGAACCTTACACGAGATTACCTATTACTATAACTATTTTGTTTGCAACGATGAGGAGAAGCTTGCCATATAAAATTAACATCGGGAAGAATAAATACGACCTTTTTACCACCGTCACAGCATTTGCAGTGAAGATTTAAAAAACTCTACTTCGTGAATTCTTTAATATTTTTGCTTAGAATTACAAGTCAAGTTCCATCAGACACTGAAGTAACTTAAAAAACTTGTACTTCAATTTGGATAATATCATTTATTTGTCCTTGTCACAAGACTCAGTAGATATGTAAAGTGCCTACTAATTCCATTTCATTGTAATCCTTAATTTTTTACTCTATGACGAAATAGCTTAATGATTACGCTAATAAGTTATGACGTAATAGCAGCTAACGGTTGTCAGTTTTTTTGCGATAACACCGAAACAAATGACACGGCAGTGACGGAAAAAAATAATCTGCAATTGATAAATCTGTAGGTTCTTTGGTTATGTTATGTTTGTAATTGTTTCCTGAACCAAATTTGTAAGGCAGATGGTCTTTATTGTAGTTCCTTGTTATTAAACGACAAGCCGTATGACTGATTGGATTTCCCATAGGCACACAATGACGAATTTCCATTCAAGCCTTTACCCCTATTTAACACCTTTAGGGGATGAATTTTCAAAAATCGTTACTTTTGCTATAGGTCTAAGGAACAACATACAAAATTGAACGGTTCTAGATCCAGTAGTTTAGGCTTGTAAGGTTTAGGAATTTAAGGTTTTACCTTAATAATTCCCTCATAATATTTTTGGATTGCTTTATGTATAAGGTCGAATGTTTTCATAAAATCAACTAGAAATCTTCTAGACTTTTCCAAGTTTCTAATAGTACTTCAGGATGCCTAGAACAAAAAAGACAAGTTACATAGTGCGATAACCACTAATTAAAATTCACTTCCAGTCGGAAATAGTTAATAGATACCTTATTAAGTGTTTAAACTTGTAATACTGATTGTTTTTTTCTTTTCCAGGTAAGCACCGAGTTCAGTATTGTTATGAACGGGAATCTGTCTTCCCAACAATTGTATGTATAAAAATATGTTTTTTTATTATTAATACAGTGTTAATTAAATGATTATTTTTTATGATTGTAAGTTTACAATTATAGGCCTTGCTTATGGTAGCAAATAACATTGTGTGTTGAAGTCTCTCACAGGAGGTTAGGCAACGCACCTGCAGATGTCCATAATTATTTAATTGTTGCAGATGTCCATAATTATTTAATTATCCATATGAGCCAAGTGGTTATATTCTCTTTGATAAGAGCAGTTGTGGCCCCGACTGACGAGTTACAAGTCGTGGGTTAGAACCCAGGCAGGCACTTTACTTTGTGTAAATAATTCTATCACCACAGCTCTCAAACACGGTAAAGGAAAACATAGTGAGTAAACCGGTATATCTTAAAACCAAAAATTCGAAGACCTGTGACATCTACCAACCCGCACTGGGCCCGCTTAGTAGATTACAGCCTATTCCTTCTCGCAGAGAAGAGCCAAGGGTCCCAGCAGTGGGAACATGTGGCCCGGTGGATGCCATGGTTGCCATTAAACTATCTACTTAAAAATAAATAACAAGGGCATGAAGTACGTTGGTTAATGTTGTAATACTTACGAGTATATGGCGAAAATTGACTAGACATTTTCATTGAGAGAGATAACTGTCAAATAAGTCCTTAAGTCGAGATATTTGAGTGATGTTGAGTGAAGACGATACGTGCTTAATACAGGAGTATGTATCAGTAGTGTGAAGAGGTTAGTGTCATTGACATTTCTGTGAAGAATACCTGAATACGGCACAGCTAGTGTCAAGCATGTTATTAAAACGGATACAGAAATTGATTCACCGTAACATACCTAATTTATTGTATGAAATACCGCAATTAGATGGCCAGTGTACATCCTTAGATTTTGTAGAGATATTGTTGCAAAGTGGGATAGCTCCGCTGAAGTAAATTTCAAAATAATAATTATATCGATCTATAGTTTTTACTTGTTTTAATACCAGTCGGATGTAACTGAAAGGTTAGTTAGATTAGTCTCTATTGCATATAACAAGATTAGTCTATAACATTCCCACTGCTGGGACACAGGCTTCCTCTCTGAGAAAGGTAGTGAGTATCTACAAAGCGGGCCCAGTGTGGGTTGGTGGAGGTCAAATGTCTTCGAAGTCACTATAATCTTCCACTAAGTTGATTCATAGTTTGATGGCATCATGAGATGTGAAAACATAGACATGATCTCGACATTGTGTAGTGAATCTATTTCTTTAAACAATAATCCAATATGTAATACAATGCGGAAGTTTATAATCCATAGTAAGACCAACGGTTGAACGACTCCAGCCTATCGCTGTCGACTGACCTTTTTCGCATTATGCGCTTGAGCAGATTTTGATAACTATTACATTCTAGTAGATTGTTGTAGCGAAGTAGCGTGTAGGTCCAAGAAAGAATAAGTAGGTACCTAATAACAAAAATCAAAATATTTTACTTCACATAAACCTACATGGGCACTTATAAAACGTCAGCAGCTAGGTGCGCGGTTCCAATTGGTCGTTTCCTATGGAGAAGAGCCGGCAAGAAACTATACCTCTTTTAAAAATAATTGACTTTTACAATGTTTCCAAATTACAGTAGGTATAGGACAGCGTAGGCCTGTCAACAAGTACCAAGTACTTGATAAAATAGAAAATGGTCTACAGTGGCCTTAGGCCCGGCGGCGGCGCCCACTATCGGCATCGGCACGGCTCAGGATTTTTATGCGACGAATAAAAATGTAACTTAATTGTATGACAATAAAATTTAAATTTCAATGACACGGTATGTCGGATACCCTATCTTTATTTTTGCACCTACGATGATTATTATCATTGAAATTTCAATTTTATCGCATACAAATAAGTTACATTTTTATTTGTCGCATAAAAATCCTGAGCCGTGCCGATGCCGATGAGTTTTTTCAACTCACGTTCGATTGCGAGCGAGTTAGAATTTTGTATGGGAAATTAGGTTTCTCCTAGTGACCACCAGGTGTCGCTGTAACTTTTTTCCATATAAAATTCTAAGGCGCTCGCAATCGAACGTGAGTGAAGATCTATAAGTCTACAACGCCCATCAGGGAAGGAAAAAAACCAATGACATGCACTTGTTTTCATATAGGTCATCGTCTTAACCACATTTAATTAGGTACCTACTCGTAGGCAGCAGGAGTCATCAACCACGACCACTCTATCATGAGTGAACGACTAAGGAGGGGAGGGAGTAGGCAGCAAACGTTATATATTATACAGTATTCTATGCTAGAAAGAACATAGGCAGGAAAGTCCTTAATGAAAGTATGTCTCTATCAAAAGTTGGCATAGCTATTTTCATCATTTCAGCCAAAAGACGTCCACTGCTGGACATAGGCCTCCCCCAAGCACTTCCACTTTGACCGGTTCCGTGCTTCTCGCATCCAACGGGTTCCTGCGGCCTTCACAAGGTCGTCGGTCCACCTTGTGGGAGGCCTTCCAACGCTACGTCTTCCGGTACGTGGTCGCCACTCCAGAACCTTTCGGCCATCTGTTCTGCGGGCAATGTGCCCTGCCCACTGCCACTTAAGTTTGGCAATTCTGCGGGCTATGTCGGTTACCTTGGTTCTCCTGCGGATCTCCTCATTCCTGATATAGCTATTTATAACTGATAGCTATTTTACTTATAAGAAAATTAAATTTAATATAACATTCTATATAATTATAATAATCGTTATCATTACCGATGACATTGATATATTTCGCTGGTCTAGTTTTAATGGACGTAAAACTGTCCAGGCAAAACACATAACAGTTTATTTTCTAGCTAAATCCAGTTCAGGTCGATTTAGGGCGTTGTCCACGTCGGCTATCATTTAGCAGGCAAATGACCAATTTGCCAAAAAGCACGCCAAGGTTAGAAGGTCGTGTCATTTGGGTCGTGTGGTCCAATCTAAAGGCATTAGTTTTATTACAGTGTTTAATTTATGAACTATATGTAAAATGTTTTTTTTTATTGCAGGCTGGTTTTTCAAATTAATTATGAAAGAATAATGATTATCATGATGTCCTAATAGTTAAGGACCTTGCCTCTTATGCACGAGGTTGTGGGTTCAAATCCGGACAAGTACCAATGTAACTATTTCAATTTGTTATTAGGTACCCGAAACTGTCAAATTTTCCCAATCAAATTTGAAACTTAAGCTTAAAGTTGAAAATTTATTAAAGACATTTGACAGATTGTAGTAGCTTGATGTGCTGGCGTCTGTACTTTTTGAGTTTATCTTGGACATTACTAAAATCGGTGAATGAAAACCATCGTGAGGAAACCTAGATTTAAAGCGAACTAGCTGCGTCCCGCGGTTTCACCCGCGTAAGTGTCGATCCCGTGGGAATATCGGGATAAAAAGTAGCCTATATGTCAATCCAGGGTGTCTGCTACCTCCATACAAAATTTTATCAAAATTGGTCCAGCCGTTTGAGCGTGAAAAAGTAACAAACATATAAACACACACACTCACAAACTTTCGCCCTTATAATATTAGTGTGATACTCTAGTTCTTAGGTACTTGAGGTAATCATATTATCATATATCGTAATCAAATAAAAAAATAATTAATCCTTTTTTTCATTTGTATGTCGTGTCGCTTGTATTTATTGTGTGTCGAAGGTGGGTGGATAAACAATTGAATACTAATAAAAGCACCATATATTCGCCACAAAGGTCATAAACTAAATAACGACCTCATAAAACAATAATGAAGCTATACCGCTGACGCTCATGTTTCCAGTGACACTATAATTCTAGGGCGGAGTGCAAGTTAGAGTGCTTTCGTGCTTTCCACCAATATTTTCTTCCTCACGACGCCTAGTTTAGTATCGGTTTCCTTTCCTGTTAATGAATTTGATAGCCTGCTTTTTACGTAATGGTGTTAATTGATACACTCAATTTACCTAAGTGGAAGCTTTTATTTTACTAGTACGTACCGTAGAGTATTCGCGACATTTTAGAAGTCCATTTACCGCAATAGATAATAAAAATAGTTTTCGAAAATTCACATATTTTAAATACCTAGAGACGGTAAAAGCGGACAAGATGCCTAAGACTTCCAACAACCTGTCTTCTGCGCCATACTTGAAGCACATAAAGACTTTTCTAACATAACCTGCTTAGCCTAACAATAATACTTATAAGTACCTACTTAAAGTCAGGGTAAATGAGTTCTTAATAATCGAATTAATCCGATATCTTTTGCGGTCAGTCAATCAACAACAGATATCAAAACGGTCACCTTTAAAATGCGCTCAGATGTTACCAACAATAAGGTTTTAATTTTTACTGAAATTCAAACTCTACTATTTATAATTATTGGATAAGGAAGCTTTTTCTCCATTTCAAGGTTCATTTCGAATGGTTATCAAGGCATCTACACATATGAAAGGGTGGTTCCGTGAAATACATTCGAAGACAGAAGGACATCTTATCGAATGTATTTTTAAAAGATTTTTGTTGTTATTACTGCGCGGTACTGAGTAATGATAGTCGTGATTTTGCATTTAATTTAAGTGTAGTGTCATGTGAGATTTAAATTAATAAAAAATTGCAATGTCAGTGAGTCGTGATAGTAGTTTTAGCCGTGCGAAAACAAAAGTTTTGGCTAAAGAAACCGCGAGTGTTTTAACTTAGGTAATAGATAAGTTGTCTATGATAGCCTACTCCTGGCTACCTACTCACTGGCTGGACGGATTTGACGCAGTTTCAAGTAAGTACAACATATCTAAGTATAAGCTATCTTATATCAGCCCAGTGTTGTGTTTTTCCCGAGATGAAAGGTCTTGCTCCCTCTTTCTTTGTTTATGTTATTAAGTTGGGATAGATCGTAAAACATACTAAAAGATTGAGTCTTACTTTTGAAAAAGATAAGGGAATAATATAAGAACCATCGACTGATATTAATTGTCAGTGTTCACCGTAAATTCTGTGTTGTGTCTTTGAAATCCATACTAATATTATAAATTTGAAAGCAATTGTCTGTCTGTCTGTATGTTACCTTTTCACGCCTAAACCACTAAACGGATTTCGATAAAATTTGGCAGATATATAGATTGCATCCCGGGGAAGGACATAGGATAGTTTTTATCGACATACCTTGCGGGCGAAGCCGCGGGAGGAAACTAGTCTTAAATATGTGGAAAATGTCGTGGGTTATAATTTTACTCACTCTTTGGCTCATATTTTGTGTATATAAATGTGTAACTGTTTATTTTGCCAAATAAAAAAATGCTACCGTCAAACGGGGTGAATAAGGATGCAGGGGTGAATCGGGACGAAACTTTAAAACGATTTTAACATTGAAATAATATAGTTTGTTGCCAAAAAGGTGTCTAATGTGTTTATTGTATTATAATTAACGATTAAGTGTCCTTTTCGGCAACAAACTGTATTATTTCAACGCTAAAATCCATTTTAAACTTTTGTCCCGATTCACCCCTGCATCCCTATTCACCCCGTTTGGTGGTATACTGTGTGAACGTAATACTTATTATGTGAGAACCGACTTATATGATATATTTCTAAAACTAACGTAATGTATGTATTTGATATCACTATGTAGTTAACCCTTATAGGGCTCGCAGTACAACCAGTTAGTTAACTGTTGTAAAACTCTTGCAAAACGTATCTAACAACTTACAAGTTATGCTTGTAACTTTAGATTGATAGTAGATATAGGGGCATGTGTTCCAATATTCAATAGGTATATTATTTCTTGCCCATATTAGTTATTATCACGGGCCTATGTAGAATTTATAGTTCTCAATGAACATTTCACATCTAGTTTGAGGACACTTGAGTATTGCCTATCCTGGTCAGCGGGATTGTCCGAAAGGGTTAGCGCTGGCCCGGAACATAAAGGGCTAAGGAAGGAACACGGGTGGGTTTTAGTCAGTAAGAGTCTGACACTCCCTTCCGCTCCACCCAGAGCGGGATGGGGGGTCATTTGATGATTACACATGCGCAAAAAAAAAAGTAATGCCTATCCAACCGACTGTCAAAGATCTAGGAATGACAGCCGGGACCAACGGCTTAACGTGCTTTCTGAGGCACGGAGGGGTCACGGTATGTAAAGATGGTCACCCATCCACAGACCAACCACGGCAAGCGTAGCTTAACCTGATCAATCGACCTGTGCGGCTGTTATTATTACCCACGGGCCCCTTCTACTGGGTGCAAGGTATAACATTCACAAAATCACGGGTTTTTCCCTGCGGATAGGCAGAAAAAATAGAACGCCACTTGCTACGATACTTACATACCTATGTATTTATTTTGCTTTGTTGACGTACCAACATACATCTGACCTTTCTGAAGAACATCACCGATTAGTTCAGTGTCTGTCCTTCTAGGGTCCCCCCTCCCGTTTTCACTCAAAACGTTGCTAATAATAACCATTAGGTACCTTTTTTTTGGAGGGGAAACCTTCAAATGGCACCCGACCTCCAGGGAGGGAGGACGGGGAGTGTGGGATTTTTACCTCACTAAAACCACCCCGGTGATCACCATCAGCACATAGGGGTGGTCCCTGTTCCTCTTAAAAGTCGAATTCCGGAACCCGTGCAACGCCTTGGGGAACTATTAGGTAGGCAAAAGACTGTGACAAATCTTCCTTACCACTTAAAATCAGTGACTAATTTCAATATGCAAAAAATACATGAACTTGACGGATTAGCGGTAAATTTTCAGTCATATCAATGTTAGGTTGTGAGGTTGTGTTTCGTCCCCTAGGTGCATGGAGGGGTTGTAAATAATTGAAGGGTTGAGTCACCCTTCCAGACGGGAGGGAATGTCGATAGGGACAGGCACTCGCCTAGGCTTCTTGCACTTTGAATGTCAACTGCGAAATGAAGCCTGAAATAAAATGGATCGAGTTCAAGTGGAGTAACGAAATAAAATATTGACGTGTAATTTTTATATAGACCAAGTAGATATTTAAAACCCGTTTGATTTCTATGTAATTAACATTTTTAGTGAAGTGATTGACTTTTATAATAAATGACCAACGGGGTACCTAATTGATGACTTTTAGTTCGACAGTTCGACAATATTCATTGCGCTATTTTCGTTTTTGAGCGGGCATATATTTTGGAACGTATGAAGCAATGGATTAGCCATATTCTTCAAAAATTGATTCAGACTGTGATTGACAGTGTCTTACGCAATGTGATAGAGTATATAATAGAGCAGTGGTGGCCCAGTGGTAACGGCCGCGACTTACGAGTTGTAGGTCGTAGGTTCGAACCCAGACAGGCGATTTACTTTGTGTAAATTATTTCATCACCACTGCTCTCAAAACGGTGAAGGAAAACATCGTGAGGAAACCGGCATGTCCTAGAACCAAAAATTCGAAGACATGTGGCATCTGCCAACCCGCACTGGGCCCGCGTGGTGGATTACGGCCCGCTCCCTCTCACCGAGAGGAGGCCTGTGTCCCAGCAGTGGGAAAATTATAGGCTGATTATGTATGTACGTCGGTAGTACAGACGCCAGCAAATCAAGCTACCCGAAACTGTCAAATTTTCCCAATCAACCTTGAACCATATAATGTAGCGATAAAGTTGAAAATCTACTAAAGAAAATTGACAGATTGTAGTAGCTTGATGTGCTGGTGTCTGTACCTATTCATTATGCTCACCAGTTTCCGTTTCAAATGATTAAAATCAATTGCAAGTTCAAGTTCATATCAAAAGTCGAGTCATCGCATTATAGGAAGACGCAGATATTAATTGGACCCATCGGTAATTTGTCAAGCATCATAATTTTGTGGGAGATGCTGTGTCATGTGCGAGCATGATGAGAAAAACGTGTTATGGTACAACCTACACTTATAACGACTATTAATTTATACCTCAGTACATATACGTAGTCATAATTAAATCAACTCAGTCAGCTGAGCGTATCACAATACATTTTGCATTTCCGCATACATTTGGTTTAGCTGCCATTATCAGGTCGTTGTTCTTTCTGACTGGAACTGCTGTCAATTCTGAATGCAGCTTTGTGAATATTCAGCCATGTAATGACATGGCTGGTAATCATACGTAAAGACCATCAGATGGTGTGACCAATGGGTCACACCATCTGGTGGTTTTTACGTATGATTAAGCTCAATAAATCTAAGCAGTCCAGTCCATCCTTACTAAGGGGTATTATATCGTGTTACCCAGTAACTGGGTTGTGAAAATAAAATAGGCAGTCGCTCCATAAAAAATACTGAGATAATTTACGAGAAACGGTAAGTAACGGAAAGATCCGATAGAAGATAATTAAGTTGCCTTTTATTAGTTCTTTGGAAGAAAACTTAGGCTGCAGTAGTAAGTAGTACAAAAAATCTTTAAATAATAAAAAGAGAACATTCCAAAGAAATTATGAACTTTCATAAAATGTATCGAATCAAAAGGTTTAAAATCTACACACATCAAAAGTGTCTAGGGATCAACATATATTTTTGCAATAACTTTTCTCCTGATTGATATTAATTAAAATTTTCTTTAAGGATTCATCAAATAAAGTGTTTTCGTTTGTCACAGTAACGATAAACCAAGTCACCTTTGCATTAATAAAGAAATTTGCCATTTTCCTAATAAAGGGATTTTTGACATTTGAACCACTAACACAAAAGTTCGAAAAAAAGACTGAAATAACAGTTTTCTTTAAAATTTTATTGGGTAACTTAAACAATTAATAATCCGTGTTTCTACCGCGAACACTAACAACACAAGAACATCGGTTTGGCATACTCAAAATGAGTTCATCCAAATCACGCTGTGGAATGGCCGCCCATGTTCGTTGCAACAACAAAAAAAGGTCTTCTTGCGACTGGATACCCTCCATATTCGGCAGAGCTCTTCTCTGTAGCATATCCCATGCATGCTCAATCGGGTTCAAGTCTGGCGACTGAGCAGGCCAGGGCAGGACATTGATGTTAGCTGCGGCGAGAGTCTGTCTTACAACTCTTGCGGTGTGCGGTCGTGCATTATCATGCATTAACTGAAATAAGGGACCGATTTGCACTTGTAGAGGAACGATGACGTCTGATACAATCGTCTCAGCATAAATTTGAGCGTTGATGTTGCCTCTGATCCAAATCAACTCAGTTCTTCCGCCGATCCAAATACCCGCCCATACCATGATGGTTCCACCACTATAAGGATGGACTTCCTGGCAGGATTTTAATCGCTGTTGGCGTCCAGGGGTTCTCCAGTGTCGTATACGTCTTGTATCCGGTCTCATACCAAAACGAGACTCATCAGAAAAGCACACGAAACGCCATTGTTCTTCTGCCCAATTTCTGTGTTCAAGAGCCCATTGATATCGAATCCTACGATTGTGCATTGCTATAGGTGGTACCCGTAGCGGTCTTCGGGAATGAAGGTTCACTTCATGCAAGCGGTTTCTGACTGTTTGGTCGCTAATTAAGTTCCCTGAAGAGTGATGAAGCCTCACGGCTAACATCATGGCGGTTATTGTTGGAGCTCTTCGAGTTAAGATTTGAATGTATCGGTCTTGTCTCCGTGTGGTGCAGCGATACCGTCCTCCATGGCGCTCAGCCACGGTACCAGTGCTTCGGTAACGTGTCCAAAGTCGACTGATAACACTCTGACTTGTATTCAGAGCTAAAGCCACAGTACGTTGCCGGGAACCAGCTTCTATCATTCCCACGGCTCTGAGCATTTCTTCCCTGCTTAAATGACGTCGCCGCTCCATAATAACGTTGGTTTTAATCAGTAGTAGGGAAACAGTAGCACTAATAATGTCTTCAATGCGTTGTATGTTTTTATAGGGAAAATATTGACAGCTGATTTTCATCTTTTACTCGAATTTGATTCACAGTTCCTGATTCAAATTATGAAATGCACCAAAAAGGATCCATATAAATTTATAAAATCATAAATTTATTACAAAGCCACATCTCAATCTCAAGAAATCCGCATAAAAATGCTTGATCCCTAGACACTTTTGATGTGTGTACTTTGAAAAAATTTACCTGTATACAACTGCATCTGGTTAGATTGGAATCTGACCCCAACGTAGTTGGGAAAAGGCTAGGCAGATTATCATGATGAATAGCTCAATAAGTCAACTCATTCTATTAAGCATATCACAAACAATCCATTTGCATTTCCGTATACATTTTGCTCCATCTGTTTTCGAAATACAGGTCATTGGCCTTATTCGCTCAGGAATGTAAAACGTTTGCCAAATCGTGGTCTCCATGAATGGGCTTTAAGCTTCGTCAAATTAATACCAATGCACTAACAATGCTAACAAAAAACACCTCAGTTTTTGGACAGTTCGTGTTTACTGATGACGTCAAATACCTCTTAAATGTTTTGTGGTCTCATGTCGGCGTGGCTTATCCATCTTTTAGTACATACATTATTCAACACGTCCCGCTACTAAATAAATGTACATATCTATTCGATCATTCTGTTAAAGAATATTAGGATAACCTCTGCACAGAGTAAGTAGCTCACGTTGCGTTGCACGGACCATTCTATGAAGCATTTTGACGTCAGTTCTGTACAGAACTAACTAGAAAAATACGTACGTATTTTTCATTCTATTGCGAGCCACATCGGAGGTGATTTTGAATATCTAAATAATTTATTTAAAAATATTATGAACGTTATGTTGTAATAAAAAAATAAAATATACATATTGCAAGTATTTAGTTGTAGAATAAATCAATTTAAAAATAAAAAAGCAAAAATACTTAATCACGGTTTGTTTATTTATAAAATGGTTTTGATAATACATTTTATACCTACATTGTTGTACCTGCAAATACCTATAACTGTTGCGTGTTTCAGTTATATAGTACACGTAAATATGCGATAAATATGGTTGATTGTTCAATTCAATAAACCTATAAGCCTGCAATTATTAACAAGAGCCACTTCAATACAGAACGAAATTACATAGTCTGTTGCAGTTGCGCATTTACCATAGGCTATTTCGGCTAATAATTCTGACGCCACCTCACTAAGTTTTCCTTAAACGTGACTGGGTAACACACGAGATCGTATGACATTATTATTTATGTATTTAAATTGTATGTAGATACACTGTAGTGGTACAGAATGCATTCTCTAACAGTCAACCTTTGGATTATAAAGGACAACGTGATAGGAGAACAAAAAAAGGAAACTATTTTAAATTGTCTTTGTAGGTCAGCACCTACTTATACAATTGACACAATTATACAATTTATTAAGGTTGTTGAGCAGACAAATTTTTCGAACATATGAAGCAATGGATTAGTAATATCCTTCAAAGAAACGGTCATCCAGCGATGACAGTTTCTGAATCCACAAGCTTATGATGCTAATTGCGCAACACACTTTCAATCACAATCTAAATCATTTTGAAGGATATTTCTAATCTATTGCTTCATAAATGTCCGAACAAAAACGTAAATAACGCAATGAATATTGTTGAACTGTCAAAAAAATTAAAGTCATTGCTACAGTACTGTTAGTGTGTTACGGAATTACCCCGCTAGTGTACCTATCAATCTACGTAGAATCACCGCTTCTTAACTAAACCAATTACATAATTACCCCGCTAGTGTACCTATCAATCTACGTAGAATCACCGCTTCTTAACTAAACCAATTACATAATTCAAAGACAAAAGATGAAGCATAAAAACATGCAATTATGCAAAACAATGCCTATGCATAAAAAAAACAGATGCAATTGCCGATATACAACAATACTATGTATATACAATCAAACGATCCTTCGCAATCACGTTCCATGGACTTGTTAATGGCAAATAGTTGAATTTATCACTCCAGTGGAATCTCTATTGTTTTGTATCAAACACTATTATCTCCTGTTATCACACACGTACTGACAAGTAACGCGTCGACTTGAAGGTAATAAGAGTCTTCTGGTTCAATAGTAGTGGAAAAATGTCGAGTGCTGAATTTAGATTTGGTATTACTTTTTCCATAGAGTTTAGTTAATCTTCATTTGTTTTGGAGTTATGAGGCGGGGATTTTGGGTTTTATTTCCTGTTTTTGTGCCATCTTAATTCATCTCTAGGCAAATACTGGTTAGATTCTGAAATTCTTCGTCTTTAAATTGTCATTTTAAATGTCAGATAAACTGTTGAATGTTTTTTTTTTAAACGAAAGCATGAGTTTATGCAATAGTTTTTATTTTTGAGTTTGAGTTAGAGTTTGAATTGCTCATCTAAAGACAAAATGTTCGGAGTACCTACTATCATTAAGTTTCACACACACAATTATAAAAATCTTCTCATAATTTACTTTAGTTTGTAAAAACAGCTGAATACTTAGCGCAAACGGCCTTGGTTTTATCTAATAATGATTTTTTATTATGGTAATTAGCAGAAATTATACTACTGCCATAATTATATTCTGGTTAAAAAACTTAGTAATGTGCGATAAAAAACACGTGTTTGATTTATGTTAACTTCGAAATTATTTGAGATTAGCAGAAGCTAGAAGTAGTAGTAGTAATTTCTTGTGGCCCGACCCACTACGTCGCATCGCATCAGCTGCCCGCGCTATAACTTCCTTTTCGCTTAGCGTTTTTTCCTGACTTTTTTCTTTTTGCTCGGTTCCTCAGGGTTATAGCCAGGGCCGTCTTTAACCTATTGGAGGCCCTGGGCACTTAAGGATCACGGGGCCCCTGTGTAGATAAGAGACAGTGAGAGAAACACACTAATATTTCATAACTGAGGGCTAAAAAACTTATTGTAAATCGCACTGCAAATAACTTATTTTGTCATTGAATCGGGTACGAATAATGCGTAGAATGGAACGGTGGCTGCAAACAATGTTTTTTTATGAGAGTAGGCCGGTGCCCCCGAAGATCGCGGGTCCCTGGGCACTCGCCCAGAGTGCCCAATGGAAAAAAAGGGCCTGGTTATAGCGTAATGTTAAAATAGCCTTCCTCAAGAATTGGGCTATCAAATGCAAAAATATTTTTCAAATCCGACTGGTAGTTCTAGAGATTACACCCTACATACAAACTAACAAGCAAACACAAAGTTTACCTTCTTTATAATTATTAGCATAGATGGGCCGTAACTTCAAGTTGTTTCATTTAACTGAAGTAGTTTATGTATTTTCATTAGGTATTAAAATTTGTAACCCGGAAATTGCTCTAAAATAAAACTTGGCGTGACTTGGCTCTTAATTGAAATGTGAGAAAACTCTCAATGAAATTAGCTAAAAGGGAAATAGCATGTAGCGGTATCTACAACGCCACATGCGAACAACGCGTCATACTGACGTCACGCAATATCCTCCATCTCGTAAGCAGAGTTTACCGCGCAACTAGCATAGATACAACGCCCCCGACGTGAATCATCGGGCAGTTGCCCGCCAGACACAACACCCGTCGTCGCCGGTCGGAGGATCCTCCCTTTTCTATAGACCACGGATATCGATATCTATGCTATAGACTATGAGTGAACTTTACACCCTGTTTATCTCATATCCTATAAGCATATTGACTTCTCTCGTTTCATTTTCTTAAAAGATCATTATCATTTAGATTTTTCTTTGTAAATGAAATGACATTTGTAAATGAAATTACTTGTTTAGAATAAAGAGGGTCTTCAATATAAAATCATACAACAATGTCTTATGTCCTTATTGAAGCATGTCAGTAAAAGTATCGTTTATTATATTGGAACCGATTCACTGCATTCAAATTAACTCGTAAACCATTTATAAATAACTACATGCCCAATGAAATACGTGCATTGTAAGCAGGGATTTGCCTGTCAGATGCTATCCATGTTTTATCAGTAGGATCGTGACTGCGTTTTGGAATCTTATTTCCAGGAGGGTATTGTGGTCCTTCGTGTCAGCTTTTGTTTTAAGGACCAAGTTACAGCGCTCCTGTATTGCGAAAAAAAAATTGCTGTAGGTACCGCTTGGACAATCACATGTCTCGCATAGTTTCCATTGGATTTCCATTACAATAGTCGAAATATGCATGCTAATAAGCATCATGCTCGAAACATGCAAAAAAAATCGTTAATAAGAGCCAAAATACAGTAGGTACATCAAATTATTCACTGAAATAAATAAGCAGTATGAATGAATGAATGAATTGCACCGATCCCAGCGTGGTTAAACACTGAAAGAAATAAGCAGTAAATAAAAATTTAAAAAAACATTAATCTGAACTGCTTTAAACAGTTCCCTAAGAGCCTAACGTTCAATAACAGTATTTTTAACTGATCCGAAAACAGTTAAAGCTTGAGGCAAAATGTTACCCGCCATGACAGTAAACATAACGTTTTAAGTAGCT